>JAHRIG010009241.1:901663-1517843 GCA_020311275.1 Eira barbara | reverse complement strand
GAGGAGAAGGGAGTTGAGGGAAATTGGAAGGGGAGGAGAACCATGAGAGACTATGGACACTGAAAAACAACCTGAGGGTTTTGAAGGGGCAGGGGGTGGGAGGTTGGGGGAGCCAGGTGGTGGGTATTGGGGAGGACATGTATTGCATGGAGCACTGGGTGTGGTGAAAAAAAAAATGAATACTGTTACACTGAAAAGAAATTAAAAAATAAAATTTAAAAAAAAAAGTCAAAGAAAGTAAAAAAAAAAATTAGAAGTCTTGATCTGATGTTGTTGAAGGAGGCAATCTACATTGATGTCAGCTATTTCTCTTCCTTGTCAGTTTGATTTGGAGATGTCCAATGTGTGCATAGCACCAAATGTCAAGTAGAGCCTTCTTCACCTGTCAGATATGTACCCAAGGTTCAGGTCCCTGAAACCTATTTTCCATTTAAATGATTACTAGAAAACACGTTGTTGATCTGAGCTGAAGGCAGAGGCTTTAACCACTGAGCCACCCAGGAACCCCTCTAATTTAGTTTATTAAGTGTACCCATGTTTAATGGAGTGGTAACGATTTAGGAGCTAAAGCAGTCTCAAGTGTTATGATTAAATTGATCTTTGTGTGCTTGTGTGCCTGGGCTTTGACTTTCACTGTTGTTAACTTTTCTTTCTGCCTTTTTCCCTCCCTCTTCAGTGTGACAGGACAGCTTGAAGAGGGTAAATTTGGGTAATTGTATTCCATGTATGAGATAAGGTCCCGATAGTCTTTTCTTTGGAGAATAGTTGTTTGTGATGGAGTAAGTGATGTATTTTATAATGGTATAATGATTACACTAGTAATCATTAAACTTCTGTCCTCTGATTTAATTGGAAACCCAGAGAGGAGAGTTGCTGTTTAGTAAACCTTGTATCCTAAGAGGAAACCTTGTATCCATACCATACCAGATTAATACAGCGATGGCATTTTCTAGAGAATGTGCATAACTAAGGCCGGCTATATCTACCTACCTACCTACTTACGTATTTTTAAGTACTCTTATGCCCAACATGGGACTTGAACTCATGACCCTGAGATCAGGAGCCACATGTTCAGCTGATTGAGCCAGCCAGGTACCCCACTGCTTCTTCCTTTAAAGGATACTCTTTAATACGAGGAAATTTTGTTCCTTTTAACACTACTACTATCAGAGTGGCTTACTTAACTCGCCGAGGGAATCAGGCCTGCCCAAACAGTGGTACACACTTATTTGTAGATCTCAGGTGGTTCCAGGCCTCTTCCTATCTTCTCTGTTTAGTAGCAGCAGCTGAAGCCTTATGGCATTTTCAGGTTGAACTTGTAATTGCAACTGGTGTTTTCAGGTGAAAAAAAATATTTTTTTTAAGTACTTAAATTGCATACAAACTGTTGCACAAGAAGAGGAAAATAGTCAGTAATGTGTAAACTGTCTCAACCACTGACACAGAAAGGCTTAATGAAGCCAGTTTACTATTTAAGACTGAATAGGTTTGTCCAGAATCCAAGTAGTCTTATCATCTGGGCCTCCACTGTTAATTATACCTGAGTCTCCTGTGAGGCTATTCTCATCAAAAGCCATTAATGTGGCTGGAAGCCTGGGTCCCTTTGTTAATAATTCTCCTCATGCTTCCCCTCAAATGGCCATGTTTTTCCCAGACCTTTCAATGTAGCTTTCCTTTCCTCTAGAAAATTTAGGGCAATCTCACTGTCTTTCTCCTATAAAACCAAGTCAAACTCCCTGGATAGTGTGGGTAGTATGGTGTGTACAAGATGTGGTAAACTGGCTTCATGGGGGATCTGGAGTTTGATGTGTAAAATATTCCTTTACCCAGCTTATGGAAAATGCTCTAACCGGGTGTGTGCGTGTGTCTCCTTTTGCTTAGGTACTCTTTAGTGTTGCAAAATTCACCAGCAATCCAAGAAGCTACATTGTAGTACTTGCCTCAGCTTTTTCTTCGGGGACTTACACATGCTAAGAAAAATGGTAATTCACTAGAAAAGGGTCCAGATTATCCCAACAATATGGATAATTATAAATTATTATTAAGAAATGAGCTAGGGGCAGCTGGGTGGTTCAGTCATTAAGCCTCTGCCTTCACCTCAGGTCATGATTCCAGGGTCGTGGGATGGAGTCCTGCATCAGGCTCCCTGCTGGGCAGGAAGCCTGCTTCTGCTTCTCCCACTCCCTGTAGTTCTGACCCTTTTCTTGCTGTGTCTCTGTCAAATAAATAAAATCTTAAAAAAAATGAGCTAAATAAAGCATATAGTGAGAAGGTGTAGCACCACTGGAAGTTGGTTGAACTAACGAGACCTCCAGATGGTTACTCAAAATTAAAGGACCCAGCACAAATCTTTTTTGAACTTCTTGACACAGAGTCCACTGTGAACCCAAGAACTTTGCTAAAATCTAATGCGGGCTAATGTTGGGAGAGTGGGGATGCAACGGTTGATGGGATTAAGAGGAGTTTGAAAGAAAATCAGAATGGGGAACACATTTTTCCTGAGTATTGTAAAACAGAAACTTTTAAGTTTACCTCTAGGCCAATCATGATTGGACATGCTAAATAGGAATCACTGAGTAAAGGTCATCAGCTTTAAAGATTACGGGAGATAGATCCTGCTATTTAACAGCATACAACAGAAACCAGTTTAAATACAAGCCTGAAGACAAGGTTAAGGTGATAGCTTTGTCTGCAAATGCCTTGGAACCTAGAGAGAACTAAAATTGTGGTCAACTTGTGAATTTTATTTATTTTTTTACTTCTTAAAGACTTTATTTGCCAGAGAGAGAGAGAGAGAGAGAGAGAGAGTAAGAGACATGAGCAGGGTGGAGGAGCAGGAGAGTGAAAAGCAGGGAGCTCGACCTGGGCTCAAGGACTTGAGCTGAAGGCAGATGCTTAACTTACTGAGCCACCCAGCATCCCCAACTTGTGCTTTATAACAATGCCTAGCCCTAATAATACTGAGATTTGTGCAAGACATGGTTCTGTTGGAAAGGCGCAGCAAATGTGACTTCATAGTTCTTAGTAGCTTATTCTGTAATGAAATGGAATCATGCTTTAAAAAAAAAAGATTTTTATTCATTTATTTGATATAGTGACAGAGAACAAGTTGTGGGGTAAGGGTTGGGAAATAGCAGAGGGAGTGGGAGAAGCAGGCTTTCTGCTGAGCAGGGAGCCTGATGTGGGGCTCAATCCCGGGACCCCAGGACCACGACCTCATTGGAAGGCAGATGCCTAACCGACTGTGCCACACAGACACCCCAGAATTGTATTTTCATATTTATATTTTAAAAATTTCATTTATTTGACAGAGACAGAGAGACAGTGAGAGAGGGAACACAAGCAGGGGCAGAGGGAGAGGGATAAGCAGGCTCTGTGCTGAACAGGGAGCCCAATGTAGGGATTGATCCCAGGACCTGAGCTGAAGGCAGACGGTTAACCTACTGAACCATCCAGGCATCCCAATAATTGTATTTTTAAGGAAAGATTTTAAGTAATCTCTGCACCCAAAATGGGCTTAAACTCATAACCCCAGCATTAAGAATCACATGCTCTATAAAATGAGCCAGGAAGACATTCCTAAATTGGACCTTGACTATATTGTGCTCCTGGCACTGCCGGTAAGATGAGAATGTTAATTATTAATGAAATGTACTAGCAGACTGAATAAAAGCCTCCTTAGGAAATAATATGCACAGGAAATGATTGGCTGAGGGAGAACTAGATTTAAGTATTTATCACCCAACTTTCATGGTAAATAGTTCTACATAAGTTCATCGTAAGATATAATTAGAAGTATAACAAATAAGCAATCAAATTAATAGAAAAATATGAAAATGCATGTAAGGTTTATAGGATATGTTATCTTTAATCTGTCCCTACCTATACTGGTTCCTCTAAATGTTAGGCTTATCCATATTGTTAAGTTCTATTGCTATTTCATAAAAATGTACCACTAAATGTAGATGCTAAGTCAAATAAAATCATTTTGATGTGGCCTGTGTAGGTGAGTGTTTACCTCATCCAAATAAAAGTTAATCTCTAAAATCAGAATGTCCTGCCCCGTAACAGTGTCTTTTCTTTACTGGTTGATCTTCAGTTTCAGCAGACAGTGCAGTATAACAATGTGGTGTCAAGTAATCAAGCATGTCCACATGACTAAGCCAATAAAAACTCTGGCATCAAGCTTGTGTGAGCTTTCCTGATTGTTAATACTCTATGCATACTGTCATACGTGATTATTGGTAGAAGTCAGCACTGTCCATGATTTTAGTGGGAGAAAATTGGAATCTTGAAATTTTAACTTCCAACAATCCTGCCGCATGTACCTCTTTCCTCTGAAACCCTCCCTGACTTTATTCTATATCCTTTTACTATAATAAACTGTAACCATAAGCCATGAGAAGTTTAAGAGCTTTGATTGAGTTCTGTAAGTCTTTCAATTGAACTATCAAAATAAAGTACAAGTAACTCTTGGGCAAACAGAAGTAGGGAAAATCCTTATTATAAAACTTTAAGAAAATTTGGGCACCTGAGTCGCTCAGTAGGTTAGGCATCCAACTCTTACTTTCAGCTCAGTTCACAATCTCATGGTCCTGGGATTGAGCCTTCTGTCAGGCTCTGTGTGGAGCTAAATCAGCTCGAGGGCTCTCTCTCCCCCTCTGTCCCACTCATGTGCTCTTTCTCTTTTAAATAAAGAAATATACCTCTAGGGGCACTTGGGTGGCTCAGTGGGTTAAGCGTCTGCCTTCGGCTTAGGTCATGATCTCACGGTCCTGGGATCAAGCCCCGCATCAGGCTCTCTGCTCAGTGGGGAGCCTGCTTCCCTTCCTCTCTCTCTCTGCCTGCCTCTCTGCCTACTTGTGATCTCTGTCAAATAAATAAATAAATAAATATATTAAATAAACAAATAAATAAATAAAAATCTTAAAAAAAAAAAAAAAAGAAATACAAACAAAACAAAACAAAAAGAAACCCAGTTAAATTTCACTAATTTTTCTCATGGAGATGTTCCTCAAATTGTGAGAATAACCATGGCTTTATCTAGTATAAATTCAAAGTAACCCAGATTCAGACCTTTCTTTCCAGTGGAAACCTAGCAAGAAAAACAAAATAAGGAAGTCATTAAACTTTTCATAAGCTACAATAAATACCAAAATCATTTTCCAGGTGTTTTAATAATAATAATGGTTCAAGTAATAGATGATGATTCAAATAAATGGTTCAAATACTATAGCCTACTTAGAGTTTATTATTGTGGAGTAATGTAAACCCCCCCCACCAATTTTAATCTCAAATGCTATAGAACATTTTTCTCAACAAATGCGGATATGATATAATTATAATATGATTATATAATATAATAAGCTAGAAATAGGGGCCCCTGAGTGGCTCAGTTGGTTAAGCATCTGCCTTTGGCTCAGGTTATGATCCCAGGGTTCTGGGATGGAGCCCCACATCGGATTGCTTGCTCGGCAGAGAGCCTGCTTCTCCTTCACCCTCTGCTGCTCCTCCTGCTTGTGCGCTGTCACATAAAGAAATAAAATCTTAAAAAAAAAAAAAAGCTAAAAATATAACTTCTGTTTTAAATTTCCCAGTATTACAGAAAACCTGAAATTATATATAGTAATGAATATACACAGTGATAAGTACCTTCCTTTTCAATCACAAGTCTCTTTCTTTTTTTTTTCTTTTTTAAAGATTTTATTTATTTGACAGACAGAGATCCTAAGTAGGCAGAGAGGCAGACACAGAGAGAGAGGAGGAAGCAGGCTCCCCGCCCAGCAGACAGCCTGATGTGGGGCTGGATCCCAGGACCCTGGGATCATGACCTGAGCCGAAGGCAGAGGCTTTAACCACTGAGCCACCCAGGCACCCCTTCAGTGCATATCTTGATCTCTTGATCCGAGTCATGAGTTTAAGCCCTGCAATGGGACTTAAAAAAAAAAAAAAAAAGTGGACTTGGCACTGAGTTCAATGTTAATCAGTGACATTTGACAAATGAAGAGCTTTAAACAGAAGCACAAATAAAGTTATGTACTGACTGGTACATGAAAATGTGAGTTAAAAAAAAAAAAAAAAAAAAAAAAAAGAAAATGTGAGTAGACGCTTATAGGATCCTAACCCAGCATTTCCTAAGGAATAAAGGCTCAATGTTCCTTAATTGTACCCTGTGACTCTATATACTGTTGTACATAATAAGAACTGACAACAAAAATGTGACAAAAGTATAAGACTAATTTAGGATTTTTAAAAGTACCAACACTTGATTTTCTTTTTTCTAAATTCATAAAGGGTAAACAGTAAATTATTAAAAAAAAAAAAGATTTTATTTATTTATTTGAGAGAGAAAGCATGAGCAGGGAGGCAGGGAGAGGGAAAAGCAGATTCCCTCCTGAGCTGGGAACCAGAAACAGGGTGATCCCAGGACCCCGAGAGCCTAAGCTGAAGGCAAATGCTTAAGCTGAGCCACCCAGGCTCCCCAAAGAGTAAATAATTTTAAGCACTAAGATGCGATATCTGAAATGTTGGATTCAGTGTCATGCCAAAATATGTTATACAAATAATTTTAACGTATAATGTTTAAGAACAAAAGAGTAACAAAAAAACCCCACAAAAGACAAATTCTTCTTAAATCAAATTTTATTTGTGAATTCAGCAAAATAATTTCTATAAAACAAAACAGCAAAATATTTAAATAGTATAGGACAGGCTGTATCTGTTTGCAGGATATTTGGTTTTTAGACAGGTTTCAAAATATTACACACATTCGAAAATTACCAATTCTTTTTTAAATATACTATTAACTCATGAGTTATAGAATCCTGAAACAAATGTTTATTCTAAAATAGTACTTCAGAATTAGATTAACTAACCAGAAGTTTATATTTTTTAATTAAATAGCACAACATAAGAGTTTTGGAATGGAAAAGGAACTGGGACAATTCTTGCTTTCAAGTAAAATTGTGACTGACTAGAAAATCAGCCAGACATATAGGTGCAATGGTACTTCAAAATATTGTAGGATTCTGATGATGTCCACTTCAGTGGGCTTCTGTAAAAGTATCACCTAATAAACTCTATTGTACAACAAAACAAGCACACAAAATACAGTCATCTATTATGCTCCACACATTCTGGGATAGCAAAGCTTGCATATTCTTTTTAATATTTTTTTAAAATTCCTATAACCAATACTTTCACATTCTTTTTCCCATCAAGAGACTGAACTGTCAAACTTTAAATATAAAGAATATATGAATAACTGAAAACTGCCTCTCTGTCACATTTTTCCTCTTGTTTTACATGTATGCTAAGTGTAAGAAATAAAAACCTCTAGGTAAGAAAACTGTCACTTTAGGGGAAACTGCGATCATTCAGGTGATTTTGCCTTCACTGGCTACACAAACTTAGTGTGATGCCATGCTAAATGTTACAGCATCATTAATAGCTTTAAACTGATTAACCAGAATAAAAAGGTAATGAAAAATATCCAGACACAATGTTACATCACCAGTTTTTCCACACCATCCATATAATTCAAGGTTACCAACCAGCCTTACATGACTCTAGTAACTAAGAATTAACAAGAAACCAATGGTGTGATTGTTATGGATGGACTGTTTTATATTACCATTTTTGGTAAAGGATTTGATCCAATTGTCATGAAGCAGACAATATGGGATGCAGAATGCAGCAACAAAACAAGAAAATTATTTTTTTGTAGAACTGTGACTCTTCAAAAAAAAATTCTCTTGGTTAAGAATTAATAGTCAAACATTAATATACTATATACATCTTTGCCATTTACATATTAGTATCAGCCATTTAATACAAAACACTATACACTTGCTCCTGCCGGTGGCTTATATATATTGACAACAAATTTCTGCAAATAAGATAGTGAATAGACTCTCCACTCCATGCTGAACAGTATCTCTTGTTTTCAGTATCAGCCAGACACAGAAAAAGTTTGGACAGTAAGGCCTGAGTGCATGGTCTTAAAGGAAGCAGTTAATGATAGGTATTTCACTGATCCTTCATTTGAGATAAGGATACTTCTTCATTGCTTTCAAAATTTTCTTGCGTGTGTTGGTCAGTTTTTTGGTGGTTGTTCAAGTGTTGTGCTGCTGGCCCTGTATATGGCTGTCCATGCACGTGATTATTCTGAGACGGTGAAAGAGAGCAGTACTGTCAAACTTTTCATATATTAAAATTAAAAT
This sequence comes from Eira barbara, assembly GCA_020311275.1. Classification (NCBI taxonomy): domain Eukaryota; kingdom Metazoa; phylum Chordata; class Mammalia; order Carnivora; family Mustelidae; genus Eira; species Eira barbara. The sequence goes on along the minus strand of JAHRIG010009241.1, from coordinate 1,509,621 downwards.
GAAAAATCATAGGATAAAGTTTGTGTAAAAGTTGACATGTGTGTTCTAGGGTTTTATTTAAAAACAATAATGTAGTAGTTACAAATTAACCTATAATTCAATTCTAATATTCTAAGGAATTTAAGTATGATATAATAATAAACTATTTCAAGAAAATGTGTCTTTATGATAAAACTGCACTCTACTTTCAGACGGGAAGTATTTTAAAATGTTTATCACCAAATATTCCAGTAATAGAATTGGTGCTCTCACTGTGGTCCACAGACCAGCAGCATCAGTATCACCTGGAAACTTGTCAGAATACAGTCTTATACTCCACCTCTGATGGTCGGAAATTCTGGAGTTGGAACTTAGTAACCTGTTTTTAACAAGTGCCTTTACATGATTTTGAGGCATATTAAATTTAAAGACCTTGATTAGTCATGTCTGTGGTTTAAACTTAGGACAATCTTTCCTGAAACATTTCTCCAAATTCTTGTTTTTCAATGAAAGTTGAACTGTTCATGTTATTTCTTACCAGTTATCATTTTTCCCCAATGACTTATCATGTATTGAAATCACTCCAATGATTTTGTAAAACATTTTTACTGCAAGGGAATACTGGGGCAAAGGTAACTAAGATATGTTTGTCTTAACGTTTCTTCAACGGTTATTAATTTTATGTTCATGTGAAGTATCACATATTTTTATTAACTATAATAGCACAGGAGTATTACCTAACTGGCCAGGAAAAATGCCATAAGGGTAGACTGAAATATGCTGCAACATGAGCCCAACTATAACCACTGTCTTCCTCTGATCATCCTGGCAAAGCTATTATGAATAATCCCTTTATTACTTCATAGTCAGGGCTGAAAATTTACAAAACATGTAAGAAAAATAACTAAATTCTCTTTTTTTTATAAAGTAGAAAAACTTACTCAATAAAAACAAAAACGAAATAACATAACCCACTGAAGTCTTATTTACCTGTTGACAGTGAGAACCAGATGAATGAAGATACAATGGGGTATCTTCTGGTAGAGATGACTCATGCTCATCTGGAGCATCTTGATCATCTGGCTCCTAATTTTAAATTAAGAGATTAGTAATTTGATTATGAAAGCAACTTTAAATTTATTTTAATTTCTTTTTGAGAAAGAAGTTTAAAAAATGTACCAGCTGACTGTTCATCATTTTTTCATTTAAAGCAAGTAAGATAACTAACAATCAGAGAAAAAAATTAGATTTTTCCAGATATGTAATTTTTAGAAAATTTCACAGGAATTTCTCTAACAAAGGAGTTACTAACTTCATTTGATTCCGTAAAAACAAAATCAAGCAACAAAGAACATTAAAGCCAACAAAACTGCAACACAATTTTTTGAAATTAATAAACACTGGCCTATAAATATAAAAAATTACTTTTTTTTCTTCCATTTTTATCTGCTGCCCTTTGGTGGCTTTTTTTACCTCCTCTGGGCAGAGTTCACAAGCTTTTGCAAGAGTCATCCTTGCACTATGTGATCTCTCCAAAAAATAGCCATTTGATGTTTCATTGCTTTGCACTGGAGGAGACCAGTTATTGTAAGCATATTGAGGATTGCCAGAATATGGTCTTCTTTCAAGTTCATCTCCAAGCCATTCCACTGCCCAGGTCCACTTTCTTTTAAGATCTCCATTACCCTTCAAAAGAGGAAAAAAAAAAAAAAAAAGAAAAAATTTAGAATAATATTCAATGTTAACTTCTAAGCCCAAATTTTCACGATTCTTTTAAAGCAGTTCTTAATTATGATACAGATTATTACATGATTTGACAAAAAAATTCTCACCTGTAATATCTGGTAAGCAACAGCACAATTGCTAAAGAGTGCTACCATACATTTTATACACTGGTATGCTCTTTTCTGATAGTGATTCTTAGAGCGCTGAATTGTATCAAACAAACCATCTCGATCATCTGGGATTCCTTTAAGTGCATTATGGATTCTAAAAAAGAATAAAATATAAATATTTGTAGTATTTGGTAGCTAACACTGTGCCATTTAATACATGTTTTGATGTAATGATCGAATCCATTTAACCGTGGAGTTAATTAGCTAAGGAATAAACCCATTTAAAAGATGAAAAAACAAGTACAGAATTCAGTTTGCCTACTGTCATAAAGCCAGCAAGGTGGAGAGATGGCTAAAGTCTGACGGAAAATCTGAAGTCTTACTCAAATTATTAACCCAGTATTATTTTGCTAACTATAAATTAAATGCATCGGTAATATTGAATTAACGATTAAAGTTAACTATATGTCTGCAAGACTGCTTCAGTTGAAAATAATTTCAGTTTGATCAAGTTATTGAGTCAGAGCATTCTTTTAAAAAGATTTAATTTATTCTAGAGAAAGAAGGGAGAGTGTGAGTGCACATGTGCAGGAGGCAGAGGGGCAGAGGGAGAGGTAAAGAGAGAACCTCAAACAGACTTCCCACTGGGCATGGAGCCTCACAGAAGGCTTAATCCCATAACCCTGAGACCATAATTTTAGCCAAAACCAAGAGCTGGACGCTTAACTGACTGAGCCACCCAGCAGCCCTCCAGAGCTTTTTTCTTTTTTTTTTTTTAAAGACTGCAGAGTCTAGTGACTATGTAAGTGACAAAATTTCACAGTACAAAATGAACTTGAATTCAAATCATTAGAATATACATATGGGACATAAAGCAATTTTTATAGGCAAGAGTAAAGTTGGCTGATTTGCTAATAATTAGATTGAATTGCAGTTCTAACCAAGTATCAGCATAACATTTTATACATCCAGTTACTTCTTGTTTTTCTCAAAAGCCAATTTAAAATTATTTGTGGGCAAAATGTGCTTTCTTTCTGTTTTAGGAGGACCTAGATAGAAAGTCTCTAGAGAAATTCTCCTTTTCACCATTTACCTTACTTACTAGGAACATCATTGTATTCCAAATAAAAACCCAATTTTTTGGTTTTGTGTTGTTTTTATTTTGGTAATCTTTACCCAAAATGTGGGCCTCGAACTCCAAACCCCAAGATCAAGAGTTGCATGCTCTTCTGATTGAGCCAGGCAGGCACCTGTTTTGTGCTTTGTTTTGCAGTATACACACTTCATAATCTAAGTCTTGTATATCTTGGAAACAATGGTATTATAGTATATACTCTACTTTATTCTTTAGTTTTAGGTGATAATGAAGTCAGATGGTATTTTTGCCACCTTATCATTACTACAACTGCTTTTTATATATCATTGTAAACCATATTGTCTTTATCTGTCCTGTTGCCTATTACTGGTGTGGCACATAGCAGATACTTTGTAATGTAAACCGAATAAACTAAATGTTCATTATAATCTCACTCTTATGTAGAATTTAAGAAACAAACAGATGAACATGTGGGAAAGAAGGAAAAAAAAGAGAGAGAAAACAAACCAAGAGACTTAACCACAGAGAACACCTGAGGGTTGCTGCGGGAGGTGTGTAGGAGTGGATGGAAGTAACTGGGTGATGGGCATTTAGGAGGGCAGGCAGTAGAATGTGCACCAGGTATTCTTTGTAAATGATCAATCACTGAAATCTACTTCTGAAACCAATATTACTGTATGTTAGCTAACTAGAATTCAAATAAAATTTAAAAAATAAATCAAATTCTCTCATGATACTGAAATAGGAATTGAGTAATAAGCAAGTGTAAGTTGAAACTTTTAATACTTTTGTTTCATGGTGACTGGTTTTGCTTAATGCTATCTTGACATTAACTGAGTTGTTTGAAATCCGTGATGGCTAATTAGATGACAAATTAAAATATTATTCAAAAAGTCTAGCATTTCTAGTCCCCCTGAAATTCAAGATTGTAATGATTAAGCACTACAAATTTATAAAATAATGTAGGATGCTTGGGCAGCTCAGTCAGTAAAGCGCCTGCCTTTGACTCAGGTCATGGTCCCAGGGTCCTGGGATTGAGTCCCACATCAGGCTCCTGCTCGGCAGGGAATCTGCTTCTTCCTCTCCCTCTGCTGCTCCCCTTGCTTGTGTCTTTCTCTTTTACAAAGAAAAAAGTAAAATCCTAAAAAAAAAAAAAAAAGCATTTTCATCTTTTTCTTTTGATTATTGCTAATGGGTGATAATATGCTTATATTTGTTTCCTTTTAAAATAAACTATTATAAAATAATGCTTTTGCAAGAAAAATGAGGGATATTGGGTAACTAATTCTATATCATAACTTGTGGGCTCCTGGGTGGCTCAGCTGGTTAAGTGTGCTGATTTCAGCTCAGTTCTTGAGCTTAGGGTGGTGAGTTCTACCCCCGTATTGGCCTCCAACTGGGTGTGGAAACTACTTAAAAAAAAAAAAAAATTCCTGTGGGCTTAATTTTATGGCAAAGAACATATAGAGGAATTTGGGGATAAAGACTTAGAGTAGAATAACTTTCGTTCTAAAAACTTAGCACTTTTGGGACACCTGGGTGGTGCAGTGAGTTAAGCATCTGCCTTTGGCTCAAGTCATGATCTCAGGGTCCTGGGACGGAGCTCCTCATGGGGGCTCGTGGCTCAGTGGGGAGTCTGCTTCTCCCTCAACACCCTGCTTATGCTCTCTCTCTCAATTAAAAAAAAAAAAAAAAGTTACCGCTTTTGACTCTTCATATACTTATAAAAACCACTAACAGACTACGATTACTTTTAGAAACTAAGTGTTACCATATAACTAGTTAAAGAACAAGTACAGGGGCACCTTAGGGGTGCAGTTAGTTAAACGTCCAAACTTTTGGTTTGGGCTCAAGTTGTGATCACAGTGTGGTGAGATCCAGCTCTGTTTGGAGCTCTTCCCTGAATGCAGAATCTGTTTAAGACTCTCTCTCTGCCCCTCCCTAGTACCTCTCTGCCCTGACAACATTCACTAAGATAAATAAATCATTAAAATGAAACAAAACTGAATAAAAAAACCTCATGTATAAAATAATCTGAAAATATTTATATGGAGCTTAAATACTTATCAAAAGACTAAGCTAGTTTTCTTTCTTTCTTTTTTCAGATTTTATTTATTTGATAGAAGACAGAGAGACGGAACACAAGTAAGGGGAGTGGGAGTGGGGGAGTGGGGGAGAAGCAGGCTTTCTGCCAAGCAGGGAGCCCAATGTAGGGCTTGATTCCAGGACCCTAGTAACTCCACCTGAGCGGAAGGCAGATGCTTAATGACTGAGCCACCCAGGAGCCCCCTAAGCCAGTTTTCTTATAAAAAAAAAAAAAAAAAAAGTAAAAACCATTAAGGAGAAGGAAAAAAAAACTAATATTAAGAGTGAAACTGGAACTTTAGGTCAAAACATTAAAAATGAAATAAAATTATATTTGTTTTAATTTTTAAAAAACATTTTATTTATTTGACAGAGAGAGGAGAGAGAGCACAAACGGGGGGATGGTAAAGGGAGAAGCCAGATGTGGGGCTCTATTCCAGGACACTGAGATCATGATCTGAGCTGAATGTAGATGCTTAACTGACTGAGGAGCTGCCCAGGTGCCCCTTCATTTTAATTTTTTAATTATTATTTCTTTTTTTTTTTAAATGAAGATTTTATTTTTTTATTTTTTATTTTATTTTATTATTTTTTAAAGATTTTATTTATCTATTATTTGAGAGCGAGAAAGAGAGCATGAGAGGAGAGAAGTCAGCGGAAGAAGCAGTCTCCCTGTCAAGCAAGGAGCCTGATGTGGGACTCGATCCCAGGACTCCAGGATCATGACCTGAGCCGAAGGTGGTCGCCTAACCAGCTGAGCCACCCAGTCGCCCCGAAGATTTTATTTTTAAGTAATCTTATACTATGGGGCACCTGGGTGGCTCAGTCATTAAGCGTCTGCCTTCGGCTTGAGTTGGGATCCTAGGGTTCTGGCATCGAGCCCTGCATTGGGCTTCCTACTTGGCAGGAGGCCTGCTTCTCCGTCTCCCACTCCCCCTGCTTGTTTTCCTTCTCTTGCTGTGACTCTGTCAAATTTAAAAAAAAAAAAATTTTTTTTTAAAAACGAAACAAAAATGTAATCTCTACACTGAAATTGGGGCTCAAACTCACAATCTTGACATCAAGAGTCATGTGTTCTATCAACTGAGCCAGCAAGGCACTCCTAATTTCTTATTATTGTTTCTAAGATGAAACAACAGAGCTTCAAGAAATAAAAGTATATTTGGCAGCTGGTAATTTCAATTATTATTTCTAGACCCTAAAAAAATGTAATTATTCTGGTTGCAAAAGTGTGTATTCACCTGTGAGTCTGCCAAGAATCTTCAATAAGTAAAATCTGCAAAAGTAAATCCAAATATGGCCGAAGTTCATAGGTGTATGAATATGCAACCTAGAACAAGTAAAAGATAGTTGAATTACTAATTTAAAGGAATCTAAATCAAGTTATGGGCATATGAATGTTTATTTTCCTCTAACCTGCCAAAGAAGTTCACTGAGGACAGTAGAAGAGAACTGAGGATTCTCCCAGCAGCAAAAACGAAGCAATTTGATGGTTTCCTCTGAGTTACTGCAGTCTTCGATAATTTTCTTCACATAACTTGTTCTCACGAACAAAATGTCTGCCACATTCTGCTGAATTGGCATTATAGGCTGTGATAAATTAGGATCACCAAAAGGATTGGGAAGAGGGGGATTACCTAGAATAGATCATCAGTGAAAAGCCAATTAACTTCTATAAAAAATTATAATACTGAATTTTTTACTTCAAAAACTGACTATAAATTAACTTTCCTAAGTCCAGTAAAATATTCATTAAAATAATCAGATGTATTCCAAGATGGTAAGATCCAAAAAAATGCAAACACTGACACTGAAGACAAAAAATTAAAAAGTTAAAATTTTTAAGCCAACAATTTCATAATTTAAGGGATTTATCAGAGTAGGTAGTAAATTTTAAAAAAATTCTTTTTGAACATGTGAAACAGCTTCATGGTTTAAAAAAATAACAAAAGCATGAGCCTTCAGGCCTTTAGTTCACTTTTATAAATATTCAGAGATTTAAGTAATACAGAAGTCTATGATTATTGTTAAGATATAGAATAAAAATCTACTTTACCATTGATTGAAGACTGCATTCTTGATGAGACATTGCAACAGCGTATCAGCTGAGACACTACTGAATATAACTTGCCCAATTCAGCATACTGATATTTGATTGGAGGACCTGGTCCTTCATCTAAAGACACTAGCATAAATGTAGCAGGTACACTCAATTTCAGAAGCTGTGTCTTCTCTGCCATGCCTATCAAAAAGGGGAGAAGAATACATGTTGAAGAAATAAAAACAATTAGAATGGCAAGTGTTGCACTAATAAAAAGTAATTATCTAATATAGCTGCCTATAGTTTTATGGAAGTTCATCTACTCTGTTTAGACTACAGAAATACAAGCAGAACAAAAAATACATTGATTTAGTTTAATTATTCTAACTGAAATTGTGACTGTGGGATTCCAGTAACACTGAGCTCCAGGGAAATAATACTCTCTGGATCTGGAGACCTAAGAGAGTGGCCTAGATGGCAACTCTAAACATTATAAAGTAAGGTAGGGGCACCTGGGTGGCTTGGTTGGTTATGTGTCTGTCGTTGCTCAGTCATGATTCTGGGGGGTCTTGAGACTGAACCCCTCATTGGGCTTCCTGCTTAGCAGGGAGTCTGCTTCTTCCTTTCCCTTTGTCCTTCCCCAACTCCTGCTCATGTTCTCACTTTCTCTCACCAATGAATGAATAAATAAATAATAATTACTTTTTAAGGGTTCATTTATTTATTCGAGAGAGATAGCGAAAATGCATGTGCACAAGCAGGGGAGCAGGAGAGGGAGAAGGAGGCTCCCTGCTGAGCAAGGAGCCCGATGAGAAACTTAATCCCAGGACCTGGGGATCATGACCTGAGTCAAAGGGAAACACCTAACTGACTGAGCCACTCAGCAGCTCCTAAAAAAAAATTAAAGAAAAAAATAAAGTGAGGTAGTAAAGACAGAAACCAAATTAAATCAGAAATAAAATTTCTTTTATAAACTACCATCCTCTTTTCCTTTCTCAAGCAAAAAAATAAAAAAAAAGAAAGAAAAGAAAAGGAGGGCAGGTCTAAATTTGCTATTTCTACCTCCCTTATTTTTCCAAATCTCATGACCATTCAGTGCCTGTCTCAACCTTTCTTTGAAGGTAAAAACAGTTCTTCTTAATTCCTACTTCTCAAAACTCTTTAACTGTGGATTTCCTCTCTCATTTTCTTTCTACCTCTCTTTTTTTGCTATTTCTTTATCTTACTTGTGGATTCTTCTTCTAGCTATGAAGGAGGTGTTTCTCTAAAGTTCCCATTCTCCTGATCCTAGTTACTTTTCTTGTGATTAAGTCTACAGTATTAGATACATTCATTGAAATGATTTAAAATTTGGATATACACATCTCACTGTTCACTGAACTTCTTCATTTTAGTGTGGAAACATACTTTTAATCTTCCCAAATGGGTTCCCCTTCCTGTGTTTCCTCTCAGTAATGGCACCACTACTCTCTCACTTCAAGTGATATCTTGGTCTTTTTCTTTAAAAATAAAAAGTTTTGTTTTCAAGTAATCTCTACACCCATGTGAGGCTTGAACCCGAGATCAAGAGTCCCATGGTCTACTACTGAATGAGCTAGTAATCAGTATAATCTTTCTAAGGCAAATATTAATAAATAGGCCTCCCTTATACCCCAGGAATATGTTCCAAGACCTCCAAGACTTGATCTATATAGATACAGTGTTTTTCACCCATACTCACATACTTTGTACGTTACACATGATAAGGGATTAACAACAATAACACAGAACAATTTTAACAATGCACTGTAGTAAAGTTATGTGGATGTAATCTTTCTCTCAAAATACCTTACTATACTCTACTCACCATTCTTGTGATGATGTGAGATGATAAAATGCCTATGTGAATGATGTTGTGATGTAATGTTAGGCTACCATTGACCTTCTGTCAGTACTTCAAGGGGAGGATCATACACATCTAGACCACAGTGCACATAACCGAAACCACAGACCGAAACCATAGAGAAGTTGGGGGAGGACTACTGCTGTGCTATAACGGTTCTCAATGCCCTCATGATAAACTAAAAACTTTTTCTCACAAGACTTGTCAAAACACCATGTGTTAGAGCACCTTGCTAATTCCTTCTTGTATGTCATATCGTTCACCAATTCAATTCATACTGAGTAACCTTCAGTAACTTACTTGCCCAATACGCCATTCACTCCGTTTGCCAACAAATTCCCATATTACTTTCTCCAGCAAGCCCTTCTTACTCTCTAAGTGTAGTTCAGATATGCCTTGGATGTGTATAATAGCACTTGTATTTTCCCTTGTATCACAATATTTTATATTCCATTAAAATTCTTTTTGTTTTATTAAAATATTTTAGTTATTTATTTGACAGAGTGAGAGAGATCACAAGTAGGCAGAGAGGCAGGCAGAGAAAGGGGGAAAGCAGGCTCCCCGCTGAGCAGGGACCTGACACAGGGCTCCATCCCAGGACCCTGAGACCATGACCTGAGCCGAAGGCAGAGGCTTAACCCACTGAGCCACCCAGGTGCCCCATCTCATTAAAATTCTTTACGCATTACTGTATTCCCAGGACCAAAAAAGATGGGTTCGCAATGTCTTATGTGAAATTCAAAAATCCTGAAAAACCTAGTTTTTTTTTTTTTTTAAATAATGCTGGTGTTGGAATGCCTGGATGGCTCAGTAGGGTAAGCATCTGCCTTCGGCTCAGGTCATGATCCCAGGGTCCTGGGATTGAGTCCCACATCAGGCTCCCGCTCAGCAGGGAACCTGCTTCTCCCCTGTTTGTGATCTCTCTCTCTGGCAAATAAATCTTTGGGGGAAAAAAAATAATGTTCATGTCACAACACATTTTTTGGTGAAGCCTGCCTGGTTTTAACTGTTATGATACTCCCCAGCCACTGTCACAGAATGAATATTTATTACTGAAATATCCAGATGTTTGATTATGGGGTACTGCTGCAGACCTTACTGAGAAGGTCAAAGAATGTATAGCTTAAGGAGGGCACGTCCTGCATGGAGCACTGGGTGTTATATGTGAACAATGAATGAATCATGGAACACTACATCAAAAACTAATGACCTACTGTATGGTGACCAATGTAACATAATTAAAAAAAAGAAATTATGGGAGAAATGTTTTAGGGAAAAATATGAAATATAGTGAAAATTTTCATGGAAAAGAAAAGAATGTACGGCATATGCAATGTTTCACCTTTCTAAAATCCAAAATATTTTGAAACCTAAAATCAGGCTTTAAGGATTTATTATTAAGATTTATCAATGCATAATTATATATGGCAATATAAATTACTATTAAATTCTACTAAGGACCAATAATAAGTGATCTGTAAATAAACAATAACTATAGTAAATTATAGGTATGCCTAGGTGGCTCTGTTGTTTAAGCATCTGACTCTTGATTTTGGCTCAGGCCCTGATTTCAGGATCATGGGATTGAGCCCCATGTCAGGTTCTGCTCTGGAGCTAGCGAGCTAGCTTAAGATTCTGTCTCTCTCTCCCCTTGCCCTACCTCCCAACCACGCATGCTTTCATGTGCACTCTTAAAAAAACAAAAACAAAAACCTACAAAATATCATTTCTGTGAATGTTTAAATTTAATAGTTTTGCATTAAAAAAAATGAATAAAAATAAGGATAACCTCCCCCACAAACTTGGCAGCTCTTTCTGCCTATGTACGCTGTCCCCGTGCTACAATGAAAGTATCTTTTTGCACCAGAAAAACAAGAACAATGTGTGCTTGTTTGTGTGATACCCTCTTCCCTCTTAACTATAAGATTCCCAGAATCTCAATCAGAAATACATAAGGGAGTCTACAGCCATACCACCCTGAACGCGCCCGATCTCGTCTGATCTCGGAAGCTAAGCAGGGTTGGGCCTGGTTATTACTTGGATGGGAGAAATACATAAGGGAAAGGATAATACACTACAGAAACAATGGGGGAAAAAAGAGAACAAAAGTAAAGTTTTCTATTAAGTAATTAGCAGTGACTATTAGTTAAGTTCATACAGATTATACTTTACAAAGAGGAATGTCTGGATAAATAATTTAATCTTGAATACAAAATATTTGTAATTAAAATGATCTCTGGGGTGTGCCTGGGTGGCTCAGTTGGTTAAGCATCTGCCTTTGGCTCAGGTCATGATCCCAGGGTCCTGGGATGGAGTCCCACATCAGGCTCCCTGGTTAGCTTCTCCCTCTCTGTCCCCCGATGCCCCTTGCACCTCATACTCTTGCTGTTTTTCAAATAAATAAAACCTTTAAAAATAAATAAATAAAATGACCTCAATCAGTTCCTCATAAACTTCTACCCAAATATATATTAATATTGTAAAATTTTCAACTAAACTACATCTCAAAAGATTAGTAATTCTGAGGTATTGGGGCATCAAAATCTGAATCACTGATGTTTAAACTTTGTAATGTAAATGTAAGAAATTTACTCTTCCTAAACTCTTAATAAACAATGATTTATAAGAATATTAAAAATTTTAGAAAATTTCTTTTTATTTATTTAAAAAAATTTTTTTTAAAATTTATTTATTTGTTAGAGAGAGAGAGCGAGCGAGCACAGGTAGACAGAGTGGTAGTCAGAGGCAGAGGGAGAAGCAGGCTCCCCTCCGAGCAAGGAGCCCGATGTGGGACTCGATCCCACGACGCTGGGATCACGACCTGAGCCGAAGGCAGCCGCTTAACCAACCGAGCCACCGAGGCGTCCCAAAAATTTTTGAAAATTTCTTATGTATATTCTTGACTATCCATCCATTCAGAAAACAGTGACTAAGAACTATTGTGCAAAAAACCCTGATCACAGTATTTTATACTCTAGTTGTGGTGGGTATGACAAAAAAACTAAAAAATCTAATCAAAACACAATAGAATAATAAGCCTAACAAAAAAATATAGCTTAACATTTTAAGTAAGCACTCTGGAACAACTAAGAAGAAATGAACACCAGAAACACATATTTTGAAGTTATTGATTTCAACAGAAATTAATAACTTATGTACATTTTCACTGCCTTCCATTTATTTTAACAAAAATACAGATATATACAATGCAACTTCTTTAAGTGATTCTTTTTTTTTTTCCTTAAAGATTTTATTTGAGGGAGAGAAAGTGTGAGAGAGAGAGAGCACTGAGGGGGAAGGGTCAAGGTTCAGAAGGAGAAGCAGGCTCCCTACCGAGCGGGGAGCCCAATGAGGGACTTGATCCTAGGATTCCAGGATCATGACCTGAGCTGAAGGCAGTTGCTTAACCAACTGAGCCACACAGGCGCCCCATAGGAAGTGATTCCTAAACCTGACAAATAATAACCACCTGGGATCCTTCAGAAAATGGAATTCTGATCTGAATCATGTGGGATATAGTGTGTGAAACAGTTTTTTTAAAACCAGCATTAGGAGATAAAAAATATGAGCAAGACTGCATAAATTACCAGAATCTAAGATGAGAATTCCCATTAAAAAGTGATACAGAGGGGCGCCTGGGTGGCTCAGTGGGTTAAGCCTCTGCCTTCAGCTCGGGTCATGATCCCAGGGTCCTGGGATCGAGCCCTGCATGGGGCTCTCTGCTCGGTGGGGAGCCTGCTTCCTCCTCTCTCTGCCTGCCTCTCTGCCTACTTGTGATATCTCTGTCAAATAAATAAATAAAATCTTAAAAAAAAAAAAAGTGATACAGAAAATCTGCAATGGATTTTAACTATATAAATATGGACTACTGCTTCTGTTTCAGAAGAAATAAGATTTCATCAATGCATTAAAATACATTCATCATTTAATACTAAATGTGAAATAATACATTATATGGAATTATAAAGAATTCTTACCTAAATTGGCATACATTATGAACAGATTGAAATATTGTTGTAAATGACGGCCATGCTCTGAAACCTCTCTTCTGAGGAGATTTAATACTGCTCTTAGTAAGTGATCACTCAAGCTTAAGTTATCACATGCCTGTGAAGAATAAAATATTTTATTAGCAACCAGATGGAGAAAAGGATACTTCCCATATGTATCTTTGCATTAGGGGTATGTTCATATATATGACTGCATTAGGCAGAAATATTGGGAAGGAAATTACTAAAAAGAGTTGCTTTAAAGAGATGGAAGAGCTGGAAATTTCATTGTAGATGTTAACTGTTTTAACTGCAGAAAATAAAATCCATGTGTACAGTTTTATGCTAAATAGGCATATTTAGCCATTATAAATAGGCAAATTTAGCCATTATAAAAGTAAACTCTCCCTGAATATATGTAATCTGAATACTTACTACGTAACTGCTAGTAATTGAATAAACGGAAGAAATTTGCCTTATATTCTGAAAGCACCCAATAATCATACCCATTGCTGTGAAATAATTTTAATAAACGCAATAATTTATGCATGGCTGTATATATATGGTATACATGTAAAACAAACGCATATGTTTAGTGATTTGATCTTGCAGGGAAAAAGAATTTACTTGTATTTCACTGTTAGAGAAAAGCTTTCAATTACCTGACCAGTAAGTCCAGGAGATGTAAATGATGAAGGACAAGGCCCATCTTGCAAAGAAAAATGTGCAATAAATACTATAAGCTTTGCAAATGCACCCCTCACTTCTGCACTAGGGCACTCAAGGAGATATTCAGAGAAGCGATTTGAAACATTAAAAAGAACATTATGAGCAAACCAAAATCGCACATTTTTGCTATGACGGAGTAGAATGCACAGCGCATCATACCTAAAACAGAAAAATATATGAATATCAACTTTTATTAATGTGCTTCTGTTTTGATTTCTATAGTGAACCAACAAACTTCTATGAATCAAATAAAAAATAAAGTTCTCTACAATTAATGGTCATTGTGGTTCTAGGTACAGTATCAGAACTGATCTAGTCCTATAGTCACAAAATGAATTAAATGAGAACTTGTGCGGATGCATTATGTATTTTCAAATCCCCTCCTGATGGGAGCGGTCTTCTATTCTGAAAGATGCTGAAAACAGCTGTTAGATAAGGTATTATAATGTCCTCCATACTTTTACAATTAGAAACTTAAGACTGTAAACACTTAAAAAAATTCCACATTGGGGCGCCTGTGTGGCTCAGTGGGTTAAGCCTCAGCCTTCGGCTCAGGTCATGATCTCAGGGTCCCGGGGTTGAGCCCCGCATCGGGCTCTCTGCTCAGCAGGGGAACCTGCTTCCTTCCTCCTCTCTCTCTGCCTGCCTCTCTGCCTGCTTGTGATCTCTGTACATCAAATAAACAAATAAAATCTTTAAAAAAAAAAACTTCATATTTTTAAACTTAAGTCAAAATTCCATCTAGATAAAGTTTAAAACTTTCATGATGAAACAGTAAAAGATAAGACTTAATAGAAATAGGAGTCGATTTTTTGAATAGAAGGCATACTAAGACTAAGTGATTTTGGGACGCCTGGGTGGCTCAGTTGGTTGAGCGGCTGCCTTCGGCTCAGGTCATGATCCCGGCGTCCTGGGATCGAGTCCCGCATCGGGCTCCTTGCTCCGTGGGGAGCCTGCTTCTCCCTCTGCCTCTGCCTGCCACTCTGTCTGCCTGTGCTCGCTCACGCTCTCTCTCTAACAAATAAATAAATTAAAAAAAAAAAAAAATTTTAAAAAAAGACTAAGTGATTTTAATACTTTCAACACTACCACAAATTTTTATCCTATGTTTGAAATAAGATTCTCATGGCTAGGGAAAAATAAAGCAGTTCAGTATAATATGAATAAAATTCAAAGCCATGTACCAATCACTGGCAGGGCCACGGACAATTTTCTTGGTGTGAAATCCAGTGGTAAAGAGGAATCTAGCTGCAAGTTGAATACTAATCATAGTGATTTCTTCTGCTTCAGGCAACAAGTGATCTTGTCCTTTAAAAAACATACATAGAAACAAACAAAGAAGCCCAATGTTAAAAAGATCTTAGCTAAAAGTAATCTTTGGTTTCTTAGCACTTCACAAAAACATGTTTCAAACTCTTGTTTGAGTTAAATTATAAACAAAAGTTCATCTATGTTTCTAGATACTGAGTGTCACTACTCAAAAATACAGGGCTCTTTAACATTTGACTTCAACATAATGAACTAAAAATGCTGACATTGGGACACCTGGGTGGCTCAGTTAAGCATCTGCCTTTGGCTTGGGTCATGATCCCAGAGTTCTGGGATGGAGTCCCACATGGGGCTCCTTGGTTGGTGGGAAGTCGGCTTCACCTTCTGCCTGCTCTGCCTGTCCTGCCTGCCATTCCCTCCGCTTATGCTTTCTCCTTTTGTCCCTCTCTGACAAATATAAAAACAGAAATCTTCAACTTAAAAAAAAGCTGACATCTTTAAAATAAAATGAGGCTAATCATTTTCTGAAGAAAAAAGGAAAAAGAAATCTGAAGGGAACTGAAAGAAACCTTCGGAAAACTGAAGGAAAATATTAACATGCATTTATGGCTGAAAAAATCCTGTAAGTGAAATAAAAATTATTCTTTATTGATAAAAAGCTAAATTCCAGAAACTTACCTGGAGCAGGGCTTAGATAAATACCATTACATGTAAGCAGTTTTTTCACAAACTGAAAATACTCTAAACTATACTGCATTCGGTTATGCATGAATTGCACATTTTGTTTTCGAACACTTCTCTCAATGGCTGGTGACATAATTTGATGGGGTCTTGTGATAGTTAGCTCTGATATATATCTTATCATCTCATCATCTTGATCTATTGTGTCCATTCGTTCATAAAAAAGTATATAAGCATTCCACCATCTTTTCTGGCGCCTATATGACATTCGCTTCATCATATGATCAAATACTTCTCCCATGTACTCTCCACCGAAACACTGATTTTTCATTTCTTCATCATCATCCATTTTACATTCTGTTACATCTCCGTCATCAAATTTATACCAGCGATTTCTCTCACCATCTTTACCATTCCTCTGAATGATGTAAGAATAATAATGTCCTCCACTTGCTTGACCACTGTGTACAAGCACACCCACAAGTCTGTATTTTGTGCTTCCTGTTGTCTCACTTTCAGACTGCTCATTCTGTTGTATCAAGTGCTTGTCTGGGTTTACATTATTTTCTTCCAGTTTTGTAACACCTGGTACTGTGTAAGGTTCCATGTCTAGCTCTCGTGGAAATTCAAAATAATCATTGAATTTAATTGCACATTCTCTTTCCCAGTCATAGTCAAATCGTTTCAATTGTATAGCAAGAACAGGAGGCAACTTTTTAATTAGCAAGCGCTTTACTGTATCAACCTACAATAAACAGTGAATATAAACAGGTGCTTTTATAACCCAAATAAAACATAAAACATTTAAAGATTTATTCAGAAATAGAGAAGTACATGAAAATGAATACAATCAAGATCATTTTGTTACTACTTTTTCAAAACATTTATACTAATCCTAAAAATATGTAATTACTGTCTCATGTGACACAAAAATTAATGGCTACATGTTTCCATACTCTACTTCTATCTGATCATGTTACTTTTCTGATGTTTATTTCTATGCTAATGAAGAGAACCTGCTGTGAGCAAACTTAAGAAATATTGTACAGAATAATATTGTACAGAATAATACTGTACAGAATATTGTACAGAATAATATTGTACAGAATAATAACAGGATCTAATACATACAGCACTTATGGTCACATAACACACTCAATGCTGCACACATATTAACATATTTAATTCTGTTCTGAAAAGGTACTACCTCAAGGTCCATAGTTGAAAAGATGGGGAGAAAGTGGTATGATATGTAAAAAACAGACTGCCTCAGAGGAAACTGTCTGACATCTGTAGGTAGCAGACAGTATTGTGGGTTTAGAGATCATGATCTAAATGGTGCTTAATGTCAGAATAATACAGGTAGTTAGGGGATGAGAGTAGGGTTCAGAAAAATATTTCTGTAATACCCACCTCCAGAGACATGCTATTATTCCATTTCTAACTGTTTAAGTTGCTAGAATAAAATTAATTGGCTGGATTGAAAAAATGAAATCTGGTGTTTAAAAAACTGCAAGTGGTTATGAAAATCTGATGTAACCAAATAAAATGAGCAATTCTAAACATGAAGAGTAACCTGAACTATAAAAGAAGAAGGGTATTTTCTATTATCAGCCCTTCTAGTTTGAGGAATTCAATAGCAACTGTGACATCTAAAATGAATCATCCAATGAAATGGTTTTAAGTCCACTGGCGGTATTTTCTCTCAATAGTTTACCTGACAAATCTTTAAGTAAGTTATTGTAACTGCCTCTCTGCCATGACTGTAATAAAGCACAGCTAGAAGAGTGGTGGATTTTGATGCTGAACACAAGCAACTCTGACATCTTCCAGTTCTGTTAAACGTTATTACTGATTTTTAAAATCAGGCAGTACTTACCTTTTTATCACACTTTTCACATCGATATGCATTTGCACCTTCCAATAAATCTCCTTTGATATACTGTTCCAAGGAATCAAGAAGGTTTTGGTGATTTCTAATATCTACATTCAGAGTTGTAAAAGATTCTTCACACTCGTATCTAAAGATATTGTTTTAAGAGACAATCAAAAGGATTTATTCCTTAGGTTTCTAATTATCCTTTAGTTGTAAATTTGATGCAAAATGTATTTTTAGTCTCTATTATATCATGTCAAATGCATTAGTCAGAGTTATGAATAAGCTTGTAGTTATCTTTTTATTTTTTTGAAGATTTTATTTATTTGAGACCGAGAGGGAGAACAAGAGAAGGGGAAGAGGGGTAGAGGGAGATGAAGGGCAAGAAGCAGACTCCCAGCTGAGCAGGGAGCCCGAGGTAGAACTTGATCCCAGGACCGAGAGAGATCCAGACCTGACCAAAGGCAGACGCTTAACTGACTAAGCCACCCAGGCGTCCCAAGCTTATAGGAACTTTTTTTTTTTTTGAAGATTTTATTTATTTATGTTTCAGAGATCACAGTACGCAGAGAGGCAGGCAGGGGGGAAGCAGGCTCCCCGCTGAGCAGGGCTTGATCCCAGTACCCTGAGAACATGACCTGAGCCGAAGGCAGAGGCTTAACCCACTGAGCAACCCAGGCGCCCCAAGCTTATAGTTATCTTAATGAGTTTACAGTTACCACTTGGTTTGTGTGTGCAAAACACTAGATTTTTAAAAAGTTTAAAATTTTTAAAGTCATCTCTATCCCGAATGTGGGCCCAATCTCATGACCTGAAGATCAAGAAATTCAAGCCAGGAAAGTGGACCCTATGTTGGACACTTTAAAAAAAAAAAAAGATTTTATTTATTTATTTATTTGAGATAGAGAGTGAGAGAGAGAGAGAGCATGAGCAGGGTGAGTAGCAGGGAGAGGGAGAAGCAGACCCCCTGCTGAGCAGGGAGCCTGATGTGGGGCTTGATCCCAGGACCCTGGGATCATTACCTGAGCTGAAGGCAGCCACTTCACTGACTGAGCCACCCACACATCCCTCTTTACCTTCTTTATACATATTATTGTTTATCATAACCTTCATAAAAAAACCTGCTAGGAAAAAAACCCTGTTAGGCATATCCATCCCTATTTCACAGATAAGGAAATGGAGAAGTGGGAGGGGGGCTTTTAAAGAGATTAATCTGGTATACTTTATGAGGAAGAGTTGTGATTTGAAGTTAGTGATTTGAAGTGATCTGAAGTGTTTGACCTCACTGATTAAGTTCTTTATATTCTTTCATACTGCTTGCTACCTATGTTATGTGTTCTAGTAATTCATGAGGGCATGTAGAGCCTGCTTAAGATTCTCCCCGTGAGGTGCCCCAGTAGTCAGTCAGTTAAGGCTTCGGCTTATACTAAAATTGGAGAAATAAAAACCTTACTTAGCACTTACCTATGGGGGCAGCCTTGGCAAATTTTCTGATCAGCAAAGGAACCGCCCAGGACTTGACTTAGTATAGCTGGATGTCCTAAAGCTTTTAAAGCTTCATCTAAACTATCCACCAAAGAATTAAAAAACTCTAAGGCATCATGTTGTTCCCGAAGGTTAACAGGTTCACCCCAAAGCCTGAGGAAAAAAAAATAACCACCCAGAATAAAGTTCAGTTTAAAGTTTAATATAATAAATAATATAATAAACATATTTATACAAGTAAATATAATATAATAGTTACTATACTCCCAGAATATCCATATTTTACCTTTCATAACCACTACAAAAATGTCAGAAATGTAAGCTAAGCCTTTATTCATATCGGAAGTGGAAATAAAGCAGTAAACACTATCTACTGAGTAGCAATGGTAATGGAAGTGAAGTCTGCAGTAAAAACTATACTCCAATGTCAAAGAATTGCCATAAAATTATGGATAGCAGTCTTTAAAATTGGTGTCCGCAAAAAAAAAAAAAAAAAAAAAAAAAGAATGAATGGAACAGTGTATTTGGGCATTTTGAATTCAAGTAAAGAGCATTAACATAAGAAGGAAAACCCATTCTTATACGGTTGTTTTAAGTAACTATTACTTCGACATTTAGTTCTTTTTTTTTTTTTTAAAGATTTTATTTATTTATTTGACAGAGAGAGATCACAAATAGGCAGAGAAGCAGGCAGAGAGAGGAGCAAGCAGGCTCCCTGCAGAGCAGAGAGCCGGATGCAGGGCTCGATCCCAGGACTCTGGGATCATGACCTGAGCTGAAGGCAGAGGCTTTAACCCACTAAGCCACCCAGGCGCCCCTTCGACATTTAGTTCTTCTCTCTCTCTCTCTCTCTTTTTTTTTTTAAAGATTTTATTTATTTATTTATTTATTTATTTGAGAGAGAGAGAATGAGAGAGAGAGCATGAGAGGGAGGAGGGTCAGAGGGAGAAGCAGAGTCCCCGCTGAGCAGGGAGCCCGATGCGGGACTCGATCCCAGGACTCCGGGATCATGACCCGAGCTGAAGGCAGTCGCCCAATCAACTGAGCCACCCAGGCGCCCTCGACATTTAGTTCTTAAATCTTCCATGGCATATTGGAAACTTCACAGCAATTTATTCTTAAAGTTATTTTTCTAAATGAAAAAAGAAAAGCTCTGTCCTGTTTCTGGAAAAATTTCCAGTAATCCAAATGAATTTATGATTTAGTCCAGGTGTGCCTCGCTGGCTGAGTTAGTAGAGCATGCAACTCCTGCTCTGAGGGTTGTGAGTTTGAGCCCCTCATTATTAGTAGTTTACTTAAAAGAAAGTTAAAAAAATAAAAATAAGTTAGGCCAACAGATCCTGTGAAGACAAAATACCAAGTGTGTGAACAAAAAATGAGAACTGTTGTTGTTAATATCAGGTTATGATGGATGGTATTAGTAACATTTAGTGGTTAAAGAATAATAATATACATAAGGGAATAAAATATATTCATTTTCAGCAAAACATGGTAAAATGTTAAAATTTGGTATGGAGGTTTATTATCTTTCGTGTGTGGTGTGCTTTTACAATTTAAAAACTAGTTGCTTATTTTTTATTTTTAGCTGATCTTTTTTTAAAGTTAATTTTAAATTTATAAACGATAACATGCAATCTTTTTGGAGCACAATATGTATGCTACCAAATGCAGACAGTTGTGTAATGACCGCCAAAATCAATATAGCAGACCATATCTCAGTCCTCACCCTCTACCCCACATCTCCTAAGGCTACCATGTTAGTAGCAAACCCTCCATACTCTTAATTTCTAGAAACTAACTTTTTTTTGTTTTTATAGTATTGACCTGAAGTACTGTTTTTTCAAAGTTACTTGAGTTTTGTTCTTTCAACATTTCTAGTATTAGTGTTTGGAATGTTTGGAACACACAAATACTTTCCCCCTACAATTTGATTTTTAAAAACCATTTTGAGATAACTATAGAATCACAGAGAGTTCTAAAAAATAACACAAAATATACCCTCTGTGTCTTTTGCACAGTTACCCCCGTGGTAACATCTTACAAAACTACAGAATATCACAATAAAGACAGAAATAGTGACACAAGCTCCAACGTTACGAAGATTTCTATAGGCTTACTTCTACTTATATCTGTATGGTATTTAGTTTTATGAAATTTTTGTGACTTCTGGGTATTTGTGTCAAGATACAGAACAGTTAACCACCATAAGGCTTTCTCAATCATTCATTCTATGATCACGGCCAACTATCTGCCACCCATTCTCAACCTCTGGCAAACACTAGTCTGTCTTTCATTTCTAAAACTTCATCATTTCTAACATTTTATATGAAGAGAATTACATAGTATGTAGCCTTCTGGAGTTGGCCTTTTTCACTCAGCAAAAGGCTGAGATCCACCAAAGTTGCTGCATGTAGCAAGACTTTTTTGGGGGAAGATTTATTTATTTGGCAGAGTGAGACATAGTGAGAGAAGAAACACAAGCAGGAGGAGTGGGAGAGGGAGATGCAGACTTCAGGGAGCCTGATGCGGGGCTCGATCCCAGGTCTTTGTGATCTAACTTGATTCAAAAGGAGATGCTTAATGACTGAACCACCAAGGCACCCCAAGTTCTTTGTTTTTAGTATCTAATATGAGTGTAGCAATTCATTTAACGACTGAGCTGTGGAAGAGCATCTTGGTTATTCCCAGTCTGGTGCTATTCAGAGCTGCTCTGAATATCTGTGTATAAGTTTTGGTGTCAACCTAAATTTTCTTTTCTCTGGCATAATTGTTCAGGACTGCAACTACTGGAATATAGAAGAAACTGCTAAATTGCCTTCTAGGATAGTTGAATTACTTTATATTCACACCAGCAACAGGTGATCCCATTTCTCAGTATCCCAGCCAGTACTGGTGTTGCCACTACATTTATTTTACCAATCCCATATATGTACTGATCTCTCATATGCTTTCTCTCTTTACTTTTAATTCACAGCATTAAATTTAAATTTGGTATTTTGCATGGTACACATAATTTACACCTGTTTTTTTAATTCATCTAACAATCTGTGGCTTTTAATTGGAACAATTTCATTTTATATTACTACTGATATAACTGATATAACATTTAGGCATATTATTAGGCATATATTACTACTGATATAACTGATATACTGATATAACATTTAGGCATATTATCCTAGTATTTTATTGTTTATGTGTCAATTTTTTCTTCTCTATCCTTTGGGAATTATTTAATTATATTTTTCTATTCCAATGAATCTGTTAGCTTTTTATCTACATCTGTTACCTTTTAACATCTGCTCTATAAATAGTCATAAGTCATCATGCAGAGTTCATGTTTTGGCATTCATATAACACATAGAAGTGGGGCACCTGGGTGGCAAAGCTCGTTAAGTGTCTGCCTTCAGGTCAGGTCATGATCCCACCAACCTGGGAATAAGCCCTATATTGAGAGCTCCACTTCAGGCACACTGCTCTGCGGGAAATCTTCTGCTCCCTCTCCCTTTGCCTCTCCCCCTCTCAAAGAAATAAATAATAAATCTTAAAAAAAACAAAAAGAAGAATCACAGCTAAATAAATAATGGCCTTCACTTTTCTCTTTGGTATGTTAAAATGTGTTAAATTAATAATATAATGAATGATTTCCTTTTCATTATTATTTTTGCTTTCAATATTTATACAAACTAAATCACAGAGTACTGTGAATACACAGTATTTCACATTCTGACATTCTTTCATTTTTGAAATTCCAAATTTTTTCTGGTAAATTATCCCCCTCCAGAGGAATTTTGATTGTGAGGAAATTCTTTGCACATTTCCCTTTGACAATGAACGTACTTATCTCCCATTCACTACTGAAGAATATTTTCACCGGAAATGAAATGTTAGGGTATTTTCTATTGCTTATTACTATCGTACCAAGAAATCACTGCAAAATTCCAACATATGAAAGTATTCTGCCTTTGTTTTCTACTTTATAGTTTTATTTCTTATGTTTACATGCTTGATCCATATGGGGTCAATTATTATTAATACATATGCTGTAAGGTCAAGGTTAAATGGTTAAAGCCTGAAAGGTTTTTTGTAAGATTAGTATAGAGGCAGGGATGCCTTATTTCTTCAAAGCACCGAAGGCCTGCTAGCCAATACAAATTGGCAAATTAAGAAACACAAGAATCGAAAGTGGAAATCCTAAAGATTCCACAAAAAGCTGTTAGAACTCAAGTAACAAATCCAGCAAAGTTGAAAGATACAAAAATCAATATGTAAAAATCAGTATGAGGGATTATTATTGATGCATACAGAGTTTCAGTTTAGAAAAAAGAAAGAAAAAAGCTCTGGATTTCAGTGATGGTGCACAAAATGTAAATGTACTCAATGCCAATGAACTGTACACTGAAAAGCATTTAAAATGCTTTTATGGGGGCGTCTGGGTGGTTTGGTGGGTTAAGGCCTCTGCCTTCAGCCAGGGTCATGATCCCAGAGTCTCTGCTTGGCAAGGAGCCTGCTTCCTCCTCTCTCTCTGTCTCTCTCTCTGCCTGCCTCTCTGCCTACTTGTGATCTCTGTCAAATAAGTAAGTAAAATTAAAAAAAAAATCTAAAATGCTTTTATGTCATGCACGTTTTACAACGATAGAAAAATAGTGCTTTAGAATGGAAACCTGAAAAAGAAAAAATAGGGAAAAGAACGTTCCTCAAATTTAAAAAATTTTCTGCATCAAAGGAACTACCAAGAGAATGAAAAGCAAATCCACAGAATGGGAGAAAATATTTGTACATCACTTATCTGTAAGGCCCAGTACGATGATTATATTCTTCTTAAAGCAAAATAAAACAATAAATACATTAATAGATATTCAACACTATTATTCATGAGGGAAACGCAAAGTGGAATCACAATAATGTATCACCTGACACCAACTAGGTAGGCCATTACAAAAACAAACAAAAAAGAGAAAAGGAAAACATGAAAAATAAGGAACAAAATACTGATTATTAAAAAAACTGCAACCATCAAATTTTGCTGGTGACAAAGTAAAATGACTTAAAGGACATGGAACAGTTTGATGGTTCCTCAAAGTTAAACAGAATTACTACATGCCCAGCACCTATACTGCTCATGTGTTTATGAATGAAATGAAAATCATACAAAAACTTTTATAACATGAATGCTTATAGAAGCACTATTCAAACAGCCAAAGAAAGAAACCAATGAAATGTCCATTTATTGATGAAGAAATAGCCAAACTGTGGAGTACCCATCCACACAATGGAATATCATTCGGCCATGAAATGCAGTTCTGATACCTGCTAAAAAAATGGCTGAACCTTGAAAACATTATGCTTTGTGGAAGCAGGCAGATGAAAAATGCTATATTATATAATTAAAATTATATGAAATAATGAAAACAGACAAATTCATATGGAAAGAACATTAATTTTTTTGTTGTCAGTGTTGGAAGTAGGGAAAACCCGGGAATAACATTTTGAATGCATTAAACTGGCACTGAATTGTACATTTTTAAAAAGTTACAATTCATGATGGTGAATTTCATGTTATATGTTTAGAATACAGGTAGCACAAAACTGCAGACAAACTGTGAGGTCTTCCATTAAGTGGAGAAAGTTACTGCAGAGATACATTACAAATTAAGTAAACACATTATAAGTCAGGAGCAAAACTAAATATCTATAAATCTTGCTATGTATGTAGAAATATACAGATACACAAAAGACACACACATACAAATAACTGAATAAAAGATTTCAAGATAAAAGCTCAAAATACAGTAGGATAATAATTTGGAAAAACAAGAAATGCTGACTAGACTACTGAATAAAACCTTGAGTCAGACACAAGATAACCTAGGGAAAAAAAAAGCACTGAAATAGCTAGAGGGGAGAAAAGGTATATGCTGGTGACAAAACAAGAAGAGGAAAGGGATATATCTGGAAAGAAGTATTATACATGGGCAATCAGTCTTCTGACATAGATGAATAGTTCAATTTGTGGAATACAGAAATTTACAGATTGATAGTGTCATTTTAGTATCATATACATAAATATATACACAGAGATCTATCATACAGATATCTACATATATGTATATATACATACACAGAACTACCAGTCAAATGCAGTAAGTGGGTTTTAATCCTGCATTTAAAAAAAAAATCATACTATTAAGAAAAACTAAACAACTTGGTAAATTTAAAGAGTAACTTAAATGTAGTGATATTACATAATTTTTATTTAGGTGGGGTGATATCATGGTTATGCTTATTTAAAGAAGAGATACTTAAAAGAAAAAGCCATAATATCTAACTTATTTCAGTTGAGAATTGCTGAATCCAGGAAATGACTACATATTACTATTTTGTTTCTGTGAAGTTTTCCCCAATAAAAAGTTAATTACATTTTAAGAAACTAAAGAATACGGCCTGCCTCCCTTTACATGATAGTTTTTATGTCCCTCTACCAAGACAAAGATAAAGAAAAAAACTAATGACATTATAGAGTATCACTACTGTTAAAATAATAAATAATTATACATTATAATATATATATAAATTTTAAGTTAATATACTGAAATTTTTATAAAATCCATCCACCCACAATATACCTGAACTGTTTCCAAAATCCTCTAGGCACATAGTATTGTAGTCGGGAAGCAGCTAAATGACCAAAGATGACCTGAAGATGTCTTAGGACACCAATGTTGTATTCTTTCCTATCTTCTGTCTTACTCAAAGCTGGTTTGTCTTCAAATTGATGAGGATATCCAAATACATCATCTCGGGGATCAACATTACTCTAGAGACCAAAAAACAAACAAACGCACACCAACAACAACAAAACACAAAACACCAAAACCAAAAATAAATAAAAACCCATCATTGATGAGCTAGTCTAACTTCAGAAGTTGAGACAAAGAAATGATTTGCATTATTTTACATTCCAAAGCACACAACTTTCAATTTACAGTATTAGTGCTTATTCCTAGAACTTCACAGGTGAATCATCAATTAAAAATCATAAAGAATAATCCTGAGGGGCACCTAGGTGACAGTTAATTAAGTGTCCAACTCTTGTTTTGGGCTCAGGCCATGATCTCGAGCCCTGCATTGTGTTCTGCACGCAGAGGGAGGTCTGCTTGATACTCTCCCCTTCTGCCCATCCTGCTCATGTTCTCATGCTGTCTTTCTCTCTAAAATAAATAAATAAAGGATGATGGTGATAAATAAATAGAGGAGGATAAATAAATGAGAGGAGAATAAATAAATGGAGGAGGAGGCGGGCGGGGAAGGAAAGGGGGAAGAGGAAAAGGATCCTGAACACCCACTGGAGATAGTATAAGAAAAAATGATTTAGTTCAATAGCCTAAATAGAGACAAATAAGTATTTGTTATAAATAACTTTGGGGGAAATAAATTAGCCTTTCCAGGATTCATTTTTTCCTAGAGATAATGCATTCTTCACATATTACATGAAATAATTTATGTGGCATTCTCAGAATTACTAATAAATACAACAATTGAGACTACCTTTGGTAGAAACAGCATGGACAGAAGCGCTGAAGGTTTTTTGTTTTTTTTTTTAAATTTGTCAGAGAGAGAGAGCGAGCGAGAGAGCACACACGCCAGCGAGCACAGGCAGACAAAGTGGCAGGCAGAGGCAGAGAGAGAAGCAGGCTCCCCGCCAAGCAAGGAGCCCGATGTGGAACTCGATCCCAGGACGCTGGGATCATGACCTGAGCCGAAGGCAGTTGCTTAACCAACTGAGCCACCCAGGAGTCCCAGAAGCTCTGAAGGTCTTAATCACACTCTCTATATAGCAAAATTTAACAGAGCACTGTTTAACAGAGCACTGAACACTATTTTATATTGTTTGCTCTGTGTCAGAGGCTTATGACAGAAGTAGACAACACCCAGTTTCTGCCATTGAGAAGGACACACTCTAGGAAAGCAACCTAGTAAATAAACAATATACTGTTGAAAAAAACGTAAAGCACATGGTTATCAAGTAGCAAAAGAAATCTGGTATCTTGTCTGTATTTTCTGCATTTTGCCAGTACGGTTAGCCATGTGTATTTATGTTTAATTCAGCATCCTACCAGTAACAGGAACTACAGAACTAAGATTTATACCCCAGTTTTCTCTGTAGCAATGGTTCTTAACCAGATAATGCTGTGGCACCTCATATGGGGATTCTTAAAACAACAACAGTAACAACAATAACAACAACAACAAAGTGAACATATTCAGATACTGATGTCTGGATGGTGTGATTTGTCAGGCTCTGAGAAGAGTGCAGGTTGCTGTACGTTTCAGAATCTTCAAGACCACTAGATTGCCAAACTAGTTTTGCTCACAAAAGGCAAGAAGTACAGGAATGGGAAAAAAACCACTTACTACAATTAGAGCATTTTCTCTCTTCTCTATTAATCCTATGAACTTGTGTAAAGAAAAAAGGAGAAGAAAAATAAACAGTTTTGATATAAACAATAACTAAAAATTAAGTCTTCATATTAATGTATAAAGAGCTACATCTTAGTTTTATATACTCTGATTTGCCACTAACACATAACTTTCTTATATTCTGTTCTGGATATTCCTGGTATCATGATCATATCCTTACTATTTACCAATATTGTTAACAGGACAATACAACATTACTTAAAGTAGCAAACAAGTTTGTTTTTGTATTAAGAAATCATTATATGAGAAAAATATTAAAAGTGTTCTAAGAATAGGCACAGGTAGTGAAACCGGTAAGTAATATATAAGGAAAAATAGAATATACTTTAAAAAATTAAAAAATCAAAATATAAATCATTTTAAAAAAATATATTTGTCAATTTGTGACACCCAATTTTACTTACCACATTGTACAAAACATGATTACATTAACTGATACTTTGAAGAATGGGAAAGTTGTAATAAAGATTATCAACTTCAGATGAAAGTTTGTTAGATAATAAGCACTAGGATATGCCAGAGATAGTAGCTCAGAGATTCTTGTCCTCTCATCAAAAGTAGTTTAAAAAAGTCCTACAAGAAGTATATTTTAAGAGAAAAAAAGCATTATCTAGTAATCAAGACCTTGAAACACAGAAAAAAATGTATCATTAAAATTTACCTCACTGTCCTGCTTCTCATCACCGAACATATCATCATCTACATCACTACCTGTGCCTTCAACAGCAAGAATACTGTTTCTGATGGAAGGAATCATGTATAGCTGTTGTATCACAGAGTTCATATAACATGTAGCACCAGCGTTTTTGAGTCCCACAAATCCTTTCAATGGGCGGGGTCCAACAGGTGGTAGATATTCCCATTCAGTAAGAGCTTCACAAGCTGAGAGAAGAAAAGATCCTCATAATGACTCTGCCCACTGGCCACTGTGTTATGCTGATAAACTAATATTAGCAATAATTCTGTCACTAGTAGTCATCTAAAACTAATGCTCCAAATTTTCATTTCAGTACCACCATATAGATCCTTTCTAAGAACTTCCGAGTCTGCATTTACTGATGCTGCATCTATCACCATCTGCTAGTCATGTCAGATAGTCTAATATTAAATTTCTTAGTGTAAACTGTAAGTAAAAACTGCTTTGCCTATAACCATGTTTTATCTTCAGGAATTAATAAGACAGTATATCTCAAAAGTCTGTTAGAACTGTAAATTACTTTATATACTTCATCACCCTCTATAAATCAAAAATAATCTGAACATCAATCACTATCTGGGAAACAGATCACATAAAATAAGAGTATACTAAATTGCAAATTATATGGCCAATAAATAGAATTGGATAAGATTTTTATGTACTATTATATTTTTATTGAATACAAAACTAAACAAAAGAAAATAAAGAATGCTGAAAGTAGTATATTCCAATTTGTGTTACAAAGAAAAAAAACTTAGGGGTGCCTGGCTCAGCTGGTTGTGCATTTGACTTGTGGTTTTTGGCTCAAGTTATGTTATCAGGGCTGTGAGATTCAGCCCCATGCTGGGCTCTGCACTAAGTGTGAAGTCTGCTTGGGATTCTCTCCCTCTGCTTCTCCCCTGCTTGTATGTGTGCATGCTCTCTCACATGTAAACAAAAAAAAACCTAAAAAAAAAAGAAAAAAAAAAAGAAAAAATCTAAACAGAGATACATAAATACACAACTTTTATGCATACATAATTTCTGAAACAGGAATATGGAATTGGAAGGAAGTTTAGTACCTTTAGCCATCTTTTTCTTTTTTTTTAAGATTTTATTTATTTGAGAGAGAGAAAATCAGAGAGCATGAGCAGTGGGGACTGTCACAGGGAGAAGCAGATGCCCTGCTTAGCAGGGATCCTGATGTGGGACTCCATCCTGGGACTTCAGGATCATGACCTGAGCTGAAGGCAGTTGCCTAAACAACTGAGCCACCCAGGCGCCCTTAAGTCTTATTTCATATATGAATAAAGAAACCATAAAACTCATAAGCTACATAAATTTAGAGAAACAAAACTAAGTTTTTAAACATCTCTTTATGTAGAGACCAAAGTACCAAAAAAAATCCAGCTTTTGGTTAAAACTCTGGTTAAAACTTTGGTTAAAGTTTGGATGAGAAGTTTCTTATACTCTGAAAGGTGGGAAAACCAACGTAATTTCAGATGTTCTTAAAGGTTACTATTGCATGTACTCAATAATTAGTTCTGCATGTTTTATTAGCAAACCCATGATTTGCACTTAAATAGATTTTATGTTATTTACTGTTATTTTTACTAATTACTTGTTCTCGTTCAGTTTCAGTTCTAATAAGATCCAAAGACCGCTTCCAATGCTCATGTGGCATTAACTGAGAACATAATAAAAAGCATGTGTTATCTTTTCACATTGTAATCTTCCAAACTTTAACTTTTTTAAAACTCAGATTAAGATAACGCCAAGCAATTTCAAAGTGAGGGCCTGCAAATCTCTCCATTCATAGACTTAAAAAAAAAAAAATTTTTTTTTAAAGATTTTTTTTTAAATTTATTTGATAGACAGAGATTATAAGTAGTCAGAGAAGCAGGCAGAGAGAGGAGGAAGCAGGCTCCCTGCTAAGCAGAGAGCCCGAGGTGGGACTCCATCCCAGGACCCTGAGACCATGACCTGAGCTGAAGGCAGAGGCTTTAACCCACTGAGCCACCCAGGCACCCCCTAAAAAAATTTTTTTCCCCACTTTTAGTTCTAAATACTAAATCTTGTAGCATCAAATTTGGCTTCTTACTCGACTTTAAATTTTATTTTATATTTGATGAAATAAAACATTTTGCTGAATTACTTGAAACAATTATATGAAGGTATTTAAATATAACTGGAGAATTTTTCTGTGTGAAGACTTCTGTACTTAAAATCATCTCTTTTTGATTACATAAAATTGTGTAAATTACATATTTGATTATTAAAATTATTAAACTTAATAGTTTCTAAAAACAAACACATAGATTAAACATTACCTAAAAGATGGGGCGCCTGGGTGGCTCAGTGGGTTAAAGCCTCTGCCTTCAGCTCAGGTCATGATCCCAGGGTCCTGGGATTGAGCCCTGCATCGGGCTCTCTGCTCAGCAGGGAGCTTGCTTCCCTTCCTCTCTCTCTGCCTGCCTCTCTGCCTACTTGTGATCTGTCTGTCAAATAAGTAAATAAAATCTTTATTTAAAAAAAATTTTCTAGGGGTGCCTGGGTGGCTCAGTAGGTTAAAGCCTCTGCCTTCGGCTCAGGTCATGACCCCAGGGTCCTAGAATCGAGCCCCACATCAGGCTCTCTGCTCAGCAGGGAGTCCGCTTCCCTTCCTCTCTCTCTCTTCCTGCCTCTCTGCCTACTTGTGATCTCTGTCAAATAAATAAAATCTTAAAAAAATTTTTTTTTCTAAAAGAAAAAACCTAGAATTTTAAACATAGAGAGATATGTGAACCAAAAAACCTTACATGTTACAATACTTACTAGTTATTGCTGTGCCTATGTAATACATTTCAGTCAAACAGTCTACTATTTGTTTGAGGTTCCTTACACAGCCAACAGCTAATGCTACAAGTAGTTCAAAACCAGCATTGATGGTGGCAGGTGAACTACAGACTGGGATAGCTTGCTCAGCTGGCAGTTCTCCATTTCTCATACATTGCAAGTAAACTTTGGAAGCAGGAAAGATGAAATCATCAATTAATTCCTAGAGTTGAAAAAAACAGGTCACATATTATTAGCAATATATATTTAGGAAAAAGTGTACCTTGGAAGAAAATATTTTTATACTTAAATTTTTTTATACTTAAATTTTTATATTTAAAAAACAAATTTGGGTTCTCAAATAATAAAATTCTATTTCACATTATTGATTTTAATCAGGAAACACACAATTCTAGGTATTTTAGGTATAAAAGCTGACAACAAAAACATGTATTTTAAATAAACCAACTCCTATAATGAAATGTGAACTAAAATAAATGAATTAAAATAAAAAGAACACTTTCACTGAATTCTAAGACATACCAGTAGAAATTCATCAAATATGACATAAAAAATGAAGTCTTCCAAGATAAAAGTTTTCTTTAAAGGTCTGATCAAAAGAATTCAAATTAATTAAATAATCATAACAAATGTTACTCATTAACATTTTTTTTTTAAAGATTTTATTTAAAATCTCTGCTGAGCAGAGAGCCTGATGTGGGGCTCGATCCCAGGACGCTGGGATCATGACCTGAGCCGAAGGCAGCGGCTTTAACCCACTGAGCCACCAGGCGCCCCTCATTAACATTTTTTTGAACACTGATTTACCATTATGGTTAACCCTTAAACAATGTAAGTTTGAATTACTTGAACTATGTGAGTTGGAACCACTTATACAAGGGCTTTTATCAATACATGTATTGGAACTGTTTTTGCAATTTTGCAACAGTCTGAAAAAAACTCACAGATGAATAACATAACCTAGAAATATTCACAGAATTAAAGGAATTTTATGTAATGAATCCTTAAGATTTATGTAGATATGTAGTTTATTTGATTTGTAAAGTATACACAAGTTAGAAAAAGTTACCATGTATTCAAACGTGTCCACACATGTACACGGTGCCATTCCAGCCCAGAGAAATGTAGACAAAGATACAGTATTGAATCTTAACTGCTGAAAATTTACTACGGTACATATTGTGGCAGTTTCAGAGCCTGCTGCTAGTGCGGTGAGCTCAAGTGTTTTGAGCATTCCGTTGAAACACTGTGTGATGATAAGCATCACTATGTGAGTCGTCTGTGTCTTTAATAAACTGCAAATCATAGTAAAAGAGATCTCTCACTGTTCTCATGTATTTTTCATTGTGTTTAGTGCAATACTGCAAATCAAGAGGCCGTAGACAAATTCCCAGATACCATTAAGAAAATCACTGAGGGAAAAGGGTATCTACCTGAGCAGGTTTTTTTTTTTTTTTTTTTTAATATCTTTTCAGCATAACAGTTTCATTGTTTTTGTACCACACCCAGTGCTCCATGCAATACATATCCTCCTTAATACCCACCACCTGGATCCCCTAACCTCCCACCCCCAGCCCCTTCAATACCCTCAGATTGTTTTTCAGAGTC
The DNA here is from genome assembly GCA_020311275.1 of Eira barbara. Taxonomy (NCBI): domain Eukaryota; kingdom Metazoa; phylum Chordata; class Mammalia; order Carnivora; family Mustelidae; genus Eira; species Eira barbara. The sequence continues at coordinate 1,477,074 of JAHRIG010009241.1, read as the reverse complement.
CATAGTCTCTCAGGGTTCACCTCCCCTTCCAATTTCCCTCAACTTCTCCTCTCCATCTCCCCATGTCCTCCGTGTTATTTGTTATGCTCCACAAATAAGTGAAACCATGTGATAATTGACTCTCTCTGCTTGACTTATATCACTCAGCATAATCTCTTCCCATCCCGTCCATGTTGATACAAAAGCTGGGTATTTATCCTTTCTGATGGAGGTGTAATACTCCATAGTGTATATGGACATCTTCCTTATCCATTCGTCCGTCGAACGGCATCTTGGTTCTTTCCAGTTTGGCTACCGTGGCCATGGCTGCTATAAACATTGGGGTACAGATGGCCCTTCTTTTCACTACGTCTGTATCTTTGGGGTAAATACCTAGTAGTGCAATTGCAGGGTCATAGGGAAGCTCTATTTTTAATTTCTTGAAGAATCTCCACACTGTTCTCCAAAGTGGCTACACTAACTTGCATTCCCACCAATAGTGTAAGAGGGTTCCCCTTTCTCCACATTCTCTCCAACACATGTTGTTTCCTGTCTTGCTAATTTTGGCCATTCCAACTGGTGTAAGGTTGTATCTCAATTTTAAATAAAGTTTTAATTCGAATCTCCCTGATGGCTAGTGATGATGAACATTTTTTCATGTGTCTGATAGGCATCTCTGTATGTCTTCACTGGAGAAGTGTCTGTTCATATCTTCTGCCCATTTTTTGATATGATTACCTGTTTTGTGTGTGTTGAGTTTGAGAAATTCTTTATAGATCCTGGATATCAACCTTTTGTCTGTACTGTCATTTGGAAATATCTTCTCCCATTCCATGGGTTGCCTCTTTGTTTTGTTGACTGTTTCCTTTGCTGTGCAGAAGCTTTTGATCTTGATGAAGTCCCAAAAGTTCATTTTTGCTTTTGTTTCCTTTGCCTTTGGAGACATATCTTGAAAGAAGTTGCTGTAGCTGATATCAAAGAGGTTACTGCCTATGTTCTCCTCTAGGATTCTGATGGATTCCTGTCTCACGTTGAGGTCTTTTATGCATTTTGAGTTTATCTTTGTGTACACTGTAAGAGAATGGTTGAGTTTCATTCTTCTACATATAGCTGTCCAATTTTCCCAGCACCATTTATTGAAGAGACAGTCTTTTTTCCACTGTATATTTTTTCCTGCTTTGTCGAAGATGATTTGACCATAGAGTTGAGGGTCCATATCTGGGCTCTCTACTCTGTTCCACTGGTCTATGTATCTGTTTTTATGCCAGTACCATGCTGTCTTGGTGATCACAGCTTTGTAGTAAAGCTTGAAATCAGGTAACGTGATGCCGCCAGTTTTATTTTTGTTTTTCAACATTTCCTTAGCAATTCGGGGTCTCTTCTGATTCCGTACAAATTTTAGGATTATATGCTCCAGCTCTTTGAAAAATATCGGTGGAATTTTGATCAGAATGGCATTAAAAGTATAGATTGTTCTAGGAAGTATACACATTTTAACAATGTTTATTCTTCCGATCCAAGAGCATGGAATGGTCTTCCATCTTTTTGTGTCTTCTTCAATTTCTTTCATGAGTGTTCTGTAGTTCTTCAAGTACAGATCCTTAACCTCTTTGGTTAGGTTTATTCCCAGGTATCTTATGGTTCTTGGTGCTATAGTAAATGGAATCGATTCTCTAATTTCCCTTTCTGTATTTTCATTGTTAGCGTATAAGAAAGCCACGGATTTCTGTACATTGACTTTGTATCCTGCCACGTTACTGAATTGCTGTATGAGTTCTAGAAGTTTGGGGGTGGAGTCTTTTGGGTTTTCTGTGTAAAGAATCATGTCATCTGCGAAGAGAGAGAGTCTGACTTCTTCCTTGCTAATTTGGATACCTTTTCTTTCTCTTTGTTGTCTGATTGCTGTTGGTAGGACTTCTAATACTATGTTGAACAAGAGTGGTGAGAGTGGGCATCCTTGTCGCGTTCCTGATCTCAACAGGCTGAGCAGGTTTTTATGCAGACAAAAGTGTCCTATTCTGGAAGAAGGTGTCACAAAGGAGGAGAAGCCAGCACCAGGATTTAACGCAGGAAGGGACAGGCCGAGTCTCCTGTTTTGTGCAAATGCAGCCAGGCCTGATTAGGTCGTGCCTGTATCTATGAAAACTGCTTCCAGTCCCTGAGAGTGAAGGCAAGAGATAAACATGAGAAGCCTCTCTCTTGGCTGCACGTGAAAGCCTCGACAACAAAGGCCCTGTTTCTGGACGGGTTCCATCGATGCTTTGTCTCTGGCATCAGGAAGTACTTTGCCAGTGAGGGACTACCTCTTAAAATTCTTTTGCTATTAGACAGTGGGGCTCATGAGCTAGATCCCCATGAGTTTAGGACCAAAGGTGTTAAAGTGGTCTAAGTGTCCCCAAACACAACGTCTCTAACTCATCTCCCAGATCAGAGGGCCATGAGGACCTTTAAAGTTCATCACACACGGCGCCACATGAAAAGAACTGTCAGTGCTTGGAAGAGCACCCTGATCTAAAGCACATCATGAGAACCTGGAAGGACAGCTCCACTGAAGACGTCACCATTGTCACAGAAAAAAACTGTGAGAACCATTAAGCCCCAAGTAACTCGGACTGGAGAAAACTGTGTCTGGGTGTTGTGTGTGACTTCCCAGTCTCTACAACAGAGACAATCAGCAAAATCATAAAACAGACTGTAGATATGGCAAGAAAAGCGGCGGGTGGGGGGGCGGTGCGGGGTGAAGAGTTTGAAGATCTGGATCTTGGAGAAATTCAAGACCTAATACACACCGCCTCAGAAGACTTAACAGGAGCCAGTTTGATGGAGATGAGAACTCCTGAACCAGTGCCAGATGATGAGGATGGAGACACAGAGAAACGCCATGCCAGAAAACAGATTGATAGAAGGCAGTCTGGCAGAGGGCTCTGATTATCAAGCTTGCTTTTGACTCCTTTTGTGACATGGACCCTTCCATGATATGGACATCAAAACTAAAGGAAACAGCAGACCCATACAGGGACATTTTGTAGAGAAATGAAACAGAAGCAGAAAGGAAACAGCAGACCCATATAGGGACATTTGTAGAGAAAAGAAAAAGCAAGCAAGTTCCATAAACTTACACTGAGTGTAACTCAGTGGCAGTGTACCTGCCTCTCCTGCCTCCCCTGGGCACAGCAAGACCAACTCCTTCTTCAGCCTTCTCACTTTGAAGACAAGGAAGATGACGACCTTTATGATCCCTTTCCACTTAGTGGGCACTAAATCATCATCATGCTGTACAGTTAATAAGCTTGTCTGTTGTGTCTGTGTGTGTCTTTGTGTGAAAATTTAGTAATCGTATAGCAGGAACTGCGTGAGATGTTTCATGTCATCAGCATCACTATGTATTCATTGTGTAGAACATTGTGTGCAAGACTCATCCTTACAGAGGCATACAGAGAGTAAGATGTAATGTAAAATTAATAATCTGCCATGTTCTTACTGTTTCATACTTTGCTTTCAAAGCATTGCCTGTAATGATGCCTCTCAGAATAGGAGAAGCTGTGTATCAGCCTATCATCACCAGTAACGGTTTCTTCTTTAATGTATTTGTGTCCAATTTTGTATTATGAATGTGACTGCAATACTTTATGCCAAAAAACAACATAGTACTTTATGTGTACTTTCTTCTCTTTACATTTTAAAAATACAGTACATTTTGGGGCACCTGGGGGGCTCACTCAGCTTAAGTGCCTTCAGTTCAGGTCATAATCTCAGAGTCCTGGGATCGAGCCCCACACTGGGCTCCTTGTTTAGCAGGGAGTCTGGTCCTCTCTCTGCCTCTGTTGTCCCCCTGCTTATGCTCTCTCTCAAATAAAGAAATAAAATCTTAAAAAGAATATATGGTACATAATAAACATAACATACAAAAATAAGTGTTATCATTAGTTATGATGTCAGAAAGGCTCGTGGTCAATAGTAAACTATTAGTAGTTACTAGGAGACAAAAATTATATATGTAGATTTTCAGCTATATCAGGCTTTGGGGCCCATAACCCCCTTGTTCAAGTGTCAACTATAATTTTAAAATCCCTTGAATTAAAGGAGGCAGATATTTATTTAAAAATCACTGTACTGGGGGCGCCTGGGTGGCTCAGTGGTTGGGCATCTGCCTTTGGCTCAGGTCATGGTCTCAGAGTCCTGGGATCAAGCCCCACATTGGGCTCTCTGTTCAGTGGGGAGCCTGCTTCCCCCTCCCTATCTGCCTCTCTGCCTACTTATAATCTGTCAAATAAATAAATAAAATCTTAAAAAAAAAATAAAAATAAAAGAATCACTGTACGGGGCAGGGGGGGGCATCTAGATGGCTCAGTCAGTTGAGTATCCAACTCTTGCTTTTCCATCAGTTCATGAGCTCAGTATTCTGCGATTAAGCCCTGAAGGGGGCTCCACACTCAGTGGTGAAGTGCCCAAGATTCATTCCCTGTATTCCACCCATACTCTTGTGTGTGCTCGATCTCTAAAATAAAGAAATAAATCTTAAAAAAAAAAAAAAAATCACTGTATTATGCTATGCAAAGTCAGTCTGTCAGAGAAGACAAATACCATACAATTTCACTCATATGTGGAATTTAAGAAAGATATGATCATAGGGGAAAAAAACAAAGGCAGACCAAGAAACAAAGTGGTGGTTACCAGAGGGTAGGGGTGGGAAGACAGGTGAAATAGGTAATGATGATGAAGGAGTACATTGTGATGAGCACCAGGTGTTGTATGGGAGTGTTGAATGATTATACTGTACACCTGAAACTAATATTACATTGTTAACTATAATTTAAATAAAAACTTAAAAAACAAACAAAACCACTATAGCTTTCATAGAGATACTAGATATTAGAAGATATTAATAAGATAAATAACAAAGATGGTCTCTCAAAGCAAAATACTATAGCATTCAGATAAATTTGCTAACAAACATTTAAAAGGTCATGGTAAGTAGTATAGTGCCAAAACTTAGAACTTACTTTAATGAGATTAGCACCTCCTTTTTCACAACCAATATGATACTTTTTCTCAGGTGTTTGAAAGGCTAGTAACTCTTTTGTTACCCCAAGGTGACCTTCCAAGATTGGCTCTTCAACACCTGTTTCACCTGTGTTTTTAACGTTATCCTGCGAAAGGGGAAATGTTAAGAAACCAAATTCACAAGAAATGACAACAAAGAAGCAAGAACAAAAGGGAGCTGGAGGAAAGTGTTATCTCAGGTGTAATTATTCCACCCCTTTCCATTCTTGTGATTTCTTCTACCTATAGAACTCTTTCAACATTAAATGTGGAATTTTGTCCCAAGACACTGGCAATGTCTGGAGATATTTCTAGTTTTTACAAATGGGAGGGAAGGGAAGACAGCCCTTATAATTAGAGACTGGAGTGTTGCTCAACATCCTACAATGACTATCACAGCTCCCCAAAACAAGGAATAATAGTAAAATGTCAATGGTGCCAAAGTTGAGAAACAGGAGAATACTAACCTACAGTTTAAAAGCTATCCATTTCAAAAATATATTCTAAAAGAATTCTGTCTGTGTAAGTGAAAGGCACAGGTGGTTAAATGTAAATGCTAATCCATTAGACATTTTTAATTAACAAAATTAAGAATATTCTAAATATGATAATGGGAAATACAGGTAAAATATACCAAAATGGAGGAAACTGAACACCAGAATTCTGAGTCCCAACCGAAGTAAACTATTTGTATAAAATGAAACTAGCTGTATGTTCTATGTATTGTGAGTTACTAATTTAGTAGTGAATTGTGTATTTGTTTTTTTTATTATTCCCATGGGTTAACATAAATACTCAAAATCATAAAACTCTCTTTTAATAGGGTTGATTTAAAAGTATTGTAGTAAACTGAGTATTATGTCACTTACCCTAATCCTTTTGAGCCAATCTATTTCATTGTTTAGGAGAACTTCAGCATTGGGTACACTGATATTGCTGTTGTAAGCATAATTAAGAAGGTGCCGTAGAAGAGTGAAATAGTCACCTGAATGTTTACCTCTGTCTTGTGCTGTGCTCTGAAATATAAATTATAATATGAATTTACAAGTCATGTTCAAGATTCATGTCAATTTTTAAAAATCTAGGTAACTGGTAAAATGAACTGGCAACACCTTATACCAATGATATAAAAACAATAAAACTGTTTGAATTCTACTTTTCCAAGAAACTATTTCTAAAATGCAAATAAAAATCAGTCTACAGGGCGCCCGGGTGGCTCAGTGGGTTAAAGCCTCTGCCTTCTTCGGCTCGGGTCATGATCCCAGAGTCCTGGGATCGGGCCCCGCATCGGGCTCTCTGCTCCGTGGAGAGCCTGCTTTCTCCTCTCTCTCTGCCTGCCTCTCTGCCTACTTGTGATCTCTATCTGTCAAATAAATAAATAAAATCTTAAAAAAAAAAATCAGTCTACAAACAGTACAGAAATTATTGGAACAGATTTTATTTCCTAAGCATAACTAAATCTTTCTTTTATAAGTTTTTTTTTTTTTTAAAGTAATCTCTACAACCAATATGGGGCTTAAACTTAAAACCCCTAAGATCAAGCAGCATGCTCCACTGACTGAGCCAGCCAGATGCCCCACATAAGCAAATCTTAATATAAGTTAAAACTGTACTTTCCTAAATGTTCCTGATTTTAAGAATGAATCACATTGATAAGTCCATTTAAAAATATCTCACCCCCAATATGGTAAAGAGCAGAGTAATGAAGAAAAGTAGAGGCCTGTGTCCCATGCAACATCTTGTGCACATTAAAAAAAATTGCTCCTGTGCCAACTGACGAACAGCTCTGAAATAAAAACATTTTCTATTTAATGTATTACGTTCATGAACAGAAAAGCTCCAATAAATTATTCTGACAGGTTTATCTTTAACAGGGTAAATAAATTGCAAAAATACAAGGTAATGACTTGTAACTCATTAACACTGAGATAGAAACATAGAATAGATAAATCTATCTTTCAGGGAGTGAAACCTCAAGTTGAACCATAGTCTGGAAACTACCGGGTATAGTTTCTTCATGTAAGACTTGACATAGTTTTTAGTATGCACTGATGGGGGTGATGATGAAACATACAAAGAACAAACATATGCAAATAAGTGTAATTATTTGCAGGATATTCTTTAAAATGTCCTTTGGAAAAACCTTAGATAATGCTTTAGAGACAATAGAAAATATAATAAAAACTCTATTTTTGGCCTCTCAAAGAACCGTTTTCAAGGAACTGTGCTTTGAAGTAAGTAATTCATGGAAACTCAAAAGTTATGTGAGATTCTTCAGTGGTTCTCAAATATGACCATCAGATCAGAAGTATCAGCATTATGTGGGAAACTGGGAATGTCTTAAAAAAATACAAATTCTTCAGCCCAATCTATACTTTCTGATTTAGAAACTCTGGAAGGGAGGCCTAGCAATCTACATTTTAATAAGCAATTTCAAGGACTCTGATATAAATCAAAGTTTGAGGATCATTTGAATACTACCTTGTTTATATATTACCATGTATTTGACAAATTTCAAAGTCAGTAATTTCAGTACCAGAAATTTCATCTAATTGTTATTTATTTGCATCTTTAAAAGTGTTCAATAATGTGTTGATCTCTCTAGAATATCTAGTTTATTACTGTGATTCTGGAATCAACAATATAAGACATGTTCAGTGAGAAGCTATTAACTTGGCAAATGCAATTTGTTTACATGCCAGATGTAACTCTGGCATGTAAACTTAATTTTATGAAAAATTAAAGTTTTCACAGATTTAGGAAGAGCTTCTCTTTTCCTCTGGTCAGGATGAAACAAAGCCAACAAAATCAGCTTTAAAACTACTTAATCAATAAGTACAACTGTCTCAGTGAAAAGATTCTGCAAACGACCATGGTGCTTCAAAAACTTCAGCTGTTCAGAAACAGTCTCTGATAAACGCACCTATCTAGCAACACTCAGTCTCACCTGAATGACTTGTGTCTACAAATAACATCAACCTACTGACACCTGTGCAAGTCTGCCAATGCCTGAACTCCATATGTATTGTTTGCTTATTCAGAAAAAGTGCCTAGCTGGTAGAGGTCCCCTTGCTATCTATCCTCAGCGATAACTCCACTTTTGTCTTTTTATTTCAGCTGCTGAATAGTGACTTTAAATCTCTGACAAAAGCAGGCTCCTTCATGAAGAGAGACTCTGCTATTAAAAACAGAGCCTAACACATTTAGGTGCTAAGTGGTGACTGAAAGAGCATTATAAGTTACATTTTGTATCTGTGGCTAAATGCCATGCTTTTGTCTTGATACCTGCTAGATCTCTGAAATAAATTTATGGTTCAAATTTGAAGGATTTTAAGTTTTATGGTTTCAGCCTGACTTTTCTACCTGTAATTTTAGTCCAGTAGCACCACTTCCTTTTTTTATATTCTTATTGTCCCATACTTTTTTTTGTGCATATATATATATATATATATATATATATATATTTAACTTTTTTGGAAAAAGAGACTAATTAAAACAAATGCAAGATGGCCACATTCTAATTTTCAAGTATTTCCTCAAAAGGTAAAAATCACCTGACTACTAATCTTATTTAATAATTTAAGAATAAAAATTCTGCCAACCCCAACCAGAGCCCCTGAGAAATGTTCTGGATTGCCTGCCGGGAAATCATTAACACCTTCGGTATCCTAAGAAAAATTTTATCAGGACAAAAAAACCCAAACCAAACAACTTTGGATATCAATGACGTGGTGCAGAGTGTGAAAAGACATGTATGCTTTCTACTTCAAGTCCAGATTAGTGGACTTGAGCCCAAGGATCCAGTTTTCCTGCTCCTCTTCTTTCAATTACCCTAGAATGGAAGCTGTCTGAGATTTCATTGACCACATTACTGTTTCTCAAAAGTATTAATAAGAAATGAAGAAGAAAGACGACAAGGAGAAGAAATAATACATGCTGAAGTTTCAGTAAACCAGATTACCAGTCAGACTTCAATGCATTTAGACTTGCCCAATTGTAAGGCTAAATAACTTTTAAGGATCTTAAAAGTCCTTCTAATTTATAAACACCAAAGACGGGGTTCAAAAAACCCTCCAAAATAGTAACTACATTGTTTCAGGTGTATGTCTCATTTTCACAATTTTCTGTAGGAATGTTTCAATACTTGTAACAAATTTTCAAAGATATCTCAGAGTATACTGCTCAAGTTCATTAGAAGAATGAATACACATTCCAAATATCTGATCCTTGTCATTTTCTGAAGGAAAAAAAAAGCAGCATAAGAAAATAACTTGAAAAGTTAGATCATGCACATCACACCTCCATCAAAATACTGTAATGACATCGTATTTCATATAAATCAGGGTACAAGGAAACAGCTCTGTAAACTTGTAGATAATAAGTAGCATTCCTGGCCTCCAACCTAGAAGTTAGTAACAATAGTTACAAGTTCATGTCAGTTGTGAACGAATGACTTAAAGTAAAATCCAAAGTCCTTACAATGTCCTGTTTAGCCGTAATCAGACATACTCTTAGGTTATCTCTCTTACAGCATCTCTAAAGCTGTTTCCCTTACTCACTTAAAGTGACAAGTGACTTCCTTGCTGTTAGTTCCTCTACGTCAAGAAGACTTGTGTTCAGAACTTTTACATATGCTGACCCTTCTTTGCACTTATATGCTCATTCCTTTACTATTTTTTTTCATGTACTTATATAAAAATTTTTTGGCGGGGAGAAGAGAGTGGGACAGAGTGAGAGGGACAGAAAGAATCTTACGCAGGATCCGTGCTCAGCCCACTGCAGAGTCCAATGCGGGATTCACTTGATCTTACCATCCTGAGATCACGATCTGACTGGAAATCAGGACTCAGACACTTAAATCACTGAGCTACCCAGGCACCCCTTTCAGGTGCTTATTTGAAGGTCACATAGTTAGCAAAGGATTTCCTGATTGTCCAGTATAAAGTCAAACTATATCAAATTTCACACATAATTCATAAATTCACCAAAAAACAAACCAACAAAAAAACTGACACTACCAACAAAACAAAATCAGAACGTAACCAATACCAAGTTGTAGGTTAATATTCTATTTAAGTAGTTTTGTCAGGTTTTTAGTGGGTTAAAAGAAGTTTCTTAAACAAAAACAAATTTGGAAATCCAAAAAGCAATTTGTGCTCAAAATTTGATAAAAGCAATATTGTACAGCAGGCAGTTCAAAGCTACAGTTCCTCCATGGAAACATCAAAAACCAACTGGAAACTGCTAGAACCCTTGGGGGGAAAAAACATTAACCAAGTAAACACCACATTAGAAAAGAAGAGGAAAAAAAAAATCACTTTACAAAAAAAAAAAAAAAAAAAAAAAGAACTTAAACATCAGGACAGGTTTTTGATGCTGCCCCACCACCTACCCTGCATGGTAGAGGTCTTGAAGATAACAGGCCACATTCCTAATATAAGACCCTGTTCCTGCTTCTAGATGGAATAAAGAAGACCTTATTTGCAAACCACTGTGTTTGTGCTAGTCTATCTAAGGCTCCTAGTGGAAACCACGTTCACAGAGAACACTTCATCTGTTTCCTTAGAAATCATGATCCTGAGATCATGATCTGAGCAGAAATCAGGACTCAGACACTTAAATCACTGAGCCACCCAGGCACCCCTTTCAGGTGCTTATATGAAGTCACCCAGTTAGCAAAGTATTTCCTGATTGTCCAATATAAAGTCAAACTGTATCAAATTTCACACATAATTCATAAATTCACCTAAAAACAAACCAAATAAAAACCTTGACATTTATGGTGGAAAATGGCAGGCAATAGTCGAACACATTGTAAATTGACAGAAAATCCCACAGTTCTTAAGGGCAAAGATTGTAATGGAAAATAGAACAGAAAAGCAGCAAAAACTAGAGTGGCTTTCTTTGGGGAGAAGAGGTTAAGATACTGAACAGCAGCCAAAAACACTGAAGGAAAAGTCACATGAATGGTCATGATGGAACAAATACTAAAAAAGTACATTACACTAAGCTTTCACCTGGGGCTAATATATATGTAGTGATACAATCAGAAAGTGAATGATGAAGCAGAATTATAAATGTTTTCTGGTAGTTTTAAAGGAATGTGTGAACAGAGATCCAATTTGCAAAACAAAATTTTATTTATTATTATTATTAGTATTTTGTCAAATGTTGGCACAACATAATCTAATCCTTCAACAATCAAGAAGAACAAGTCCTGGAGAAGAGGATGGATCTAATTCCCAGTTAGGACATTATAAAATTTCAAGGTAAGTTTTCGGAGGAAAAAAAAAAATCACAAGCATACAAAGGAATGAGAAAGTGTAGCCAATCCAAAGGAAAGAAATAAACTGTCCATGAGGAAGCTAAACATTGAACTTTCCATTAGATTTGAAAACACTCTTAAACATGATCAAAGTACTAGAGGACAAACAAAAAACAAGGATTTAGTAGGACAAACTTATTAAAAAGGAGACAGAAATTATATAAAGAACTAAATGAAAATTCTGGGCACAAAAAATAAATGCAGAAACAGAAACTCCATAGTGGGATTTAACAGATTTCAGCAGGCAGAGAAAAACGGTAAGATAACAGCAACAGATAAATAGTATTTGGGGCAGAAAGAGAAGTTAAAAAAAGCTTAAGGGATGTGTGACACACCATGAAGTGAACCAATATATGCAATATGAAAGTTCCAGGGGAAGAAGACAGAAAAAAACATTTCAAGAAATAATGGCTGAACACTCCACTTTTGATGAAAGACATGGACACACACAGCCAACAAAGGCAAAGAACTTGAAATGCAAGAAACTTGAAACTAGTAATTTTAATAGGAAGCCACACTGAGACACATTATAGTCAATTTGTCAAAAGCCATAGACTAAACTGTGAAATCATAAAGGATGAAGCAATTTGTCATATGGGAGTCATCTTTAATAAAATTTATAGATGATTTATCCTATTTCTCATCAGAGACCATGAATCAAGAAAGCAGGTGTAGGAGGACAAAAATGGGGTGCTTAGATGGCTCAGTGAATTAACTGCCTGACTTTGACCCTGGCCCTCATCTTGGGGTCGTGGGACTGAGCCCCATCTTAGGCTCCCTGCTCAGTGGACAGTATGCTGAGCCACCCAAGCATCTGTCTACAAGGGTCTTCTAACAAACCAAATGAAAAGATACTTAACCAGTTATTTGAAGCCATATGAAGTAAACAACACTGGTAAAAGTAACTACATAAAAAATGTAAAAACTAGTATTATTCTTCTTTGTCTATGTAATTCTTTTTACTGATGATTTTAAAAGCAAACATAAGAAACAATTTTAATTCTATTTGAATGGTCATACAAATGTTTACAAAGATGTAATCTGAAATAATAAAAATATAAAGGGAAGCACTGAAATTGAGAAAACGGTATTTGTTATTGAAACTAACTTGGCATTATTATTATTATTTTTTTAAAAAGATTTATTTATTTGACAGAGATCACAAGTAGGCAGAGAGGCAGGCAGAGAGAGAGAGGAGGAAGCAGGCTCCCTGCTGAGCAGACAGCCTATGTGGGGTTCGATCCCAGGACCCTGGGATCATATCATATCCTGAGCTGAAGGCAGAGGCTTTAATCCACTGAGCCACCCAGGTGCCCCCTAACTTGGCATTATTAAAACACTATTGTTACTATATTATTATATATTATTATTATTCAAACTAGACTAAGTTCAGGGTATTAACTGACATTCTTAGGGTAACAACTAAGAGACTCTAAACAATTTATACAGAAAAACAAAGGAACCAAAAAGGTACACTATAAAAAAACTTCCCCTCCCTTTATCTTTTCCTTTATTTCTATTTACTTTATTCCCTTTAAAGGATTTTATTTTTAAGTACTCTCCATACCCAATGTGGGGCCTGAATCCAAAACCCCAAGATCAAGAGTCAAACACTGCATTCTCCAGTGTCTAAGCCAGCCAGGTATCTTATCATTCATTAACTTTAAATGGAAACAGATTAAGTTCTCCCATTAAAAAGTATATATTGCCAAAATGACTTAACAACGTATGTTAACTACATGAGACTCACTTTAGATATAAAGACACGAAATTAAAATGAAAAGCTAATTTGGGGAAGATACTTGAATAGAGAGTACCAAGAATCCATCTATCAGTAAAAAACTGTCTCATGTAACAACACTAAATGTTCCAGAAATAACAGTCTGTCCTCCAAATAACAGATATGTGCTCTGATTGTTGTTGCTGTTCCTGATCACGTAGGTTGGGAAGCCATTGTTCAACTGCCAGTCCCATCTGGAAAACCATTTCCCTCTGATTTAGCACCTCCAGAGCACTAAAAAGGGCAGATAGATATTCCCACTTCACTTTTCTGTTATCCTGTTATGCGTAACATGACATTTTAGGATTAGGGCATTCAATAGAAAACACATATATGGGGGAATTTTGGAAAGTGATCATACATACCAAGGGAGGGAACGGTTTCAGAAAATACCTATGAAAACCTTCAGTATACACTGCAGGTAGATTCTCAGGCAAATATAGCATATAACAATAATAACATCAAAAGCAAGCTAAATGTGGCAAAAGGAAAATATGGTTTCCAGAATTAGAACACTGTGTATTTCTAATACCCAAACACACAAAGTATAGAAAGAACCAGGAAACTATAGCCCAGTGAAGGCAAGAAGTCAAAGGAAAGTCCAGTGAAGGAAAGAAGAGAACAGAAGATGTCCCTGAGAACAACCAGATGTTGACTTTCAAAACAAGTAATATAAACAAAAAATAAAACTCTCCGGGATGCCTAGGTGGCTCGGTTGGTTAAGCGTCTGCTTCAGCTCAGATCATGATCTCAGCATCCTGGGACGGAGTCCCATCATCAGGTTCCTTGCTCAGCCGGGAGTCTGCTTCTCCCTCTGCCTGCCACTTACTCTACTTGTGCTCTCTAACAAACAAATAATCTTAAAAAAAAAAAAAAAAAAAAAAAAAACAACACAAAAAATAAACTCCCTTAAAGATGCTCAAAGAATGAAAAAAATATGAGAGTATCATCAGAAAAGAGGTAGGTATTAAAAAAAATCAATAAAGAGACAGGAAAATAAAAAGAAACCCCCTTTTATAAAAAGTTGTGGAGCTGCAAATTACAAGAATTTAAATGAAAAATTTAAATAGAGTTGAACAGCCAGTTTAAGAAATCAGCAAATGTAATAATAGGACAATTCCAATAATTGTGTCAGAAGCAGAAAGAATGAATGAAAATGAACAGACCCTAAGGGGCCTGTCAGATACCAACAAGAAGACCAACATATGCACTGTTAAGAGTGAAAGTAGAGAAGACAAAGAGAGCAGCATAAAGATTTGAAAGGCTGAAAAATTTCCCCCATTTGTGGGATGAAATGGGCATATTATATCTATATATATAATTATATTTGAACTATCAAAAGTTAACAAGAAAGAATCTTGAGAGTAGCAAGAGAAGCATCGCATCAGGTACACAGGATTCCCACTAAGATTATCAGTGTTAATTCTCAGAAGACCTTGGACAAATAAACACCAAGTGCTCAAAAAAAAAAAAAAAAATTATCATGCAAAAATACTATGTCTGACAAAACTGTATTTTAAATATGAGAAAGAAATTAAGATGTTCACAAATAAACAAAAGCTGAGTTTGTAACTTAATCATGAAACTGTAAGAAATCTTCCTTTAATCCACATGGATAGGTAGCCCATATAATAACATGGATTTTAAAAGAGAAAACTAAATTTCTCAAATCTTATGAAAAGAGTTCTCTAGAGAAATGTAACTCAACGCAGAGGACATCACCGTAAATTTTACCCTTTGGCAACCAATATCTATAAGAGACAGGAACCCACCTTGCCGCTCCCCACACATAGCTCATTTATGTAATAAATAAATCAAGTTCAGCTTTCAGCAAAAATTAAAAGACACACTAAAAGAAAAATGAAAAACAAAGTTTGAAGGAAGGAGCAAATATCAGAATCAGACAGAGATATAGCAAAGATGTCAGAGTTACCAGACCAGGAATCTGAAAAATGTATAATTAATGTGCCAAAGGATCTAATATATAAAATAAAGAACATGTAAGAACATGGGGACAATGTAAAAATACAGCAGAAATTCTATCAAACTAATGTTATAGATATGTCACTGTAATAGAAATGAAGAGTGAACTGTAACAGGCTCATCAAGCTATACAACTGAAAAAAAATTATCAATTAGCTTGAAAAAATACAGGAGAAACTCTGAAAAAAATGCAAAGATAAAAGAAAAAGGTGAAACAATACCAGGAATCGTGAGACAACTACAAAAAGTAAAACACGGGATGCCTGTGTGGCTCAGTTGGTTGAGTGTCTGCCTTCGGCTCAAGTCATAATCCCAGAGTTCTGGGACCCTGCATCGGGCTCCTTGTGCAGTGGAGAGCCCTGTTTCTCCCGCTTATGCTCTTTCTCTCTCTCTGACAAATAAAATCTTAAAAAAAAAAAAAGAAAAAGAAAAAGAAAAAGTAAAACATATGTGTAATGGGGTACATAAGAAGGAAACGAAACATTTCAACCAATAACAATGGAGAACTGGCCAAAATCAGTGACACTCTGAAGTCAATGATCAAGGAAACTGAGAACACCAGGAAAACTAGTACCAAAAATATCTGTATGTAGGCATTTCAAATTCAAATTGCAGAAAATCAAAGAAAAAGAGAAAAATCTTGAACGAAGCAAGAGTAAAAAAACCTTACCTATAGAGGAGTAATAATAATTACCTTGGACATCTCTTCAGTAACCATGAAAGCAAGAAGAAAATAGAGTGAAATATTTAAAGTGTTGAAAGAAAAAACTCACCTACTTAGAAATCTGTATACAGCAAAATTATCATTAAAAATTAAATGAAAAATAACACTTCCTCAGACAAAAAAATAAGGAAAATTGCCAGTAGACTTGTCTTGCAAAATGTTAAAAGAAGTATTTCAGAAAGAAGGAAAATGATACAAGTCTGAAACTTTAATCTATACAAAGAAACAAGGAATTTCAGAGAAGTACTAAATTAAGGGAAAAATAATTTATTTTCCTTTTTCTTAATTAATAGATAATAATGTGTTCAAAATAATAAAAGGAAGAGTAACTTGCTGAGTATGAATAAGTGAAATGAATGACAGCAGTGTTACAAAGAAAAGGAGGAGAATTCGGAAATTCTATGTTTGAAGAAATTTGCCACACTCTTTAACATGTATGGTGTTCTTGCAGATTCAAGGGCACCACATTTAAAAAGTAATTAAAGAAGGTTAACGTCTTTCCGTCCTGTAGAGTCTGGAAAAGGTGACTGCTCCCTCAAATGCACACAAAACACAGAGTGATTAAAACATGGAAAAACAAGGAAGTGTGACACCATCAATTAATAATATAATCTTTAAATAACTGAGTCCATAGAGATGAAAAACTACACACTGCCTGACAAAGAATCCAAAATAATTGTTTGAACTGAGAAATATAATACATGAACAAAACGCAAAGACTGAAAACAGACAGAAATCTTTGAAAAGAACCAAAAAGAAATTCTGCAGCTGAAGAATACAATGAATGAAATGAAAAAAAAAAAAAAAAAGAAGCAACGGAAAGCTCAACAAAACAAATGAAATGGAAACAAGGATACATGAAGTGTAAGAGAGGTAAGAGAGGTCATTTGAAATCATCCAGTTAAAAAAGAAATAAAAAGAGTGATAAGAAGTCTGTAAGATTTATGGGGCAAGGTCAAGAATTATTAATAAACAAGAAATAAACAAGGAACAAATAAATAAATAAACAAGAAATATTAATAAAGTCACAGAAGGAGAAGGGGCTTATTTTGAGACAGAATGGCTGAAAACTTTCCAAATATTCGGAGAGATAAACCAGATTTGTGAAACAGATCCCAAACAGGACCAATAAAAGATTTCATTAAGACACATATATTATAGGGGCGCCTGGGTGGCTTAGTGGGTTAAAGCCTCTGCCTTTTGCTCAGGTCATGATCCCGGGGTCCTAGGATTGAGCCCCGCATCGGGCTCTCTGCTCAGCAGGGAGCCTGCTTCCTCCTCTCTCTGCCTGCCTCTCTGTCTACTTGTGATCTCTGTCAAATAAATAAATAAAAAATCTTAAAAAAAAAAGACGCATATATTATAATCCATTTATCAAAAGTCAAAGAGAGAATTTTGATAGTAGCTACAAAAAGAACTCTTCACATAAAAGGAATCCTCCATAAAACTCTAAGATGATTTATCAGCAGAACCTGGCAAGCCAGCAGAAAATGAGAGTAATATTCAAAGTGCTGAAAGGGAAAAACTGTTAGCCTAGCATGTTATATGCTTGGTAAAGCTGTACTTCAGAAGTGAATATAAAGACATCCCAATCGACAGTGAGAGAATTCATCACCATAAGACGTACATTGTAAGAAATGTTAAAGGTAGCTCCTCACATTGAATGTTAATTAGTAACATAAAAATATAAGAAAGCGTAAAACTGACTTGTAAAGATAAACACAAATTCACTATATTCTTCTAATACTGTGTGTGCATTTTTAAAATATTTTATTTATTTATTTGAGAGAGAGCAGAAATGAGAGACAGAGCATAAATGGAGGGGGAGTCACGGGCAGAGGGATAAGCAGACTCCACGCTGAGCAGGGAACCCGACACCCCGCTTGATCCCAAGACCCTGGGATTATGACCTGAGCAAAACGCAGAAACTACACTGACTGAGCCACCAAGGTGCTCCTCTTCTAATACTGTTATAATGGTACATGAAGTCACTATTATCTCTAATGTTAAAGTTAAAAGGCAAAAGTTTTTTTTTTAAAGCCAGCTCTCCACCAAGCAAGGAGACCAACGCAGGACTCAATCCCAGGTCTGGGGACCATGATCGGAGCTGGAGGCAGATGCTTAACCAAGTGAGGCACTCAGGCAGAAGTTTTAAAATCACTATAGGTATAGTAATTTGTTAGTGGATATACAACACAGATAGAGGTTGTGACCAAAAAATGTGGGAGAGTAAAAGTGGCCAGTAGACCTAAACACACATTTCTCTTAGAATGTGCTAATCAGCACGTTAGAAACTGCTCATCATTAGGGACATAAAAATCAAATCTTGAAGGAGATACTACCTCACACCAATAACAACGGATACTATTAAAAAAAAAAATCAAAACGGAGTTGGCAAAAATATAGAGAAATCAAGAAAAATGTGATTAGGGTATGTTTAAAAGATACTGATGCAAGATATTTTATCTCATTTGGTAATGACAAAGAAAAACTTCTGGTGGATATATAATAGATAAAGAAAAATGAAAAATTTACTACAAAAAAATGAGATCACAGGGCAGAATAGCAAAGAGGAAGAAAAAAAGTACAGAACAATTAACAAAAAGGCAAAAGTAACTCTGTATCTTTTAAAAACTTCTTTGAATCTAAAATGGCCTAAATTTGCTAATCAGAAAACACTGGGCAAACAAAGAGATTAAAAATGAGATAAAGAGGGGCACCTGGGTGGCTCAGTGGATTAAAGCCTCTGCCTTCGGCTCAGGTCATGATCCCAGGGTCCTGGGATCGAGCCCCACATCGGGCTCTCTGCTCCGTAGGAAGCCTGCTTCCCTTCCTGTCTCTCTGCCTGCTTGTGATCTCTCTGTGTCAAATAAATAAATAAATATTAAAAAAAAAAAAAAAGAGATAAAGAGTGGGCACCAGGTAGCCACCAGGAAAGAACTGAACATGGAGTCGGAAACTGGAGAAGCAAAGGTGAGATGTTCCTTACCCAGGGCCTCAGACCAAGCTGGATCCTGAGGAGATGAAAAGAAGATGCGTGAGGATGTGCTCTCATCCACATGGAACTTCTTTATCTACATAGCCCTGCTGCAAGTCACAATTTTGTCTCAAAGAAACTGGATAGCAAATGAAGATGGGCATCACTAAGGAACCCAGTTACAATTTCAATTCCTATCTACAAATGAATAGGCCCAGAAAGATATAAGAGACTCTCTGAATGCATGGACATTGAAATTCTACTTGTTAAGAACAAATCTGGCTCTGGTAACTGACCTTCATAGCTAAAACTCAAAAGTACTTGGGAAGTAAAGACATTTGTGGCAAGAGTACACTCACATGCCTGTGATGTTCAGCTTCTGTGAATTTGATATAATTTTAAGTAATGTCACATTCCATTTTCTATCAAGTACTAATTATAAGGGAATTATGGCTGCAATAAAAATATAAAATACAATAAAATAAAAAAGTATAAAAAATAAAAAAGATTCAAAAAACAAGATTCCACCATATGGTATGTATAAGAGAGTGACTTTGGCTGACAGTGAACAGAAGAATAAAGATGTTCCGTGCAAATGGTAACTAAAAAAGAGCAGAAATGAACAGACAAAACAGCAGTAAGTCAAAAACTGTTACAAGAAACCAAAAAGGATACTGGATACTGATAAAAGGTCAATTCAACAATTCTTACAAAGATGTAACAGTTATAATCACCCAACATCAAAGCACCTAAATGTATAAAATAAATACTGAAAGATTTGAAAGTACAAATACAGTGCAATATACTAACAGAAACAGACTCAAAACACTCCACTCTTACGAATGGATTATTCAGTCAGCAAATTAATAAGAAAAAAGCAGAACTGAACAACACTACAGAGTAAGTGGATCTAACAGACATATTTTCGGAATTTGTTACCTAGCAGAATTCAGAACTTTTTACCTAGCGGTAGAATAAACTTTCTCCTTTGCATCTTAAGGGACATAATCCTGAATGAACGACATGTAAGGTCACAAAAGAAGTCTTAAATTCAAGAAGCTGAAAATCGTTCTAAGTAGCTCTTTCAACCACAATGCAATGAAAGTAGAAAACAGGAAAATTCACAAATACACAGAAACAAAATAATATACTTTCGAACAACTATTAAGTTAAAGAGAGTAAAAAAGAGGGAACTTAAAGAATACTTTGAGAAAATGAAAGCATAACACACCAAAACCTGAGGGATGCAGGAAAAGCAATATTCAAAGTGCTGAAAGGGAAAAATTGTTAACCTAGCATGTTATATGGGAAATTTAAAATTGAGAAACCCTTATTAACTAGACTAAGACTAAAATAAAGACTAAAATAAAATCAGAAATTAAAGAGGAAACGTTATAATGGATGCCTCAGAAATAAAAAGGATCAGAAATAATTGTTATGAAAAAATATTATAGGGTTATAATATTAGACCAACAAGTCTCTAAAAAAATTTGGTAATTTCCTAGAAACAATTTCCTAGAAACAATCTAACAAACCTGAATCAAGAAAGAAAAACAGACCAGTAACAAGTAAGAATCATGAATTAGTAAGTGAAAACTCTGAATGAGTACAAAGCCGCAACAGATAGCTTCATGGGTAATTTTTACCACTTAGAAGAAGTTAATACCTATCTTTTAAAAATTTTAAAATACTTTATTTATATATATATTTATTTATTTAGAGAGAGCGCTTGTGGGGAGGGGCAGAGGGACAAAGAATTTCAAGCAGACTGCTCTGAGCCCAGATCCTGATGTGGCAGGGGCTCGATCTCATGACCCTGAGATCATCACTGGAACTGAAATCGAGAGTTGGATGCTGACTGGCTAAGCCACTTAGGTGCCCCATCCTTTTTATTGATTTATTTAGAGAAGAGGGGAGAGAGAATGTTAATAAGCAGGCTGCATGCCCAGCATGGAGCCTGGTGAAGGGCTGGATCTGATGACCCTGATATAAACTGAACTGAAATCAAGAGTTGTATACTCTTCATAACCAACTGAGCCACCCAGGTCCTAATACCCGTCCTTTAAAAAAGAAAAAAAAGGGGCGCCTGGGTGGCTCAGTGGGTTAAAGCCTCTGCCTTCAGCTCAGGTCATGATCCCAGGGTCCTGGGATCGAGCCCTGTCAGGCTCTCTGCTCAGCGGGAATCCTGCTTCCTCCTCTCTCTCTGCCTGCTTCTCTGCCTACTTGTGATCTCCGTCTGTCAAATAAATAAATAAAATCTTTAAAAAAGAAAAAAAAAGAAAAAAATTTATTTATTTGAGAGAGAGTGTGAGTGCGACAGTGTAAGCAGGGACATGGCAGAGGAAGAGGGAGAAGCCAACTGGCTACTAAGCACGGAGCCCATATAGGGTTTGATCCCAGGACCCTGGGATTATTACCTGAGCCAAAAGCAGACACTTCATTGACCTGAGTCACCCATGTGCCCCAGCACCTATCCTTTTTCAAGTGTTCTGAAAAACACAGTATGTGGATACAGTCCCAAACTTCTTTTATGAAGGCAGCATAGTTAGGAAGCTAACTAAAAAGATTTTAGGAAAAGAAAACGATAGGCCAATATCCCTGATGAAGACAGATGCAAAAATCCCCAATACAGTAATAACAAATTAAATTCAAGAGAACGTAAAAAGGATTAGACAGGGGCACCTGGGTGGCTCAGTTGGTTGGGCAACTGCCTTTGGCTCAGATCATGATCCTGGAGTCCTGGGATCAAGTCCCACATCGGGCTCCCTGCTTGGCAGGGAGTCTGCTTGTCCCGCTGACCTTTCTCCTCTCATGCTTTCTCTCTCTCAAATAAATAAATAAAATCATTAAAAAAAAAAAAGGGATTAGACATCATGACTTTGTGGGAGTTATTCCTGGAACATAAAGATAACTTAACATACACTAATTAGTTAATGTGATTCATCACATTTACAAAAAGGAATAGTAGTACAACGATCATCTCAATGCCTGAAGAAAATGTGGTAATGTTAGAGATCTATTTGTGATTAAACCTTCAAAATAAACAGAAGGAACTTACCTCAATACAATGCAATGTGAAAAGCCCATAGTTAACATTATAATCAATGATGAAATCTGAAAGCTTTCCCTCTAATATCCAGTATAAGGCAAGGATACCCATTCTCATCACTTCTATTAACACATAAGTAGAAATTATTTCTAGAGCATTTAGACAAGACATAGAACTGATTCAGAGAAGTAAAACCGACTACCAATGACATATGTAGAAAATCCTAAAGATGCAACCATAAAAAAATCTGTTAAAAATAAAGTTACAGAATACAAAATCCAAGTACAAAAACTTCATTTCTATACACAAAGAACCATCAAAATACCCCACGCTGGTATTTAGAAAACAATCCTATTAACAATATTAACAGAAGAATTAAGAATAAGCTTAGAATAAACTTAAAGAGATGTAGGACTTGAACACTGAAAATTGTAACACTGATGAAGTTAAAGAAAGGCATCTCATATTGATGGATTAGGAGTACTAATATGGCTAAAATGTCCACTGGAACCGAAATCCACTTCAATACACAGTCCCTATTAAAATACTAATGGCATGCTCACAGAAACAGAAAAACAGTCATATATTCATATGGTGCCACAAAAGACCTCTAATGACCAAAGCAATCCTGATTTAAGAACAAAGATGGAGGCATCATGCTTCTTGATTTCAAGCTGTACTAAAAAGCTACAGTAATCAATAGTATATTACTCACGTAGAAACTACATACATATGATATGGACACAACAGACATCTCAGAAATAAAGCCATTCATTTTATGGCAACTCATCCTTGAAAAGGATGCCAAAGGAAAGTAAGTAAGGTTTCTTCAAAAAATGGTATTGGGGAAATTGAAAATCCACATGCATAATAATGAAAAGGACCCTTATTTCACACCACACGTAAAAATCAGTCTAAAATGAATTAAAGTCTTAAACTTAGTAAGAAAACAGAGACAGGTCCCCTTTGGTGGCTCAGCTGATTAAGTGTCTGCCTTCAGCTCAGGTCATGATCTCAGGGTCCTGGGATCAAGTTCTGTGCTCAGCAAGGAGCCTGCTTCTCCCAATCCTTCTACCACTCCCCCTGCTTGTGCTGTCTCTCTCAAATAACAGACCCTTATGTGTCTGGGTGGCTCAGAGGTTAAGCCTTTTGCTCAGGTCATGATCCCAGAGTCCTGGGATAGAGCCCTACGTCAGGCTCCAAGCTGCCTGCTTCTCCCTCTTCCGGGTTGTGTTCCCTCTTTGCTATGTGCCTCTCTCTGCCAAATAAACAAACATAAAATCTTGGGAAAAAAAAAAAAAGAATTAAAAAAATTTTCAAAAAAAGATTTTAGCTATTTATTTGACAGAGAGAGAGAGAAAGAGAGAGAGCGAGAGTGAGCACAGAAGCAGGGGGGAATGGCAGGCAGAGAGGGAAGGAGAAGCAACTTCCCCGCCAAGCAGGGAGCCAGATGCAGGGTGGATCCCACTTAAGTAAGTAGATTACTTAACCCACTCAGCCACCAGACGCCTTGAGAAAAAGCTTTTGATATGGGTCTCATGAACTGATTTTTGGGTATGACATCAAAAGAACCATCAACAAAAGAAAAAACAAGGAGGACTGCATCAAACTAAAAAGCTTCTACACAGCAAAGAAAATCAACAGAATGAAAAGAGAACCCACAGAATGAGAGAATATATTTCCAAAATATGTTTCTGGTAAGGGGTTTATATTCAAAATATAAGGAACTAATGCAGCTTAACAGCAAAATAATTAACTACCTAAAAAGGGGAAAGGACCCAAACAGACATCTTTTTCAAATAAATATATAAACAGTGAACTGGTATGTGAGAACAATGTGATTCATCATCAGGAAGTAAAAATCCAACCAAAACAGGTTATCATTTCAGACCTGTTAGGATGGCTATTTTCAAAAAGTTGCCATAAAAGTGTTTACAACAATGTGGATAAAAGAGAACCCTTGCACAATGTTTGCAGGAATGTAAATCTGTATATCTGTTATGGAAAACATTATGAAGATTCCTTAAAACACTAAAAATAAAATGTATCATCCAGCATCTGAATTCTGGATATATATCCAATTGAATAAAATCAGTATCTTGAAGAAATATTTACATTCTCATGATCACTGAAGCATTTTCACAACAGTCAAGACATGGAAACAATCTAAGGATATGTTGATGATGGATGCCTAGATAAGAAAAATATGATAGACATATACAATGGAGTATAGCTCGCCTATTAAAAAGAAAGAAGTCGTGCCATTTGTGTTACCATGGATGAACCTGGAACACAAGAGACCAAGTGAAATAAGCTAAACCCAAAAAGACAACAACTGCTTAATCTCACTGAAATGTGGAATACAAAACACTCACACTTAAAATCAGAGAGTACAATGGTGGCTAGGAAAATGATGGTAAAGGCACAAAATTTTCTTTCAACAATTTTTTTTGAAAAACAACATACATTTTGGTAACTATCCTTAATAACCTATTGTGTTCTTAAAATTTGCTGACAGATGATCGTAAGTGTCCTCACTATGCAAAAAATCAACTATATAAAGCAAAGGATACACTAATTACCTTGACTGCAGTAATCATGTCATAATGTATATACTGAAGAAAATCACATTGGTACATCTTATGTATATACCTCTTCTATTTATCAAGTACACCTCAATAAAGCTGAGGAAAATTTTTTAAAAATATAGATCAATGTACAATATTAAAAGAGTCTGTATATCCTTTCTCAGAAATAAATTTTCTTCAAAATTATAATGTGCATCAAGGAAACTTTCTGCTAGTCATTTTCCAGTGATAATTTTAATACTTATGAGCAATTTACAAATTCTGGGAAAACCCACTGTGCAGGTAAGCTCTGTATAGGAAATCTAGTAAGAAGTTAAGTAGTTTTATTTACTTAAAAGAATAATATAGAGAGAAAAGGCAGAAAAAAGTGAAGGAGAAAGAATCAAGAACATGAGAATATGAACAAAAACCAAGCAGAAATGTGGTGGCAATAATACAAAGACATTAATAGTATTAATAATACTCAAACTCAAAGGTCTAAATACACTAGAAAATACAGTCAAAGCATATAAACATGTTACAGCCTAGTATATATTTTAAAAAGGAACCCATATTGAAGACAGAGATTAAAACTAAAATGTTGGAGAAGACATTATATACAAATACTAAATAAAAGAAAGCTAGGGAAAGGATAATTCAAATGATTATAATTTCAGACAGAAATGTACTTAATAGCAAATTAAATTAGAATAGCAAATTAAATTAAAGGTGAGCAGAAGATATTGTAAAAATCAGATGATAAATCAATGAACAGATTTCTAACAACGAAGTAACTACAACAGTTATCAAAAAACATCCCTCCCCTCCCCCTGCAAAAAAAAGAAAAGGAAAAAAAAAAAAAAAAAAAAAAAGCCTAGAAATGAGGCTCCTGCCTGGCTCAGTCAGTGGAGCATCTTGATCGTGGGTCGCTGAGTTCAAGCCCTACATGGGAGGGTGGGGTGGAGGTTAAGGGTAGGGAAGTCTACTTAAGAATTAAAAAAAAAGAAAAAAAGCCTAGGAGTTGAAAAGGGTCAGTGGTGAATACTACTACAGAAGAATGGAATAAATCAGTAATTTTTTGTAAGGAATTTGAAGGGAGAAACTACAGAAATTCATTCCACAACGCCAGAATCATGACAACAAAGTTAGGCAATGATACTATATAAAAAAAGACCAATAACCCCTTTAGAATAGAAATACAAATATTCTCAGAAGGGCCAACAAGTGTATGAAAAGCTCTAAGTGAAATGTAAATCAACACACAATGAGATGTTACTTTGCACCCAGTAGGATGACTACTATCAAAACAATAGGTGTCATCAAACATGTGGAAAACTGGAACGCTTGTGCATTGTTGGGGGAAATGTAAAATGGTGCAGTGTCTATGGAAAAAAATACTGAGATTCGTCAAAATATTAAGAACAGAATTAACTATGACCCAGCAATCCCACTTCTGGGTATATATGCAAAAGAATTCAAAGTAGTCTCTTGAAAAGATATCTGAACACCCACATTAATCACAGAATTGTTCAAATAGTTAAGAGACAGAAGCAACACAAATGTCTATCAACACATAAAGAATATGTGATAATATATACAGAGGAATTTTATGCAGTCTTAAAAAGGGGGAAACCCTGTCACATGCTACAATATGGAAAAACCTCCACGACCTCATGCTAAGCAACTATCCCAGTGACATAAAGACAAATACTCTATGATTCCAATCATACGAAGTACCTGAAGTAGTCAAAATCATAGAAACAGAGAGTAAAAAGGTATGTGCCAAAGAGGAGAACTCGTGATGCCATGGGTGGGTAATTTAGATTAGTGAGTATATTGTTTCACTTCTGCAAGATTAAACAATTCTAGAGCTTCTTGAAATGATATAATTATATTTAATCCATAACTATCAGTTTAGAAATTTAGTGTTACATATTTTTTACCATAATAAAAATATTAAAATTCCTCAACAAAATATTAACCAAAATAAAGTATATTGCAGATATTATACCAAATGACCAAGTAAGATTTATCCTAATAATGTGAGATTTTCAACATATAAATCAGTGTATTTTAATAAATCTATTTTTATTTTAATAGAACTATTTTTGAAGGGTGCCTGAGTGGCTCATTTGGCTGAGTGGCTGCCTTCAGCTCAGCTCATGATCCCAGAGTTCTGGGGCTGAAGTACTGTGTCTGGCTCCTTGCTCATCAGGGAGCCTGCCTTTCTCTCTTTCTCTGCCTGCCTCTCCCGCTGCTTGTGCGCTCTATCCCTCTCTCTGTGTCAAATAAATAAAATCTTAAAAAACCAAACAATTTTTGACACATCACAAAAATATGATGAAGGAAAAAAACTCTGTGACCACCTCAATTGATTCAGGAAAAAACCTAAACAAATTCCAACCTTTTCATGATAAAAACACTTTATGAGCAAAGAATAAAAAGAAAATCTCAACAGGATGAAGATCCTCCTATATGAAAAGCTTTGACTTACTACCTACTCAACGATGAGAGACTAAACGCTTTCTCTATCAGGAACAAGACAAGGATGACTGTTATCATCTCTTCTATTCAATACATAGAAGAACATAAAGCAAAGGCAAATGAAACACACAAAAATTGGGGGGATGGAAGTTAAACTATCTTTAGTTGGAAGAGACATGATTTCATATACTGATAAAATCCTGAAAAGTTGATAAAGACACTGAATTTGACAAAACTATAAAGTAAAAAATCAATACACAAAATCACTTGTCTTTCTATATAATATAGTAGCAACGAACAAATTAAAAAACAATTAAGAAATTACAAAAAAATACTACCTATCATACTAGCAAAAAGGACAAATAAGAATAAATAAGCATAACTAAGAAGGAGCAATTGTATTGAAAGAAATGGAAGACCTAAATAAAGGTATATGTGTTGATGGGGTGCCTGGGTGGTTCGGTGGGTTAAGCCTCTGCCTTTGGCTCAGGTCATGATCCCAGGGTCCTGGGATCGAGCCCCACATCCGGCTCTCTGCTCAGCGGGGAGCCTGCTTCCCACCCCCTCTCTCTCTGCCTGCCTCTCTGCTTACTTGTGATCTCTGTCAAATAAATAAAATCTTAAAAAAAAAAAAAGACATTTTTCACACTAAACAGAAGATAAGCCCATGAAAAAATGCGCAACACCACATACATAAATAAAAACCAAAACATCATAAAATGTTATGTAATATCTACTGGG
Source organism: Eira barbara (assembly GCA_020311275.1). NCBI lineage: Eukaryota > Metazoa > Chordata > Mammalia > Carnivora > Mustelidae > Eira > Eira barbara. The sequence continues at coordinate 1,449,422 of JAHRIG010009241.1, read as the reverse complement.
AGGGCTACTACCTTAAAGAAAGTTGAAAAAATAACAAGCATGGGAGAGGATATGGAGGAAACTAGAACCTTTATACATTGCTTATGGCAATATAATATACTGTGCCATTGTGAAACTCAGTTTTGTGAACCTCAAAAAAGGTTAACGTAGAATTACCAAGTAGTATCTATATCCAAGGCACATTCTCAAAAGAATTGAGAATGGTTACTCAAAGAGATATCTGGGTTCACAGCAATTATCATAGCATCAGTATCTATAATACCCAAGAGTGGAAACAAGCCAAGTATCCATCAACAGATGAACTGTGTAAGCAAAAACATGGTATGTACATCAATTATCTACTGATCATTCAACTTTAAAGGAAGGAAATTCTGCAATATGCTACCACATGGATGAACTTTGAAAACATTATGCTGTATGAAACAATCCAAGCACAAAAGGACGAATACTATGTGATTCCTTTTATGTGAGTTACTTGTAATAGGCAAGTTCACAGCGATAGTACATAGATCAGAGGTAACGAATGGGTGGAAGGTTTGGAAAATGGGTATTTTCATTTAAAAAAATTTGTCTGGGTAATGAAAAATTTAGGAGATAGTGTTGACTGCATGACATTTTATAAAAGTTCTTAAGGCCACTGAACTGTCCACTTAGGTTAAGTGAAACATGTTAAATGTAAGTTTCCTAAATATCAAAGTACTATGTAGACAACCAAAAGGTTTCCTTATTTGACTTCTAAGGTAAATTATGATTAAAACATTCCTTTCTGCTGAAAAGAGTAAGGTCAGCCTTCTTCTAAATTAAAAAAATCACTTACTTGCTGGGACAGTGCAATAATAAGTCAATGATAAATGTCTGCCAGGCTTTTTCTTTACTAAGCGCATCCAAGGCTGTTGGAATCAGAGCAAAACATAATGTCATCACTTCCAATGCTTCACAGCAAACCTGTTCATCCTCCATGTCTGGCTCACTGCTTGCAGTGAGGGTCTATAAAGTTAGAATCAAGAATAAATTACTCATTAATTTAAAATACACTGAAGAGTTTTATTTTCAAAATAAAATGATATATTATTATCTTACAGCTGTATGTTTACTTTAAACCAATAGATCCAGGGATGCCTGGGTGATTCAGTGGTTAAGCATCTACCTTCAAGCTAGGTCATGATCCCAGGGTCCTGGGACTGAGTCCTACATCAAGCTCCCTGCTCAGGCTGGAGTTGGCTTCTTCCTCTCTTCTTGCCCCTCCCCGAGATCAAGTGAACATGCAGCACGGTTTGTCAGGCGAATAAAATAAAAAAACCAACTAAAGAAAATAACCCAAAAACTAATAGATACAAATGACCTGGTCTTTAAAAAAAGGCAGAGATGATGAAAATTTAGTGCACGATTAACCTTTATATAAAAGGAATACAGTTTTGTAACAATTCTTACCATGTCATAAATTTTTGTGATTTCTTCATTTGGGCTAAATACCAAATCTAATGCCCCACATCCTGATGCCCAGATGATTTTTTGTATAGCTCTAATTACACAAGTATCAGGCATGTATCTTGAAGCCTGAAAGAAAATAAATACTTAAAAATGCTGACAAAATATTAAGTGAAGTTATTAGAAAACATTTCTCTTTGTGAAAGTAGTGTAAATGGCTCTTGCCACAAATACGCTCTGCACTGTCTTTAATATCTAAAGTAGCCTTTGTCCCCTTTTTTTTCAAATCTTCACCTCAAGTCATAAGATATATGCAGATGAAGTAAAACACATTTATCAGCTACAGCCTAAGTATGTTTCAGGTTAAGATCTAATCTGGCTCTATAGATATTTTTCTTAAGATTTGTTAAAACACAGGAAAACCAAGTCACACAGCCATTCAATTCCTATGGTTTACACAGGTAAGAAAAAAATCAGCTGACCAAAGCACAAGTGATTTGGTGAATTTTCAAAGTAAATAGTTTTATTCCTGATAGTAAAAAATGAAATAATTCTAATGTCTATGAACAGAACATGGAAGATAACCATAAAAGGTAGTAACATTTAAAATGGAATAAACCACACACATATAAGTGACTGAAAAATTCTAAAATCATGCTGACTGGAATAATTCAGACATAAAAAGCACACAATATGATCCCATTTTGCAAAATTTAAGAAATAGAGAACTACTCTATAATTACAAAAGCAGAGAAGTGGTTGCTTATAGCCAGGAGCAGAAAACTTCTGGGATTGATAAAATGTTGTTTTCTTGACTGTACCATTACTTTAAACTCACCATATGTTTTATTTTGACCTAGTTCATGCAATATAAATTATATCTCAAATAGCCTATTTAAAAAGTACTTTCTAAAGTATGAATATTAATAGATAACATTAATAGCAGAATTTTATGAAACTTAAGCTGAATAAAATAGAGGCTTATGGTCTCAGAATATCTGGTCCTAGATTGTGCGAATCTTCATTTATTTATGAATAAGTAGATACTATATCAAGAATAACAAAAAATAAACCAACCCAGACTCTGGGCTTTCAGTTTGATACTAACCTCATCAGATATTTGCTGGGCAAGACGTATGGATACATTTCTAAGCATGCACTCAGATGATGGGTTTGGAATAATCTGAAGAGCATTTTGTAGCACCACTGCTTGATCATGAGTAATTTGGTTAATCTGTAAAAGTTAACATTTTTATTTGGAAGTAAAAATCATAAGCATATTTTCAAAAATTTTTGCATAATATAAGCTTAACCCTCTGGTCCTCATTCATCACCACTCTCTTTAGGATGTAATCCTTCTACATATGCACTGTACGATTTATGGTGTTCTGCAGAAAAAGCATTTCAGATTGCCAACACTGTAGACTTCTCTTAGATACCTTCTGGAGTGACAATATTCTATTGCAAAGTCCACTTTTAGATGAATTTTTTAAATTAACATGGAATGTATTATTTGCCCCAGGGGTACAGGTCTGTGAATCATCAGGCTTAAACAATTCACAGCACATACCCTCACCAATGTCCATCACCCAACCACCCTATTCCTCCCCCCACCTCCCATAACCCCTTGTTTGTTTCCTGACATTAAGAGTCTCTTATGGTTTGTCTCCCTCCCTGGTCCCATCTTGTTCAGATGAATTTAATATTGTTTCCACAATTCAGTTCATTTTCAACTGGAGAAGATAAATGATACACCTTCGAACATGTTTCCAGGTAAATTCTTTCCCCAGCTCTCCTGGCTATTCCTGTCATGGTATCATTGAGAAAAATGAGGTACCAAATAAATACAGCTTTAATTTCTTATCCTATAATCTTTAAATTTAGAACTCAATTTCTTCCCTTTCAGTCTTTTTTTTTTTTTTTTTTTTAATTTGACAGACAGAGATCACAAGCAGGCAGAGAGGCAGGCAGAGAGAGAGGTGGAAGCAGGCTCCCTGCTGAGCAGAGAGCTGGATGCGGGCCTCGATCTCGGGACCCTGGGATCATGACCTGAGCGAAAGGCAGAGGCTTTAACCCACTGAGCCACCCAGATACGCCCCCTTCAGTCTTTAAGATGCTCCTCATTTTATTCAAAGGTACTTGTGCTATGTGTGCTCTATAATGTTTCTCCTCCCGACATGCTAAAATTTCTACATCATCTTCACCCCATTCTATCTACTTCTCTTTCACAATAAAGTTTTATTAAGAAATATTTTTAGGGGCACCTGGTGGGTCAGCTGATTAAGTGATTTTGGCTTAATTCATGATTGTAAGGTCAAGAGCCTCACTGGGCTCTGTGCTGGGCATGAAGCCTTCCTGAGATTCTCTCTTCCTCTCCCTCTGCCTCTTCCCCCAACTCCTGCTTGCTCTCTCTTACAAAAAAATCTACATATATATTTTTAAAAAGAGGTATTTTAAGAAATTCAAGGGTTGGGGCGCCTGGCTGGCTCAGTAGGTTGGGCCTCTGCCTTCGGCTCAGGTCGTGATCTCAGGCTCCTGGGATGGAGTCCCACATCTGGCTCTCTGCTCAGCAGGAGGCCTGCTTCCCCCGTCTCTCCCTGTCTGCCCCTCTGGCTGCTTGTGATCTCTCTCTGTCTAATAAATAAATAAATATTAAAAAAAAAAAAATTCAAGGGTTTGTGAAGTTGTTCCTATAGACACAAAGGTGGCCAAAGCAAAATGACTAGGTAAAATACTCACGGTCTCTAACCTCAAATCGGATCCCGCTTACATTTTTACTTAATGTATTATTTATTGTATATACATATTAATTACTTAAGTAAATGCCTGGAAGTCTAATTGCCTAGTGCTACTAAAATGAAATTTCAAATAAAAACCCAAAGTAGTGGAAAGTACAGTTTTAGAGTCAGCCTGCCTCTTCACAAAGTGAACTTTCAGGTCGTTTTATTATTGAGGCCAAAATAGTTCATCTCTTTAGATCTTGATTTTCACTTACAAAATAAGTAGTAAGAGTAATCCATAAATATGTGTGGATTTTTAAGTAAGAATGACCCACAAATATGTCTAATATTGATGATTAAATGATACAATATGGTGACCAGCACATAAGAGTTTGACATATTAGACCATTAAGCATGCAAACACACAATTTAAACATTAAACCTGGAAGTGAAAATGGAGCATTGTAATCTTTTTTTTTTTTTTTTAAGATTTTATTTATTTATTTGACAGAGATCACAAGTAGGCAGAGAGGCAGGCAGAGAGAGAGGAGGAAGCAGGCTCCCTGTTGAGCAGAGAGCCCGATGCGGAACTCGATCCCAGGACCCTGGGATCATGACCTGAGCCGAAGGCAGAGGCTTTAACCCACTGAGCCACTCAGGTTCCCTGTAATCTTCTTTTTAAAATTTGCAGGGGTGCCTGAGTGTGCTCAGTCAGTTAAGTGTCTGACTTCAGCTCAGATTATGATCCTGGAGTTCTGGGATCCAGCTCTGCATCAGGTTCCCTGCTCAGCAGGGAGTCTGTTTCTCCCTTTTCCCTTCACCCTGCTGCTTGTGCTTGCTCTCTCTCATTCTTGCTCTATCTCAAATAAATAAATATTAAAATTTGCTGTACAAAACTACATTTTTCTTTTAACCTTATTAGTAGAAAATTGCAAAATTATACAAAAGAGAGAAGGAAAAAAAGTAGAGAACAATATAAATTATCCTAAAGAACCCATTATCTAGCTTTTATAATTATCAATAAAATGTGAGATTTTTCACTCCATCTTCAGCTAACACAGTCTGACCATATCTCCCCAGAATTACATTAGAGAAAAATCTGAGACATTGTATTTTATTCAAAATACCTCAGCATATGACTCTTTTTTGAAACAAACCCACAATAAAATTATCCTACCTAAAGTAATTAATGGTAATTCTAAATAATGAATGTCCAATCATTATTCAAATTTCTGAGATGAAAAACCACCCTGTTTCTAAAAAAAAAATCTATATCCTTAAAGCATTTTATCTCTAGTGAGTAACTTAATAAAACTAAATAAAATAAACTAATATTTAGTGTGAAGTGAATGACACATCTAACCCTTGCATCAATCTCAGTATATTCTGAGAATACTCAGCGATGTTCATTAGGAGGATACCATGGCTGAGAAAAGTTTTTGTCAATTATGGTGGTTATATTTGTCATAGTGGGAGAAGAGATGGGCAATACACCAATTAAATCTTTTCTTTTTATAACCATCTGTCTCTATTCATCTTTCAGATATCAGTTAATAAAAGGTTCAGATGAGTTTCTGACACTTAAACAACTGACACTCAATCTAACTTAGGGAACAGGCACCCTATGAGATCAGTGTAATCACTGTTTACATTTCAGTACAAATGTAACCAAACTTATATTCTCTACTTAAGAATCACTAAGTAGTTTAAACTTTAAAAATTATATGTCAATCATAAACCTTATTAATGATTTAAAAATTTTTATTACCGGTGTTATGGGATCTGCACCTTCTACAACTGGCTGACAAGCTTCTGCTACAGCTCGAACATGGCCATAGCCTATGGCAGTTAACAACAGTTTGGCTATCTTAAGACCATTGAGGTAAGCACCCCTTCGAGTTTCTGTGTCCGTATTTGGTAGGAAGTTATTTCTTGTTAACATACTCAGTACAAGAGGTAAGCCACCACTTTTCAAGAAGTGAAATTGAAAGTCAGAGGAATCATCCGCCAAAGGTGCACTAGCAGGCATTAACAAGGCATAAACAACCTGGAAAAAAAGAAAAGGGAAGGGAGCTGTATTAAAAGATGTTAAAATTTTTTTTATAACTTTTATTTCCTTTATCATCAATACTAAATAATTCTTAAATAAGATTACATTCTTATGCATATTTTTTATATTACCATATGATGTAAAAATTAGTTTTGAAAAAGAATAAAATGAACCTCTGTTTGGTACAGCACTTGGGAGGCAGAAGGACCAAAGAAAAGTGATTCAAGAGCCGGTCCAAGGTTATTTTCTCCAGGTTTTGCATGATCCAAACAAATAGCTCTTAATTTTTCTACTGTTGCACTATCTGCAAAGAAAACACAGTTAGAGTAAAATGTAAATTATATATTACTATTTTACATTTAATATACTTGAGTATTAATTATAGAACATCATCAATAGATATCCATTCACCTGAGTTCTAAGATCAACTCTTAAACTATAACCAGACCTGGACTAGTTAATGATCAACTAAGGTTCTTTAACAGTCAACCTAAAACATGAAGGGAACAGTCTGCTATCCAGAGACCTTGAATCAACTATTCTTCCTTCCCCATTAGAGACAGAAAAAAACCACAAAAACCCAAAACTGCACAACACTGAGAAGTAGTTCTTCTGGAACATAAACATAAACAAGCTCCTGCCACCAAGTTCTCAATTATTTGCCCTCTATGATGAACCATTTGTTTTTGGCTTTTAAAAAACTGAGGTACCGTTTAAAAGAAACAACTTTTGGGGCACCTGGGTGGCTCAGTGGTTTGGGGCCTCTGCCTTCGACTCGGGTCATGATCCCAGGGTCCTGGGATCAAGCCCCGCGTTGGGCTCTCTGCTCAGTGGGGATCCTGCTTCCCTACCTTTCTCTCTGCCTGCCTCTCTGCCTAGTTGTGATCTCTGTCTCTCAAATAAATAAATAAAAATAGAAAAAAAAAAAAAGGAAACAACTTTCCTAATATATATCTAACAGTAAAAGAGCTATAGAGCTATGCATTTTCCTTTTTTTTTTAAAAAATATTTTATTTATTTATTTGACAGAGAGAGAAATCACAAGTAGGCAGAGCAGTAGGCGGGGGGCGGGGGGGGGGGGGGAAGCAGGCTCCCACTGAGCAGAGAGCCCGATGTGGGCCTGGATCCCAGGACCCTGAGATCATTACCTGAGCTGAAGGCAGAGGCTTAACCTGCTGAGCCACCCACGCGCCCCTGCATTTTCCTTTTGTACAAAGATGTGAGATTTACAAAAAATGAAGAGCTATAACTAAAAAGATAATCTCTGAAAAGAAAACATAGCAGTAAATCTTCATAATCTTAGATTACACAATAATTTCTTACATATGATGCTAAACACGTGACAAGAGGAGAAACAGTTTAACTGGACTACATCAATATTAATCTTTTGTGTATAAAAGTAAACTTCTTTTTTTTTTTTTAAAGATTTTATTTATTTATTTGACAGAGAGAGATCACAAGTAGGCAGAGAGGCAAGCAGAGAGAGGGGAGGAAGAAGGCTCCCTGCTGAGCAGAGAGCCCGATGCGGGACTCGATCCCAGGACCCTGAGATCATGACCTGAGCCGAAGGCAGCGGCTTAACCCACTGAGCCACCCAGGCGCCCCAAAAGTAAACTTCTTAGAAAAAAAAAGAAGGGGTGCCTGGGTGGTTCAGTGGGTTGAGCGGCTGCCTTCGGATTGGGTCATGATCCTGGAGCCCCAGGACTGAGCCCTGCATCAGGCTTGAGCAGAGGGCCTACTCCTTCCCCTGCCCCTTACCTTGCTTGTGTTCTCTCTCAAATAAATAAAATCTTTTAAAAAAAAGGGGAAAAAAAGTAAAAGAAAATGTACAAGATAGGAAGAAATATTTGTAGTTGTGTTTTTTTTTTTTTTTTTTTTTTTTTTTAATTTTTTTTTTTAAAAGATTTTATTTATTTATTTGTCAGAGAGAGAGAGAGTGCAAGCACAGGCAGACAGAGTGGCAGGCAGAGGCAGAGGGAGAAGCAGGCTCCCTGCGAGGAAGGAGCCCGATGTGGGACTCGATCCCAGGACGCTGGGATCATGACCTGAGCCGAAGGCAGCCGCTTAACCAACTGAGCCACCCAGGCGTCCCTGTAGTTGTGTATCTGATAAAGGATTTATACCTGAATGTATTGTAACATTTAAAATTAAATAAAAAAAAGAAACTTCAAAAGTAAGCAAAGTACCGTAACATTTAAAATTCGGTTAAAAAAAACAAAACAAAAATTTCAAAAATAAGCAAAGGATATAACAGACATTTCTCCAAAGATACAAAAATGGCTGGTAAGCCCATGAAGAAACACTTTAACACTATTAGTCATCAAGGAAATGCAAACGAAAAACCTCAGTTAAAATGATCCTCTACCACAATTAGCATGACATTAATTCCAAAATGCTAATAGGTATCAATGAAAAATGGAAAAACTCGGCCCCTTATACTTTACTTGTGGGACTAGGAATGCCGCTGTCAATGTGGAAAACAATTTGGCATTTCCCCAATATTGTTAAACATGGAGTTACTAAGTCATCCAGCATGTATGTATCCAAAAGCCTCAATGGACTTACTAAATCATCCAGCATGTATGTATCCCCTGGTATGTATCTAAAAAGCCCCATAAAACTGCTCAAAACAAAAAATGTTCAGAGCAGCATTATTCATAATATTGGAAACGATATATGTCTACTAGCTGATGAGTGGAAGACAAAACTGTGATTTATAATACAGCAAAATATACATTCAGCCTTAAAAAGTAATTCAATTCTGATAATACTGTAACACGGATGAATATATCCTCATGCTAAGTGAAATAAGCCAGTCATATAAAGACAAATACTATATGAATCAACTTATATGGGGTTATCTGGAGAAGTCGGACTCAAAAGAGAGAAAGTAGAATGTGGTTACCAGTGGCTGGAAAGAGGAGGTTATTATGTAAGACAATGTTCTTGTGCTTAAGAAACACTGAGATGTTCAGGTAAAAAGGTATAGGTGTGTGTAACTTTTTCTCAGGGAGTTAGAAAATTATTATATAAATAATGATACAGCAAATATGCCAAATGTTAACCATTACTGAACATGGAAAAATAGTGGAAGTTTTTTTTTTTTTTTAAAGATTTTATTTATCTATTTGAGAGAGAGTAAGCAAGAACAGTGGGGAGAGACCCAACATGGGGCTGGATCCCAGGACCCTGAGACCATGACTTAACCCAAAGGCAGGCACTTAACCAACTGAACCATCTAGATGCCCCTGGAAGTGCTTTATATCATTCTATGTAGCTTTAAAATTATTGCAATATAGAGTGGGTTTTATAACAGGACAAAAAAGATTAAAAAAAATTATTTTAATGGAAAAGACAACAAAGCTTTTTTGCCTGACTGCCACCATCATAGGTAGTGGCAAGCACACTCCTGGTGGCTAAAGCTGAAATTAGGCCTGATGATGTGAAGGAGTAGGTACATAAACTGGCCCAGAAGAGTCTGGCTCCCTCCCAAATTGGTGTGATTCTGAGAGATATCCATAGTGCTGCACAAGCACATTTTGTAAAATGTAAAATGTAAAAACCCAAGTTCAAAGGACTTGCTTTTGATCTTCCCAAAGATCTCCACAATTTGATTGCTGTTCAAAAGTGTTGTGAGAGGAACAGAAAGATAAGGATGCTAAATTCTGAATCTTTTTTTTTTTTTAAAGATTTTATTTATTTGTCAGAGATAGAGAAAGAGAGCACAAACAGGGAGTGGCAGAGGGAGAAGCAGACCCCCTGCTGAGCAGGGAGCTTGATGTGGGGCTTGATCCCAGGACTCTCAGATTATGACCTGAAGGAAGATATTTAATCAACTAAGCCAACCAGGCATCGCAATTCTGATTCTTACTGAGCTGCTGAAATCCCCAGTTGGCTTAATATTTTAAGGCCAAATGAATCCCACAACCAGGGTAGAGACTGTGGATGACTTATATTTCCAGTTATGGTATGAAATGAATAATTACTGGAATAAAAGGTACTCCATAAGGAATACATACATAATCAAGGGAACTGAAATAATGGGACTGAAATATGACGACAGATGGTAGGTACTTTCTACCTACCATAAGGATAGTGTATGTTTAGTTGTTGAATCACTATATTATATGTCTGAAACTAAGGAAACACTGTGTATCAACTATGTATCAGATAAAATAAAGTTTAAAAAATAGAAGAGGGGTGCCTGGGTGGCTCAGTGGGTTAAGCCTCTGCCTTCAACTCAGGTCATGATCTCAGGGTCCTGGGACCAAATCCTGCATGGGGCTCTCTGCTCAGCAGGGAGCCTGTTTCCCCTCTTCCCACCCCACACCTCTGCCTGTCTCTCTGCCTAGTTGTGATCTCTCTCTCAAATAAATAAATAAAATCTTCTTTAAAAAAAAAAATAGAAGAAAAAATTAAAAGTAAACAACTATTCCTAGTCTTACAGTGCCTCAGTCCTCAATAGGTTCTTGTACGTCTACTTTTTGGAAGTCTTTTCCATTTCAGAGCTTTAGTTCTAATCAAATGCCTTACCTCAAAGCTATCTAGGTAGTAATTCCTTTTTTCATTTCTAGAACATTTAATATATATCCAAAACAGGATCTAATATACAAAGTTACCGGCTTAAATTTTATGTGGAACAACAGCCTGGACTCAAGAATCTGAAAGGTAGGTTTACTAAAGTAGAGTATACAGAAAAGGGTGGTTACACAGACAAGTGACTGGTTCATTACAGGATTAATCAAATAAGCACACATATCAAAGGCAATGTCAAACAAGGTTTTCACTCAAGTAAGTAAGTCTAAAATACTGAGAAGGAAAAAGCATAAAGGAAGGCTGTAGATTAGACTGCAACTGGAGATACCGCTCTGGCTTCATATGTATAAGAACATATAATTTCTACTCTTGTTTACTTCGAGGAGATAGGAACAGCAATGCAAGGAACAGCAATGGATACTTTGCACTTGTATCTTAGGTTCTGAATACCATTTAACACTACAAGATACTTCAGGTAAATGGCTGACTCTAGAACTGGAGCAAGAAAATAACTTCATTTGCTGGCTAAGATATAAATGCCATTTAACTCTTTTGAGGTCATTAAGCCATGACTGAGTGCAGCAGCCTCAGAAATGTATCCAGAGAAAATAAATATATATTTTTTAAGATTTTATTTATTTATTTGACAGACAGAGATCACAAGTAGGCAGAGAGGCAGGCAGAGAGAGAGGAGGAAGCAGTCACCCCGCCCAGCAGAGAGCCCGACGCGGGGCTTGATCCCAGAACCCTGGGATCATGACCTGAGCCGAAGACAGAGGCTAACCCCGAAAATAAATATTTTTAACAAGAAAAACTCCTTAGGAATTGAGAGGATTAGAAACAATGTAACAGTCAACTAAAAAGGCACTGGAAATAGTGGTGATAGAGGCCTAAAGGAGACAAAGAACTCTGTGCACATAACTAATGCTACCGAGTTATACTTCGAATACATTTTATTATTCATATTTCGCCACAATAATAAAACAATAAAAGCAATGAATTTTGAGTATTTTTTGCTTAGCCCATGATGAGCTGATAGATATCAATGTGGCTCAGTAGTTGTTTAGGCTAAATCAATGTCAACTTTTCATGGAGTACAGTAGGAGTAATATTCCGCAAGGCACCTGGGTGGTTCACTCAGTTAAGCATTTGCCGTCAGCTCAGGTCATGATCCCAGGGTCCTGGGATAAGCCTGGTGCCTGGTGCCTGGCTTCTTGCTCCCTGCTCAGCAGGGAGTATGCATCTTCTTCTGCCTCTCCACCTGCTCATGCTTACTCTCTCTCTCTCTCAAAAAAAGAAAAAAAAATCATCTGCACAAAAGAACTATAGATGAAAATATTTTCAAAGAATATGAGAAAACATTAATTTAGTGCAATCTGGTGGAATGTGTTACAACTCACTGTAGTAATGTTATGTTGGGAACACAAAAAGACTTAAGAGGAAAGACTTACATAGTTTATGAAAATGTGTTCTGTTTAAAGCCCTTGGGCATTAGTTCATTCATTACATTATTCATCAGCAAATATGCTGTGGAAAACGTGAATTTATCATGCATTATTAAAGCAGCAGTGCCAGTAGTAAACCATTCATTTTTATGGATTTAACAACATCAATTTTATGACTTTATGTTGGAAGTAGAACCTGGGTATCTTAAATTGCCCTACTACATGATAGTTCAATGGCTTCACAGTAATAAAGCTCAACTCTGATTTTTAAAGCACATGGTTGAGAATAAAACTACTTTTTTTTTTTTGAGAATAAAACTACTTTTGAACAAGAAAGTTTCTCTATTGTAACCAAACACTGAAAAGTTTAGAAATGTAGCTTTTTCTACAGACTTGATGTTAATAAATTTAACTTATAATCATAAGGTACAACAGTGCTTTAAATGAAAAAACAGCACAGTGAAGTAATTCAGTTGCCAATACTGTTTAAATCACAAGTAATATCAAGGACTACATATTTCCCACTGCTATCATAGTTATTACAAAAGGTAAAATATGCATTTCTATACAGACTGTATAGAGTCAGAGCTGGAAAATATGCCTGCTATAAATTTGTAGCAATTTTCAAACACTGATGTAACTGTAAAGAAAATCTTCTAAAATACATTTAATCGTGCTAGTGAAGAGCTTCCACCTAGCTTAAATTTCAAAAAGATTAATCTCCAATGTACTAACATACTAAGTATTAAAAGATACTAAAAAAAGGATGAAGAGAATTCAATGAATTCTTCTGATGCACTGGTCATGAAATGATAACCAGTAATACCTGTTTGTGGAAAAACCACATCAAAGATAAAATATATCAAATTTATCTCTTACAGATCAGCAATAACAAATAATTGCAACTATTTTGAGGATAAGAAACACAAACTTTGAGCCCATTTAGAAAAAAATCATACCCCCCACGAAAAATTCCATTATTCTCACAAGCAGAACAGTATTTTAAAAAATTGCACTCAAATTATATTTAGAGTTAGAATTTTGCTAATAAAAAGTTTGTAGGTGGGAGAAGCCTAGGTGGCTTGTCAGTTAAGCCATCTGCTTTCAGCTCAGGTCATGATCTCAAGGTCCTAGGATTAAGCCCCATATCAGGCTCCCTGCTCAGTGGGAAGCCTGCCTCTCCCTCTGCTTGGGCGCGCACTCTCTCTCTGTCATACAAATACATAAAAATCTGGGAAAAAAAAAAAGTTGTAGAAATTTGTTTTCTCTCTCATTACATAAGTTCCTACATAATACTTTTCATTATGCCTCTTGGCATGCAAACACAAAAATATTATCTGGCCAATTAAAGCCAAATTTTCCAATCTCTTTGCTAAAGACATTACTGGAGAAACTGGTGAAAACTTGAAAAGAAGTGAAACTTGAATGGGATCAGTTAGATCGCAGAAATATGTTCAATGTTAATTTTTTTTTTTAAAAGATTTTCTTTATTTATTTGACAGACAGAGATTACAAGTAGGCAGAGAGGCAGGCAGAGAGAGAGAGAGAGGAGGAAGCAGGCTCCCTGCTGAGCAGAGAGCCCGATGTGGGGCTCGATCCCAGGACCCTGGGATCACGACCCGAGCCGAAGGCAGAGGCTTTAACCCACTGAGCCACCCAGGCACCCCTTCAATGTTAATTTTTGATTGAGCTGGTATACAGGTAAATGCCATCATTTGAAGGAAACACATGATTGTTGTGGGATACAATAAAAACATCAAATCAATAAATCACTCTGATATGGTTAGAAGAAAATGTTCTATGTGTTGTACTACCCGCTTTTCTGAACTTTGCAATTACCTCAGTAATAAATAACAAATACAGGGGCGCCTGGGTGGCTCAGCGGTTTAAGCCGCTGCCTTCGGCTCAGGTCATGATCTCAGGGTCCTGGGATCGAGTCCCGCATCGGGCTCTCTGCTCGACAAGGAGCCTGCTTCTCTCTCACTCTCTCTGCCTGCCTCTCTGCCTACTTGTGATTTCTCTCTGTCAAATAAATAAATAAAATCTTTAAAAAAAAAAAAAAAAAAAAAAAACAAAAACAAATACAGGATTTTGTCAGACATGAGATTTTGTAGAACATATAGCAAAAACACTGTAAAATGTTCATAAAATAAAAACAGAACTCTATGAAGTAACAGAAAAGAGAGATTGCAAAAATGTTACAAACTAAAAGAAATACAACTGATTTTTAAAAAAAGATTTTATTTATTTGAGAGAGACAGTGATAGATACAGCAAGAGAGAGCACAAGTCAGGTGGAGGGAGAAGTAGGGAGAAGTAGGGAGCCTGATGTCGGGCTTGATCCTAGCACTGGGGGATCACAACCTTAGTCAATGGCTGATGCTTAACCGACTGAGATACCCAGGAGCCCCACAAATAATTTTTTTAAAAGAGCTTTTCTCTTTAAGATTTTACTTTTTTTTAATTTGATACACAGAGAGGGAGCACAAGCATGGGCAGCTGGAGAGGTAGAAGAAGACTCCCTGCTGAGCGGAAAGCCCAATGTGGGGCTCAATCCCAGGACCCTGAGGATCATGACCTGAGCCGAAGGCAGATACTTAACTGAACTAAGACACCCCACAAATAATTTTAAAAAGGAAAACTAAATTAGAGTAAGTGAGAGGCAAAACTGTTAAGATAAACTCAGCAACATTCTACACAAATATACAACACCACATTCTAAACCAAAACAAAACAAAATCTTCAAAAGCACAAGCCACAAAGGAAAAAAGGAAAATTTAACCTTTTCACCAATAAAGTCCACTGAACACTCATCAACAAAAGATATACATCCATACCCCCCCCAAGGCATTTCATCATAAGATTTCAGAACTCAAGGGAAACAAAACAAAACAAAGCAAAACAAACAAACAAACAAAAACCCCAGCCTTTCCAAACATATAAACAGCTCAATCTTCCCACCAAACAACACTGTTATGGAACTATAATGGAACAAACATTCAACCTTCAACTGTATGCTCAAACTAATGCATGTAAAAAACAAGAACAAAATGAAAAAATATATATTCTTTTGAGTGAGATTTTAGTTGTATTCAGATGAACAATCTTAAAAAAAAAAGTGCTTCCCTTTAAGTACCCTTTATTAGGAGGATGTGCTTTCAGCAAAATGAGAACTAACCCAACCAAGAAACATCACAAAAGAACAGAGTAGGATCCACCAAAAGAAAGGCTATTCAAAGAGGTCCCGGAACAGTAATTCTATCAAAGAAAAAAAAATCACACTAAAGGAAAAGGAGTAAACACACAAGAAAGTAAGATACGACATGTGACTATGTGGAAAATTGTTTTAAAAATTAGAGAAATGTGAGAAACTTAGCAACAAATGTCACAGAAAACAAAGTGAATATAAGGGGTGAATTTAAAAATCTAGAATAAACAAGTGTGAACAACCTAGGAAATGAAAATATCTTCATGTACTGTTGAGTCGCTGTGCTGTATACTTGAAACTCAAGTAACACTATATTTAACTATTTTGGAATTACAGTAGAAATTTAAAAAAATAATATAGAAAATATTTTAACAGTCTTTTTAAAATGTTAGTAACATGCTTTATTAAGCCTAATACATACATACTTAGGTTTTTAAAAAATTATTTTTATTAACATATAATGTATGATTTGCCCCAGAGGTACATGTCTGTGACTCATCAGGGTTACACACTTCACAGCATTCGCTATAGCACATACCCTCCCCAATGTCCATATCCCAACCACCCTATCCTCCCCACCCCCAGCATACATATTTAGTTTTGAAAATGTACATGGTTTATATAGATTTAAACAAAAAGTGTGAGATGACCAAAAAAGGATGAGAGAATAAGAGATACATTTCTGCCTAAAAAAGTATACAATACCCAAATGACTTAAAAATGATATGAACATATTATTTAGAAATAATTTGGTATATGTAATAACAGAAGTCAAATGCTGAAAACGGTTGTTTCTTTGAAACTACGGAGCATAGGGAGGATGAGGCAGCAGTTCACTGTTCTTCAGTGTAGCCTATCAAGAATCCTGAGTTTCTGAATTGTGTGCATTAGTCTACTACTTTAATTTAAAAATTAAATACTGGGGCACCTGGGTGGCTCAGTGGGTTAAAGCCTCTGCCTTCAGCTCAGGTCATGATCATGATCCCAGGGTCCTGGGAGCCTGCTTCCCTTCCTCTCTCTCTGACCGCCTCTCTGCCTACTTGTGATCTCTCTCTGTCAAATAAATAAATAAATAAAATTAAATGCTAAATACTTTAAAAATGCATTTTTTAAAGCAATCTCTACATCCAAAATGGAGTTTGAACTCACAATCCTGAGATCAAGAGTCACACACTCCCACTAACTGAGCCAGCCCCTCTTATGCTAAATATTCTTTCTATCTCATTTACTTGTCAACATCCAAGGGGAAGAGGGCTGGGTGGGAGGGTGGTGGAGGAAAGTCAGACAATTTTCTTACCTGGGGGCATAAGCTGCATAAGTATTCTTGCTCCATCCCTAAGAGGTGGCATATTCAGACTGCTACCTAAATCTGCAATTTGCCAAAGGAAAGATATGTATCTGGGATGCAGTGACATTATCTGAAATACAGAAAACAAAAAAGATTTCTCTATAACTAAGTTTAAGAGGTTTTTGTTACTTAAAATTAATCTATTCACTAACCCCAAATAAGCTTTCTACCTATCACATCTGCATTTTTACTACCTGAAATTACTTGCCTTCCCCATCCTTTCATTTTCAAAAATCCACTGATCCCCTATGATACAAGCTTAATAATTTATTATGTTTTCTAAGCTATGTTGAGTAATTTCTTTGCACCAGTTGTTCTATTGTTTTGTAAACTGTAAGTTTCATATGGCACTCAGACATTTATACAAAAAGGACTTCACCCCTTGAGGGATAAAGACTGCTGATAAATCTCTAATCTTATTGTTAAAGGGACTCAAATCCCTCTAACACTGAAGGAGCTGGTGTTACTGCAGCTGTGACAATTCTTAAGAGGTGGAGGGATGAGAAAACATGAAGAAATTAAGCAGTTATTCTTTTTGTATGAAAAATACTAAGAATTAGAGAAAAACAGCAGATTATATATTTCTTTAAAAACAGTCCCCCCCCCCAAAGGACTTCTAGTAGAATTTCCTTCAGGTATATGTTTAATAGTATGTTATAGTTCAACTGTAACAGGTCTATCTAAACTTAATACTGTATCTATGGAGAAATTGTATTTTAAATTAAAAAATTAAAAAATCCATCCAGAAGTTACTTCACTGCATATATATATTTGACATTGCCACATCTATTACTTGTAAACTGCTTATAAAAAGAACCATTTTATACATTTCTTTGTATCTGCAGAGGAAAGTGTAATGCTTCGCATATAGTAGTTAACTTACCACCCCAGGCAAACAGTTTTCCACTTCTGGATTGGGACCATCACTGTAGTGATTACAATGGTTGCCAGGTGATCCAGGTGAAGAATCGGAAGAACTATCAGGGCTTGATGGCATATTGGAACTTACTTGTGTAAGTTTAGCGGTAATTACCTAAAAATGAGAAAATGTATTAGGAGCAAAGATAAAATACTTCCACAAAATACAGAAATTTGATATACTAAAGGCTAAAAAATATATTATGGTTTAATCTTAGAAATATTTAAAAAGTAATGTTAAAAAAAAAAAATTTGGTAGTTTATTTTCTGCACTATACAAGTATGATGATACCTATCTTTTTCAGGGTTATAACCCAAAAACTTAATGGAGAAAACTGAGCATAAGTCTCCTTAAACATTTACTAAATAAAAAATAGCATAAATGTTTAATTCTTTGAGAGTATTTTTTTTTTAAGATTTTATTTATTTATTTGATAGAGATCACAAGTAGGTAGAGAGACATGCAGAGAGAGAGAGGAAGGGAAGCAGGCTCCTCGCCGAGCGGACAGCCCGATGTGGCGCTCAATCCCAGGATCCTGGGATCATGACCCGAGCGGAAGGCAGAGGCTTTAACTCACTGAGCCCACCCAGACACCTCCCTCTTCGGGAGTATCTGAAAATTTTGTATGTACTTACTGATTTATCTTTTAAGTTTAATTGTCCTATTAGCTTTCTGTCATCTTCAGAATCCATTAGCTCACCACCCACAAAGAGTTCAATTTTTGTATGGGCTGCATTTGCTTTAATACGGTTGAGAATACATCTTCGTACGGAACCAACTGTATCATTTGTATGAGACCATATGTCCAGGTCATCAACCTGTCTGCCATGGTTTGGAAATCGAACTATAAGAGAGAGGTGTTTACCACGGAATGCTCTAAAAAAAGAAAAAAAAATATATATACATATATGTGTGTGTGTGTATATATATACATATATTAAAAAAAACGTATAGTCATATTCAGCGGCCTACCATCAACATGAAGCTGGGACAACTATTCTCTTATTATGAGGAAGATAGTTAAATTTACTTTTTTTTAGACTATTAAAAATACCCTTCTGTTTCTGTAAGTTACGAACATTAGTTAATTTTGGAAATATAATATGGTTATATTCCACTGTGGTTAATCTTTGTTTCTATGGCTGCAGAACCAGAGATTTCCACTTTATGCTAAGTAGTAATAGACATCAGTTAATTTAAAGCTACAAAAGTTTAATACACTAAGAGTATTTTCAAAGGTAGAAGGGATACACTTCAAAATATCAACAGAGATGTTAATATGCACATTTCCTTAAACATTCACACAAATTCTTAAAAACAGTCACTCAGAAATACTTATCTTACAATGCTCTCTTCTCACAGATAAGATCCAAAACAAAAATATTCAAGAAGCAATTTTTATTATTCATAATAGTGATCACAATTTAAAAAAATCTGATAGTACTTACTCTACAAACTTCTCCTAAATCTAAAAATGCCATTTGAACTATTTTTAAATAATTCAGCTTGCTGTCTACTTAATTTATGATTATCTGATTCACAGTGCATAATACTGAATTTATTTATAATTATACTAATAAATAATTTAGCAAATTATTTATTTTATAGTAGTTCCCGAATCAAAAGAAAATTTAACAAAGACCACTTCAAGACTTTCTTATTCATATCTATTAAATAAATAGCTTTTAAGAATTTTATTTTTACTAGTGTGAATGAGTATCATTAAAATAAAAATACACAGTAGCTATAAAATATCATTCCCACTTAGTAGATGGTAACAGCTTGGAACCAAATCAAACAAGACAGGAAGGAAGATAGGAAGAAAAGAAAGTAAACAACGTAAAGAGAAGAAAAAAAAAAAAAAGAAAAATTGTACTTAATAATTGATAATGTCTAAATAAAATATAAATCAAAATTTTCTACTCAAAAGAAAAATATGTCTATGAGAATGCAAAAAACGTTTTTAAAAGACAGGACACAGAAATCCAGAATGAAAATTTCTTTACTGCCCTTTTAACCTATAAAAGTCATCTGTTTCCTAATTAATTGGCTAGGAAAACAATAAATGACTGCAAATTAACTAGTGGATCAATTTCTTACAAACCTTGACATAGGTAGAATTGTTCTTTCCTCATGATAATCACTGTCACATTCATTTATATATTCCCTTAAAACAGTTAATACTCGAACCATTCGAATGGCTTCCTGTCTTGCACAATTAATATTGTCTTCATCACCATCCAAAACACACAATGTATCATAAGAGGCTTTCAAACGATCAAAGCAAGATTGGATGAAGTCTTCATGGATAACCACCTATAAATAATAGGCCCAAGAAAGAGTTGAAGTTGCTCAAAAACAAATATGGCAGTCAGTAATCTGAAAAAGTGAAATAAAATTTCAACTTGTATGTAACTATCAGTTCCATATTTATAAACTGTACATAATACACAGAAGGAAGGTGATAACAAGAAAATAAGAAATTAAACAATGCTATTATTAAAAACAACAACAAGGAAAAAATGTTTGGGACCTAATGTCCAATAAGTCAAACTTCTGGCTATGTCAACATAAAAAAATAATGTTGTTCAATATAATACTAACCACCTAAGGGTAATTACCAAACCAACATTCTTTCGTTTAGTATTTTTAAGGGACAAATGTGGATTAAAGTCTTAAATATTTCACAAGAGTTAAAAAATTAATTTCTAGTTATAAGTTTAAAAAGCTGCTTCTGAACACTAGAGCACTTCTGACCTAGCTGAAGAAGTTTTTATGCACTTGAAACCTCACCTGATTGACCTGTAACCTGGGGCCAAGGTTTGTATATATCTCTTTAAGGAGATCTATGGCTCTGTTGGCAATGTCATCATTACTCTGAATCACAACCTAGATCCAAAAATTTGAGTATTAGTAACATTCAAGAACTATTTTAATTTGGCACTTAAAATCAAGCAACATAAAATTACACCTGAAAATAAACAACTAAAATATCTAAAATGTAGGTGTTCTGAGTAGAGAAATTTGATTAAAAATGAAAAGGATAAAATAAAATTCAATCAATGTTATTTAACTCTGCAACTGGTAGACAAGCTGTGAGATTTTCAAGGAGCAATTCAACTAGTATTATATAATTTTTTTATTAGAGGTTACTGATTTTTAACAAAATTTGAAAATTGGTGACTTTAATGAAAAATGACGGAAAATCTTAATAGTTTGCAAAAAATACAAAGAACAAAAACTCAATACAACAAAAATACAGTAAAAGTTGAAATATATAACTTAAAATAAGTTAGATTTAAGATGGCAGCATGATTTATTTATACTACCAAAATGGCAATGTTAGTCTTAAATAGAATACGGTTAAACTTTTCTCTTCCAGATACTTAAACACATAAAAAATTAAACAGTGTCAATAAAAGTATTAACTCAAAATTCCTCCCAAATAAAAGTCTTCTCTCCTATCCATTATTCATTTTGGCAGTAAACATACAGTAACTCCTAAGAGCTAATCTAAGTAAGAGAGACAGTAACTTTCATGAGGGGTGGATAAAAAATGTGTGGGCAGACAATGAATGGTATACTCATATGCATCTGAAAAGATTCTGGGTTAAGTCAAACGAGAACACCAGTGGTAGATGGTAAAAGAAAAAATGGAGGGGAAAAAGCCCCAAGTCATTGGCAAACAGAAGTGATATAGTAAGAAGCTGAAGATGAACAATTTCTTCCCCCAGATTTTCTATAACAAGCATCAAAGCAGGTGATAAATATAAATATCTTACAGGCAAAATTATGATTTAAGTATATTTAAAAGAAGACCTCAGGTACAATGTCTGCAAACAAGAGTTCCTACTTCTCACTTACCCTCCAAAGGTAGTCTAATCCTATTAGTTCCAAATCATCCATCATATAGGCTCTTCTTTTTGCTACTAGTTTCCCTTCACGACAATTAACTGCTTTGAAGAATCGTTCAAAACATTTCATTCCATTTTCAGTTAAAAGGGAGGGGTCAAGCTGAAGCACATTGCTTTCAAAGAAGTCCTTATTAATATCAGGATCTAAGTCTGGTTCATCCCCCATTAACTTGGAATACCACTTAAAACAGGATTCACGATCACAAAGGTAAACTCCATTCTCTGCTAAGCATTTCCATATTTGCTTTGCCTGAGGAGCACAGAGCCACAGTTGGCCATCCTTCAATAAAAATCTTGGAAAAATTAAAAAAATCAGTAATTAGATCTACGCAATCCCCAAATGTAATTTCTTTCAGTATATGCATGAAGTTACATTTATCACAATTAAAATTTTATTACAGCTTAAAGAGCTATTCTTTCAAAAGAACTTACAGATAGCAGCAAAAAAATAAACTCATCTACTTAACAAGCATAACATGCGTCAGCTATGTGACTTCACCTAAATATTAAAACAATTTCTTCCTTGTTCTCTACAAGATCAGCTTTTGAAGCCAGATATTGATTTAGTTTCCTAAACTTATATGGCTTCACCAGAAAATTGTGTACTACAATAAATAACTTTCAGAGGTAAGTCAATGTTATTTAAGCTCATTTCTATGTTAATAATCATTAGTATAATATTCAGTGATGTTCTCCAGAGCTTTTAATTTTGCCACTATTAAAGTCATTAAGTCATTATAAAGTAAAATTATGATGGTTCTGGTTTAAGTAGTCTTTCTTCAGATTCTAGTTTCCTCTAGCTAGAAGTTGCTCCACCTACTGTTTACTATTTCTGTGAATAACTGAAAGAAAACAGAAGCTAGTTTTGCATTTAATTTTTACTTAACAAATCATAGAGACTTCATGTCCAACAGAGTATGATGTATTTATTTAATGTCTGTGAGTTTCTTGTTTTGGGTATTAACTATATGTTCTCCAACATCTCCTTAATTATGTGTATAAAAAGCCTTTTAGCTTTTAATCCTATCTAATCCTTCACACCTTCATATGTAACGACAAGGAAAATAAAACACAAAAAAATGCATTATTTTTTGCAGTGAAATGCAAAACTTTTCAAACTAAGACTCCCAGTAACTTTGGCAACTTTGGCAGTAACTTTACTGGTGTAACAGAAACACAGATTTTATTGTTAACTTATTAACAGAGTATATAAATTCCAAACCATTTTTCTCTTCCAATAGACCAAGAGATACAATATATACCCATCAACAACAATAGCCCACTATAGGTGATTAAAAAAAAGGGGCCCTTTAAGGAAAAGTCATAAAATTTGATAACTAGAATTTTTCACAAATTCAAATGACATAAACACTAATACTGGAGAAGATGAGATCAATTCAACATATTACAAAATTGTTAAATGTAGTAATTGATTAATTATATAACATACTATATGTCAATATAAATATTTCTCCTTAAATTATTATATGGTTCAGTAACAGAAATACAATATACAACATATACAACATAGTCCGAAGAGAAAATTCCCCCAAATTAATATGTGAAAATAATAAATAGAACAGATTTTATGAAAAAAATCCTCGGTATTTTTTTCTGACAATATTTTTGATTCAAATACGCTTTTTTTGCTACGATTTGGTAACTGCGCTCCTAGGAAATCTCTCATTATTTAAGCTACATATACATATCCACATACACATGTCATTAAATGCTAAATATACTGACCAATTCAGCCTAACACAAATTTAGTTTTGTTTTTTAAAAAGATGGGCAACTTTTCCTCAACCACCTCTGAATGTTATTTTAGATTAAGTTTTTTTAGCCACTGTTAGGATAAACAAGCACCCAAAGCACACCAAAACCCCATTCCTTACTGTCATGAGAGCCTTAATGAAAATGTAGTTCCCTAGGGCTGTTTTTGTCTCATACTTCGAAGTATGAGAACGTATAATGATCAATTTTTATTTCTAACACAAATATAAACTATATTCTAAAACTTAAAATGTGCTGTCTTCAAAAAAAGACAAAAGTTAAAGCTTAGAAATAATTTGAAAGTATTTAAAAATGAACACATAGGAAATGTTACATTAAGTTTTGGCAATGCTTTTTATGTGGGAAAGTATCATCTGCAGGGTGGAATGGCCACGTTAAGTATAGGTATAATGAATATTAACACTGCTTTTTTATCTGTGCTTAAAGAGAACAGCACTAGTTGCTTAAAACCAACCTAAGGAAGTTAAGCCGTTCTTGGACTTCTTGAACATGACTGTATCTACTTCCATGCCTCACAGTTTGTGGGTCATAGTCTTCATGGTCTGCAAATTAATAAAAATTATGCATAATACACATGAATATCCACATCACTGTTAACTTGTACTAAAAGAATTTATAAAGTCAATAATCACTTATCAGGCAACCTATAATAGTGGTATTGACATATATCCAATTTTCCCCACAAAATTAACATTTTATATAGCCAAAAGGAAAATAAAATTCACTGATGTGCAATCACAAAATAATTTTCAGCACAACTGTCTTCCATTCTTCATATACTGAAGCATTTTGTGAATAAAGTTTATGATTTTTCCCCTTCATTTCTCCCCATTAATATTAAAACTTTTCTTATAGGGAAAGAATTTTAGAGTAAAGGTATCACTAAAGGCACTCATAAAAAATTAAGGTGACTAAGGCACTATTATAGTTGATAAAGTTATCAGAGTACGCCAACACCAGAGTACCAATGTCTCTAACAGCCTCAGATATTAAAAAAACTTACCATCCCAATATGATTACAAAAACAAATATAACCAGGTCTAGTCTCAGTGGTAAATCCTATTTTTTTTTTTTAAAGATTTTATTTATTTATTTCACAGACAGAGATCACAAGTAGGCAGAGAGGCAGGCAGAGAGAGAGGGAGAAGCAGGCTCCCCGCCGAGCAGAGAGCCTGATGCGGGGCTCGATCCCAGGACTCTGGGATCATGACCTGAGCCGAAGGCAGAGGCTTTAACCCACTGAGCCACCCAGGCGCCCCGGGAAATCCTATTTTTAAAACACAGAATTAGTACTTTGGATTTCCTTTATTAACATCATATATGCTAGGTGAAAAATCTTCAGAGTCAGTGAAAAAGCAAAGGAAAAAATTAGAAAGTCCATTTGTCCTAGAAATATTATGTATGCTATTTTGTGTGTATGTGAGATTTTTTTTGTTGTTTTTTTAAAGATTTTATTTATTTGACAGACAGATCACAAGTAGGCAGAGAAGCAGGCAGAGAGAGAAGGGAGGAAGCAGGCTCCCCGCTGAGCAGAGAGCCCAATGCAGGGCTCGATCCCAGGACGCCAGGATCATGACCCGAGCCGAAGGCAGCGGCTTTAACCCACTGAGCCACCCAGGCACCCCTGTATGTGAGATGTTTTATTCAAAAAGTAAGAAGTCAATTCAGACTTATAAAAAACTTTTCTTAAAAAATTTTTTTTCTAAGTCTGTTTATTCAGTAATAGGTAAAAGAACATCATAGAAGAATTACAATGTTTGGATAAAGCCCTCTGCCTGAAATCAAGCTGGTATGAGGAACAGAAGATGGGGCAATTAAATGCCTCCATCAAGCATGATCAACCACTCAGAAATCAGACCTCTATTTCAAAATTTTGAAGCAAGGTACAAAGGATTTAGAAATTATACAATTCTTTTTTAATAGTAAGTACTGATAAGTGTGTTATATATCTTTTAGAACTTGATTGTGTCAATAATGGTACTGAAGAATTCCAATCCTTTTAAAATTGTTAAAGGCAAACCAAGTTTTCCAAATTTTCCACATCAGAAAAACTGCAATTGGATGTAAAACTGTGACTTGCTATAAAAATGAATAATATAGAATATTTAGTAATATTTAGCAATGTTGTGTCAATTTCAGTAAAGAAAGAAGACCCACATATAATGACTGTTTTGTACTCTCCTTATGAGTAAGCATCTGTCAGTGATTTTTTTTTTTTTTTTTTTAAGATTTTATTTATTTATTTGTCAGAGAGAGAGAGCGAGAGAGAGAGCAAGCACAGGCAGACAGAGTGGCAGGCAGAGGCAGAGGGAGAAGCAGGCTCCCTGCGAGGAAGGAGCCCGATGTGGGACTTGATCCCAGGACGCTGGGATCATGACCTGAGCCGAAGGCAGCCGCCCAACCAACCGAGCCACCCAGGCGTCCCGTGTCAGTGATTTTTTAGCACTTCTTGGGAGACATCAACTGTTCAAATCTTAAGCTTCCAAAATTCTAGAAAATTTTTTCCCACTGCATGTTCAGAGCACTGAACTTGAAGTACTATGAGACTAAACTGTGGACTACCACTTTTATATATTAAATACTTTTATATATTAAATACTTCTGTCTAAAAATTAAAAATGTGTGTGTTTACTTGGCTGGATCGATTGGTGAGAGAAGAGGACAGCTGTATGTAACTTTCTTTTTTGAGATAATGTTTTCAAAGTACTAAAAAATAATATAAGGAACTAATTTTTACCTAGATACATATAAATACTTTTTTTTTGTCCATGTGTTTTATCAGGATTTCCCATATATACACACACATATATATATGAATGTATTTTATCAGTTTTGTTAACCATTTGGATACTAGTTACTTTACTCCTTAAAACTGTATTTACAAATAACAAAAACATAAACCACAGTACACTTATCTGATTTTAAGATTAATAAAAGAGTATTATGTGATCCACAGCCTACATTTAAATTTCATCCCAATAACATCCAATCCCAATAATATTCTTTACGCTTTTCTTTTTTACTCCAGTCCAGAATCAAATTTAGGTTCATATATTGCATGAGATTATTTCCTCCAAGTTTCTTTAGTTCTTTTTCATGTTTCTTATCTTGATAGACCATTTTAAAGAAAAAAAAAAAGCTTCTTAGGGTGGCTGGGGGGCTTAGTTAAGTCTTTGCATTTGGCTCAGGTTGAGTCCCACCCACCCACATGGAGCTTCTTGCTCAACAGGGAGTCTGCTTCTCTCCCTGCCTGTGGCTCTCCCTGCTTGTGCTCTCCCTCTCTCTCTGACAAAAAAATAAAATTTATTTTACTTTAAAGAAATAAAGAATAAAAGAAAGAAAAAAAATACTTGTCCAATGCTGCTTAATTTGGATTCATGTTACCTCTAGTTACATTCAAGTTATATATTTTTGAGAAGAAATACCACAAAAGAGGTAATAATTTGTAGAATGATATCCTCATACTCTGTCATTATTCTGGTCCTCATCAAAATTTAACTCACCAGTTTTTTTCATCTGTTATTTTCTCCTAGATTTTTAGCTGACATTCTCCACTTATTTTCTTATATCACTATGGACTCAAGCACTATATACTGAAAAGGCTATGATCCATAGCAGCATTATTATTATTTTTTTAAAGATTTTATTTATTTATTTAACAGAGAAAGACACAGAGAGAGGGAACAGAAGCACGGGGGAGTTGGCGAGGGAGAAGCAGACTTCCTGCAGAGAAGGGAACCCTACTGTGGGGCTCGATCCCAGGACCTGGGATAATGACCTGAGCCAAAGGCAGATACTTAACAAATGAGCCACCCAGGCACTCCCACAGTGTCATTATTTTGATGATTCAAGTTTTACAGACTGACATAGTGAGCAATAACTTCTTTATCTTTTTGATATGCCAATATACATTTCTTTATAAACACTTTATGACATTATTATGTTCAAGTCTCATCTTGTACTTTCCTACTGTAGGTCTCCAAAGAGTTATTAGTTCAATAAAATGAGTAATACTAGGTAAAAATACTTTTTAATTTACACTTGGGTGCCTGGGTCACTCAGTGGTTGGGCATCTGCCTTCAGTTTAGGTCATGGTCCCACAGTCCTGGGACAGAGCCCCACATAGAGCTCCCTGCCCTGTGGGGATTTTTACAAGCACCTATGACTCAACCAAACCATCAAACAATATACACCTCAACCATCTAAGGCACAAGCACAAGCAAAGAGCTCACCACTATAGTCAAATAATGAGTATTAAAAATATCCACATTTTTAATATGTAACTCGATTCTATTCATCCTGACACAGCACATTAACAGAGTAGTGGTTTCAGCTACACGTTATGCTCAATCCGGTTTTTAAATGGAGAGCAGAAAACTTTTCTTTTCCATACTTAAATATAAAAAATTGGGCCTACAAGGCAGCTGGGTTTTTGTCCGTTTGTCTACAAATCTGGTGTAATACAAAGGAGGTACAGATATTGGAAGAATGCTTTGTATTCCAGTGCACAAACATTCCAGTAAACCTTTTGATAAGGACACATAATACTGGAATTGATCTTTAAAGCACCAAGATGAGAGTCTTCATATGGCAAATATTAAAAAGGTTTTTTGTTGAAACCAGAGGAAAGTTTATCTCAACATATTTAAACAATTTCATAATCTTAGAACCAATGAGAACATATGTCACTCATCTTGTAAATTGCTAATAATTTGTTTTGAACAATGGAACATGTTAAATGTTTTTTTATTAAAAACAACTGTAATGTATTATTCCAAAACAAAGTTGGTCAAAATTAATGAAGGGATTATTAACCAAGTTTTCTTGAAAAGCAGTGTGGCAAGTGAATGCAAAAATTTAAATTAAGTTCAGGAATACCCAAAAGAATAGCAACTAATGTGGTAATAGCAGACAGAGCTCTGAGATGTGGAAAGATAAGCATTTAGTAACATGCCTTGAAAAGCTGACCTAAAGTTTAGTTGGTGTAAATTTTGGGATGCTGAGTGGATTTATAAGAGTATTTCACTTCCATCTTCTGATCCATGTAAAAACACATATATTTTCATTTCTGAGGTAATTAACACTGAGGATAAAACAAAAACCAAAGAAGGGAAACCTATGCTGATTCCCAACAGTTAATTTTAGTTTACAATACATACCTCTAGCATACAGTCGAATACTATTCATGTAAGTTGCAAGGTTTTCTGCCACCAAAGTAACTAAGGCATGATTGTGCTGAAGCTGGTTGATTAAATCATGACGATAAAATACATGGGGACTTCGCTGAGTTTGACTAAAATGAGAGGAACTTAACAGTATAATTAGGCAATGAACACTGTTGTAACTAAGAATTTAGAGAGACTATGCCAGCTGCTAATTCAGATATTTAAAATGTTTTATTTTCATAATAAAAACTGGGTCAATATCTTCCTTTAAAGACCAAAGTATCAAGCAATTTAAATAATCACAATCTGAAAACATATTTATTCTAACATTCTCATCTTACATGAAAATCACTAATTGGTATTCCCCAACTTCAACCGTGATATTAATCTTACATAAATATCAAAGCACAGGCACAAATTTGCATGAGCAAGTATATTAGCCCTTAAAAGTTCATTCTCTATAACTGAATTTGCAACCACATGCAAAATTTGCATGAGCAAGTATATTAGCCCTTAAAAGTTCATTCTGTAACACTCAATTTTGCAACCATTTTTGCCCTTGGATACAAACCCTTTGTTTTGCCATTTTCAATGGAACCAACCAATGCTCACGTCATTATTAATCCACTGGTGATTAAATCATCTGCCTTTGAAGACTATGTAATACTGCATAAATAAATAAGCAACCAAAAAATGGGTCTGTCTGATAAAAGACATGTATGTCCTTTATAAAAAAAAATTGTATCTATAGATTATTTCATGATTTCCTAGAGTATTTCATAAATTAATTCTTATCTTGAAACCCATAAAAAGGGTAAAAGAAACTCAAGAGTGGGATAAATACAACCCATGCAAAATGTCTGGTGTATCAGCTAGACGTCCAAGACAATTTTGAACATACAACCCAAGTCAGTATCTTTTGATTCTGATATTAAATTACTATTTTAACATTTGCTTTAATTGGCATGCTGTTTTCACCATACTATATATATAAAAATTAGAAAATTTTCTATATTAAAAGCCTTACCTCAAGTTTTGAGGTGCTTCACCAAACAAGCTACAAATTTCTCTTATTTGTTTTAGTGCAGGAATTACCCACTTGTCATTTGTACGAAGTTCTTCTATAAAGCGATCTATCCATTGGATCTTCTGTGTGTCTCGATCCTTAAATACACATACAAAAAAAGTTAATGGTTACACGGACCAGTATTCAATATAATTGTCTTCGAATTATTTTGAGAATAACAAAGTAGAAAAGCTTTTAAGATAAGGATCATAAAAATTAGGAGTAAGTATGTTCTTATTTTGAAATGATCACCAAAACTCCAAAAGGTAAATGGAGTAAATATACTACTATAAAAATGGAGTAATCCAGATTCAGATATATATGCACCAAGATATGAATCCCAAGTTCAGGCATATTATTAAGTCTGATTTTAAATATATGCTCATTGTGAAGATTTCATTTCTATTCGACAGTGTTTTATAAGGTTTTGGCATTACAAAACTTGGCAAAAACATATAATCCAAATGGTTACCATATGAGTATGATGTTAGCATATGTTTTTTAATGGGAGCAGGAAACCTAAAAATTTACCTTTAATCCAGAAAATAACAGTATGAGAATACATGTGAAAAATTATGCAATAAACACAGTTTACATAAACTTTATAATATTTAAAAATATACACATCTTTTATTACAATAAAACTTAAAAAAACCCAACATATAAGAAGGTTACAGAAAACAGATACAGGCACTCACTCTAAAGGCAAATTAAGAACATTGAAGAATGTTGTAGGAATATGTTTATTTCTAATATGCTAAAATCTGTATTTGCTTCTTTCTTATTATCAAGATCACTAGTAATCAGAAATTCACATGAGTACTAAGATTTTTAATTGGAATGATTCTATTTCTGTACATGTGTATGGAAGAAAAGCCAATTTTGTGTATTTCTTTATTGTCTCACTTAAAGTACATTTTGCAAGCACATGTATATCTCTTTTAGAAACAAAACAGTTCTTATATTAAGTATTTCCACTAAATACCATGGACAGCCATCCACCAACAGATATTTTAATGACTACACAATATGCTGAAGAGTGTATTCATGTATTTATGTGATTTTCACTTTTCATTCATTTCATTTCAGCAAAGAAGAATGGTCTATTCCAGGGGATCCCTGGGTGACTTAGCTGGTTAAGATAATTTCTTTTGGTTCAGGTCATGATATCATGGTGGAGAAATTGAGCTGTGTGTCAGTTCAGCACTTAGGGCTGAGTCTGGTTGGGATTCTCTCCCTCTTCCCCCTCCCAGCTCGTGCATACACCCATGTTCGTGCTCTCTCCCTCTAAAATAAATAAATAAAATCTAAAAAAAAGAGAGAGAGAGAAAAGAAAAGAATAATGGTCTAGTCTGTAAATGTTATGCTTTTTTTGTATCATTCCCCAGGAAAAAATTAATTTTTACCCCAGGAAATGTGAAATTATAGGGCTGTATTCTATGAACATTTTTATGGATTTAAAAATATTTATCCATGAATATTAAATGCATCATGACTGGTTAAAAAAGTGCTTTGGATTGACAGGGCAAGAGAGTAACATATTCTTTTGTTTTAAGTAACTACATTATGAACCATAAGAGACTCTGGACTCTGGAAAACAAATAGGGTTTCAGAAGGGAGGGGGTGGGAAGATAGGTTAGGCAGGTGATGGGTTTTGAGGGTTTACTGCATGGAGCACTGGGTGTTATATGCAAACAATGAATTACGGAACACTACATCAAAAGCCAACAAAACAAAACAAAACAAAACAAAGCCCTAATGATGGGGGTGTCTGGTGGCTCAGCTGTTAAGCGTCTGCCTTTGGCTCAGGTCATGATCCCAGGGTCCTGGGATAGAGGCCCCGTATTGGGCTCCCTACTATGTGGGAAGCCTGCTTCTCCCTCTCCCACTCCCCCTGCTTGTATTTGCTCTCTTGCTGTCTCTGTCAAATAAATAAATAAAATCTTTAAAAAAACGAAACCAACCAATCAACCAAATGATATTCTGTATGGTGACTAATATAACATAATAATAATAATAATAATAATAATAATAATAATAATAATAATAATAAAATAAAAAAAAACACCAAATGAGAGCTGAAGTTGAAAAAACGAAAACTCTTTTTATTAAATCCCATAAAATTCAGTTATCTACTAATGTGATAACTTAGGACACTGTGCCAGGCAATGATACAAACAACTAAATAAAGGAAGAAGTAACACTTGAGCTTTTACAGTAAGTGTTTTGCTTTGAGCCTCTGTAACACTACTCTATTTAATAAAATATAATTTAAACTCACGATCTTCATAACCATTTGATATGCCAGATAAACATTTATTGTAGTCAAGTACAATGAGTCAATCAATGAAAAATCAAATACTGTCATCCAATAAAATAACTGGAGTCTTTTTTTCCTTTGATAAATCTGAAATTCCTACTGCATAACTGCAAATCTAATATATCACTTCCACTGTAATTTTTAAGACTTTATTTGTTTAGAGAGAGAGTGTGTGGGGGAGGGGCAGAGGGAGAGACAAAGGAAGAGAATCTGAAGCACACTGCTGCTGAGCACAGAGCCTAACATAGTGCTTCATCTCAAGATCCTGAGATCATGACCTGAGCTGAAACCTAGAGTTGGAAACTCAATCGACTAAACCATCCAGGCAGGTGCCCCTGTCACCATGATTTTCAAAATCGCCATGTTTTTAATCTACTTGTAAGACAGTGGTTAGGATAAATTTTAATTTATCTCTTCCTCAGAATTTAAAAAAAAATCAGTTTTACATTGACAGTTGCAATTAACTAACCCAGAGACTATGAATGACAACTTCATTTTTAAGTATCCAAAATAAAGAATGTTCTTTGAATTCACCCAGTTCTCTAAATGTGTATGTGTGTGTGTATATATATATATATATACATATATATATAGTACTTTTTTTAAAAAAAAGATTTGATTAATTTGAGAGGCAGAGAGCACACAAGCTGGGGGAAGAGCAGAGGCAGAGAGTGAGGGAGAAGCAGGATCCCTGCAGAGCATGAGGGTCTTGATCCCAGAATCCTAGGATCCTGACCTGAGCTGAAGGCAGACGCTTAACTGTGAATAACCCAGGTGCCCCAATAGTACTTTTTTTGATTAAGGCAATCAGTGCAACAAATAACTTAAGACTGCAAACACTTGGCTTCCAATATGTGTTAATATCATCTTGACCTTGCTAGACCTGATTAAATTCAAGTCCAACTAAAAGCGCAGCCCTCAGAGAACTAAGAACAGCCTTGTCCAATCTTTTTATTTTTTAAAAATTCTTTAACCAACCAATTAGAAATATGGCAAAGCACTTATAAAAATCCAGAAACAGGTCTGAAAATATAAGTAACTATATAAAAATACATACTTGAAAGCAGTAAACATAAAGTAGCAGAAGTTAAATACAGGAAAAATGGGCACCTGGGTGGCTCAGTGGGTTAGGCCTCTGCCTTCGGCTCAGGTCATGATCTCAGGGTCCTGGGATTGAGTCCTGCATGGGGCTCTCTGCTCAGGAGGGAACCTGTTTCTCCCTCTCTCTCCGCCTGCCTCTCTGCCTACTTGTGATCTCTGTGTGTCAAATAAATAAATAAATAAATAAATCTTAAAAAAAAAAAAAAAAAAAAAAAAGAGGTGTGCCTGGGTGGCTCTGTGAGTTAAATAAAGCCTTTGCCTTCGGCTTAGGTCATGATCTCAGGGTCCTGGGATGGAGCCCCACATTAGGCTCTCTGCTTGGTGGGGAGCCTGCTTCCCTTCCTCTCTCTCTCTCTGCCTGCTTCTCTGCCTACTAGTGATCTCCGTCAAATAAATAAATAAAATCTTAAAAAAAAAAAAAGTTAAAAAAAAAAAAGAAGGAAAAAATACAGGGAAAATACCTGTATTGTGACTTACGTAAAGAAAGCTTTATTCAGGAAATTCTCTTAGCTTTATTAACTTCTGAGGAAGATCTTCCCTCCAAAGTCACTACCAGCTTTAATACTTCATGATTCTACTTTACCTTCATATACTGAACTATAATACTATTACATAAAAACTTGTTTTACTTACACAAATCTTTTTTTTTTGTAGAGAGGTAAAAGTGCTTAGTAAATGGTATTAAAAAATGCAGAAAAAGCAAAGGTAAGCGAATTTTTCAAGATTAGTTTAAAAACAAAAATAACAGAATTATCTTATAACTAAATCATTCCCATGGTGAAGGGAAAAAGGTAAGAAAATACGAGTAAAGAAGCACTCCCATACCTGGGAACAACTGTAATCTAGTATTTTTATGTGGGCACTGAGAGCTAAGTCCATGATGTCTACAGGCACATCATCACTATGGGCCAGATTCCAAAGCAGGTTCAAAACTTTGTGTGCCATCACACCATCTTTATCATCTTCTGCAAGACGACGAATCAGCTCCAGTAGCTTTTCACGTTGCTTTTTACTGGCATTAGTCCAGCTTGCCTAAAAGAAAAAGTGTAAATTATGTAAACCTCACAGATGTTATGATTTATATATCCATTTATATTAAGTCATTACTGTTTTAATTACATGGCTTTCGATAAGCTATACTGAATTCAGCCCAGCCATATACACAAACCATTAGTTTAGCTTAACTGAGCACTTTAATCACGTCTCATTTGAAAAATCTAACACTATTTATAGGACAGAATAATTTAAATTCAAGAAAAAACACTCCATTTATTATTAAGGACTTTATCATTAAGGACTTTAAAATTCCGTATTAGAAATTAAAACATCATATACAAAACACATTAAGAAGTCCTAAAATTTAAAAACAAACAAAAAACCAAACAACTCAATTAAAAAACAGGCAAAGGACATTTTCTAAAAAGATACATAAATGGTCCATTGCCACATGACGATGTGCTCGAAGTCACTGACTATTAGGGAAATATTAAATTACAATGGAAAAGTACCTCACACCCATTATCAGTATGGCTATCAAAGACACACAAAAAATCAAGTGTTATTGAAGATGTGAAGAAATTACAGTTGTGCACATTGTTAGTGGAAAAGTAAAATGGTATAGTCACTGTGCAAAACAGTATAAATTCCTCAAAAAATTTAATTTTCACATCATCTGAAATAATCACATCATCTAGCAATTCCAGCTGTAGGTATATACGTAACCAAAAGAACTGAAAGCAGTCTCAAACAGATATCTGTACACTTATGTTCATAGCAGTGTTTTTACTCAGAACAGTTAAAATGTGAAAGCAATCCAAACTGTCAATCAATGAAAAATGGATAAACAAATGTGGCATATGTATAAAGTGGAATATTACTCATTTAAAGAGAAAGAAAATTCTGAAGCATGTTACAATATGAATGAGACTCGAGTACAGTATAGTTAGTGAAATACGTCAGTCACTAAAAGATAGCAAATACTGTATGATTTCACTTATATATGACTTATCAGAGCAGTCAAAATCATATAGACAGAAAGCAGAATGATGGATGCTGGGGCTTCACAGAGGGGAATAAGTTCTTACTGTCTAATGGGTATAGAGTATCAGTTTTATAACAAAAACAAACAGCTCCAGAAACAGACTGAATGCTGGTTATAGTTGCACATTACTATCATATTTAATACCAATGAACCATACACGTAAGAGTAGTTAAGATGATAAATTTTATGCTGTATATATTCGCACAATTAAAAAAAGAGAAAATTTTTGTTTATATTTTTTAGAAGATTTTATAGATGTCAACGATGAGATGACATGTATTTGAATTACTAAAGATACTCAAAAGGTCAAAGACATATTTCCATACAATACAGAAAAATAATAGAAACCTAAAAAATGTAGAACATAAAAAAAATACATAGAACATTCCTCAGGGCAGAGAGAAGAGAACAAGACAATACAATAAATAAAATAGCAAGCTTATACCCGAATATATCAAAAGTCACATTAAATATAAATGGTTTATTTTTATTTATTTATTTTCTTCAAGATAGAAGGTAATTCTTTTTTTTTTTTTTTAAGAACTCTATTTATTTGACAGAGATAGAGACATAGTGAGAGACATAGTGAAAGAAGGAACAGAAGCAGAGGCAGAGAGAGAGGGAGAAGCTGGCTCCCTGCCAAGCAGGGAGCCTGATGTGGGCTTGATCTCAGTACCCAGGGATCACGACCTGAGCCACAGGCAGATGCTCAATGACCAAGCAACCCAGGTGCCCCAATATAAATGGTTTAGACATTCTAGTTATAAGGCTGAGCTTAAGATATTGTAAGATATATTGTAAGATATAAAGTAGTCAGGGTAGAAATAAAAAAATGCAAAAAGATATACAAACATTAAAGGAAAGCAGAAGTGGCCACAGCAATACCACATAAAATAGATTTCAGAGAAGAGTATGTAACATATATTGAATAAAGGTCAGTCTACCAAAAAAAAAAGAGCAATCCCAAATGTATACGCATCAAGTATGTGTATGCCACAAAATATGTGAAGCAAAACCTGACAGATTTCCAAGGTGGAATAGGGAAATCCATAATAATGAGACATCAACATCCATCTTTAAACAACTGAGAGAACTAGACAGAAAACCAGCAAAAAATTGAACTCAACAAAAAACATCAAAGAACAGGATTTAATTGACAATTATAGAACCACTCTATGTAATCCGCAGAATACACCTTCTTTTCAAAATGACCACAAACCCCACCCCCCAGACAATATATACAAAAATGGAATATTATTCAGCCATAAGAAGAGTGAAAATTTTGCCATTTATAAAAGCATGGATGGAGCTAGAGTATATATGCTAAGCAAAATAAGTCTGAGCAAGGTATCACATGACTGCACTCATATGTTGAGTTTAAGAAATAAACTGAATGATTACAGGGGGGAAATAGAGAGGCAAAAAAATTTTTTAGGAAAAAAAGTAAAACAGAGATCTCACTATAGACATTAAAGGATAATAGAGAACAAAACAACTTTACATACATAACTTTGTAAAATTACATGAAACGATATCACTAAAAAATACAAATTACTACAAGTTAGTAAAAATAAGACTACTTGAATAGAATACAAATGAGCACATGACAGATGTTCAAAATCACTGCCATTAACCAAATATAAACTGCAACCACAAGGAAACTTTAATGTACATCTATCAGAATTAAAAAAAATTAATAAATACCCCAAACTCTGAGAAGAATGTTAAAAAAATGGATTACTCATAACTATGGATGGAAATACAAAATAATATAGTCATTCTGGAAAACAGTTTGGTATCTTCTTAAGGATTTTTTTTTTTTTTAATTTGACAGAGATCACAAGTAGGCCGAGAGGCAAGCAGAGAGAGAGGAAGGGGAGCAGGCTTCCCGATGAGCAGAGAGCCCGATGTGGGGCTCGATCCCAGGACACATGACCTGAGCTGAAGGCAGAGGCTTTAAACCCACTGAGCCACCCAGGTGCCACTGGCATCTTCTTGAAAGCCAGAAGTATCCTCAACAAAATACAAAGAAATCCAGGAAGAATTATATATAAAAGAATTATACATTGCAAGAAGTGGTATTTATTTTAGACATGGAAGACTACTTGAACATAGAAATTTCAGCCAATGCAACATAGAATAAAAAAGCCCATATCTCACTAGATGTAGAGAAGGCAAACTGACAAAATCCAACAAACTTTTAAAACTAAAACATTCCAAAAATGAGGAATAGAAGGGAATTTCTTAAATCCAATAAAGGGCAAAAACAAAGACCTGACAATGTATGTCATACTTAATGACAAAACACTAAGTTTTGCACTCAACACTGAGAATACCCACTTTCACCATATCCTTCAACGTTTTGTTATGTGTTTTAATTAGGGCTATTAATAAACAAGGGTGTCAAAAAAAATGGATAATGAGATTGGGAAGAAGTAAAACTATCTTTAGTTGTAAATCATATGATATTGTATGTAGAAATGTAGAAAATCTAAGATCTCCATTAAAATACACCCCCCCCCCCAAGTAAAAGGTATCATAGGTTTTCAGGACACAAAATAAATTTTAAAAGCTTAACTATATTTCTATACATCTTAGATACGTTTTTCGGTATATTAGATTAAAACAATCCCAAAATGAAGAAAACCCTTCTACTCACAATAACATAATAAACAGCATACTGCTTTAATATAAATTTAACAAAAATGCAATGAATACCAAGGTGTGGGGGAACTGCTGAGGGGCACCTGGATGGCTCGGTCAGTTAAGGACCTGCCTTCAGCTCAGACCCAGGGTCCTAGGATCAAGCCCCGCACCGGGCTCCCTGCTCCAGGGGGAATTTGCTTCTCCCTCTTCCTTTGCTTGCTGCTCTCCTGCTTGTGTGCTCTCTCTCTCTAATAAATAAATAAAATCTTAAAAAAACAAAACAAAACAGTGCTGAAATTAAATAGTACCTAAATAAATGGAAAGAGAGCTCCAAAAAAACTGAAAGATATTCCAGATTCATGGACTGGAACACTAATATTGATAGGACAGCAATATCTTTATAAAATGGCTTTGTAAAGAAGTAAACTAAAGATGTAAACTACAACAGACTAAACTAAATATAAATATGCAACTACTATGAAATACAGCAAATGCAATCTCAGATAAACTATGTTTACAAAAAAAATCTGCACACCAATTTCCATAGCAGCTTTATTTGTAAAAGTTCTAAATGAGAAAAACCTCATTATGTCTGTTTGTGGCAGGTAGTTAAATAACCCTAAGTGGTTAAAAGTTAAATCATGAGAACTGCTCAGGAATAAAAGAATATATACATATAATACAGATATATAAACAAACTGTATGAACTTGCAGAAAATAATGCTGAGTGAAAAAAATTCCCAAGTGATCCTGACGTTCTCTAAATATTCGTCTTTAGTTATGTCTGCTTATCATATTGCTATATGTCTATATATTATAAGATTCCATTTATTTAACAACCTCAAAATGACAAACTGCAGAAACAGACACCAAGCTAGCAGTTGCCAAGTTTACAGAGAAAGCAGGGGTAAGACAGAACTGGTGTGGCCATAAGAGGACTAATGAAGAATCCACATGGTGATGGAAATAGAACTTAAAGTATGAATATTAATATCTTGATTAATACTTGTACTTCTGCAAGATGTTTTCAGAAGAAAACTCTAAAGAACATACATAATTCTCTGTGTTATTAATTAAAGTTCATGTGAACCTTCAAAATAAAAACTTAATTTATAAAATAAAAATAAAATACTGTTCCTTAAGGCCAGTTAATACAACATGGGGGTAGTATCATGTATTCTTTCCTTTGTCTTCAGTAGTTACTAGAACATAAGGAACTGCTAGTTGCCTAAATATCCAGTAACTTGAGAAAAAAATAAATAGCTTGTAATGGAGACATTATAAAATTTAAAATGATAAATACAGAAAAATAAAATAAAAATGAGACTTCTGGGAAGGCAACTTAAGTGCTCGCTTCTAAAGTGTTTTAGCTCCTGCAAAATTCCTTCTGAAATGACGAAAGGAATACAAAAACTGTCAAGGATTTTGGGAAATGATTATAATCACGGATGTTATAGGAACAAAACAGATAAAGGCGACAACCACAGAATCAAAGGGGATTAAAACACAACAACCAATCATACAGTTAGGATCATACTTCATTCCTCATTTCAAGTCCTAATAAAACCATGAGAAATTAATTTTTAGTCAATATGGGCAAGGGCTGTTCAGATGCACAAAATGCTCAGGAATGAGCTTAAAAAAGGAACACAGAGCACCACTGTAGCTACAGCTGGTTAAGTATGTGACTCTTCATGTCACCTCAGGTCATGATCCAGTGAGGTGGGACTGAACCTGATGACGAGTGTGGTACTTGCTTAAGATTCTCTCTCTCCTCCTACATTTCTCCCTCTCACATTCTTTTTTTCTCTCAAATTAAAAAAAAAAAAAGAGGAATAGGAAAAGTAAACAGGTGAAAGATATGAATAACCTCTCACTAGAAAGGAGACAAATAGTTCAAAAACAGATAAAAAGAGGGGCGCCTGGGTGGCTCAGTGGGTTGAAGCCTCTGCCTTCGGCTCGGGTCACGATCCCAGGGTCCTGGGATTGAGCCCCGCATCGGGCTCTCTGCTCAGTGGAGAGCCTGCTTCCCCCCACCCTGCCTGCCTCTCTGACTACTTGTGATCTCTGTCTGTCAAATAAGTAAATAAAATATTTAAAAAAAACCCAAAACAAACAGGTAAAAAAAAGAAGTTCAATCTCCTTAATAGCTAAGAATATGAAAACCAGTAACACAATAAGAAAGAATTTCAAACCATGAGGAATTGTGGTAAATTAACAATTTTTTAAAAAAGATTTTATTTATTAACTTTACCCACTGAGCTACTCAGGTGCCCGATAAATTAACAATTCTGACAAAAAATGTCAAACACTGGAAATTAGTAGTCTGGTAGATGAACACTTATAAAGGACTCAAATATTTATAGATATCTGATATTTATTATCTGAGCAATATGATAAGCAAACATAACTAAGGAGAAATATTTAGAGAAAGTCAGGATCACTTAGTTACAACCTACAAAGAACTGTTAAGTGACCTACACTTCACGCTTTAAGTGCTTTTAGTGAAGCTTTTTTTCCTTAAGAACTTTCAAGTCAAAATAAATTATATCATAAACATCTCAAAATATAATGCTTTTAACTGAATAACATTCAGTAAACAATAAGGCAAAAGGGCTATGCATCGATGACAGAATTTTTATTATGATTATAGTTAAAGAATCTTGCCAATATTAGAAATAGAGGAAAAACTGATACCACTCCATCTTTCTGTCATAATGGCTACTAAATATACGTCACCATTTTGAAAGTTATTCTCTTAAACTAACTTTTACAGGGGTGCCTGGGTGGCTCAGTGGGGTAAGCCTCTGCCTTTGGCTCAGTTCATGATCCAGGATCCTGGGATCGAGCCCCACATCGGGCTCTCTGCTTGGCGGGGAGCCTGCTTCTCCCTCTCTCTCTGCCTGCCTCTCTGCCTACTTGTGATCTCTGTCAAATAAATAAATAAATAAAATCTTTAAAACAAAACAAAACAAAACAAAACAAACTTTTACATTATCCACAATAACTTCCCAATATTGATTTCCTTCCTTGCCTTTGATATATTCAATGTGTTAAAAAATACATACAAAAAATTTCATCACATTACTAAGATTCACCTATTTGTTGAATTCTGCTAATATATTAATTTTCACTATTGTGTTGTGTTCCATTATTAGTTTACCACATACTACATATTTATCCTGTTACTATTCACAGACAGTTGGTTCTTTCCAGTTCAGGTTTAATACAAATAATTTGCTACCGATTTTTTTT
Organism: Eira barbara; assembly: GCA_020311275.1. Classification (NCBI taxonomy): domain Eukaryota; kingdom Metazoa; phylum Chordata; class Mammalia; order Carnivora; family Mustelidae; genus Eira; species Eira barbara. Next base: position 1,408,467 of record JAHRIG010009241.1, on the reverse strand, counting down.
TTTTTGATAAAGATATTTTTAAGTAATCTTTATACCCAACATGGGGCTCAAATGTACTGAGATCAGTAGTTGTCTGCTCTACCAAATGACCTACCCAGGCACCCTGCTACAGATTTTTGAACATGTATCCTGATACACATATGATGAATTTTTTCAGGGTACACATTCAGAAATACAACAGGTGTATCACAGAACACGAAACATATATTTTGACAGATAATGTCAAATGTTTTTCTCATTTATTGTACCAACTAAAGTTTACCAAGAGGAATACAAATTACTTTCAACAAGAAATCCTGTGATTCTAATGCTTATGGTTACTAAAATAATCATTTATGAACAATGGCATATGACTTTATCTTCCTAATCTACAAATTCTCTAACAAACTTTGCCAACTATAGGGACTGAATATAAAAAAGTACCCAAACGGATTAATGCAGATAGGATGTCGGACACTCTGAGTGCTCTTTCTGAATCTCACTTTTATGTTTTATGTATGTTATGCCAGAGAACCACTGCAGTTTATTCTTTTAGCTCTATAGAGCAAGTAATACTCTCCTGCATTTCCAAATGCAAAAGTATGCAAAAATAAAAGTCACCAGAAGAAATTAAACAAACTGAAATAACCTGAGTGAAAATGCGATTATTCTGTGATGGAAAAGATAACTATAATAAAAACTAACATTAAATTCTGACTAGAATAAGCAACAATCAATTCTTCATGAAAGAGTCTTTGGTGAAATTTGATAGTACGTATATATTAGGTAAACATAATTAATTAGTAATTAATTAATTCTGTTTAAGAAAAGATGGTACTACTTTACTATTTGAATTACTACCTTAAAGCAATCAAAAAGGTGATCAAGTTGTTCTGGAGAAAAATCCCAAGCCAACTTTGCCAGCAGGTCATGTACATTCTTCACAATGGCTTCATGTTTCCCTGCCTGTTGAAAAACAATATGAAATATACCAAAGTAAACAAAAAGAACCAAGCTTAAACTTAAACTTAAGTTTAAATAAAGAAATGAACTAAGTAAGTAGAACTACTTTGTCTACTTCTATTAATAAATATTTCCACCTGTTTTATTTGAGGTTATAAGATACTTGTTAATATTTTAAAATGCTTTACTACAGCTCCCACTTGTATCACTTTATACTCAGTTTCTTCGTATAAATGGTAATGTGGTTTCTGAATTCAAATGGAAATTTATTACAGATATTTCTAAATAAAATGAGGAGAAAATAAGGCAAAATAGTGGATTATCTCAAAACTGAATACTTAAGTACTCAATTATGGGAAGACTAAATATATATTTAGCTTTTCTTTGAAAAATGGTGGGCTGGGGGGCTCTGGATGACTTAGTCATTAGGTGTCTGCCTTCGGCTTGGGTCATGATCCCAGAGTGCTGGGATTTAGCCCTGTATCGGGCTCCCTGCTAGGCGGGAATGCTACTGCTCGTCTCCTATTCCCCCTCCTTGGTTCCCTCTCTTGCTGTGGCTCTCTCTGTCAAACAAATAAATAAAATCTTAAAAAAAAAAAGGGTGGGCTAGGCAGGACTTTGTAATCCTCCCAACTTATTCATGAAAAAAAAAAAAAGTCTTCTTCTAACATTTGTTTCTTTATATAACTTGCAAGAAAAAAAATTTAATTATTCTTCTAAGTCTATATGTAATATACGTAACTATTGTATAATTTATGATTTATACCTGCAAAGAGAGTCAAGATCAGGGTAACTTGCTTTTTTATTTAAAAATACTCAACACAGGGGCACCTGGGTGGCTCAGTGGGTTAAGCCGCTGCCTTCGGCTCGGGTCATGATCTCAGGGTCCTGGGATCGAGCCCCACATCGGGCTCTCTGCTCAGCGGGGAGCCTGCTTCCCCGCTCTCTCTGCCTACCTCTCTGACTACTATGTGATCTCTGTCTGTCAATTAAATAAATAAAATCTTTAAAAAAAAAAAAATACTCAACACAATTCTATGTATATCAAGAATTAAACTTTAAAAAAAGTCAAATAGTACAAATTCATATGCCAATACCTACTAGCTACTACAAAATATTAATTTTTAGTATCTTATAAAATAGCTATAATTAAATTTCTTACCTGTGCTGACCAGATGTTATCAAGATCCTGTAACGTAAGAGCCTTTTCTTTAATCACAAAACGAAGAATCTTCTCTAGCTTTTCCACATACTGAGGCTGATGAAGACTATCTCGCAAGACTATGGATAAGATACTGTTCTGTTGTATCCATTCCTAAATGTAATACAAAAATTTGTTTAAGCGGAAGCTAAGATTAGGGTGGACAAAATTACAATTACAAGATAAATAAGCACAGGAATGTAAATGCACAACATGGTACTGATATTCAACACTACTGTATGATGTACAGACAGTGTATTCTTTTTTAAAAAGATTTTATTTATTTATTTACTTGAGAGAGAGAGCACGTTCAAGCATACGAGGGGTAGAAGAAAAGAAGCAAACTCCCTGCCCAGCAGGGAACCCGATCCAGATTCTGGGAATCTGGGATCAGGACTTGAGCTGAAGGCATATGCTTAATTGAATGAGCTACCCAGGAACCCCCAGACAGTATATTCTAACATTTTTCACAACAAGGATAAAAATATTTTTCTTTAAAAAAAAATCTATACGGGATGACGGATATTAAATTTACTGTGGTAATTATCCGACACCGGTTCGAACTGTGTTGTCCATGTATGCACACTTATTTCCCCTTATGATTTACTCAATAACATTTTTCATGATTACTTTAGTGTAAGAATATATATTATGTAATACATATAAAAAATATTTGCTAACTGACTTTTGTCATAAATAAAGTTTTTAGTAGTTAAGCTTTTGCTGTACGCTTTTGTATGAAGATTTTCAATTATGCAGGGCATTGTAGCAGAGCCCAGGAGGCTCAGATGGCTAAGCGTTTGACTTCTGCTCAGGTCACAGTCTTCAGGTCCTGGGATGGAGCTCACTTCACACTCCTGGCTCAGCAGGGAGTCTGCTTCTCCCTCTCCCTCTCCCTCTGCTTATGATGTCTCGAATGAGTAAATAAAATGTAAAAAAAAAAAAAAAAAAAGAAAAAAGTCAACTGTATATGTATATGTAAATTAAGTCATTATACTGTATGCTTAAATTTAAATAGTTATATATGTCAATTACATCTCAAAAAGCTGAAAAAAATACAAGTAAAAAATTAAAATATAGTCAGATTTCTGAATAACGTTACTGGATTAAAACATGTTTACATTTACAAATTATAACACTCTAGTTTAATATGTATTTGTATTCCTTTTTTTTTTTTTTTAAAGATTTTATTTATTTGACAGACGGAGATAAAGTAGGCAGAGAAGCAGACAGAGAGAAAGGAGGAAGCAGGCTTCCTGCTGAGCACTGAGCCTGATGTAGGGGCTCGATTCCAGGACCCTGGGATTATGACCTGAGCTGAAAGCAGAGACTTTAACTCACTGAGCCACCGAGGCGCCCCTGTTTATGTACTACTCAATAGTTCACAGAATCCAATTTTGCACACAAAGTGCTCCCAGATGTACTAAACTTAAAAATTATATCCCATAAAAAATTATATTCCATATAATGTGCATATTGTTGTAACCACAACATATATAAAGATAATTGTGCTTATTTTTTTTTAATGAAAAAATATTACAATAAATAATTGTAAAGAATTTAATTTTTCGGGTGCTTGGGTGGCTCAGCTGTGCAGCATCTGCTGAGCGGGAAACCTGCTTCTTCCTCTCCCACACCCACAGCTTGTGGTCCCTCTCTCACTGTCTCTCTCTCTCGGTCAAATAAATAAAAAATTAAAATCTTAAAAAAATTTTTTTTTAGTTATTCACATACAGAAATGGTCCCATAAAATGTACCTCAGCATATTCCTCATACTATCTGTGAGGATAATCAGTGTTATATTTCCAATCGGTCTTACACATTCTTTGGGGGAAAAAAATCAATAGAAATGCCACGGCAATGACATACTGCTTCAAAACTTTGCCAACACTTTCATTTTCTGTACCTTTCAAGGACTGGTAATAGTTCACAGACAAGGGGACATTTTAAGTAGTTAAATGCTTGCTGTTTCACAAAGTAGGTAAATGCCATACTTGAAACCTGACTCCTAATAGTGAATCAGAACCTGGGGTCAAGGTTACATACCATTTCTCAATAACCAAGAAGGCTCAAACATCTTTGACATTTTGATCATTATCACTGATTAAAAATAATTTTTTTTAAGCTAGGCTGTATGCCATTGTGAGCCTCGAACTCACACCCTGAGATTGAGAGTCACATGCTCTACTGACTGAGCTAGCCAAGTCCCCAGTCATTTTCACTATTAAACTTGAGACTTGTTTAAGGTGGAGATCATTCTTCACACATATATACCAGTACTGGCATACAATATATATTCAAAATATATTACCAAGCAAATACCTTACAAGACTATGGGACAGTATTCATTTCAACACTTAAACATGTAAATATCTATTTAAACTCTTCCCTTTCAATGCCAAAATGATAAACATAAGTGATTCAAAAATTAAGTTTTACAGATGCCTGATGGCTCAGTTCGTTAAGCATCTGCCTTCAGGTCAGGTCATGATCCCAGGGTCCTGGGATCAAGTTCCACATCAGGCTCCCTGCTCAGGAGGGAGCCTGCTTCTCCCTCGTCTACCACTCCCGTTGCTTGTGCTCTTTCTCTGACAAATAAATAAATAAAACCTTAAAAAAAATTAAGTTTTAGAAAGCATGACAGAATGTTAAATCAGAGATTTTATTCTTTTAATTGTAAAGTCTCACTTTAGAACTTGAAACCAAACTGAGTTTCCATAATGCCAATTCATTCACTAACTTCCACATCTACCCATTTAATCTACTGCATTTCAGCCAACCCAGCAAACTATAATTGCGTCATTAATACCTGTATTCAACAATGGTAAACATACCAAAGTAACAGGATAGGTTAATAGGAAGTGATAGGTTAACTTATTAACAAATCATTTCTTATTACCATTATAAAAAGTTTTAGGATTTAATAGTCACGAATTCGTGTCTCAATTTCAGAATTACTTTCTGTCGTTTCTAATACTGACTGGTGCCAATCTCATTCATAAAAGAAAAATCAAAGGGACTTACTGCCATTCGTTCAGCTGTCAGCCACTCTTCCTCCTCAGGATGACCATGCCGATGAGTATAATATGATACACTAGATATCACTTTGTTAATTTCATTCAGTGCATTCATCTTTCCATTAAAAGAAGAAATCTGCAACAATCTACAAGAGAAATTTTGATTAAGCATCATTTTAAAAAGTCAAGCAAATAATTATTTAAAGAGGGAAGTATCTTACCTGAGTATCATTTTCAATCTGAAAATTTCTAAATTTTTTACAGTTTCTTCTTGTCCCGGAATTCTGAAAGCCAAATTCTTCAGAGATTTAATAATCATTGAAAGGGCATCATTTTTTGTTTCATTCTTTGCTTCCTTTTTCAGTTCTTCATCAGTTAAATTTTCTAAGAACTGTGGAACTATTTCTATAACTGGAAGAAAGTATTTTTTCACCGTATGTTGACTGAGAAACTCATAGCATTGTCCAAACGGTCTGAAATAAAGAAAACACAAAATGTCTGCTAATATCTGTATTCTTCTAATATGTACTTTTAGTTTGAATACTCAGAAAATGTCATATTACCAATTTAAAATAAAAAAGACTAGAAAACTAACTTTTAATGATTTTCAATGCAATACAGTGAGTAGAATAAATACTGACTTTAAAAACATAACTTACTTAATAAGGGCTGCAATTATTTGAACACTCAGTGCTGATCCATTAACAAAACGATCATGCAAAATCTGGAACCCATTCAATGTGCCAAATTTATTGATCAGATCCACTAGCCAACCCTGCAACACAGTCAATGCCAAGAGTTAATCTTTCCTATAATAAAAATTTTCTAAGTTATATCTGTAATATATGTTTGAATAAGTCATAAATAGGAAGCTCAATAAGATGACTACATTAAATTATCTTTCAAAAGAATAAATAATATTTGTGTTATATAGTCATCCATATATTTATGGAGACTTAAAATTTTTCCTGTTATGATTTGTTCTCTGTATCCCTTCAATAAGAAGCAGCACAGGCTCCAATTACAGAGTATTCCTCAGAGCACAGCTATTACTTATTCATGTCCCATATATTTAAATAAAAATTAAGCAAAGATTGTATAGTCAGCTAAAAACATTTTTATATATAAGAATGTAAAAAAAAAAAGGTATGTACATATAAAAATCAATTGTAATAATACAAATGCACAAGAAAGATCATTAAGGGGAACCGTGGTGGCTCAATCAGTTAAGCAGTTGCCTTCAGACTGGGTCATGATCTCAGGGTCTTTGGATGGAGTTCCAAATCAGTCTCCCTGGTTCGTGGGGAGCCTGTTTCTCCTTCTACGACTCCTCCCTACTGCATGTGATCTCTCTCGCTCTCAAAGAAATTAAAAAAAAAAAAACAAAAAAACAACAACACAAAAAAAACCCTCATTAAATCTAAAAAGCTGAGTTTTAGCAGAAAACAAACAAAACCCAAAATAGGAAAGAGGCATTCCTACCCCCAGAGGGAGAAATAAGTTCTACATTCAAAAACAGGCAAAAAAATTATCCAGGGACGCTTGGGAAATGCAATGTCTTGATCTCAGCTCAGATCTTTTGGGGTTGTGATTTTGAGCCTGTTTTTGGGCTCCATGCTGGGAGTAGAGCCTACTTAAAACAAAACAAAACAAAACAAAACAAAACAAAACAAAACAAAACAAGAAAAGAAAACAAAAAATTATTTAAGACACATGGGAAATGCTAAATAATAGAAAACTGTTTTAAGAATACATCTGTGTACACTAATGCTAAATTTGATACAGGAACCTAAAATAAATTAAAAAATCTCCAGTAAATAAATTATTTAATTTCTGAATAAATTCAGTATACTACAGAGTGCCTGAGTGGCTTGGTCAGTGACGCGTCTGCCTTTGGCATAGGTCATGATCCCAGAGTGTTGGGATCGAGTCCCGCATCTCGCTCCCTGGTCAGTGGAGAGTCTGCTTCTCCCTCTCCCTCTGTTGCTTCCCCTGTTTGTGCTCTCTCTTGAATACATAAAATATTAAAAAAATAAAAATAAATTCAATAAATTCCCACCTTTATATTTGGTTTAAAAGGTTACACTGAGGTGTGGCATCAACTAGTTGTAAGATTAGAAAGCTTCGAAGTCGTATTGTTATGAAATAACTATCTCCAGGATTTCTGGAAATCAGTCCACAATTTATAGCAACCAAACACTGAATCAAAAACAATCACATTCAGAAGAGTTAGGCAATTTCATTGTGTTTTTACTTATCCATGCCTACTTCTCCAGAGCAGCAAAGTTTAGGGTCATCAAGTCCCTTACAGAAACTGAAGAGAGCAAACAGAACTAACTCTGCAACGTAATAACCTATTTGTGAGCAGCCTGAAGATTGGTCTGTGTCACTATTTTGGATGCCAGAAAAATAAAAAAAAAGTGGCTTGGAACTGAGACTAGGGGAATTCCATGGGAAGGAACAGGCATAGTTCATGCAAATGGCTAGCAAGTCTCCTAGAGCAAATTACTGATTGAGAAATACGATAGCATTCCTTGGGGTGACTGGTGGCTCAGTTGCTGAGGATCTGCCTTCGGCTCAGGTCATGATCCCAAAGTCATGGGATTGAGCCCAGTGCTGGGCTCCCTGCTCAGTAGGAAATCTGCTTCTCCCTCTGCCTGGTGTTCCCACTAATTGTACTCTCCCACTCCATCAAATGGAAAACAAAACAAAAACAAACAAAACAAAGAACCCCCAAAACACAGAGTGAACAGATATACTCCAAAGGGAATGGGAAGGGAATGAAAACATGTCAGTACAAAAAAAAAATCAACTGAATAAAGTCAGTAAGGAAGGAAATAATATACAAAAAACTGTAAGATATATGGAAAACAAAGAACGAAATGGCACAAAAGTACATCCTTCCTTATCAGTATAACAACACCGAACATAAGAATATTAAACTTTTTATTTTATTAAAAAAAAATTTTTTTTTAAATTTATTTTGACAGACAGAGATCACAAGTAGGCAGAGAGGCAAGTAGAGAGAGAAGGGGAAGCAGGCTCCCCGCTGAACACAGAGCCCAACGTGGGGCTCGATCCCAGGACTCTGAGACCATGACCCGAGCCGAAGGCAGAAGCCTCAACCCATTGAGCCACCCAGGTGCCCCAGAAGATTAAACTTTTTAATAAAAAATATACACATAAACAGAATGGATAAAAAACCAGGATCCAGGGGGAGCCTGGGTGACTCAAGTCAGTTAAGAGTCTGACTCTTGATTTTGGCTCAGGTCATGAGCCCTGCACTGGGCTTCCTGCTTAGTGGGAGTCTGTCTTAGATTCTTTATACCCCTCTGGCCCTCCCTCTACTTGCACCTCTCTCCGAAAATAAAGAAAATCTAAAAAAAAAAAAAACCCAAAAACAAAAACCAGGATCCAGTGATTAAAAGAGCCTATTTGTTTATTTAAGGATCTTACTTATTGGGGTGCGTTGGTGGCTGACTTGGTTAGGCATCTGACTTCAGCTCAGGTTATGGTATCAGGTTGCTGGGAACATACCCAACACCAGGCTCACTTCTCAGTGAGGAGTCTGCTTCTCCCTTCCTCTGCCTGCCACTCACCCCACTCACACTCTGTTAAGTGCTCTCTCAAATAAATAAAATCCTTTTTTTTTTCTTTTTTAAGATTCATTTGAGAGACAGAAAGCATGTGCCAAGAGAACAAAAACAGGGGGAGCGGCATAGGGAGTGGGAGAAGCAGAGCCCCCCGTGGGGCAGGGAGACCGACTCCGGGCAGGCTCTGTGATCATGACCAGAGCCCAAGGCAGCTGCTTAATCGACTGAGCCACCCAGTCGTCCCTGATAGAGTCACTTTAGTTCTAAGGATATGTATAGCTTAAAAGAAAAAGATAGAAAAATATATTTCATGCAGGCAGTAACCAAAACAGAAATGGAATTGCTATCAAAAAAATGGATTGTTAAGTCAAAAACTGTGATAAGAGACAAGAAATGTAATGACTGAAGGTCAATTCACCAAGAGTCACAAGCATAAGAGTCACCTTCAGAGTTTTTAAATATATGAAGCAACTACTGACAAATTGGAGAAATAGTTCTAGAATACTACTTGGAGACTTCAATATTGCATTTCCAACAACAGAACTAAAGAGAAGAAAATAAGCAAAGACGGTCTTACAAAACATTACAGAACAATCAACCTTTCAGACATACAGAACACTATACCCAACAAGGGCAGAATACATATTATTTCTAAGTGCACATGAAATACTCTGCAGAAAGAAGTCTTAAAAAGAGTAAAATTAGGGGCGCCTGGGTGGCTCAGAGGGTTAAAGCCTCTGCCTTCGGCTCAGGTCATGATCCCAGAGTCCTGGGATGGAGCCCTGCATCATCGGACTCTGTGCTCAGCAGGGAGCCTGCTCCCCCCACCCACCCCGCCCACCTCTCTGCCTACTTGTGATGTTTGTCTGTCAAATAAATAAATAAAATCTTAAAAAAAAAAAAAAGAGTAAAATTAGGTGTGCCTGGGTGGCTAAGTTGGTTAACTGGCTGCCTTTGGCTCAGATCATAATCCTGGGGTCCAGGGATTCAGCCCCATGTCCATCCAGCTCGCTGCTTATTGGGGAGTCTGGTTGTCCCTCTTCCTTTGCTTTTTTGCCCCTCCCCTGCTCATGCACTGACCTCTTTCTCGCAAGTAAATAAACAAAATTAAAAAAAAAAAAAAAAAAAAAGTAAATCAGAGAAAGCATCTTTTCAGATTACAATGGAATTAGAAATCAGTAACAGAAGAAAATCTGAAAAGTCCACAAATATGAAGAAATAAAACAACATATTCTCAACCAATTGATCAAAGGAAGAATCTGTACCACAAGGAAAATTTATAGTTTTAAATGTTAAAAACAAAAACAAAAATGACTTGAAGTCAACAATGTTAACATTTCACTTTAAAAGAAACTAGAAAAAGAGTATCTAACTAAATCCAAAACTAGCACAATGAAACATCAGATCAGAGATAAACAAAATACAGAATACAAAAACAGAAAGAAGAAAAAGAAAAAAAATCAACAAAATCAAAAGTTCTTTCCTCAAAAAAAAAATCAACAATAAGAAAAAAATCTCACCAAAATCAGAAATGAGAGAACTTTATTATAGAGTTCATAGAAATAAAAAAATTAAAAAGTCCTATGAATAACTGTTGAGTAATTGAAAGTATTATGAATTATGAAATATGAAAGTATTATGAATAAAATGAGTAATTAAAAGTATTATGAATTGTGTCAACAAACTGGATAGATAAGATGGACAAATTTCTAGAGCACACAACTTCTACCACAACTGAGCAAGAAGAACAGAATCTTAACAGGCTTAAAATTTAGTGAGGAGATTGAATCACCAATCAAAAACTTTCCAACAAAGAAAAATGAGGGGCCAAATGGCTTCATTTGAAAACTGCAACAAGCACTTACAAAGAAGAGTTAACACCAATCTCAAGTTTTTCCAAAAAAGTGAAGGAAGGAACATATCCAAACTCAATTTAAGAGACAAGGACTACTCTGATACCACAGCCACACAATGATGTCACAGAATACTACTAATGAACACTGATATAAAACCCCTCGACAACGTATTAGCAACATGAACAAATGGGACATTTCTTCCTGGGGTGCAAAGATGTCCTGATATAAAAAAATCAATCAATGTAACACACATTACATTACTAGAATCAAAGAAAAAAAAAAAAAAAACCACATCATCTCAATTCATGCTGCAAAAGGGCCAGGCAAAACTCAACAACCTAAAATGATAAAAATGAACAAACTAAGAACAAAAGAAAATTGCTTCAAATTAACAAAGGCCACATATGAAGAACTGGTATCAAACTCAATGATGAAATACTGAAACCTTTCCACGATTAGGAACAAAGTAAGGATGCTTAGCTTAACGAAACCTAACAGCTAAAGGTACTAAAGATACCAAAGGCTAGCCATGGAACTTCGGCATGACACAGAAATGAGCGGCATCCAAATTGGTAATAAAATAGTCAAATTATCCAAGTATGTACACATTTCACATAACTTTACAGGGATTCTGTGCTGTTATTTTTTGGATTCTATTTATGTATGTGTACAATGACACACACTAAAGCTATGTTCTGCTTTCTGCTTCTACTGATGGTAACTTTTTCAGTGTGTTCAAAAATGAATCGAAATGAATATAATCAGTCTTTGAGGCATTAAAAACTCACTATGGACACTTGGATAGCTAAGATGCATAAGTGTCTGCCTTTGGCTCAGGTCATGGTCTCAGGGTCCTGGGATAAAGTCCCACATCAGGCTCCCAGGTTGGCGGGGAGCCTGCTTCTCCCTCACCCTACTGCTCCCGCGGCTTGTGCTTTTTCACTCTCTCTCAAATAAATAAAATCTTAAAAAAAAAAAAATGCCTATCAAGATACAAATGATGATATATATGTTGAAAAAAAAAACACCTCACTAAAATGACATGTAAAACAATGGGACACTAGAATGAACATATACAAAACAGGGAGCTTTCTTTATATCCTGGTCTGCTAATTCAGTGCTTTTGGCTAATTTCTTAGCTGTATTGATACATCATTAGTTTTTTAAAATTTTCTACTGAACTTCTGTGAAATTAATTACAATTTAGGCAGCCTGTATCTTCTCTGGGCAAAATGAATATAGACTGAAAGATTACCTTCATGACCTAAAACTCAGATACTAATCAACTAATCTGCAGAGAGTCGGCTTCTCCCTCTTCCCCTGCTCTCTCTCTCACAAATGAGTAAATAAAATGTTACTAAAAAATGCCTTAGGCTATGTCACAAAATAGTAAAAATTTAAAAAATCTGTTTACGGGGTGCCTGGATGACTTAGTTAAGTGTCTGCTTTCAGCTTAGGTCTTGATCTCAGGGTCCTGAGTTCAAGCCCCATGTGGGGTACGCTGGTCAGCAGGGAGTCTACTTCTTCCTCTCCCTCTCCCCCTGCTTGTGCTCTGTCTCTTTCTCTCCCCACCAAAAAAAAAAAAAAAAAAAAAAAATCTGTTTAAATGGTCTATCATAAATGTATGTTTTTGCTATTAAATATACATGTAGGTGCAAAGTACAGTCCACACTCTTGACTTAAAACAGTTATATTCTCTAAAGTAATTTCTAACACTGAACAAGCAAATACTGTAGCCTGCTACTAGCAGAAAAATAACAAAAAGTTCCAATATAAATGTATTCATCAACTGATCAACACATAATAGCTTTGGTCAGGGATGAGTTTTGTGCTGCTGGCCCCTTATATGATGTTAATGAATCACTATATATATTAAATAATGTGTATTTTAAACAAACCCATATAAAACAAAGTTATATACTAATCGTTACGTTAAAGAAAGGTTCATGTCACTAAAGTTTTGTAACAAACACAAAATAGTATTTGATTATGAAAAACAACACACTTTTGGTGATCGAGGATCTGAGGAACGAGCAAATAGTTGATCTTCAGGCAACTGAGCGTTTGTAGAAACTGATTCACATGGACGTGTACCATTGTAGATATGGAATTTGCAATGAGGATTTAAGGCCATAGCAAGAAGATCTAGAAGTGGAAACCAGTCTTGGGACAACTTGGCCACACAAAGCTCCACTAGACGATGAGTATTGTTAATAATACACCTCTGTTATATGAAAAGGGACAAGGACAAGAGAAGTTCATTTAAAAGAGGTAACGTAATTTCAAGCACAGAAACACTCTAATCTTGTTAATAATGCTGTCTTCCCATTTTTCTGTACAGGTCATCTTAATTCTGCTTAACTTCACAAATATTATCATCAAACTCATGTATCAGTAAAAATAAAATTAATAATTAATTTACTTCACATTTGCATTGCACCTAATTTCAAAAGTGATGTGAGAAAGGTTGCAGATGAAGTAGGCACCACTGGTTATCTTTCTATTCTGTGTTCACAGAGCAGACATGCAAATTATCATTTTTTCCTTTGGAATCTGTACTCTAGAGGCACTAATTCCACAACCTAAATGTTCAAAATCCTGTCGATTATCCAAGATTAGGAGACCTGGATTTAACCATCAATTCAAAAGTCAGATAATCTCCCAAATGTCTACCGCTAACACTAAAAAGTTACATGTCAGATCAGAAAGTGTTAGGATCTATACGCCATATTCATTTGTGGGGAATGTCCTAGTTATATTTTCTAGGTTGAAGTCCACAGAACAATGTAGTTTGCTTTATAACTCTTCATTAGTTCTTTATTATACATAAGAACCAAGTTTTAGAGTTCAATGATTCAAGCAAGATGTATATTTTTTCACTTTCAAAATCTCTGGTTACAAGAATCTATGAATCTAAGAATCAGTGGCAGCTTGCACTATCCTGCATCTGTTTATGTTGTCCTAGACTCAAGCTATTTCTTGACAGTAGTCAGATTTCCTGCAGCCGTTTAGTTGAAGACACCACTAATTTTAGAATACTTCAGATTTTGACTTTCCTAATTATGAAAAGCTGTAGTTCGAATTCATATCCAAAACTTATGGGATTAATGGTTTGTGGTTTAAATTTTCAAGCTTGTAAGATTTAAATTATCAAGCTTGTAATATTCCTTGCTTTTCATTTGTGCATTATGAATTTATTTATCAGATACATCTATACTAAAATTATATCCTTTAGTGTCCTAATTATATTGGGAATCCTCTATTTGCCATCCTGGGTATTTTTCTTTCTTAAAGTTATGAAGAATAGTGTACCCTTACAATCAACAACATGGTACATTTGATGAAATGTGTCATGTACATGGTCGCAGGCATTCAGGATTCTAGGACACAGATTAAACCAAGGTTTCAGGACTCAAAAATCTCAAATTCATTCTAAAAGACCAAGACTGTTCTTAAAAACCTTCAATTGCATGAAACACGTATCACCAGACTTAATATATTATTACAAAAATATTTTCCAAAAATAAATCCATACTCATCACTGAGTAAATATGAGTCTCTAACTTACATGAATTTCAAATTTCCAGCCACTCACTGCCTCATCCATAAGAATTTTAGTGAAAGATACTGTTAACCCATCTCGAAAAAAACGCTGACATGCTTCACTTTTAACATCAAGACCTAAGAATAGATTAAAAAGAATTACAATAAATTTAGCATAAAGAAAACACTTCCCTGACCAATTATATCATTTTGGATAATAAAACTGAAAGCGCTTCAGGATATGTTACTAGATTTTAAACAAAAAAGTTGCTGGGTAAAAAGTGAATGAAGGCATTTCACAGCACTAAACTCACTGAAAATACAGTTCGAAACATAAAAAAAAGTAACCATTTTAAATTTTGTTTGGCTGTGAATTTTTTAACAATAAATTTAAAACATGAGCTCTGTCTAGTCTTCACAATTAGTCCTTTCAACATTTTTCATTATCTATGCATGCTTACCTCTTTGAAGAAAAGCAATACACTCAGTAACAAAAAGAAAACTTCTAACACTTCATAAGAACTCAGAAATACTAAATTTACACAGTGTAGTTTGGTTTAGATCATATATATGCTGACAGAGTATTTAAACCCAGGACTGCTCTTAAAAAAAACGTAAACTTTGTCTCTCAGTAATCAGGATACCAGAAAAAATAAATGGGGAAGGCCTCAGCAAACCACACGTATCCACTGAATGGTAGTGCTATTAAACAAAGTAGCATTTCAATTTTTGTTCACTTTGTGCCTTTAGGATTTAAAACATGCCTAGTTCATAGGTCCTTCGCTTAATTTACAAATGTGCAAACTAACAAAAGAAACTTGAATCTTGAGAAACATTTGTTACCTGATAAAATATTTTTGCAATTTGCAGGATTAAAAGCAAAGCATTCTTTAAATGACTGTTGGATAATTGTTAGTTAATTAAATTATTAACACTGACAAAAACACAACACAGACTACATTAATAGACATTACAGATACCAAAGATGTTAAAAATCTCCCTACTGAATAATCCGGAAAATTAAATGGAATTGTCCGTTCGCTTTAGCCTTCCGAGACTTAAGCAAGAGAATTTACAAAAATTAGCCATTTCCTACAGAAATTCAGCTGCATCTAATATTGGGTAGAACAAAGTCATCAAAAAGTGACTGACTCCAACACAAAATGTTTTTGTTTGAGCAGCAGTGAAAAATACCAGATTATTTATCAGTTGCCTTAAAAAAAAGGACCATATTTATTCAAGACATTAAAAAAAAAAAAAAAAAAAAGTAAGTCTTTAAAAAGCCAAAATGCAATCTTGACATTTTGTTACAAAGACATAATGTAATAGCAATTTTCACAAAAAAATTAAGACTGGTGTATCTTTTGGTTCACTAAGTCATTCAAATGGCAAGTTTAAATAATTTTTACTGATATTACTTGCAAATTAACACACGCTTACATGCAAAAAAGATCAACTGATAAATCTGGATTCGTATGGCCACTTAGTATTTTAAATTGTAAAATATGTTTTAATGTATACTACAGAATTTTAAAAAACTATTACACTTAAGAAACTATTTTTAACTTTTAATTAATAGCCCCTTCAAAAATATACAAATCAATAGGTCCTGCTCTCACAAATACTAACATACATGTAAATTTCTGCATGAAATTTTAACAGACGTACTTAAAGTTTATCCGAAGGTATTTCTGAACCTTTGCTCTAACAGAACCTTTTCCTAACAAAGTTTAGTGAGATAGTGTGGTCTAAGAATATACTATCACTAGAAAAACTAACTTTATAAAAACAAAAGCCTTTAAGAACAACATGCAAGTATCTACTTGCATATATTATGGAAAACACAGTAACATCACTCACCTTTCTTACTAAGATCAATAGCAGCTTCTAAAAGCACTTCTAATTCCCCTTTTGGCAAAACTGGAACGACCCACCGGGGCCTAAAATTATTATAAAATTTAAAAATGCTGTTATTATTTGAGCACGAATGCAATACTGTAAACAACTTACCTACAAAATTAATTTTACTATGAATAAGTGAAAAAACCCTGACTATATTATACATTTACCATAAAATGAAAGAAGAGTTTGGCAAATTATTTGCTTTGTGGAACTAAGAATGAAATACTGTTTCTACACACACACACTTTTTTTTAAAGCACTGCTTAAGCAGAGATATACCAATGAAGGAGAATTCAATAAATAACTTTCACAGGCCCCTACAACTAAAAATAATCACTTATCAATTAAATAACCACTGTTAGTAGGAAAAATTATTCTTTTGAGGTTCTGGTATCAGTAATATGTCTTTGAATATTCTTCACAAAGACAGGAATGAGACAAATGGCTTATTTCTCCTCCAATTCAACACAACATATACCAAGTTCTCTTGGAAGTCACATGACTTGAAGAACCTCTAAGCCTTTGTATTATCCTAAGTATACTCCCTACATCAAAAGCAATGCAGGGGCACCTGGGTGGCTCAGGGATTTAAGCCTCTGCCTTTGGCTCAGGTCATGATCCCGGGGTCCTGGGATCGAGCCCCGCATCGGGCTCTCTGCTCAGCAGGGAGCCTGCTTCCTCCTCTCTCTCTGCCTGCCTCTCTGCCTATCTCTGTCTGTGAAATAAATAAATAAAATCTTAAAAAAAAAAAAAAAAAAAAAAAAAGCAATGCAAATGCCACCATACCCAGGCTAGGATTTTCCCTAGTATAATAAAAAGCTCAGTACTTAAAGAATATATTCCAATGACTAATCTACTACTTCTCAGAAAGGACTGTATTCCACCTTTACAGAAAGACAACAAAAGATACCATTTACAAGAAAATCTATTAGATGTAAACTGATACTTTCTAGTGTTTTAGTTATAGGTTATACAAAAGCTGTCTTTTTAAAATTTCATTGTCACTAAAGATTTAATATAACTTAGTCCTCCAGTCCTAATTATAAGCACACTTTAATAAAATAAATATCAAAAACTACCAAACTACAATCTTTTACAACAATATGTTATAAAAAATGGATATCCTATAAATAAGAAAAGTCATTGAACAAGTCTAGCAGTCAATATACCAAAAAGAAATGACACACAAAAGGAACTCTCTACCTATAGTTCTAGGAATGAAACACACCCATTAGGATGACAAAGCATCATTAATTTAAAATCTTTATTCATATTATCTTTCAATTTTTAAAATTCATACCAATGCCTGCATTAAAAATGAGTTACAAAGTATCTGAAAATGACTTAAGTATTACAGCAAAATTACTATTCTTACAATCCATTCTTTTTCTCATTCTTTAGCAGTGGCAATGCTGACTTAAAAAAACAAAGCAAAACTGCTTTTTAGTTTATTAGCTCTATTAAAAAAAAAAATCAAAACAATTCACCTATTGATCATGTCATCCAACTTTGCCAAGTCAGTATGTGGAAATGCAGGTTCGTCGTCTTCGTGCTGTGGTGGAGCATCACCTTGACCTTGTTCATTTGGGGGAGTTGTTGGGGAATTCTCATTGGAGGAGTCAGCTGATAAGGTCTTAAAAATTAAATACTCCAGATTTAAATTTCAGTGATGTATACAGATATATATATAACATTTAGCAATTTAGTATCGATGTGTATTTAGTGAAAACATTATACTTTAAAATCTTCCATATAGATCTATAAATATTTAATGAAAGTTGGATCACATTTCTCATGCTACATTTACTGTATTTTAAAAATTTAAGGCTTAAAGAGTAAGAACATTTGATAAATTAGTCAATGAGTACATAGAACTACATGAACTGAATAGGTAATAATGAGAGAAATGTTAGTTTTTATAATGGTTACCGCTAGTAAAACACAGTTGTAATGAACTTTCTTAACTATGTATCTTTGTGGAAATGTCAGTGTAACTTCTGAGGTGAAGCCACAAAGGTTATCAAAACATTTTTCTTCTCTCTGTTAGAACAAACTTTCTGAAAAAAGTGACCTGAAGACACTTAAGCAGTCCTTTGTAGAGGTCTACGTGCTGAAAAACTGAGGCATCTAATCAAAAGTCATGTGGAGTGAACCATTGTGAAAACGGATTCCCCAACCCTAGTCAAGCCTTCAGAAATCTGCAATGCTAGTCAAGATACTGACAACAAAAGTCAGAAATGACTAAGGTAAGCCATTCCCAAATTCTTAATAGCAGAAAAGACCCAAATTCTTAAACTAGAAAAGACAAATATCCCAAATATATAAGCATTTATATTAAGGACTGAAAACACAACTGAAAGACCAAGACAAAAACATATAACATAGCCATAAACTATGTGAAATACAGTTGCTTAAATAGAAGAATATAAAAGAGAAAATAGTAGGGGTACCTGGGTGGCTGAGTCAGTTAAGCATTTGGCTTCCGCTCAGGTCATGATCTGAGGGTCTCCCTCTCCCACTGTCCCTCCCCACTGCCCACTTGCTCTCTAATAAATAAAATCTTAAAAAAAAGGACAGAGAAGGAGAAGTAAGAGGATAGGAGGAGGCTTCTGATATCTGGTTCAGAATATAAAAATCTGGGAGTTGTCACTCCTTCCTAAGAAGTAATAAACTGAATCAACGACTCTTCACAGATCTGATGGAGAATTAAGGTCACATGGCAACCTGCTGCCCACAAAATCAGAGGAGAGATCAGAGGGACAGAGAGAATAAAAAAACACCAGCAGAAAACCATGAGCAAAAACCTCCATACAAATAAGGAGCAAGACAGAAAAACCTAAACTGTACTTGATGAATTGCTTGGAAGCTGATGTGCCAACTCAGAGTTAAAAACAACAGAGGGTCAAACTTAAGGAACACTCATATTTTTGTGATTTTTACCTCCAGATCCTATCAAGTCATCACAGAGAGGATCATGGAAAAAGCTCCTAATTTCCAGGAGGAGATGTAAAGTAGCCTTTTTGAAATATGATACGGCACTCTGTTCTTCTTAATAAAGCCTGCCCTCAAGAGAAGCTACTCTACCAGGTCATAATCTAGGTTTTTACAAAAACCAAACTAGAAGAATGGAAATATGAAACTCTACTCATATTCATATTCAATTCCAGTCCTCTCTAGGCATCCTCCCCCTCCATATCTATACAATATGAAAGGTTTATTTACAGCAGTTGCTTTTATTTGGCATATTATGTCCAAGTTTCAACAAAAAACCAAAGACACAGTACACAAAAATCAACAGAGTATGAAGAGACAGAGAAAACATGAAACTCTGATATGACCAGGATATTGAAATTATCCAACCAAACATTTAAAATAACTACAACTGATAAATGGTAAGGACTCTAACAGAAAAAGTAGACATGAAAAAACAAATGGGTCATGTAAACAGAGAGATGAAATTCTAAGAAAGACCAAAAAAGAAATGCTAGAGGTCAAAAACACTATACTATCAACAAAATTGTTTTTTGGGGGGGCTTTGATGGGCTCATTGGTAGGTAAGACACAGATGAGGACAGAAATCTGTAACATTAAACATATGTCAAGAGAAACTGCCAACACTAGAAAGCAAAAAGTTAAAAAAAAGAAAAAAGAAAAAAGAGTACTCAAGTTTTGTAGAACAACTGCACACATGTAATATATACATAGTGAGGATACCAGATGGCAAGAAATAGAGGAAGGAATATAGTATTTGAAAATGAGAACTTCCCTAAATTAGTGTTAAGGCACCAAAGCATGGACCAGGAAACTCAGAAAATGCCAAGCAGAAAAAGGTACACCTGAGCATATGGTATTCAAACTGAAGAAATTAAGTGCTAAAGACAAATCCTGCAAGAAACCACAGAGGGGGAAAGAATACCTATGTATATCTAACAAAGGACCAAGGATAAGAGCAAAATTGGACATTCCCTCAGAAACAAAGCAAGAAAAAAAAAAGAAAAAAAGAAAAAAAAGTGCAATGTATGCTCATGGATTGGAAGAACAAATAATATTAAAATGTCTATACTACCCAAGCAATCTACACATTTAATGCAATCCCTATAAAAATACCATACCAAGAGCCATTTTCCACAGAGCTAGAACAAATAATTCTAAAATTTGTAATGGGACCACATAAGCCTCTGAATAAGCAAAGCAATCTTGAAAAAGAAAAGCAAATGTGGAAGCATCCTAATTGTGGGTTTCTAGTTGTGTGACAAAGCTGTAGGCATCAAAACAGCATGGTACTGGCACAAAAACAAACACATAGATCAATGGAACAGAACAGAAAACCCAGAAATGAACCCACAACTATAAGGTCAACTAATCTTCAACAAAACAGGAAAGAATGTCCAGTGGGAAAAAAGTCTCTTCAATAATAGTTTTGGGAGGGGCGCCTGGATGGCTCAGCGGGTTAAAGCCTCTGCCTTCGGCTCAGGTCATGATCCCAGGGTCCTGGGATCGAGCCCCGCATCGGGCTTTCTGCTCACTGGCGAGCCTGTTTCCTCCTCTCTCTCTGCCCACTTGTGATCTCTGTCTGTCTAATAAATAAATAATGGTGTTGGGAAAGCCAATAGCAACATGAATAATAAAAAATTTGGACTACATTCTTACACCACACAAAATTAAATTTCAAAACAGACAAAAGACCTAAATGTGAAACAGGAAACCATAAAAATCCAAAAGAACACAGGCAGAAATCCTTTGACTGGATTCATACTAAATACGTCTCTGAACGCAAGGGAAACAAAAGCAAAAATGAACTACTGGGACTTCATCAAGATAAAAGGCTTTTGCACAGCAAAGGAACCAATCAGCAAAACTAAAAGGGAACCTACAGAAAGGAGAAGATACTTGCCAATGACACAGCTGATACGTTTTTTAGTACCTGAAATATATAAAGAACTTCTAAAACTCAACACCCAAAAAGCAATTCAGTCAAACAGTGGGCAGAAGACATTAATAGACACTTTTCCAAAGACGACATCCAGATGGCTAACAGACACATGAAAAGATGCTCAACACCATTCATCATCAGGGAAATACGACTCAAAACCACGGTGAGATATCACCTAACACCTGTCAGAATGGCTAAAATCAAGGACACATGAAACAACAGGTGTTGGTGAGAATGTGGACAATGGTGGGAATGTTGGTGGGAATGCAAATTGGTGCAGCCACTCTGGGAAACAGTATGGAGGTTCCTCCAAAAGTTAAAAACAGAATTACCCTTTGAACCAGCAACTGCACTAACAAGTATTTACTTAGTAAAGCAGAAGTTAAGATGGTGAATAGTAGGGGGACCCTAAGTTTGCCTACAAAAATACTGATTCAAAGGGACATATGTACCCCAAAGTTTACGGAAGTATTATCAGTAATAGCTAAATTAGGGAAAGCGCACCAGTGTTCACTAACCGATGAAAGAATAAAGATGTCTTCCATACATACAATGGAATATTAATTAGCCTTGAAAAATGATGAAATCTGCCATTTGTAATGACATGGATGCAGCTAGAAAGTATAATGCTAAGTGAAATAAGTCAAAGACAAATACCATATAATTTGACTCATCTGTGGAATTTAAGAAACAAATCAGATGAACAAAGGAAGAAAGACACCATACAAAAAACACACTCTTAAACTATAAGAGATTCTTAAGTTTAGAGAAAAAGGGTAAATGGAAAGGGTAAATGGAAAAAGGTTAAATGGTAAATGGGGGATGGGCTAAATGGGTAACAGGTATTAATGAGGGTACCCGTGATAAGCACCTGGTGTCATATGCAACTGATGAATCACTAAATTCTACTCCTGAAAGCAATATTATACTGTGTAAGCTAGAATTTAAATAGACTGAAAACTTGAAAATAAACCAAATATAATAAAATATAAAAAATATATATAAGTATAAAAATAAAAATAATATAAAATAATTATAAAAATAATATTAAAAATAAATTTAAAAAACACTCAAACAAAACACACAAAGATTGAATGGATCATGTGACACATGGGTGTGTTGGTCGGTTAATTGGCTGCCTTCAGCTCAGGTCACGATCCCAGCCAGGGTCTTGGGATTGAGTCCCAGCATCAGGCTCAGGCTCTCTGCTCAGTGGGGAGTCGTCTTCTCCCTCAGTCTGCTGCTTCCCCTGCTTTGGAAGACAGTTTGGCAATTTCTTACAAAACTAAATATACACTAATATACAATCCAGCAATCGTACCCCTTGGTATTCATTCAAATGAGTTGAAAACATTTCCACGAAAAGACCTGCACATGGATGAATATTTACTTTATTCATAACTGCCAAAACCTGGAAGCAACTGAGATGTCCTTCAGAAAATGAACGGATAAAATGTGGTACATCCAGACAATGGAATGTTATTCAGTGACTAAAAACAAACAAAAAAGACACAAAAGCAACCAAAGCCATGACAATACACAGAGGAACTTTAAGTGCATAATATTAAGTGAAATAAGTGGTTTTGAAAAATTTATACTCCATATGATTTCAAATATTTGACATTTTGGAAAAGGCAAAACTGGTTAGGCAGGTAATTAGCTGCCAAGGATTCAGGGGAGGAAAGAATGAAAAGGAAGAGCAAATTTTAGAGCAGGGAAAGTATTATATGATACTATAATGGTATATTTGTATCATTAAACACTTGTCAAACCCCAAAGAATGTAAAAGGAGGATGTGGACCGTAATATAAACTATGAAGTTTGAGTGATAACATCATGTCGTTGTAGTTTTGTCAATCTAGCCAACACCACTCTGGTGGAGGAGGCTAACATATATATGGGGTATTAGCAGGATGGTGGTGAAGGAGATACAGGAACCCTGTACTTTCTGCTGTGAACCTAAAAAGCCTCTTTATACGGAAAAAAGTAGGGGTGCCTGGGTGGCTCAGTGGGTTAAAGCCTCTGCCTTCGGCTCAGGTCATGATCTCCGGGTCCTGAGATCGAGCACCGCATCGGGCTCTCTGCTTGGCAGGGAGCGTGCTTCCCTCTCTCTCTCTGCCTGCCTCTCTGCCTACTTGTGATCTCTGTTTGTTAAATAAATAAATAAAATCTTAAAAAAAAAAAAAAAAGAAGTATCAGTGGACAACTTAAAAAGGCAGGGTTCGAGGCAATTTATAAAAGACACACAATTAAAAAAAAGAGCAATAAAAATGAGTGCTTTAAAAAGAGTAATACAAGACAATATACATAACAATAACCCTGCTCTTCCCCGAAGATAATGCTGCATTTATACAAATACATGACAGGCAAGACAGATTTTTTTTTTTTTTAAAGATTTGATTTATTTATTTGACAGAGAGAAACACAGCAAGAGAGGGAACACAAGCAGGGGGAGTGGGAGAGGGAGAAGCAGGTTCCCTGCTGAGCAAGCAACCCAATGTGGGGCTCGATCCCAGGACCCTGGGATCATGACCTGAGCCCAAGGCGGACACTTAATGACTGAGCCACCCAGGTGCCCCAGCAAGATAGATTTTTAACACAAGAATTATTAGTAGAGGTTAAAGATATCTCTGCATAAAGATTAATGGGCCGACCATCCAACCCCAAGTCACTATTTTCAGTTTGCATGCATCTTATAGGTTCAAAATATATCTCACTAAAATCAATAGAACAGGGGTGCTTAGCTGGTGCAGTCAGTTGGGCACCGGACTCCTAATTTCAGCTCAAGGTCCTAGGATCAAGCCCTGTGTTGGGCTCTGCACTGGCCTATGAGTTGGCATGAAGATTCTCTCTCCCCCTCTACCCCTACAGACACATGTGCACAGGCACTCTTTCTCAAATAATCTTTAAAATTAAATTAAAGTGATAGAATAAAAAAGTGAAATGGACAGGTCCGCAATCCCAAGTAGTTTAACACACCTTGCAACTACTAGAAAACAAGCAAATTTAGAACAAAACAAAATGAAACAAGGCCATAGTGAACATCTGAAAAGCATAATAAGCAAACTGGAAATAACTGACATTAAATGCTACATTTGTTTGTAAAACATACAAATTTCTTCAAAGTTTCATGTATTCAAAATTACTGTATGCTGGACAACACATCAATCCTCAATAAATTCCCAAAGAGTGGCATCAAAGAATATACTCTCTAGGGTGCCTGGGTGGCTCAGTGGGTTAAGCCTCTGCCTTCAGCTCGGGTCATGATCTCAGGGTCCTGGGATCGAGCCCTGCATCGGGTTCTCTGCTCAGCGGGGAGCCTACCTCCTCCTCTCTCTCTCTGTCTACTTGTGATCTCTGTCAAATAAATAAATAAAATCTAAAAAAAAAAATATATATATATACATATATACTCTAACCACAAAGGGATTAAGCTGTAACTCAATGACAAAAGGTTAACCAGAAAACCTCCAAATGCTTTAATGGGAAGCACTACATTTCTGAAAATATTCTTACATTAAATATCACCAAACAAATTTTAAAATGTGTTAAACAAAAGACAGCAGATGTGAATGCATTAAAAGCTGTAGGACGTAGTTTGGCAAAATTTATGATTTAAAATGCATGTTTTGGAAAATATAAAAACAAGGAAAAGCTAAACATTCATCTAAATTTCTGTATCATGAAACTAGAAAATGAACATCAATGGAACACAAAGAAAGCAAAAGGAAAGAACTAATGAATATTAAAGATTTGTTTACATAAGTGTAAACAAAAAAACCAAAGCTAACTGCAAAATGTTACTTTGTGAAGTTTAAAGAAACTAATCCCCCTAGAAAAACTGAGCAAAAAAAAAGTAAATATAACTTACCATTTTCAGAAATAAAGGATTAAAGTTATATAAACCCTTCTACAAATATTTCATTAATCACATACAGATTCTTTCAGAAAAAAGGAAAATTAATTATTTCCATGTAGGCCAGCACTAAACTTTGATACCAAAACCTGGGTTGGGCCCTTTACATTGTTTTACTTACTGTCAATTTAAAAATACAGAAACTGCTAGTTCACAGATCTCTAACTCAGATGCCCTCAGGGACAGAAAGGTTATAATAAGGTAGGCCTTTGAGTTGTGAGGTCTTTGCAGTACAACTTTGGCTTTTTCTGCTATTTCTGGAGATAGGAAACAGAGACACTAGTGATGAGAAGTATGTGCATGACTGAATTGCTACTGACTACCGACGCTGAGTGACAAGAGGGTATGGTGATACGATTTCCCATCTAAAATTGGGGACTGCCATGCAATTGTAACTAACTGCTGTAAAGTGGGAATGTAGGTCTAATATGAAAAATCTAGAGAAGCCAAAAAGCCAGATTTTTTTTTTTTTAAGATTTTATTTATTTATTTGACAGACAGATCACAAGTAGGCAGAGAGGCAGGCGGAGAGAGAAGGGAGGAAGCAGGCTCCCTGCCCAGCAGGGAGCCGATGCGGGGCTCGATCCCAGGATGCTGGGATCATGACCTGAGCCGAAGGCAGAGGCTTTAACCCACTGAGCCACCCAAGCGCCCCCAAAAAGCCAGATTTTTATGTGAAATACTCTGATTTTTAAGTTGTCAACTAAAGAGAAAACATTTTAAACGTTGTCAACCAAACCAACCTGGGGGCAGCTGTGGCCCCTATGCCACCGTATATCCCTGTGGGAGAGTCGTACAGTGGGGGCCCTGGCTGGTCTGGTCTGCCATTTATGAAGGCTGACAGCTGTTGCAAATACGGGTGGGGCATGCGTCCAGCATCATGGCTCCCAAAAGCTGGGAGGACAGGGTCCTCAAATCTCTGACAGACCCAGGCTGTGGGTGGTTTATACATGCTATAATAAATGCAGCTTACAATACTAAAAAATAACTACTTACTCGCCTAATGAAAATAAATGTACAGAAAGTAAGGCATAGATATTTTACTTAGCCATAGCGATAAGGTTAGTACGGTATAAAGAGCTGACTTAAATCTATGCTTTAACAAACTGTTAATAACTCAATTCTTTTGTCCTCAGAGTCTTATATTAAAAAAATAAAAGGAACGTTTTTAACCAAGTATGACAGGTTTCCTACAAGTCTCAGTGACTCTTAAATATAACTTAAAATGACAATAAGCTTCCATGACTGTAAATTATTCAAGCCATCTACATCATTGTTTAGTAACTAATGGCACCCAAAAAAGTCTTCACATGTCCTACCTGATTCTGCTGGAAGGGGGGCTGAGATTGTCCATCAGGAGCCTGGCCTTGGCTGTCATTCCCTCCCACTGGAGAGCCACGAGTTGTGGCTGTCATACTTGACAAAGAACAGATCTTTGCTATTTTGTCTGCTTATGCAGTGGTTGGAATAGAAGAAATTATAGTCCACTTAAAGGAGATAAAGTACCAGCATATGTCAGCCTTAAAAATTTCCAATTCAAGGACAGACCATCTTGCACAGACCATCTCATAACCTAAAAGTAGAAGGAAAAAAGGACATATTTGTTTTAAATATTAAAAAGACAATTAATCATTCCAATTTTAATGCATATGGTGGTAACATCATCACTCTCTATAGTCTTAACAAATGACTTTAACAGAGACAAGTGAAAATGTAAATTCTTATTAATACTGTTACTCAACCTACTAAATTCCTATTGCTATAGCAGTACTTATAACAAGAAAACATTGAAAGTATAGTCTAAACATTATATATAGTACCCCAGAAAAAATATAAGGTTCTTAGTTGTCATACTTGTCTTACCAAAGAATCTAAAAATGCCTATCAATTGCTGCCTTAAAAATACTGTGAAAATACGTGTATATATTAAAAAACAAGCAGCTGAGTACTTTGTTTAAAAAAAAAAAGAGGGAGACTCAAAAGAGTAGGCACATACATAAACGCAATCACAATCCCTCCATGTGACTGCCATAAGATACGCACTGCATAAAACAAGTGCTGCCACATTAAGGATCTCCTCTTTTTGCCAACCATATAAACATGCTTTATATGAAGTAGATGACTTTCAAAACTTAGGGAAGCCCCCTATCATCCTCTATTTGAGTTCTGTTGCTAACAAAACTATTCAAATATTTTTTTCATTCAACTCAAAAAAGTGAGCTGTCAATTTTATTTCATTCATCACTATTTCAAGTTTATTCTCTTTTTTGTTTTGTTCTTTTACTGGGGCTCCTGATCCCAGTGTATATGTCCTCTGTCTCTAATCTTAATTCTCTCAAGTTCTTTCGGGGTCTTTATTCTGAGCCTAAAAATATGCCTAAATCTCCCCTATCAAAAGCCATTTATATCTGTCCTCCAGAAATTTCTTGAAAGACATTTGTGGTCATTCCTTTTTCTCACTTGATTCATGTTCGAAATTGCTTTTGTAAGATGGACTTACAAGAAGTCCACAGATAGACTTGGAAATAAACCAATTCCTCTAAGACTACATGCAAAGTTTTCTGCATAAGTGCTTTCTGTGGGCGGGGTAAAAGGGATGATGGATGATCCAGGGTCAAGACCCTGTTTATCCCTATATGACTCTGCAGGTTACAGATACTTTGTCACATTTGTTCTATGAATTAGAAATCTGAGACTCTAAGAGGCTAAGTGAGTTGACCAAAGCACAGGTAAGAAAAGTATGCAAGTTTAGATACAATTAATCCTTTCTTCTTGGAGAGGGGAGTGGTGGGGGAGGGTATATTTTTCTACTTAAATTTTTCTTCATAAGCTTTTACTGTGCTTTGACTTCCTTTTGACATTTGAGATTATTTGAGCTAAAATATCTTAAAATTGTATTCCCCCGTCATCTTCTGTCTGCTCATTTTCCTCTACCTGGAGATACATCATTAAGTAACCCACAAAAGGACTAAATCATTTTCAACAAAAGGCTGTTAGTAGACTAAGCAGAAACAAAACGGCAGTGCAATCTCCCTATCCTCAAGTAAAATTATCTTTCTGCCATATCACAGAACGATCTTTTACCTCTGACAAAGCACACCTTACTTATACACTATTTTTTCTCTTCTTACAGTTCCACTTCTCTGGGACTTTTTCTTTCTTTTTTTCTTTCCCTGTTAACATGCTCCACTTCCAGCAATTTATCGGTGCTGAGCAAACGTTTGCCACAGGATATATCAAGTTTTAGGTTATAAACTTTATCCTCGTTTTTGTTTTATCACTCACATTCATCCCTATTTTCTCTTTCCCCTTTTGAGATTTTCCTTTCTTCTCACAGTGTGATTATAATGTGCTTTTGCGTGGATCTGTATTGGAATGTCGCTTAGATCATGATGGATTTCCATCCTTACTGTTTTCCATCAATGTTCTCTACTGACTACTTAAAGCTACAAAATTGGGTAATTTCCCCCTTGTAAAACTTCTCTAGTGTCTTCCATGGGTTAAATATGGTAGGGCAGTAACAGTATATGACAGCATGGCATGGGTTTTTCAGTCCATTCACCAGGCACCCACTGGCAACCTAGGATGAATCTGTTAGATTTTATGTGAAATGGAATTCTTTGTTGATATTCTGATTTTTCCTTAGTTGCCTATGAGGGCTAAGGGCCATCCCAATGGCACACTTTAGCATGAATAATATTTTGAGTGAAAAGCAATAAAAATACCCCAGCACGTTAAATAAAAAGCTCTTTACCTCCCCCCTCAACTGCCTGCTTGTACCAGGAACAGAGTATTTAAGTATATTAAGAGAGTATTTAAAGAGATTCTTTTTTAGGTAAGAAATTTATGTAATAGGACAGCCTTTGTTTTATAAACATGTCCTCCTACCTGTCCACTAATGATCCTTCTCCTCTTTTTATCTTCAGAGCATTGTTTCTCTCAGGTCCTGTAATCCCATGTCTGTCTCACAGTTTGAAAAATGTTTCAACAGCAAGTTTAAAATTGAACTCTTCCGAGTTTGCTTTCTGGACTTTATTTCTTTGATATAGTCATATTTCTCTCTATGTCCTGTGATTTTGTTATTTTTACTGAGATTTAGGCAATAAAAAGCAATAACAACAAAACCCCCGCCTGACATACTGGATGATAATTATCTGAATAGGCCTCCTCCTAGTACACCCAGGTTGCTGTAGGAAACACAGGCCATCCTTAGCAAAGGGCCATTCCTGCCGTAGAAGGCCCTGAAGGAGGGCACTGGAGTCCCTTGCCTACTCCACTGCATCCTACGTTATATGGCACCCAATGTGGTGCTTTGATTCTAGAGCCTCAACAGGACTCTGAACCTTGGTGCAAACTTGGTGAGTACTTTCCTCTTCCTTTCCTCTCATTTCAGGGGCCCTTCAAGGAGCATAGCCCTTCAAGGAGTCTTACTGAACACTTTCATATGGATTGCTGTAATTCTCTAGCTCATAGCTCATGGCTACTATACAGAAAGGAGAAACCTGCCTTTTGGATGGAAGTTACTATGCTGGCTGGAATGGTAAGAAGACTCAGAAACTTGATACTTTTCAATTCTTGGCCTTATACAAAGTTGTCTGTCTTGGGCATGGGGCAGTCACCAATGTCACCAGGATGGCTGCCAATCTTAAGACTCCCTTGTGAGGTTTTCTCCTGATTGATTTAATGTGATCCCCTTCATGTCCCTACTCTAGCCGCTTCTGGCCACTGGACTTTCACTGGGAGCTGGCTGAAACCATATCTGATTGAATTAAAATCCAACCATGGGGGCGCCTGGGTGGCTCAGTGGGTTAAAGTCGCTGCCTTCGGCTCGGGTCATGATCCCAGCATCCTGGGATCGAGTCCCGCATCGGGCTCTCTGCTCAGCGGGGAGCCTGCTTCCTTCTCTCTCTCTGCCTGCCTCTCTGCCTACTTGTGATCTGTCTGTCAAATAAATAAATAAAATCTTAAAAAAAAAAAAAAATCCAACCATGGGCCACTTCCTAGGGAAGCTGGCTGTAAAGATGTTCTGGAATGCCACTTAGAGCATGATGGATTTCCACCTGTAATGCCAATGTAATTCCAACAGTGTCCTCTACTAACTACTTAAAGTTACAAAGTTGGATAATTTCCCCCATCGGAAGCCTAGGATATTATGGGGTAGGGGAGGGATTCCGGCATTCTTCCTATGGCGTCTTTTACAGCAGGAATGCCTTAACAGGAAGGCAGGATAGTGATCAACAGCAATTTTTTCTTCAAGGGACTCCTCTGCTTGCTTTTGACACAATGGAACTTCTGATATATTCTGCATGGGATGCCACCCAGGAGTTGGAGGGAAGGGGATTTGGTAATGGACCTTCTTTACTATTCTGTGAGCATGGCCTCAGTAGGTTTCTTCTTCAGTTCCCAAGGACTCTACCTTGGGATGCCTTTTAACCCACTGGAAACAATTTTGATTGCAAAACTTAGGAAAGGACTAAGCTCCTGTAACTGCATGGCCTCAGAAGAATTTGTCAGTTAGATCTTTTCTGCAGTAATCAGTGAAAAATGTATTTACCTGAATGTGTCTGGATAGTAAACTCCTTCCTGCCATACTGGATAATAATTATCTAAATAGGCCTTCTCCTTGTAAACCCAGGGTGCTGGAGGAAACACAGGCTATCCTAGCAAAGAGGACTCTGACTCTCTCTGTTACTGTTCCTCCTCCAAACCGATGAGAGGGCTTCTCCCTCACTCATTTCCTGGGTTAATGGCTACAACTGGAGCCAACTGTGATTAGTCTACCTCTGGATGGGACTTAAGGAATATTCTCAAGCAACTGCAAAAATTCCCTTTGTTTCAGGGAAATTTCCTATCTTCTCTGGCCTGACATGGACTGTTTATTCCTCCCTGTAAGTGGGAAAACATGGCATCTGCTCCTTCATCTGCTGCCCACCCCCTTCTCTTGTTTCTGTACCACTGTGGGTGCATCCTGTCCAACTGGCTTCTAGACCATCCTTGGTGCCTCAGGCACCATGGTTCCTTCTCCCTTCACTGTCAAGGAGCAAGAAGAGTACCCCCTGGACCTACTACCACCCATTCTAGATGTGTCGGGTAAAAACTGACAGTGGGGAAGATCCAGGAGGAACACAATTCAGTATTTAAACTACAGTAAGTCTGTTGGTTTAATTAAGATGTCTTTTAAGTTACCAGCACAAAGTATGAAACTTTTATTCTACTGAGGTTTGGTGAAGGTGAAATAAGCTCATATTTTCTCTCTTGCAATCTATTAGGAAAAGATGACTAAAATGATGGTTAATTTTCTATCTCACCAAAGTTTTCACAGGTAATTGTTAAGATAGATTTCAAAGTCTTTGGTAAACTGAAACTTTAAAGTTTTGATTGATGATAAGCGGAATTAAGTTCGTTGGGTATCTGGGTCTTTTCCAAATAGGATAAAATGCTAAGTCATTGATTACTGGATGTAGGTTTGTACTTTTTTGAAAAGAAACTAAGGATGTTTATTGAAAAGAAACTAAGGATGTTTAAATCTCTTGCTAAACATGTTTTGTGCTTAATTGATTCATAAATTTGCCATCTAGAGATTTCTGGTATAACAGTTCATAACTGGTTACTTACTTAGTCTTCCATGGAGACTAAGATTTCTAACAGCGCAAAATTCTGCTAAATTAATTATGACTGATGGAAATAAGGGAAACAACTCTGTACATAGAAAAGTAGAAGACATGTGAGAAAGATTTAAGGAATGGTAATGTATTTTTGTTGAAGGTGGAGAGAGGTAATTTTGTCCTAAATAAGTCTGGCTGTTTGGAAAGAAATGGCTTGGGATAAAATCTGAATGCAAAGGAAAGTTGTAGAAGGTCTGTGAAGGGGTATCTTTGGAATTTCAGATGTGGTCAGGACAGACTGAAGATTAAAATAAATGTACTTTAAAGTATTTTTTGTCAGAGAAAGAGAGCACAAGCCGGGGAACAGCTGGCAGAGGGAGAAGCAGGCTCCTGGCGAGCAAGGAGCCTGATTTGGGACTCTATTTCAGGATGCTGGGATCATGACCTGAGCCAAAGGCAGAGGCTTAACCCACTGAGCCACCCAGGCATCCTGGATGTAGAGATTACTTAAAAAATAAGTAAATAAATAAATGAACAGGCTTAAAAAAATTAAAAATCTCAGGGCAAAAACAGAAGAAAATCCTTAAGATATTAAAAGTGGCAAGGATTTCTTGGATAAAACACCAAGAACACCAACAAGAAAGCAAAAACAGACAAACTGGACTGTCCCCAAATCAGAAACTTCTGTACATCAAAAGATAAAAATTCAGCAGTGCATACGGCAACTTGCAGAACTGCACAAAAAATATGCAAATCGTATATTTGATAAAGGGTCAATATCTAGGATATAAAAAGTTTCTGCAACTCAATGACAAAAACAAAAACAAAAAACCTGATTTCGAAATGCACAAAGGATTTGAATAAACATTCTCCGAAGATGATACACAAATGAACAAGCATATAAAAAGATATCCAACACCACAAATCATTAGAAAAATGCAAATCAAAACCACGATACCCTTTAGGATGGCCACCATCAAAAACCAAAAAAAGAGAAAATAATAAGGATCAGCCACAACATGGAAAAATTGGAACCTGACTGTTCAGGGAATGTAAAACGGTGTACAACTGTGGGAAAAGAATATTTTAGAGATGGCTGAGTGGTTCAGTCGGTTAAGTGTCTGTCTTTGGTTCAAATCATGATCCCAGGGTCCTGGGATGACCACCCTCCTCCCCCCCCCACATTGCTCAGCGGGGAGGCTGCTTCTCCCATCTTCCTGTTGCTTCCCCTGCCTTTGCGAGCACACACTCTCTCTCTGCCTCTCTGACAAATAAATAAAACTTTAAAAAAGAAAAAAGGGGGGAAAGAATATTTCATTTATTCAAAATAATATTAAAACCAGAATTACCATTCAATTCAGCAAACCCACTTCTGATTATATCCAAAAGAAATGAAAGCAGGGCCTCAAGGAAGTATACGCACAACCATGTTCACTGAAACAGTATTCCCAACGGCAAAAATGCAGAAGCAAGTATTTGACAGACGAATGGATAAACATGGTGTGGTATACAAATACAACAGCATGTGAGTCAGCCTTAGGATGAATAAGGGACTGGTGGGGCTATACAGGGACCTATGGGATCAGACTCACAGAAAGGCCAAAAATGTGGAGGTAGGTGTATAACAACTGAAGATAAGGAAACAAACCAGACCATCCTATCCTAGATGTCAGAGACAGGGTCTTGTTATAATAGTCACTTGTGACTACCAAAGAATTAACAGAACCTAGAAAGGAAGAAAGCCATTAAAGGAGTTATCACTAGTCCCTACTAAATGCTACCAGTAGAGATGTTAAACGGACTTAAGTTCCCTGGTTAGCCTTCAGTAAGAGACCAACCCCAGAAACCTTCAGTGACAATCCTGTTTGGGACCCCTCTCATTCCTGACACCTTTTTCTGTATACTGGCTTAATAAAACTCTATGGCTTTACTCACTCTCCTTTGTCTATTGAGAATCAAGACTCATTCTTTTACACCCTTAGATAAGAACCTTGCTCTCCTGCTTCAAAAACATAATTCTGACACGTTACAAAATGCAAGAACCTCAAAGCACATTATGTCAAATAAAACATGCCTCTTACAAAAGGACAAATACTTTTATGATTCCATTCATATGATGTCCTTAAAGTAATAAAATCTACAGAGACAGAAGTATAAGAGTAGTAGCCAAGAACTGGGAAGTGGGGGGGGGGGGGTAATGGTGATGGATTCAATCTGATTAGATACAGTTTCAATTTTGTAAGATGAATAAAGTTCTGGAGATGAATGGTGACATGGTAGTATAACAATGTTGAGTATACTTAGTACCAGTCAACTATATACTTAAAAAAAGGAAAATGTTAAAATTTTATGTTACATATGTTTTACAATTTAATAAACACATGCATAATATGGCCTCAGTAGATGGGCAAGGATAAAAAAACTCAAAGCTATTTACCTCACTGTTTTCACAAACCACTATTTTCAAACAGACCAAGTTTGAAATAGTAAACTTTAATAGCAACTATGAACCACTCTGCAATTAATATTATAGCAAGAAAATAGAAGTCACAGTGACTTAAAATGTTTACATGCATGTAATAAAGCTTACTCTCACTACAGTTCAATAAGCTTCTAAGTCTTATGCAAAATGAGGTAAAGTACAAAAATACTTCTAAATTAACAGTATATTTAAATTTTAATAACAGCATTTAAATTAAAACTTTGAATTGTTACAATTCATTTGATAAGATTGAAAGTGCATCTGTTAACATAACACTGTCTGGAAAAAGTATACTATATAAAGCAGCAGATCATTCTTTTCCTTGCCATTGGACAAGATGAAACTAATCTGGTATTTATTGGGTTGACATATTTCTATGTTCATGAAGAAACATAACTAAAATGAAAAGCTTTGCAAAGTACAGTTTACACAGAACAATACATATGATTTTTCAAAATATTTATGATAAAACTGGGTGCTAATCCTAAACAATTATCCAGTAAGTGATCTCCCGAGGTGTTTTTTTTTTTTCTTCATAAGAAAAAAAATTCGTGAGAATAGTATTTTCAGGAGAATACACCTGCCCTAAACTTTTTTTTACTTCCTCATGTTGCTGTAAAGTATGCTCCTCAAGATATTCTGGAGGCTTCTGCTTATTTCTTCAAGCCTCAAAGAAAATGTGGCCTTTCTGAAGAGGTCACTTTGACTTAATTCTTCCTATAACTGACTTTTGTAGCCTATGAACTTCCCTTTTTTGGCACCTATGCGACTATTACTTGATCTGCTAAAACCTAAGCTCCATAATGACTGTGGCCTTATAGTTTTGCTCATCAGTGAATTCCAAGACATCCAAAAAATATGTCAAGTTCTCCAACAATCTAGCAAACGCTAAGAAATTTGAGTAAACAGATGCCTTAGGTCAAGGTCTGCCAATCTCCACTTGTCCTTTGCAACTGTTTTCATAACTGACGTTAAGAAATCATCCATTTCAAATCCAAAATCTGTATCTCATGTATGTGTTCAAAAACTACCTCCAATTATTTTCACTCATCTCTTTCCTCAAGATCTAGAAATATGGCTACAATGACTATCAAAATAGAATAAAAAAACATTATTATCTTTATACAGTCTACAAAACCCTGTAGGCCTCATATCCTGGTAGCAAAATGATAGCCTTATTGTCCTAATTAGAGAATTTTTATATATTCCTTTTGGGAATGCAAAGTGGTAGTCCACACTTTAGAAGATAATTTGGCAGTTTCTTACACAGCTAAAAACAGGCTTACCATACAATTCAGCAATCACCCTTCTAGGCTTACTCAAATGAAAATATATTCATACAAAAGCCTACACAAATGTTTGTGGCAGCTTCATTCACATTTGTCAAATATTGCGAGTGACAGGTGAAAAAACTGTGGCACATTCAATGAAATATTATTCAGTGACAGAAATGAACTATCAAACAAAAAGACATGAAGATCTTTACATGTCACACTGCTAAGTTAAAAGCAGCCTGTCTGAAAAAGCTATATACAGTATGATTCCAGCTATATGACATTCTAGAAAAAGCACTATTATGTACAAGCACTAAGTACTCAGGGAGTGGGGAAGAGAGATGAACGAGAGGCACACCAGGCATTTTAGAGACTAAAACTATCCTATCTGATATATAATAACAAATACATAATAACAAATACATGACATTTTGCATTTGCCATAATCCACAAAACTGTACAATACAAAAAGTGAACCCTAACGTAAACAATGGACTTTAATCAATACTAATATATCAATATAGGTTAATTAATTATGACAAATCTATCCCACTAATGCAAGAACAGATCAACAGGCAACTTTGGGACGGGGAGTACAGGAATCCTATTTTCTGTGGAAGTTTTCTGCAAATCTGAAACTGCTCTTAAAAAAAGTCTATAAAAAGGGGTACCTGGGAGGCTCAGTGGGTTAAACCTCCGCCTTCAGCTCATGTCATGATTCCAGGGCCAGGGGATGGAGCCCTGCATCGGGCTCTCTGTTCAGAAGGGAGCCTCTTCCCCCTCTCTGCCTGCCTCTCTGCCTACTT
Source organism: Eira barbara (assembly GCA_020311275.1). Taxonomy (NCBI): domain Eukaryota; kingdom Metazoa; phylum Chordata; class Mammalia; order Carnivora; family Mustelidae; genus Eira; species Eira barbara. The sequence goes on along the minus strand of JAHRIG010009241.1, from coordinate 1,372,397 downwards.
GTGATCTCTCTCTCTCTCTCTCTCTCTGTTAAATAAATAAATAAAAATAAAAAAAAAGTCTATAAAAAATGTAAAGTAATTTTTTGCTTGGAATCTTTGAAAAATATGTTAGTAATTAATCTACTTTTTTCAAATGAAAAGGTAAATAACTCTATTTACTCTCTATAAATTCTAATATTTTATAATTATATAATACAATTTATATTTATATAATTAGGAATTATATAAATTACATGATCATATAATCTAAAATTATAATAGTCTATAAATTCTAAACTACACTATGGTAAATATTAAGAACACACATAAACTGAAGCTTTATGAGATTCTCAAAACATTTTACAGTGTGAAGTAGCCTTGAAACCAGGAAGTTTGAGAAATGAAACATACAAAATAAGCTCCTTTTGCTAATTATCTTACTCTGATTAAAAAAACCAAGAACCAAGGTAAAATGTCATCTAAAACCATTCACTCCAAACCTTAAATTCACTGCTTATCTCTATTCTTCATAGGAGTAAAGCTAAAATTCCTCTTAATATTATATTTTCCCTAGCAGAGTATAAAAGTCTTTACCAGCATTAATATTCTTGAAACTTGTTAACAAGTGTATTCTCAACATGGCAGCTAATACTTGCCCTCAAATGCTAAAGGAGTACTGCCGAGACATCCACATGGCAAGGAACGGATGTTGCCTGACAGAAGTCAAATAAATGAGTTTTGGTAGATATGGGATACTTCTGCCCCAGTCAAGCCCTCGGATGGGTAACTGCTACCCACTGCCGGCACCTGAATGCAGTCTCTAAACAGCCCTGAACCAGAACCATCAGCTAATCTGGCCCTAGATTCCTGACTTCAGAAACTGTAAGATAAATTTGTTGTTATAAGTTGCCAAGTTTGGTAATACTTTGTTATGTCCTGCCTCTTAGATCAGTACTTCAGCCAGTGACAGAAAAGTCAAAATAGCATCTCTGCCTGACCATGGCAGCCTTATGAACCTCTCTCTCTTTTTAAAAAGATTTTATTTATTTGAGAGTGAGAGAGCATAAGCAGGGGGAGTGGCAGAGAGAGGGAGAAGCAGACTCTCCACTGAAGGAGTCTGAAGCAGGACTCTGATCCCAGGACTCTGAGATCATGACCTGAGCGGAAAAGCAGACCCTTGACTGACTGAGCCACCAGGCACTCCCTGCCCTAGGAATATCAATGCTTAATTTCATTCCTCAAACATATCTCTAAGGGTGCCTGGGTGGCTCAGTGGGTTAAGTCTCTGTCTTTGGTTCAGGTCATGATCCTGGGGTCCTGGGATCGAGTCCTGCATTAGGCTCTCTGCTCAGCGGGAGCCTGCTTCCCCCTCTCTCTCTGTCTGCCTCTCTGCTTACTTCTGATCTCTCTCTGTCAAATAAACAAATAAAATCTTAAAACAAACAAACAAAAAACCCCAAACACATCTCTAAACATCTTTCACCCAAACTGCTAAAAATAACATTTCAGTTCTTCAGCTACCAAATTCACCTTCAACTTAGCTCCAAAAAGTCACCAGAATTTCTCCCAACCTGTCTACAAAACACAGATTTCATCATGTCTCCTTTCCTAAAAGGAAAAGGGTCCACTTTATTGTTTAAAAATTAAATGTGGGCTCCTGGGTGGCTCAGTTGTTACCCATTTGCCCTTGGCTCAGGTCATGATCTCAGGGTACTGGGATCAAGCCCCATATTGGACTCTCTGCTCAGTGGGGAGTGTGCTTCTCCCTCTTCTACTCCCCCTGCTTGTGCTCACTGTCTTGACGTCTCTCTCTGTCAAATAAATAAACAAAAATCTTAAAAAAAAAAAAAATTAAATGTAAGAACCTTAATATGGCACTTGAAATCCCTTATAATCTAATCTCATTCAAATTAGCTTTCTAGTCTCATCCCATAATTCCCTCCTCCTAAATAAATATTCAGGGTTCCTTCCATATTCTACTGCTAGTCTTTTTCTAAATATACCACACACTTTAATTCCTCAATCTCAAGTGTTTATTATCTCTGGAAATCCTTGACCTAAATTTGTATAGTTACCAAAACACTAAAGCTTTAAAGACCACCAAACAGTATACAACCTCAAACTGAAATTATTTCCTTCACATCTACTATTTTACTTTTTACACCTCTATTTTAATATAGCATTTACTGTCTGGCCCACTAGATACACAGTCTTAAAGTGGAGATTACTCATACATCTCCCTGTGACTAGCAAGGTATTCAATGAATGAAGATAATTCAATGAGGTTATATAACTTGCTCAGTAGCTGGCTGAAGAGCCAGAATTATAATCCAATCCTTAATCCTAAGGGTGATATAACGCTTTATTAAAGCACCACACACACTTAACCAGTCCCATATGATCATTCAAAAAGAAGCTTTACCTTAGAAACCAACTTCACTCAACAGTCATCCCAGAAAAATCTATGAACAAGCACAATGGTATTATCTCAGATTGTGTATAATAAACCAGTCAATATCAATTAATATTGTGATAAAATAATTTGCATTTTGTAATAATTCTTTAGAATCTATGTACTCATTGCCCAAGTGTTGAAAAGTAAGCAAAACTGAATTATTCAAAACTACCTACTAAGCAAATGACCAGGCAAGCAGAACTGTACTGAACAGAATACAAAAATAGAAAAGATGTAAAAAAAAAACCCCAGCCAACATTAAGTTCATGATAAAGTGCTACCGAAGTTCAAAGTGGAAATCATTGCAGTTAGAGGTAACTGAAGATGACACAGTAACTCAAGATTATATACATCACACATATGGGAAGACACTCCAAGTAAACAGAAAACACAGTCCAAAGAGAGTAATTGGAAACATCAAAGCATTCACATCAACAATTAAATTAAATGGGAGAATATTAGGGGCACATGGGTGGCTCAGCCAGTTGGGTGACTTTACCCTCGATCTCAGGGTTGTGAGTTTGAGTTCCAGCATTGAGCCTATTTTTAAAAACGGGGGCGGGGGGGAGGGGAGGGAGGAGAACACTAAAGAACCATGGAAAAGACTGGATGCTATGTCAAAATAACTTCTAGTTAAATTAGTATGGTAAGAATTTTAAACATACTTGGGAAGAGTAGGAAGAGAAAAGGAGGTACAAATGAGGAATATGTGTATTGTGGCCCTATGTAGCTTGAAGGAAGCCAAAGAAGCCTCCCATGGTTCTCTTTTTACAACTAATTCTCCCACTCAGGCTTTACTGAGTATGGCTACAATAATCCTCCAAAAACAGCAATTCACTTTCAGACACTGATATTTATGTGGCTCAGATAATACCCTTCTCATATTAGGCAAAGAATAAATCTGTGGACACTACTACTTTAGGCTTCTCTTCTAAAACTCTGTCTTTCTCCCTCTAATTTACCTGAACACAAGCTATGGGCCACAAGTCTAATAAGAAAAGTATGGTCATATGAAAACTGCAGACCAAGTTATCTCAGCTTTAGTATGATAAGACATTTTGGACCAAATAACTTTGGGGAGGTGGATGAAGGAAGAGAAGACACTAACTTGTATGGTTCTGTGCACTCTAAGATGTTTAGAGCAACCCTGTTCTCTAACTACCAGATGCCTGCCAGTACATACCAACTTGCCCCTAAATCATTTGAGCGAAAAATGTCAAAGACATTTTTAGATGTCTCTGACATTGCTGAATGTCTGGTAAGACAGCAAAATCACCCCAAACTGAGAACTACTAATATAAACTCTAGTAGTGAATTACATGAAATTTTCAAGTCATCACGTATTGCTTTTGACTCTGCTTAACTAATTTACATAAACAGAAAAATAATATAATAAACACAATACATGTCATCTCTCTGTAAATGGCAGATTTAAAAAAGTACCTAATCTGCAAGTAAGAACAGCCTCCTCAGAAAAGTCAGGAGAAAGACAGCTTTTTAAAAGACTTATTTAGGGGCACCTGAGTGGTTCAGTTGGTCAACCGTCTGACTCTTGATTTTGGCTCAGGTCATCATCTCAGGGTCCTGAGAAGGGCTCCATGCTTAGTCCATGCTTGAGGACTCTCTCCTCTCTCTGCCCCTCCCCCTGCTTTCTCGCCTGCTCTAATTAAATCTTAAAAGAAAAAAGATAAAATAAAAAGACTTACTTAAAACAGCCTGAGCCACCTGACAGTTATATGTAAACCATTCTGTAACCTCAGTCACTGAAGATGAAGAGTAATTGACATCAAGAAGAAAATGAAAATATCCCCCAGGGAAACTAAAGTTGCAAAGCTGTAAGCCTAGTATGCAGAAAGTTAAAATAAATGGAGGATATGAGGGGTGTTTCTGGATGTATGTGTGATTTTTAAGGCATGAAATAATGTTAGAAGTTAAATGAAAATTAAGTTAATGATGCCAGTTTTGAGCAGTATTGGGGGACAGGTGAAAAGTATGTGACATAGAAATCAGGACCATGAAAGCAGTATCTCCCAAGGAGAATGAAGAAATGGCACACAGCTGAGTTCCAGCAGAACAGTAAGTAAAGATGAACATTCGAAAACACTTATTATTAAACTGAAATGTACTGAAACTAATGAAAACTTTGACTCAATAAAATATTCAAATACTTATCAGCTCAAAATGTTCATCACAGCATGTTAATAACAAAAATTGTTGACAATCTAACAAGGGCACCAAGGGAAAGATTAACTAATTCACAATACACAGGATGAAGGTCTGAAATTACACCTTATTTTAAACAATGAACCCAAAAAAGTGGGAGAAAAAACTTCGTATGATTGATTCCACATGGTGGTATCATGGGGGATAAAATGTTTGTACAAGTGTTCTGCCTTCTCTATGGTCTCCAAACTTTTCTGCCCGACATAAACATGCGTTAAGTTTCACATACAAAACTACGCACCCACTCACACAAATGTACATATGTGCCTAAGTGTATGTCACACACACGTACACATAAATGAAGGTATGTACATGAAAAGTTCTCCATCAAATGATAAACCATAACTTAATGTCCAATTATCCCTTGACACTAAAATAGTTAGTATTTAGTTTAACTATTCCCCTTTTCATTTTTGTCTCCTTTGAACATGAATGTCCCACACTTCACAATGTCCTGCTTCGAAAATGGTGCAATGTATCTCATAGAATGAGCTTTGAAAGATTTTGGGGAGGTAATCTGTGAATCTGTAAATCAATGGATTCATGCAATTGTTTTTATACATATTGCTGCCCATTGACTGCTACACTACATAGTATATGTGAAATTACAAATAAACAGAAAAGTTTAGGGGCACCTGGGTGGCTCAGGGGGTTGGGCCTCTGCTTTCAGCTCAGGTCATGCTCTTGGGGTCCTGGGATCGGCCCTGCTTCAAGCACTCTGCTCAGTGGGGAGTCTGCTTCCCCCCCCCACCTCTGCCTGGCTCTCTGCCTGCATGTAATCTCTGTCATAAATAGACAAAATCTTCAAAAAACAAAAATAAAAACACAAACACAAAAGTTTAAGAAAACATTAGAGAAATTCAGTATTTAATCTTAAAGAAATGTGGGGTTCACTGGAAACAGTATAGGCTAATGGTTTTCCAAGTCTATCTGAAGACCTGACATGCAAATTCTCAAGGGCCTTCTCCAGGTTTAGATCATCTATTGTCTGAAGAGACCAACAATCTGTTTTTAACTAGCTCTCCAGGTGATTTTTCTTAATGTTCAAATTTTAAGTATCACTTATCTAGGTGTTCTTTTTTTTTTAAGATTTTATTTATTTATTTAACAGAGATCACAAGTAGGCAGAGAGAGAGAGAGAGAGGGAAGCATGTTCCCTGATGAGCAGAGAGCCTGATGATGCCGGACTCAATCCCAGGACCCTGAGATCATGAACTGAGTCGAAGGCAGAGACTTAACCCTCTGAGCCACCCAGGCATCCCACTCGTCTAGGTTCTTAAAGCACTATTTAAAGACTCAATGGTGTACCTGGATGGCGCAGGTGGTTAAGTGACTGCCTTCAGGTCAGGTCAAGATCCCAGGGTCTTCGGACTAAGGTCCAAGTAGGCTCCCTGCTTCTCCCTTTCCCTTTGTGTCTTCCCCACTCAAGCTCTCCATCACTTTTGTCAAATAAAATCATTAATAAAATAAAATAACTCACATATCTGAGAGACAAAATTCTGTGTAACTAGAACATGGGTCTTATATCATATAGTAAATTCTGACAGTCGAATAAGAAATAGACAATTTAGAAGCTCCCAGAAATAGCTACCTAAGGAAAATGACCAGAAAAAGAGGAAGGTGGTCAATGTTACCAGTGTTAGTGACCATCAGCAAAAACAGTATCAGCAGAAACAATGTTAAATGAAATAAATCAGCAGAAACAAAATGGGCATATGATATAGAAAAACAGAGATCCCGTTCCCTTTTTTCTTTTTAAATTATCTTCTCATTCCTTTACATGCTGACAGAAAATGAAATCCAATCCTCAAATTACAGGCTCAAAATCATCCAAAGTAAAATGATTTCTTTAAACTTGGGTTTCTGGTATGTTTAAAAAGGATAAACTGAAGTACCATTAAGTAATGCACAAGCAGTTCTAGATCCCACCAAACAGGTCTAGATTTTGGAAATTAAGTCGAATATCATGCAGGACCTCTCTATGTCTCTGACTTTGCCAAGTTTAGCAGGGAGAGAATTAATAAACATGAAATAACTCACAGAGAATATTTTTTTAAAGATCTTATTTATTTGACAGAGAGACATATAGTGAGAGAGGGAACACAAGCAGAGGGAGTGGGAGAGGGAGAAGCAGATTTCCCACTGAGCGGGGAGCTCAACATGGGGCTTGATTCCAGGACCCCGGGATCATGACTTAGGTTGAAGGCAGATGTCCAATGACTGAGTCATTCGGGCGCCCCTCATCAGAGAACTTTTTAAGAGGAATAAAAAAGCAACAGAATTCAAAAAGTTAACTTGTTAGATATGACATTATGATGGCAATTTCATGAAAAAGATAATTCAAGACTGTACTACTTTGGTTGACCTTCACTTCTCTGACACCATTTTTTCATCTTAAAATGATTAACAGCGAGGTTAAACTACTCCAGGTAATGAAGACTGTCAGTAAAACTAAAAATAGAAAGGGGAAATCATGTAGGAAATGATGAACTGCTGATATTCAACAAATAATTATTACCTAAATGTCAACCCTTTCCAGTGCTAGGACTACCAGTGACTTAGAAATCTTAATTCTGACTGTTGGGTCGGTGGCTCCGGGAACGCAGGAGGAACAACAGAAAAGACTGCTGGGCCGCCATCTCCCAGCCTCCTCAACCCCTTTCCTCAACCCTTGACTCTCCCGCCAAAAGGGTGTATGCAGGTCAGGTCTCCACAGGTACCCGATACCTATGCAGGAAACAGAAGTATCAGGACCCCACACCCCACACCCTCCGATCACTAAATACCCTACCATTTATGGATGTGAGCCCATGCCCTGCCTTGGCCCGATAAAAGACCCCCGCCAACTCCCTCCCAGTGCGACTTCCCCGACTCCCCTTTCCAGAGTTGCAGAACCTCGCCCGAGGGTGCCCACCTCCTCCCCTCTCCCGGCGTGACTTTCCTAGCCCCCTTCTCCTGAGCCCTGCAACTTCCCCGGAGAGTGCCTTTAATAAATCTTGCCTTGTGCCTACCTCCCCTGGTGTCGTGTTTATCTTGCCTATAAAACCTTACACTGACCACATGGATGCCACTAACCTATAAAAATCTGAAGGAAGACATTAAACAAAAAGGACCAGAACAAAACAAATTAGAACAAAATCAGAACACACATAACCATGAAGAAAACTGATTAAGCTCAGGCAGACACAGTAACACAGGGGAAGAGGAACTGTGCCAGACTATGTCTTCTAACCACAAACTTTAATGTTTCATTAAACACCTAAATTATCCCTACACCCAATAAATAGATTTTATTTATTTATTTGACACACAGAGATCACAAGCAGGCAGGGAGGCAGGCAGAGAGGGAGAGAGGAGGAAGCAGGCTCGTTGACGAGCAGAGAGCCCAATGCGGGCTCGATCCCAGGACTCTGATCATGACCCGAGCGGAAGGCAGAGACTTTAACCCACTGAGCCACCCAGGCGCCCCTAAACCTAATAGATAAAAGGAATGCCATTCCTGGGAATACTAATGTCCAGAGTGAATCTTTTTTTTTGTGAATCTTTTTTTTTTAAACAGATCTCATTTATTTATTTGAAAAAGAGATATGAGAGAGAAAGAAAGAGCATGAGAAGGGGGAGGGTCAGAGGGAGAAGCAGACTCCCTGCTGAGCAGGGAGCCTGATGTGATACTGGGGTTCCAGGATTATGACCTGAGCCAAAGGTAGTAGCTTAACCAACTGAGCCACCCAGGCACCCCAGAATGAATCTTTTTTTAAAAAAACTATTTTAAATGGAAAAGAACTGGGGAAGTTCCGCTAATTTAATACTGTAACATATAACTTCAATCATAGCACCTTTACCGAGATAGGATAAGAGAATGACAGAAAATCAAAGCTAGGAAAATTAGCTGGTCCTACCCCAACTTACTTTGTAAAAAATATGGTTCCGGAAAAAAGCAGTATTTTTATTTTGTACATTAATATAGGATAAGTGCTTAGGATACTAACTGATACATGGCAAATGCCCAACAAATATTTGTTGGAAGAGAAAAGGAAACATGCCATAAGTATAGAAAGGATATTCAGAGAAGAACCTCTAAGTGATAACAGATATAATCAAATCAAGCTTGTAAGTATAATTCCAGTTCTTCAACTACCGCATTAAAATCCTATTTACAATGTATCTGTGACTTTGGGTGTGAGATTTTGACCCCACTGCCAACACTAAACACTCAAAAGAAGACAAGTGCTGCCTAATGGCAAAGTAATAACATTCCTGAATGGTCTCAGGTCTCCCCTATTCTTAAACTATACCACTAATATAACTATACATAAGGAACATCTGAGAATTTTTTTTATTATCTAGGTCTTTCCCAAGAAACAAGTAAAATCTTCCAGAATCTACTCTAGAAGTGAGACCTAGCTAATTATTTTCAGTATATTCCACAGGTAATTCTGAGAAGAAAACCACAATTATACAGTAACTCTGAGGGCAGAATAAAAATAAGGGTTTGCTACCAAATAAATATCTATGAATGTATGTGTGCATACATGCCCATGCTGTACATTAAGTTATCTTTAATAAAGCAGAGGACTAGCAAACACAGCGAAGAATCAGTACACACATATTTAGATATATCTGTGTAAGATTTTCCATCAAATTACTTTTAACATCTTGCTCAATGAAAGTATTTTGTAATGATCACTTTATCTCAAAAGAAAAAAAAAATAGGAAGTCCATGATATGATAAATTCAAAGCCCTAAAACATAGCAAGCAGTATGGTTTCATGGAGTCTTTTGTTCACTTATACCATTAAGGTTTATTATAGTAGATCTAGTTTCTATTACAGTAGATCTAGTTTCCATATTATTTACCAAGGAGATCTATTATGAACAGTGTTCTGCCACATTAAGAACCCTCAACAGATTCTATACTAGCAAACTTTTCCTTTTTTCAAAGAGAATTTAATTTACCATGTTAAACTAAGGAAAAAAGAAAGTACAAGTGTCTATTATTTTTACTTCAATAATTCCATAAACACTGTAAACTCCCTCTCTTTCACACACAAATCCACAAATGCTAACTTAATTTTGAAAAGCTTTTATGGAAAGGCACCTGGGTGGCTCAGTTAATCTACTTCCTCAGGCTTACGTCAGCATCTCAGGGTCCTGCGATCAAGTTCCATATCAGGCTTCCTGTTCAGAGGGGAGTCTGCTTCTCACTCTACCCCAACTCCTTGTGCTCTCTAAAGCACTCTCTATTTATAAATAAAATCTAAAAAAAAAAAAAAAAAAAAAAAAAAAAAAAGCTTTTGTGGAAAACCTATTATAAACACTAAAGGAAAACTTCAAATTCTTTAATATAATTTCACATCAAACCTAACAGTGTTTTCTGGATAACTCAAGTAAATAATAAGGAGATAAATACCTTAGTTTTGCATCTTTAAATAATACTATGTTATTCAAACATTTTTAAAGAATAAGCCCACCAAAAGAAAAACAAATGACCCCCATATGTTAGGAGGAAAATGAAAGGAGAACTTATTCAATACAGCTTAACATCTGTGGCTAATCATTTTGCATATAGAAGAAAACTCAAATAACCTTTAAAACAAAATTACAAACCAAAATTTTATTTTATTTTATTTTTTATTTATTTATTTTTTTTAAAAAGATTTTATTTATTTATTTGTCAGAGAGAGAGAGAGAGAGAGAGCGAGTGGCACAGGCAGACAGAGTGGCAGGCAGAGGCAGAGGGAGAAGCAGGCTCTCCGCAGAGCAAGGAGCCCGATGTAAGACTCGATCCCAGGATGCTGGGATCATGACCTGAGCCGAAGGCAGCCGCTTAACCAACTGAGCCACCCAGGCGTCCCACAAACCAAAATTTTAATCAAACCTAAGCCTATTCTAATATGTAAAGCTAGTCAAATTTCAATGTTTAAAAATATGAAAGCAAATAAATCAATGATTTATTGTACCACAATCTCAAAGTACCTGTACTCACCACTAGCTGTGCCTCTTTTTTTTTTTTAGCTGTGCCTCTTTTATCTAAACGTTCACATCTATCTGTAGAAGTAAAAGAGCATCTACATAATATGATACACACAAAATGCTGACATAGTGCAAACATAATTAAAACTCAAATGACAACTTTGGCATTAATCAAACTATCAGAAAGTTGTGTTCTGGGGTGCATAGCTGGCTCAGCTTAAGTAGAGAACATGTGACTCTTGATCTCAGGTTTTAAGTGTGAGCCCTACGTTCAGCGTAGACGCTACTTAAGATCTTAAAAAAAAAAAGGCATGTTCGTATTTATCTGAAAGACTGATAAGCACATTCTTAGAATTAATAACATAGTTATTATTTTTATCCTCAAATATTTTAAAGATCACTTACCTAGGCTTTGTACTAGGCTTTGTACAAATTAAATAGGTGGATGGAGTGAGATCACAGGGAACCTTCAGAACCGGTATTAACTCAAAAGCTCCCAAAGTGACTATAATATACTATCACGGTTGAGAAAAAAAACTCTGCATTAACTGCTTCCCAAATAGTAATGTCGATCTCTGTCCAAATAATAGTGAGGTCACAATTCTTAAGAGAAAAAAATGAAAGCTAAAAACCTATTTCTGGGGCGCCTGAGTGGCTCAGTGGGTTAGGGCCTCTGCCTTCGGCTCGGGTCATGATCTCAGGGCCTTGGGATCGAGACCGCATCCGGCTCTCTGCTCAGCGGGGAGCCTGCTTCCTCCTCTCTCTCTGCCTACTTGTGATCTCTGTCTGTCAAATAAATAAATAAAATCTATGAGAAAAAAACAAAACAAAACAAAAAACCCACAAAAAACCTATTTCTCAGGCACTGAAGAAAAACACAAAAATCTATTTCTCAAGGATTGCAATAAAGAAAAATAAGTTAAAAGTAAAAATGCGATGGAGGTTAACATGAATGTTAATATCATGATCGCTGCACAGAAATGTCATTATACTTAACGCTGAACTACATAATTTAAAAAAAGTTAAGATGGTTAATTTTATATGCATTTTACCACAATTAAAAAAAATTCAAGGGTTACTGTCCTTTGGAATAAAAATGAAATCTTCCAATTGCTAACATAAGCATAAACAAAACTCAACAGTACAGAACTGGTAGCCCAGAAATAAGCCCTTAAGTATAAGTCCTTTATTTGTTTAAAAGGTTTCATTTATTTATTTGACAGAGAGACAGACACAAAGAGAGCACAAGCAGAGAGAGCAGCAGTTTCCTCAGTGGGCAGGGCTTGATCCTAGGACCCTGAGATCATTACCTGAGCAGAAGGCAGAAGCTTAATGACTGAGCCACCCAGGCATCCCTATATAAGCCCTTTTAAATACATCAAATGTTTACCAACAAGGGAACCAAGACTTTTCACTGGGAAAAAAAGTCTTTTAAACAAAGTATACTAACACAATTGGATATCTACCTGCAAAAGATGAATTTAGATCTCTAATTCTCACAATACATAAAAGTTAACCCCAAATGAATTACATACCAAAATATAATACTTAATACAAAATATATACAGTTTCTTAAGCATTTAAATATAAAATGCTTAGATGAAAATATAAGTGAATCTTTGTGACCTAAGGTTATTCAAAGATACCATTACGAAAACGAACAGGTAACAGAGAGTAAGAGAAAATATTACAAATCATATGTCAGAGAAAAGATATAACTTTAAGAGGGAATAATTAAATATTAGTTTTAAAAATGGGACATCTGAAGAGACATTTCTCCAAAGATTTACAAACGGCCAACAGCCTAGTCACAAGGCAAATACAAATTAAAACTATAAGGTATCACTGCACACCCACTAGAGTGGGTATAACCAAAAGTCAGAACGCAGAGAACTAGTAAACTCATAAACTGCTGGTAGGAATGTAAAATGGTAATACTTCCTGGGAAATGATTTGGCAGTTTCTTAAGCTGAACACAAATTTACAATACAATGCAACAATTTTGCTCATAGGCATCTACCTAACACAAAAACATACTGTTCACACACCAAGATTTACAAATTAATGTTCACAGCAGTTTTAAGTTCATATTAAATAGATCCACAATACAGTATAAATTAATCTCAAAAGCATTACCTAGGTGAAAGAAGTCAGATAAAAAGACTACATATTGTATGATCTCATTTATCTTAACAGCCAAGATAGATATAGCAACAGGAAGATTAGAAATTGCCTGGGTCTAGAGTGGAAGGGAGCAAAATGACTGCAAATGATCAGAAGGAACTGAAATGATGGAAATATTAAAAAACTGAACTGGATACTGTTTTCAAAATTTTAAAATTGAATAAAGAGTGTTAACTGTACATAAAAATAGGAGTAAGTTTTATTGTATATACAATACCCCCAAAAAGCTGTTAAAAAAAAAAACAACTACCCAATAACGAAAAGATAAACTCGTCTTTCTACTTTATAAGTATGTATCCCTTAATGGACTCATATCAAAACAAAAAAAACTCCATATTGAAATAAGTGTGTTTAATCCAGCTTAAAAAAGGATGGTTTCCACATTAAAATGCTGAAACAAATGCAAAAATATTAGAAAACTAATAAAATGAGCATTCATCTAGCTAACTAACAACCAAATAGTTAAATTTCTTCAATAACCACAACCTTCATTACGAATACCCCATCAGAGAAAAAAATCTGGAAATATCCACCAAATAATTCTTGTGTATATACCTAAAATGCATTTCAAATCCCAGGAAAAGACCCATAGTAAATACTACTTGACTATTTCTATTCAGTTAATAGGGTTTATGGTAAATAGTTACTTGTTTAGAATTGTTAACTGTAATGTTTTCCTGTTTAATGGATACAAAAATTACCCTTAAGTTAGAAAATGAGCATTATGAGAGCAAACCAACAAAAGAAAATACACATTAAAACAAAGCTGTTAAAAATTATATAGGAAAAGGCAGGTGAAATAGGTAAAATTTAAAAGTATTATCTTTAAATCAGTGAAATAAGACATTTTCAAGTGACCCTTGAAACACTAATTTCAAGTACTTTAGGGTTTCCTTCTTCCCAGACAGTGGAGCATTAAAATGTTCAATGTTAAATTTAAAATTACATGCTTGCATTTTCAAATTTAGAAAACTAATGCTGTTCCCTTTGTAACATGTCTTTAATCTTTACCGTTTTCTGTAGACAAAAATGACAGTTGGTTAAATTAGCAGAGCAAGGAAAATACAAGAGTTTAACATCTGTCTTAACTCAGTCCAAAAATGTGGTTTAAGACTCCCATCCTAGCCTACAATTAAGTAGTTCTTTCTTATTCATGATGTAATTTCTACTAGTAATTTACAAGAAAATCGCTATTAAATGTTTCCTAATCAAAGGACTTAAATTCTTTTTTGAAAGATTAAGTATGTAAGTATTACGCGGATTTAAACGGTGTAGTATCTCCCGGTAAGAAAATACTACAAAGTATCCCCTTTAAAAATACAACATGAATACTTAGACCACGTCTACAGCCCAGTAACTTAAGTTTATTAAGGAATTATTCTTAAATCCTTAAGAAATTATTCACCTGTAAACACCAGTGCAACAAACTGCATAAGAAAAACTGCAGTTGCATATAAAGGAAATTCACAAAATGATACAAATGCTCTTATTTGTAAAACTCCTAAAGTGTGGTTTCCACACAATTAGAACGTGGTCCATTATCACAAATTAACATTTTATAACGAAAAAATACATATGTAAAATCTAATGCTTCACATTACAATGAGATTTTACTACCAACAAACTCAGGTGTTTATACAGAATAGTGAACAATAGGTAAAAGCTAATGTGGAATCGATTTCTTTATTAAAACATCTTTCATTGGCACCTTGGGGCAGCAGAAGGCAGAAAACTGTTCCACCCTCTGTTTACTTCGGGAAGTAAACAAATGTTAGCCCTGAGAGAGAGTCTGCGAAATCACTCCAACCTTAGTGACAGCGTTTGGTGGCAAGTGCGACAATGAGACCCGCCTAGAATCCTCTGACGGCTGTACAAGTGCACTAATCTGGAGCGTTTAGACTCAGCACAAATAGGAGTCTACCCGCGAGGGTAGAGAGTCGTCAGCCATTTTCCCTTACAGTTCAAAATATGGACACGTTCATAGAGCGCCGGCTCCGCAGCCATTATTGCCCTGCGCAACAGTCCAGTTCAGCCTGGTGCGGAGAATGCAGGGACTAGTAAGTCCTGCATCTCGTTAGAAAGGGGAAGAAATACTAAGAAACCCCTAGTCCTCCTGACCTCTCTCAGATTCTGTTGAGGGTCCAGGAAGGTACGGGCCGCCACTGATTGCTCGACACTGCTGACTTCTACCCCAAACCGCAGTATGTGAAGGTGGGGGGCAGTGGCAATACTCAGTTATTAAGTCTGGCAAAACAAAACAAAATTCCAAGGCCCCTCCCCCGCGAAAAAACAAACCCAAACAGTAAAAAAGAAAAAAACCTGCGACAGCTAGAACTGGGTCTCGGCCGCGAGAAAAAAAGGCACTGCACCAAGTCCGCCGTCCTCCGCACGCGGTGGTCCTCTCACCTTCTTTTTTTTCCTGGGGCGGGGTCTGTCGCTGAGCTTAGATAGGATACAGGTAGGGCGATTCTCCTGAGTCACCTCTTTTTACTCGTCCCGCAGCGGTGTTTCACCTTGCCTTTATCGCCCTTCTCGGCCTGTCCGCTTCACTGCGACTCTCACTGTTAGCTCTCGACGCCGACACCAACACAATGCGCTTAGGCGGCCGCCTCCCGTGTGGGAGAGGCGGCAGCGGGGACAAGCTAGAGAAAAGCTTAGTAGCTGTTTGAGGCTGAAAGGGGCCAGGCTTAATAGAGCCCCTAAAGGGCGGGGTGCGGGAAGGTCGGGGCTCCAGCAATCGCCAGGCCTGTCCTCTTCAATATGGCGGATCCGCCTAACCAAAAAAAAAAAAAAAAAAAAAAAACCAAACAAAAACCCACAACAAAACAGCCCACACACAAAAAAACGCCGCCCAACCAACTGCACAGGCGCAGACTCCCACCAACCCCGGCCTAGAGTCTTGATAACCTTTCACCGCTTCCCAAGTCCCGCCCCCGGACCCTCCCCTTACGCCTGCCCAGTCTGGTGTCCCTCAGCTGTTCAGTTTCCCCTTCTCCCTACCGTTTTTCTCTCGCTCCACCGGAACTGGGAAGGAATCCTTGCGCAAATCCGGAAATAAATCCTGGTTGAAAACTCTGGATCCGCAAACACTGTGATATAGGCGGGGAAGACCACAACAGTAAAGGCTACTGTCGGGACTTTGACCATCACACTAATGGCTGTGACAGGACCCGTCTCTGACCCTCTTCGGTTCTAGCGTAATACAGGGAAAGGGCTGGGTAGAACACAAATTACAGTAAAGAACACTGGGGGTATTAAGACTGTGGATCTGTTTTCACAGTGATTGGTCTGAAGAGTAAAGCAGCAACTCCAGAAGGGTAACTACGTATTTAAGGCAAACAATTAAGTGACGCAGGAGCGTCGCATTGACAATTTCACTTGCATCGCTGGGTTTGGTTGCATTATGAATCTGGCCAGCCAAGGAACCCGGATGAAAACGTCACCGAACCTCAAGGTTTACGCAGTGGAAAGAAGTAGACCTGAATAAAGACTGCTGGGACTGCCACTGTCTTATCTGCTGTACCGGTTGGGTCAAGACACAACGTTGCATCCCACCTCTTCCCACCTCCATTTCTTGAACGATAGCCAACCCCGATGGCAGAAAGCTAGGAAGTAGGGATTGTACAGGATCCAGTGGACAGGGACAGTTGTCCATGTGAATAAGAGAAAAGCCCACTGGTTTTCTTATGTAGCATATATCGACCCAACCATGTGGATTTTGTACTTCATTAACGTATTTCGTTAACTGATAACGTCTATATCTTTATATCTATATCTATATCTATATCTATACCTACATGATATGTATACTGGATTCGCTTTATATTATTTGTTCCTCTTTTGTGGCCACTACCAGTGGCTATCCATGGAAGATTGCAGACTTGCTACTGATGGAGATGTCATTAATAGTTATTACCTAATCAAGTCTTAAGAACACATCTCCAAATGATACTTTGCAAAGAAAATATTTGCAGAGTATTTTAATGGCCCAAGATCATCATATAGGGAACAATGGAACCCTAGTCCCTAGCAAAGTGCGATTCGTTCTCCAAACCTGCCCTACATGTAATAATCACAAGCAAAAGATTATCCGGGCCTTATTTTTGTCTCCTTATTGCCTTCCGCTTGGTAGGTGATATTTAAACATAAACCTTTTTTGAAGGCTTAAAAACTTAAATTTTTGGTAAATATTTTTTCCGAAATATACATACGTCCTATGAAGTTCACAGGATGTTAGTTTTTTCTAAGTAAACACCTGTATGTAACCACTAAAGATTTGGTTTTCCCTTATTTGACTTTCCCTTATTTAAAAGCTACTAGATTGCTATGTGACTATTTAGTGGATCCTGATAGAAGATACAAGTTGACTTTCCCTTATTTAAAGATTTGACTTTCCCTTATTTAAAAGCTACTAGATTGCTATGTGACCATTTAGTGGATCCTGATAGAAGATACAAGTTGTAGAAGAAAACATTAAGTACTTTTTACTACTCAATTTCAATTTTTGAAAAAAGTTATACATTTTCTTCTAGTGAAGTACTGTGGATGAAGTTCCTGACACTTCAGAATTTCTTGATATAGGTTTCTCTCTTGCTCCTATTTCCGCCCCATTTCAGAGATCATATTGTAAATTTCCTGTTTGAGCTGTTGCTCAAATCTGAATAACTTTAGCTAACTCTGTGGAGTAAGAGGGTGAGCATTATGTTTTCAGGGTCTCTCTGGTTCCTAAAATCCATGGTAGTAATGTGAAAGGGTGTTTATGGATGTCACAATACTCATCAGTATTTGCATTGCAGCTGAGGATCACAGAACTTGGGAATTATTTTACTTTAATACTTTCATAAGCAAGCTTTTTTTCTGTGTTGGGGATGGGCAGGGATATTGCCTTATCTTACTTTTTTGTGTGTTGGGGATGGACAGGGATATTGCCTTATCTTTGTGGCTTACTAAGAAATGATTTAGGAAGGGGTGCCTGGGTGGCGCAGTGGGTTAAGCCTCTACCTTTGGCTCAGGTCATGATCCCAGGGTCCTGGAATCGAGCCCCGCATCAGACTCTCTGCTCAGCGGGGAGCCTGCTTTCCTTCCTCTCTCTCTGCCTGCCTCTCTGCCTACTTGTGATCTCTGTCTATCAAGTAAATAAATAAAATCTTAAAAAAAAAAAAAAGAAATTATTTAGGAAAATGACAAAGGCAAATGACGTGGATGAAGGCATTGCATTATTGGCATACCCAGGAAAGCAATGAGGAATGAGAATTCGATGGAGGACTGTCTCTCCCTCCCCCAAAAGCCACCAGTTCCTCAAAAATAAACCTTTCTAGCCATTGTTCACCTGAACACATTGAGATGACAACTATTCTGACTTCCATGGACATAGATTACTTTTTCCTGAATTAAACTTTATAGCATTACATAAATATACCAAAGATATGTAACTAATTACTCTTGATGGACATTTGAATCATTTGCAGATTGCAACTTCTATGAATCAACTTACTGTCCATGTCTTTTCAGGGACCTATGTCATTTTTTTAAATAAGGTAAATTCCTGAATTTTCTGAGTATGTGTATGTTCATCTTCAATGAATAGAGCCAAATAGCTTCTCATTTTGGTTCTGCTAATTTGAATAATACATTTTGCACTTTCTTTATGTCAAAACCAATCAAGCATTAACACTTTGATATTGATTCATCTGTACTCCTGTTAGCAATCCTAGGTAGCTTTATGAAATCAAATTGAACACACTAAAAACTCTTCTTTGGATGTCAAGGAGTATTCACAAGCACCTGAACTTTAAGATGGGCCTGGAATAGGATTGCTTAGGTGGCTCAGTGGGTTAAGCATCCAGCTCTTGATTTTGGCTCTAATTATGATGTTAGGGTCATGGGATCAAGCAGGCTTCCTGTTCAGCAGGGAACCCACATAGAGATTTTCTCTCTTTCTCCTACTGCCCCATGGTCACTCTTAAACATACTCTTTCTCTCAAAGAAGTAGTAAGTAAGTAAATAAATAAATCTCCTAAAAAAGAGAGAGATGGACCTGGAATATACAGCTTTTCAATTTTGACATCTACTCAAGGCCATACTAAAAGAAAATTCCTGACTTAAGGACTCCTGGGTGGTTCAGTCAGTTAAACGTCTGCCTTCAGCGCAGGTCGTGATCCAGGGTTCTGGGATTCAGGCTCCCTGCTTCTTCCTTTGCATGCTGCACCCCATGCTTGTGCTCACTTGCTCACTCTCTCTCTAGCAAATAAATCTTTTAGAAAAATTCCTGAGCTAAAAAAATGACAAATTTCCAAGTTAATAAACCCATTAAGTTCATGGATGCCACTTGCAGTTCATAAGCCCCAAGACATTCCTCCCATTTCCCTCGTTTTGGTTTCTTTTCAGTAACTCCTGCCTTTTAGCATTATTTATACTGCCTTATTTCCTGATTTTGTCTTATTTGGGTAAAACTATTATTACATTAAAATTCCAAACAGGATTTCCCATTACATTATTATTCTCTCCAGAAATGCTTGTTAAGTGTTCTTATCACTTATTAGGAAATTAATCTTAAAAATAGGTGGAAGGAAGCACTTTCAAAATAGTGTCATCAAAAGCCATACAGAGCCTCTACCCACAAATGAACCATACTGATGAAAGTTGTGTTTTTCGGGAATCCTGAATACAGATCTTTAGTCACCCAACAATATCGTTGCATGCTGTACATTTTTTTTTTAAAGATTTCATTTGTTTATTAGATGGAGAAAGAGAGCACAAGTAAGGGGGCGAAGAGGGTCAGAGTGAGAGTGAAGAAGTCTCCCTGCCGGGCAAGGAGTCTGATGTGGAACTTGATTCTAGGATCCTGGGATCATGACCTGAGCTGAAGGCGATGTAGGAAAGAACACTAGGGCTTGAAGCCAATGGCCAAGAAAGAAGTTTGAGACAACTTTGGTGCAAAAAGGATGATTTTACTATCGCATGGGGACAGGACCAATGGGCAGAAAAAAGCTGCAATGGGGTCATGAGGAGTGGCCCGTTTTATCCTTTCAAGTTGTGAGGGGATTAGGGATAGTCCAAGTTTCTAAGGAATTTTGGAAGCAAGGTTTCCAGGACCTTGAGGGGTCCAGCCATTGTCGGGAAAAGGTAATTTATTACCATCTAGTAAAACCTGAGTCATGAGACGTTCAGATATATATTGGTCGTCCATATGCTTGGGGGACAGAGATAAAGGAAGTTTCCAAAGGAATGTTTATATGTTAAAGTAGACGTACAGGATCCTGGAGGCAGGTTGGACTAGGATCATCTTTAGGCCTTAGCAAAGGGTCAACATGAAGGTAGCTGAGTCCCTAGAGGAATGTCACTCTGCCCATTTCAAGGACTTGTCAGTGGTCTGTAGGTAGTAAAGAAATGTAGTAATTTTTCTTCTACCTTTGTTTCCCACATCAAAAGGAGATATTTAAGCAACTGAGCCACCCAGGTGCCCCCATGCTGTACATTATTTAAAAAGATTGCAACTTAGCTTACCTCCAAATTTTCTTTCAAAGATGCACGAAGTTCCTAACCTTTCAGAGTTACTTGATACAGATTGCTTCTCTCTTCTTATTTCCACCCCATTTCAGAGACCAAATTCTAAACTTCTTGTCTGAAAATAGGTCTGTGCTGTTACTCAAATTTGAGTAAGTGCATCTAACTTTGTGGAGTTGTAGTCATTAGCTTTTAGATCTTTGAAGTGCTTCAACCATTTTATCCTTCATAAAGTAGCACTGTTACCTTTTAAAATGTAAGTCAGATTATGTTATACACATGCATAGTTAAACCCTCCAAGGACTTTTTGCTGTCACCATAACAATTTCCAACTTCTGTAGGAAACCTATGTCTCTGTTGATCTAAGCCCCTTATTTAAGATAACTCCACTTGATCTCATAACTTGTAATAACCTTTGCTTCTTCTGGGTTCTTTGAAGGTTCTCAGAGCCTTCGATTCTAAGAATAACCCCTCCATTTGAAATTTTCCACTAATATTTCCATTTGTTTTAACTGTTATAACTGAAGTATCCATCAGCTCAATCATTGCTTTTCAAAGGCCTTTTTCTCTGACCATCATATGTAAAATGTCCCATAATCACTCTCTTCTATCAGCTTTTTTTTTTTTTAAAGACTGTATTTACTTATCTGACAGAAAGAGAGAGAGAGAGAGAACACAAGTAGGCAGAGAGGCAGACAGGGAGAGAGGGCAAAGCAGGTTCCCTGCCTAGCAGAGAGCCCGATGTGGGGCTCAATCCCAGGACCCTGAGATCATGACCTGAGCCAAAGGTAGAGGCTTAACCCACTGCGCCACCCAGGCACCCCTATCAGCTTTTTAAAAAATCCCTTTTACTATCTGAACTTACATTGAATGATTTACTGATTTACTATTTATAATA
Organism: Eira barbara; assembly: GCA_020311275.1. Lineage (NCBI taxonomy): Eukaryota > Metazoa > Chordata > Mammalia > Carnivora > Mustelidae > Eira > Eira barbara. Next base: position 1,351,179 of record JAHRIG010009241.1, on the reverse strand, counting down.
TATACCAAATGTCCACTACATGCCACTAAAATATTAACTCATGAGTACAGAAAATTTGTTGTGTATTGTCAGGAACTGGAGAATCTGAAATCTTACCCTCCCTTCAAGCTAGGAAATGAGCTTATCACTGCTTCATGACTGGGCCTGAAAAGATAAGATTCCCGAGTCAGAGATGACATAATTTATTTATTTTTTTATTTTATTTATTTTTTAAAAAATATTTTTATTTATTTATTTGGCAGACAGAAATCACAAGTAGGCAGAGAGGCAGGCAGAGAGAGAAGGAGGGGAAGCAGGCTCCTTGCTGAGCAGAGAGCCCGATGCGGGGCTCGATCCCAGGACCCCGAGATCATGACCTGAGCCGAAGGCAGACGCTTAACCCACTGAGCCACCCAGGAGCCCCAGACATAATTTATTACTCAGAACAGACCGCAAAAGCTTCATGTTTGCTTAGTTTTCTGTTGTTCTTCAAGTTTCATAGTTGTTTTTTTTTTTAAAGATTTTATTATTTATTTTACAGAGAGAGAGTGAGCACAAGTCTGTGGGGGAGGACTGGAGGGAGAAGAAGAGTCTCTGCTGAGCAGGGAGCCTGATGTAAAACTTGATTCTAGGACTCTGGAATCATGACATGAGCCAAACATAGCTGCTTAAATGACTGACCCACCCAGACACCCTCCAAGTTTTATAGGTACTAATATGGAGAATCCCAGGTGATTATTGGATTGTTCCACATGTATAGAACATGAAGTTTAGGAAGTCCAATCATATGACTGAGTACCCCAATAATAATAAAAAAAAAGTTTGCAGGTACCCAGAAAGAGGCAGGACTCCAACCAAAATTTGGTACATATATTGATGTACATATATTGATGATACCACTGGTAAACCAAAAGGATATAAAAAGATTTATTATGTATGTGTGGATCTTTTGCAAGAGGAGGGAAGTCTTCTGGAATTAATCCCAAATGTCTAGTGGGAACAAGAAAAAAAGAAGACTTGGTTAGGATTTTATTGTGGTTAGGAAATAGAGCAAGTAGGGACATGGATGTTTTGATTCTCATGTTGTATCATAGGAAAGCACAGAGACCTTCCCTTCATAAGCCCAGGTGTAAACATAAAGGATAGATGATGCTTTAAAATATCAACAAAGATCACGAAAGAGAGTTGTGCAGAAAGGGTTAACTCAATAGTCTTAGGTTGCTCAAACTTGCTTACCAAAGAAAGGCTTAACTTTAGGATGACTGGTCCCTGAAAGATAAACTCTGAAACTTTTGGAATACCCTCTCTGACAAGTGTTTTTGTATTCTTTAAGCTAACATTGCTACTTATAGAAAATGCCTGATTTTTTCATCCATGAGGGTCTGGATATATCAGTTTGACTTCTGGGGGCTAGAGACTGAATAGCTGTCAGGCATATGGGTAATCCATGCCTGCATAACTAACTTCAATAACAACCCTGGACATCAAGACTCAAGTGAGCTTCTCTGTTTGGCAACTGGTAAAAAGAAAAACCACAATCCCAAAATAGAGTCACTTACGCTAAGCCAAATCATCAATCATCAAACAGGGACTTTACTGTAGTTTCAGTCTCTGCAGAAGTATAGTTTTAACCGGTCAGTCAAAATCCTTGAGTTGCTTCCACCTTTCACTGATTGTCTGCTATGAACAATTGTATACAAATATTTATTTGAGTCCTTGTTTTTAATTCTTTTGGGTATAGATTCAGAAGTGGAATTAATGGATCATATAGTAGTTCTACATGTTTAGTTATTAGAAGAACTACAGAACTATTTTGCTTGGTGCTCCATTATTTTACATTTCCACTAGGAATGCATAAGTGTTTCATTTTGCCCACATGCTTGCCAACACTCCAATTTTTAAAAAGATTTTATTATTTATTTGTCAGAGAGAGAGAGAGAGAGCACACAAGTAGCGGGAGGGGCAAGGATGAGAGAGAATCACGCTCTGTACTGAGCAGGGATACCAATGTGGGACTCGATTCCAGGACACTGAGATCATGACCTGAGCTGAAGGCAGATGCTCAACCAACTGAGCCACCCAGGCATCCCCACTGTTTTTTTTTTTTTTTTTCTTTTAAAAAATAATAGTTATCCTAACATATGGGAAGTATTATCTCATTGTGGTTTGGGTTTTCATTTCATGAATTATTACTGATGCTCAGCATATTTTAGTGTGCTTATCGACTATTTTGGCATGTCCCTTGGACAATGTCTATTCAAATACTTAATCTGGGTTGACTGGGTGGCTCAGTAGGTTAAAGGGTCCTACTCTTGGTTTTTGCTCAGGCCATGGATCAAACTCACAGGATCCACGCAGAGTAGGGAATCTGCTTGAGATTTTCTCCCTTTGCTCCTTCCTCTTCTCTTTATCTCTAGAAATGAAAAAATAAATGTAAAAAACAAACAAAAAAACCCCAAACAAAGAAACAAAACCCAATACTTAACCCATTTTGAAGTGAGTTTTTGTTGCTACTGTTGTCGAGTTGTACATATATCCTGGCTATTACTTATCCCCTTAAGAGTATGTAACTTGCAATTTTTATTTTTCAATTGCAGGAGGTGCCATTTCATTTTGCTAATAGAGTACTTAGATGCACAAAAATTTTAAATTTTAAGGTAGTCTAACATGAACTTTCTTCTTTTGAGCATGGAAATCATTGAGTCACATCAACATCATGGAGGCATAAGACATCTTTCATTTTGACCACCTCAACAACAAAAATTTGGCATCCATTCATGAACAAAAGTGCCTCTGTGGGAGGTATAAGCACACAGATCTCAGTCCCAGCTACTAGTACTGAGAACCAGTTGTTCCTCTCGATCACAATGTGGGAGCACCGGGACAACACTGATGTGGTCAGACCCAATGGACAACAGGCTCTGTGGAAGTCCAAGTTTCCTTAACAGACATTCCAGTGGGGAAAAGAGTTTGGATACATTGGAGTAAATAGGTGAATAGCTTGGTTTTACCTTCATCGGCATTCCCACAGGTTATCATGGCTTAGGGCAACTATGATTTCTCTGGCAGAAGAATTTGAGAGTGGCTAAATGAGTATTCAGATTCCCTAGCTACATGGAACCCTGGCAAAAAGTCTCATTTCTCTTGCAAAGCATCCAGAGTATCAAATAAGGAGTACCACTATAATGAGGGAGCAAATATGAGGAACAGCAATTAAGAGTCTCAGAGGATATTAAAAGGACACATTTTTTTGCTGACTTCACTGCAGATGTCATCAGAAAGCTGCCCACAAGGTACTGGGAAAACCTCACCCTGAATCCCACAATCTCACCCTTGGGTATTTCTAGCACCCGTGCTCATACTTACCAACTCTTTGCAGCCAAGTTCCTATGTTTGCTTTATAGGTTATATGAACTTTGGTAGGTGTTTTAACTTGTAGAAAGCAGCTGAGGACCTGTAGGCCAGAGAGAAACCACAAACTTAAGTTATAATACCAGCTTTGGGAGAACAAAAGAGGCTATCAGCCCCTGACCTGGTGTACTCTATGACTGAGAGAAGATATACAAGCTTAAGAATTGTCCTGCAAGAAAGGGTAAGAAGAATGATGCAGTTGTGCTAATACAAGTTTTGAGAAACCTTAGACTCTCTAGCAGTACTTACAGAAGGTGTTTCTCCCATGAAGAAAATTTGTGAAAATTAGAGGAGTTGATCACTATTTCAAACACAGCAAGGCAAAACTTCAAGGAACATGACAAATCAAGGAAACATATCACAAAAGGATCACAAAAATTTAAAGACAGGGAGATCTACAATTTACCCAACAAAGAATTCAAAATGGCTGTTTAAAGGAAACTTAATAAGCTATATGAAACCACAGAAAGACAATTTAATAAAATCAGGATAAGAACCTAGAAACAAAATGAGATATTAAACAAAGAGATAGAAATAATAAAAAAGTACCAAATAGAAATTCTGGAATCAAATAATTAAATGAATAACTGGAAAAAATGAAATAGAGACTATCAACATCAGAAAAAACTGAATAGAAGAAGTAAGAATCTCTGAGTTAGATGATGGGAACTTTGAAATTGTAGTTGGGATGCCTGGTTGGCTCTGTCAGTTAGGGATCTGCTTTCACCTCAGGACATGATCCTGGAGTGTCAGGATTGAACACAATATCAGGCTCTCTGCTCAGCAAGAAGACTGCTTCTTCCTCTCCCTCGGTCCCTCTGTCCCTCTTCCACTGCTCATGCTCTCTCTTTCTCAAATGAATAAAAATAAAAATAAAAATAGAAAAAGAAAAAGAAAAACAGAGAATCTTAGAAGCAGCAAGAGAAAAGAAATTATAATTTAACGATGATCACTCCCATTATACTATCAGTGGATTTTTTAACAGAAATCTTACAGGGTAGGAAAGAGCAGGATGATATATTCAAGGACTAAAAGAAAGAAAGAAAAAAAAAACCAAGAAAGAACTCCGTCTGGTAAAGTTTTCCTTCAGAAATGAAGAAAAATAAAGATTTCCCCAGGTAACAAATTTTGAGGTAATTTACCACAACTAGACCTGATTTACAAGAAATGCTGAAAGGAATTCTTTGAGCTGAAATGTAAGGATACTGATTAGTAGCAAGAAAACATACAGCTTGCTGGTAAAGATAAAAATATGGTAAAAAAATCAGAGCTCTCTAATATTGTAAAATTGTGGTATGTCAATATTTAATTCTAGTGTAAAGGCTAAAGGATAAGAATATTAAAAAAAAAAGATGTTTCTTACATTTGTTAACGTATACACTGTAAAGAAGAAGTAAATTGTGCCACTTTATAAAAGGGCAGAGTTTTTATATATAATCGATGTTAACTAGCCATGAACTTTAAATGGACTGTTACAGCTATAATATGTTTTATGTAAGTTTAGTGGTAGCCGCAAAACAAAAACCTATAAGAGGTGCATAAATGATACATAAAAGAAAATCAGAGTTTACACGGGAAATTACCAGTTCTCAAGGGAAGGCAGCAAGAAAGGAAGAATGGCACAAGGGACTATAAAACAGTTGTAAGACAATGAATAAGACAGCTCTAAGTCCTTATTTTTTTAAATATAGAAATGTAAAAATGGAAAGGAATACATTTTCCAATCAAAAGGTATAGAGTGGCTAGCCGGATAAAAAAACAAAACCCAACTACATGTTGCATACTAGAGAGTCACTTTATCTTTAAGAACATACTTAGCCTCAAACTGCAGGATAGAAAAGATATTCAAGGGAAATGAAAATTAAAAGGGAACAGAGGGAGCTGTATTCATATCAGACCAAATGGACATTGGTCAAAAATAGTAATGAGATAAAAATAGTAACCGTATAAAGGTAAAGGTATCAGTTTATCAAAAAGATACAATAGTCATAAATATAGACATGTCTAACGATGGAATAATTAAATATATTAAGAAATATCTGAAGGGTGAAATAGACAAGAAAACAAAAATAGTAGTGGACTTCAATACCCCACTCTCAGTAACTAGTAGATCCTCCAGAAAGTTAAAAGGAGATGTTGACCTCAACCACACTTTAAATAAAATAACCTAACAGACAGATATAGAACATATTATACACTGCCGCAGAATACACATTTTTCTCAAATATGCATGGAATTATCTCTACGATAGATGATGTGATAGATAAGCCACAGAACAAGCATTAGCAAATTTAAGGTGACTGATAACATACAAAATATATATATTTTTTTTAGAGAGAAAGAGAATGCATTCAGGTAAGTAGGGGCAGGGAGGGCAAAGGGAAAGGGAGAAAGAGAATCTCAAGCCGATTCCCTGCTAAGTATGAAGCCCCACATGAGGCTTGATTTCACAACTCTGAGATCATGTCTTGAATAAAAATCAAGAGTGAGAATCTTAACCGACTGAACCACCCAAGTATGTTTTCTAATCAGAGTGGTATGTAACTAGAAGTCAAAACCATGAAGAAACCTGTTTACATTTACACTTACAAATAAATGGAAATTAAACGCATTCTGAAGAACAATTAGAAAAAATGTATAAATGGAGCTACCGGGTGGCTCAGTGGGTTAAAGACTCTGCCTTTGGCTCAGGTCATGATCCCAGGTTTCTGGCATTGAGCCCCTGCAACAGGCTCTCTGCTGGGTAGGGAGTCTGCTTCCCTTCCTCTCTCTCTGCCTGCTCTCTGCCTGCTTGTGATCTCTCTCTGTCAAATAAATAAATAAAATCTTAAAAAAAATGTATATTCAGCAAAGGAAATGGAAACAACATACCAGATCCTTTAGAATACAGCTGAAGAAGTTCCATTATTAAGGGGGAAAGAGATCTAAAATAAATACATTCTATACTTTGAGGAAATGGAGATAGAAGAACAAACTAACCGAAAAGTGAGCAGAAGGAAGGAATAATAGGGAAGAGAACAGGGAAAGGAAGGAAGGAAAAAGGAAGAAAAGGAGGGAGGGAGAGGGAGAGAGAGAGAGAAAGAAAGACCAGTAAACAATAGAAATGACCATCAAAACTAAGAACGTTGGGGCACCTGGGTGGCTCAGTTACGTGAATGACTTTTTTTTTTTTTTAAGGTTTTATTTATTTATTTGTGAGAGTATGTGTTCCTGAGCATGAGCAAGGGTAATGGCAGAGCCTGGGAAAAGGAGATTCCCACTGGGAGTACAACTTGGGACTTGACCCCAGTTGACTTGAGCTGAAGGCAGATGTTTAACTGACCGAGCCACCCAGGTGGCCTGTGAGTGACTTTGGATTTCTGCTCAGGTCCCGATCTCAGAACCCCGCATCCCCTTTCAGCACAGAGTCTAATTGTCACTCTCTGTATACTTCCCACCCCTCAGTCTGTCTCAAATACGTAAATAAAATCTGAAAAAAAAAAAAAAAAATCACCTCCAACCCCTACACTCCAAAAAAACAAAAAACAAAAACCAAAAAACAAAACAGAGTTGTTTTTTTGAAAGGACAAATTGAAAACCTTTAGCAAGGGGAAAAAAAAAGATTCAAAAAATTAAAGAGAAACTGCAGAAATATAGAGGTTTTAAGAGATTGCTAAGAACAACATATTTGAGGGCTCAGTTGGTGAAGCATCTAAATCTTGGTTTTGGCTCAAGTCATGATCTCAGGCTTATGAGACTGAGTCCTGCATCCGGCTCTGCCCTCAGCAGGAGTCTGTGTCAGATTCTCCATTTCCTTTTCCCTCAGTTCCTCCTCTGCTTGCATTCTCTCTCAAATGAATACACTCAATCTTAGCCAAAAGGCCGAAAAGCAATGTCTCTCTCAAATGAATACATAAATCTTAAAAAAAAAACACCCAAAACACTACATTGAGTAAACTGGAAGAAATGGATAAATTCCTAGAAACATATAACTATGAAAAGTGAATCATAAAGATAGAAAACTTAGACCAATAGTAAGTAAGGAGGTTGAACCCATAATAAACACCTCAACAATAAAAGTTTAAAAACAGATAGTAACAGTGGTGATGTTTACCAAACATTCAAAGAAGAGTTAACACCAATCTTTTCAAATTCTTATAAGAAACTGAAGAGGGAACACTCCCAATCTCATTTTGCATTGACAGCATTACCCTGATACCATAGTCAGACAGAGACACAACAACAAAAAAGAAAACTAGAAACCAGTATCTTTGATGAATACGAGAGCAAAAATCTTCAACAAAATATTAGCAAAACAGATTTGATAGCATATTAAATGAATCAGATACCAAGACCAAGAGGGATTCGTCCCTGGAATGCAAGCACAGTTCAACACAAGCAAATCAATCAGTGTGATACATCACATTACTAGAATGAGAGATAAAATTAGTATGATCAACTCAATAGTTTTACAAAACCTTGTGACAAAGTACAACATCGCACAGTAATAGAAACTCTCTACATACCTTGACATAACAAAGGTCATCTATGATAAGCATATAGCTAACATTATATTAAATGATAAAAGACTGAAACTTTTCATTTAACCTCAGGAACCAAATAAGAATACCATTCTCATCACTCTTATTCAGTGTACAGTGGAAGTTGTGGTCAGAGCAATCAGGCAAGATAAAGAAATAAAATGTATTTGAATCAGAAAGGAAGATGTAAGTTGTTTTTGTTTATTAGATAGCATGATCTTATGAATAGAAAATCCTCAACAGTCAGGCAATCAATCAATCCAATGAATTTAACAAAGTTGCAAGAGACAAAATCAACACACAGAGTTGGTTTTATTTCTATACACAATGAACTACATGAAAAAGAAAGAAAACTATCCCATTTAGTAGAATAAAAAAATGAAAACTAAACAATAAGTTTAATCAAGGAAGTGAAAGTTCTACACATTGTAAGAAGAATTTGATGAGCAAGAAATTGAGCTAGACAAAGAATGGCAAAATATGTCATGTTAATGAATTGTAAGAATTAATATTGCTAAAATGTCCACACTGCTAAAAGCCATCTATAGAGTCAACTGAAATCCTAACAAAATTCTGGTGGTATAATAAAAAGAAGAGGAGTCTCCCTTTTGGAAGGGTTTTAGGAAAAGCAGACAGGGCTTGTCTTTCCATAGAAAAGAGAGAAGAAGCAACAGTGAGAAAAAGATATACAGACCTGGTCTGGACATCTTGGGAAAGCTGTTCAATTCCTGGAAATCTTTACTTTCAGGTCACCAGATGATGGGAAGGTCCAGTCAGTGTTTGGATGTGTCATGTGAATTTGAGAGTCTAATCCCTGGAGTTTGGCAGCACAGGGTTGGTTAGCAGTTCCTGATAAGTGCCTTTCCAGTGAGGTTGAAGAGAGTCTTTCTGGAAGTGTCTTTTCCAACAAATAGAGCTCTAGGTTGCAAGGTATAATGGTTAAAGTCATCAATTCCCAGCAGCTCACTGTGAAAAGATTGCTCTATCAAAGCATGATTATCATAGCAGATGCAAATAGAAACAATTAGCTTAATTTACAATATTAAGTATATTTCCTTTTGTGGGTCAAAGGGGGCAAGGGTCAAGTACATTGGACATTCTGTGCCTGTGTCAAAGCGTGAGAGTATATGAGTTCCAGAGGGACTGGATCCGAGATTTAGAAGCACTGGCAAAGCTTTCAGCAAAGCTATTTGGAGGGTCACTACAAATTTGCCAGTTGAGTCTAAATATTGCTGGACTGAGGATATTGAGGACTGAAGATGGTATGCACAATGAAAGTGTTGTAAAACTGGTAAAACAGCACAAAATTGTTAATGTCTTTGACCAGTACTGGTAAAACAGCACAAAACTCTTAATATCCTGTGATAATGAACTATGCTTGCATCCCAGGGATGTAGTAAAATGAGTTCCCTAATCACTAGAAAGTTTGAGAGGTGTTCCCCAGTAGGAATAATGTTTTCTTTTTTCCTTCTTTCCTTCTTCCCTTCCTTCCTTCCTTTGTTCCTTCCTTTCCTCCCTCTCTCCCTCCCTCTCTTCTTCCCTCCCTCATTCCTCTTTCTTTCTCTTTCCTTTCTCTTTCTTTCTTTTCTTCCTCTTTTCCTTCCTTCCTTCCTTCCTTCCTTCCTTCCTTCCTCTTTCTTCCTTCTTTTCCTTCCTTTCCTCCCTTTCTTTCTTTCAAGATTTTGTTTATCTGTTTGTCAGAGAGAGAGAGAGAGAGAGAGTGCATAAGCAAGGGGAGTAGCAGAGGAGAGAGAGAAGCATGTTCTGTGCGGAGCAGGGAGCCCAATGCAGGACTTGATCCAAGACCCTGAGATCATGACCTGAGGTAGAGACAGACGTTTAACGACTGAGCCACCCCGGTGTCCCAGGGATAATCTTTTCTAACAGATAGTCTTTTCTAACATTATAGATAATCTCTTATCTATAAGAGAAAGGCTTGGTATCATAAGAAAACATACAAAACAAGACTAAAACATTTATATCCATGAGATGGAGAAGCTGTATGAAATTCATTTGTACAGACATGTTTCCCTGGCTTATATTTTCCCTGGATTATACTTTGGACAGGTAGGACAAGTGAAGTAGGCAGTTTTTGTGCCCTTGCTGACATTTCCCCAACTGATAAGGGTTTATGAATGCTACCATTTTGCCATTGACCAATGGCTCAATGCATGTTTAAGGATGGAGAATTTAGAATTTATGGTAGATCAGATTGTTATTTAGTCCAAACCAGAATTTTCTCTTTTTATCAAACCCCAAATTACTAATTTTCCAATATTGTTCTCTTTCTGTGGCCAATTACTGGGTATCTCTTACTGATGTTTCCAAAATTATCTTTTGGGAGAATATCCCTTTGAACTGGGACAGAGGTTTAGCTGTTAGCTTTCTTGACAGCAGCATTTTTTTAATGAAATATCAGCAAGTTGGATCAGCTTAGCCTCCAGGGAGTTGTGTTTTGGAAACTTAGTTACAGCCAGAGCAGTCAGAAGCATGGTATTTAATAAATTTTGGGGTTTGAAGCCATTTTAAATTTTATTGCCATTGGAGATATGGACACCTCATTGTTTCCATAATTTCCCCAATTCATAAGCTACCCCAAAGGAAAACCAACTATTGATATAAATGTTTATGGTTTTACTGCTGGCTGTGGTACAAGCTCTCATAAGGTCATATAATTCAGCCTTTTGAGCTGAAGTAGTGACAGGTAAATGGCCTACCTTAAGGACTTAAATGGGAGTTATAATAGCAAACACAGCACAATATTTATCATTTTTGTTCTTTAAAGAATAATTATAAAAAAAACATGCAAAAATCTGTATTGATAACAGAAGTTTTCCATAAATTGTTGTGGAGATTTCAAAGGTATTCTTTCAATATTAAGCAGTTTTAAGTGGTTTCACCTAGACCCAAATGAAGTCCTTGTTTTGAGATCTGATGTTATAAGCATGTAACCTGAGTCTGAGTAAATGGCAATTTTTCCTCTGGAGACTTTATATGCTAAAAGTTTTGGCAGGTGAATGGTGCCTCCTGTGTAGAAGTATGAAAAGGGGAGCAAAAAAAGCAAATCATCTAGATATTATAATAAGATAGAGTCTGCAGAAAACTTTTAATCATCCAAATCAGCTTTTATGTTTGTGAAAAGTAAGAACTCTGTGAAACCCTGGGCAATGACTGTCTAGATGTATGGCCATTCTTCCCAAGTGAAAGCAAAAAGATATCAGATATCTTTATTAATTGGAATAAAAATACACTCTATACATTAATATAATGAAAAATTGGTGTTTCGCGGGAATGAATGCCAGTAGTGTATGAAGATCAATTAGGAATGATACAATTCTGAGTGATTTATGTTATTTATTTCTTGGAAGTCTTGTACAAACCTCTATCCTCAGCCATTGAGCTTTCTCACTGGTAAAACAGGGGTCTCACATGTACTAGTGAGGCCCTGAGATTTGGGATCTTCTACTATGGGCTTGAATGCCCATATAGGACATTGAACTCATGGAAAGAGTTTTCAAGGGATCTCTTTGAAACTTAAAAAAAAATTTTTTTTAATTGTTTATTTCAGAGAGAGAGAGGTCACAAGTCGGGGGCAGATGCCCTCCTTCTGGAGCTAGAGAAGAAGATTCCCCACTGAGCAGGGTGCCCATGCGGACTCAATCCCAGGACCCAAGGATCATGACCTGAGCTTGGGAGATGCTTAATGACTAACCCACTCAGTCTTGAATCTTGATGAAAGGTTGAGTCTTGACAGGAGGTGCACTGTGGATTATGTCAACGGCAGATGAGGATTTTGCCTACAAAAAAGATGGCAGTTGTTCCAATATGGACAGGTGGTCATTGTTCTCAGACTTGGCTATAGTACATCAGAAACAAAGCATAGAAAAGTTGTCAAATGGTCATATTAATTCCCCTTATTGGCCAGTTTGGTTATTACTGTTAAGTTCTAAATTATTCCTCCTTTTGAGAGAAAAGTTGTGGTTGAATTTTTTTTTTTTACGAAATCTTGGCCCAGTAAATTAATAGGGCAGAAGAAGACACTGTATCTCTCAAAGGGCCTAAACAAAAGGAATAGGTTCAGAGACAGGAATCTGTTGATCTTGAGTTTAGACTATTCGAAGTATTTTAATACCCTGAGGCAGGGGCTGCTTTATAGTACTGGGATTGAGCACAGGAATGTAACTCTAGTATTAATATAGACAGACACAGGTCCATTCCCAGACAAGTGGGTTCTCATAAGTCAATTAAGAGGGAGGATTAGGAAGAACCCAATAGTTCCTTGGAGCTTATCATTTGGAATTGGGAGTACATTGGACACACTGGCCACGATACTGAAGACATCTGTAACACTTAAATTCACGTGCCCAGGCTCTTTGCAACTGTAACACAGTAGAAGGTTTCTGGGGTAGATGGTGGTGATGGTGGTTTTTAGGGGTTTTCGTTTGTAGGAATTGAAAATTGAAAATTTCAGCAATCTTTAAGTGACCTATCTAGATGCTAATGAGCTAGTTGGCCATATTAACTAAAACTAAGGAGTGGGCTGTTTTACATTCCATTTTGGTCCTTTTAACTGAAAGAGAAAGATCTCAGTTCAGACCCTTAATAAACAGAGTTAAAAATTATGTATGGTGGCTACATCTAAATGCAGGGCACAATTTGGAGTTGATTATAATAGTCATGAATGGACTTACCACACTTCGTGTGTAAACCTGAATTTTGTTTCAATCAGAAGGCTTGAGAAAAGCTACCATAATTGCCTGATGAGGATTTCTACTGAGCGGTCTAGCATTCCTTTTGCCATGAATTAAGGGTCTCTTTTTCTAAATTCCCTTCAAGATGTTCCCTTTTTCTAAATCCCCTTCAAGATGTTACCTTCTGGTTATTTTTATGCATTGTTTGGTCTGGCACTCACCAACAAGTATGGGCACCAATTGATACAAATCTGTGCAATCAGATTGGTAAATTTAAATAACTGTGTTAAATTTTTTAACAAACTTATGAGGATCCTCAGTCACTCTACAAAACTTTAACTATGGCTCACGAGTCACCCTTATCATAGGGAACATAGAAAAGTTGAGATTTATATAGATCCTCGGAAGTTTGAAAGAGGTAGATTTTATATTTCATCTTACCCAAAGGCCTGAGAAGTAATAAAAGAGGTAGATATTAATAGGTTCAGAGGAGTAAGAATTAAGGAGAGATTTGGAAGAAATGATAGTTTGGCAGAGAGAGTAGAGGAAAATGGCATAAGAAGGGTCTGAGCACAAGGTAGCTGCTATGTGTCTGCAGACAAAGATGAGGGAGCAAGACAAGAAGCTATTTTTACATCTTATCATTTGTCACAGGTAATTTAGAAATAATATTTTGTGAAGAGGCAAACCTAGAATCCTAAAAACAGCTGGAAGCCACAGGGTACCATTTAGACAAACACTCCAATCAGATTTTTGTCTCCCTTTTCTTTCCCTTCCTCCCTCCCTTTCTCTCTCCCTCTCTCACTTTCTTTCTTTCTTTCCTGTTTCTTTCTCTTTCAGAGCTATAGATTCCTAATTTAATTCCTAGTAGAACAAGTTTGGGTAGATCAAAAGTTCCTTATTGCAGCAGCCGGGTGGCTCAGTTAAGTCTGCCTCTTGGTTTCTGCTCACATCACGACCTCATGGTTGTGGGTTGGAGCCACAGGTCAGGCTCTGTACTTAGTGTGGAGTCTGTTGGAGATTCTCTCCCTTTCCCTCTGCCTGTCTGTCGCCCTCTTCTACTCCTCCTATTCTTGCTCTATTTCTCTAAAATAAATAAATAAAATCCTTTTTAAAAAGTACCCCATAATAGTCATTGAAGTACTAAGTTACTGTAGTTAAGTTTGTCTATTTAGTTATAAATGCTCAAGCAGAGGGACCATAGTTTTCAAACATTAACTGGGTAAAGTCCCAGGGCAGTGGTGGGGTAGAGAACCCTTAAAGCATTATGTTGACTGTTACTCTATTTCTTAGAGACTTTTCAGGAATCAAACCAGAAACCAGCTTAGTTCCAGAGAGAAAGAGGTATTGGACTGAAGGTTAGTACAGTTCTGGGCAGAAGAGTGTAACAGCAGGAACAGCACGAACAAAGACTACACAGTTCTAAGTTCTAACAGTCTCAGTTCCAACTGAAACAATCCAGTTCCCAAAAGGAATTGACTGAAAGGCTTGCAGAATTTCAAGCAACACAATTCCAACAATCAATCCAATCAAATAGGACTGAGGGCGAACAGTTCAAACTGGCACATTTCTGAACAGTGATCCCAAACAGGATTCAGACCAAAGGCAAACATAATTCTATCAGAAACAGTCTGATTCCAGGGTGGAGTCAGACTAAATACCAAACAAGTACTTTCAGAAGATGGAAACAAAAACCAAGGGCTTTAAAAAAAATCCCAGGTAAGCACAGACAGTTCAGACACAAAGAAGGAAGCTCCAAATCCAGGACAAAACTTACCCTGAAATCTAGGTTGGAGAGAAAGCCTTAAGTCCAGTCAGTTCTACACGTACCACCATTTGCTTGCTCATCAGTCCTGGAGTTGTTGGTGACTTCTCTGGGATCCCCATGTTGACCGCCCAGTAATGGTAACTTTCAAAATAAGGGTTTACTTGGGAATAGCAAAGAATTGCAATTCTGAACAAGTAAACTGCAGCAAAACCATAGGCAAGTCTGGAGAAGAAAAAACAGGAAGGCTCTTAATGCTCTATTTTAGAGTAAGGGGGCTTTGAAAAAGCTACTGTATACAAAAAAGCACATTGGCTACAGAGAGAGTTCAAAAATATAGTGTATTCTTATCTGCTGGGCTGTTGTGGGAAGTTGGGAGAGAAGAGATAAATCTTTCTTCCTTATGTGACGATAGTAAAGCAGTATCCACAAGCAAGATCTGTTTTTTCCTGTCCAGTTTACAGTTGTGAAGGAATGGTAGGAATGCCAATTTTTCCAAGCTCCATTTTATGGAAGTTTCCTTTTATTAATTTTCACAATATCAACAGAGAGGCAGATAGGATGGAGAATAGTCTAAATTCGAAGAGGAATGTGAACATTTCTTAATGAGAGAGGAAGCTGTAGAAAGAGATGTTTGGAAAGGATCACAATAGTTGAAGTTCTTTGCTATGGGTATCTTCCTTGGTTAGACTATAATCCCCTGAAGAACTTTTTAAAATTCTTGAAACCTAGGTCTAAAGTCTGATCAATTATATGAGAAAGGAATATAGAAATAAGACCAGCTGAATGAGAAAAACCAAAGCTATCTATTCTGAGTTTGCTGTAGAAAAGAATCAGCCACAATGATTCAGCTCAGAGGTAGGCAAAAGATTGGAAAACTTTATATTGGAAAAAGGTGCCAGGTCTTTCCTGATTGGAAAATATTGGCTAAGGAAACTGTAAATAAGTAAGCTAGAAAAGAGGAATCCTGCATGCTTTGTTAGGAGTGTATATTGGCTTTGTTTGTATCTAAATTGAATCAGAGGATAAAAATTAAGGAACATGTCCATTATTAATCAAATTATGGCCATTTTGGAATGATCGTTATGAAATTACTGTTTAGCTCTGGATTATTATTAAAAATAGCAATCTGGTTATTAGAGGTATGATTTGTAACAATCTGGCTATCTCAATTGTTAGAGATAAGGGTTGATTTCCTGGGCAGTTAGCAGGAGAAAGTTCTATTTTTATATATGATCTGATCACTATCTGTTTGTTTATTGATTTTTTAATTGAGGTATACTTGATATACTTGATACATAACATATTACTTAGAGTCATGCCATACAATAATTGACTATTTGTATTGCTGAAAATAAACTACACGTCTCAATGGTATTAAGGCCAAGTCACTAAACCAGAGCATAACCTAACTGTACTTTCCTTCTCCCCTGGAAATGCAGTCTAAACTGGTTGGTAATTTCCTGGTCCACACCGATGATGTAATATGTCACATGGGCCCATTCAAAATAAGATGAGGTATTTTCACTAGTCACACTCTTTTGTCCCCAAATGAAGGTGATCTCATTTGAAATAGTATGTACATATATTTC
Organism: Eira barbara; assembly: GCA_020311275.1. NCBI lineage: Eukaryota > Metazoa > Chordata > Mammalia > Carnivora > Mustelidae > Eira > Eira barbara. The sequence goes on along the minus strand of JAHRIG010009241.1, from coordinate 1,335,221 downwards.
TGTTTATGACTTCCTTGTCTTGCCTTTAAAAACCTTTCCATTTTGTAGCCTTTTGGAGTTTTCATCTACCTGCTAGATAGAATGCTGATAGCATACATTCATGAATCCTTAATAAAGGTAATTAGATTTCCAAATTTAATGTATGGCGATGCCTGGGTGGTTCAGTCAGTTAAGCGTTTCCATGGTCCTGGGATCAAGTCCTGTATCAGGCTCCTTGCTTAGGAGTCTGCTTCTATTTCTGCCCCTCTTCCTTGCTTGTGTTTCTTTGTTTCCTGTGTTTCCTTCTTCTCTCTGTCTCATAAATAATACCTTAAAAAATTAGAGATCTCTTTAAAATGTGAAATTCATTGCGTTATTAATGCAAAGTTTGAAATTATTTTATGGTAGTGTTAACACTTTCTTCTTAAACCATAACTTTTATAAGCTGTGGTGTTAAGGACTGCTGTGGCTAGGCTACTCTATCTTCTGGCTTAGAACAGTGAAAGAATTCCTAATGCACTGGGTCTAAGTTGAGCTCCTGACCCTGATTGACCCCTAAGAGCTTTGGAAAGTCATCCAGCTTAATTCCACTAGGTCCCCTTTACTATTGGTTTTATTTCCTGTTGCTCTTTTCTTTCCAGAGAACTGCATTTTTCTCCACTGCCTAAGTGAAACTATCTGTCCTAATTAGTATCCACTGGTGGTGAAAAATAAGCTTCACGTTTAAGATCTTTTGGAAGGTGTTGGACCAAAGCCTTGTCAGGTATATAGCTTGTTAGCTTTTTATTGAATTTTAGCCATTTTGAGCTACAGCAGTCCTTACCAAGACAGCTACACAAAGAAGAGTAGTGAAAGTTATGCTTGAAGAAAAAACTCTTGGACTACAGTAAAATAATTTAAATTTTACATTAATATATAAGCTGTTAAAACAAAAACTAAAGATAGAAAACATATTTCCTCCTATTTGACAGCACATTTTAAAAGTTTAGATTATAATTTTTTATGACTAAATTGGCACAAGATATAGCGTGTATAAAATAAGCACAAAGTTTACTTTTTTTCCCCTCCCTCTGGGATTTATGTTGTGTTCCAGCATTTACTTTAGTAAAAAGTTGTTGGTTTCTTTTTGTTGTTGTTTGTTTGTTTGTCTTCTGTTTTGTATAATTAGTTCATGGAGTTCATTTTTAAAATGTCTATACTACTATGAAAAGCCTTACTGTGATTAGGGATTTAACCTTTCAGAATATATTGTTAAAAAGAAAACCAGAGGCCCAAAATGGTCATTAGGCCAAGTCACCAAACAGGAGCTAAATAGCTAACTTAATTGTACTTTCATTATCTTCCACAGATGTATTTTTAACTGGTCAGTTAGCAACTTTTTTGGTCAGCTCCAGTAAATTGTGACATGGGCCCTCTCCTTTCCCCAAAGGAAGATGAGGTGATCTACCTAATAAGGTACTCTGCTCTTTTCCTTTAGGGAGAAAAAATATTTAAAAAAAAAAGAAAGAAGAAATAAAAAAAAAAAATGAGCGGAGTGCTAAACGAACTGAGCCACCCAGAAGCCCCTTTTGAAAAACCTTTCATTTCTAACTCTCTTGGCACTCCCTTCTATAAAACCCTTCTATTTTGTACAAATCCTTGAGCTTCCCTGTGCTTGCTAGATGGGATGCTGTTGGATTCATGAATAACTAAACTAAGCCAATTAGACCTTCACATTTACTTTGTTGAATTCATGTTTTTTAATGCTATGAAAAAGTGTCATATTTTTGAAGGTAGCGTGTTGTATGGGAATTTGAAAACATGAAAACAGAAACCACTGGTCTTAATGGTTTTGTTGTTGTTTCTTATTTGTTTTCCTATGAATTCCTTGAATTACATTGGTTCCTAACCTTGATAAATGTGGGCCTTGCTTTTTGTAGGCTAGAATCATATCAGTGATCTATATTTGTGTCAGTCTTCATTTCTGCAGAGATAGCTATGGATTTGTTAGGGTGACTGAAAAGATGCAATGTCTGGTTAGGAAGAAACAGGTCTCTGGAAAAGGAGCTTTATGTTTCTTGTTACTCTTAACATCATTAACCCCTTGCGGCATGCTTTACTAATACCCTGATTTGGCCTGAAGCCTTATTGATGATACAAACAGTTGATTAACACATATTTTGTATAAGTATTATTTTTGTATTCTTCAAGTAGGCTAGAGAAAAGAAAAAGTTATTATAAACTCATAAGGAAGATAAGATATACTTACAGAATTGTATTTATCAACAGTGTAAATTTATGTCGTCTGTCATACCATGAATCATCATGCATCAGTGCTGTCTTACATATGATAGAAAACACTGTAGATGCTGTATGTAGTCCTAACGCTAGACATCAAAAAGGAAAAGGTAATGAGAAAAAGAAATTCATATTTATTTACAGGTTTAACAATTTGTGCATTGATAACAAAGAAGGGGCAATATGGTTGATTTTGGTAGCCAGTGTAGTGTGTAGTGTATAGTGCTTCTTTTTTTTGAAGATTATTTATTTATTTATTTGACAGAGATAGACGTAGCGAGAGAGGAACACAAGCAGGGGGAGTGGGAGAGGGAGAAGCAGGCTCCCTACTGAGCAGGGAGCCTGATGCGGGGCTGGATCCCAGGACCCTAGGATCATGACCTGAGCCGAAGGCAGACACTTAAGTGAGTGAGCCACCCAGGTGCCCCATGTATAGTGCCTCTTGATCGTCAGACTATACACTAATGAATGAATCATTACAAAATCTTAATGGCATATGGTATTGCAGTCACATTCATAATACAAAATTGGACACAAATACATTAAAGAAGAAACCGTTACTGGTGATGATAGGCTGATACACAGCTTCTCCTATTCTGAGAGGCATCATTACAGGCAATGCTTTGAAAGCAAAGTATGAAACAGTAAGAACATGGCAGATTATTAATTTTACATTACATCTTACTCTCTGTATGCCTCTGTAAGGATGAGTCTTGCACACAATGTTCTACACAATGAATACATAGTGATGCTGATGACATGAAACATCTCACGCAGTTCCTGCTATACGATTACTAAATTTTCACACAAAGACACACACAGACACAACAGACAAGCTTATTAACTGTACAGCATGATGATGATTTAGTGCCCACTAAGTGGAAAGGGATCATAAAGGTCGTCATCTTCCTTGTCTTCAAAGTGAGAAGGCTGAAGAAGGAGTTGGTCTTGCTGTGCCCAGGGGAGGCAGGAGAGGCAGGTACACTGCCACTGAGTTACACTCAGTGTAAGTTTATGGAACTTGCTTGCTTTTTCTTTTCTCTACAAATGTCCCTATATGGGTCTGCTGTTTCCTTTCTGCTTCTGTTTCATTTCTCTACAAAATGTCCCTGTATGGGTCTGCTGTTTCCTTTAGTTTTGATGTCCATATCATGGAAGGGTCCATGTCACAAAAGGAGTCAAAAGCAAGCTTGATAATCAGAGCCCTCTGCCAGACTGCCTTCTATCAATCTGTTTTCTGGCATGGCGTTTCTCTGTGTCTCCATCCTCATCATCTGGCACTGGTTCAGGAGTTCTCATCTCCATCAAACTGGCTCCTGTTAAGTCTTCTGAGGCGGTGTGTATTAGGTCTTGAATTTCTCCAAGATCCAGATCTTCAAACTCTTCACCCCGCACCGCCCCCCCACCCGCCGCTTTTCTTGCCATATCTACAGTCTGTTTTATGATTTTGCTGATTGTCTCTGTTGTAGAGACTGGGAAGTCACACACAACACCCAGACACAGTTTTCTCCAGTCCGAGTTACTTGGGGCTTAATGGTTCTCACAGTTTTTTTCTGTGACAATGGTGACGTCTTCAGTGGAGCTGTCCTTCCAGGTTCTCATGATGTGCTTTAGATCAGGGTGCTCTTCCAAGCACTGACAGTTCTTTTCATGTGGCGCCGTGTGTGATGAACTTTAAAGGTCCTCATGGCCCTCTGATCTGGGAGATGAGTTAGAGACGTTGTGTTTGGGGACACTTAGACCACTTTAACACCTTTGGTCCTAAACTCATGGGGATCTAGCTCATGAGCCCCACTGTCTAATAGCAAAAGAATTTTAAGAGGTAGTCCCTCACTGGCAAAGTACTTCCTGATGCCAGAGACAAAGCATCGATGGAACCCGTCCAGAAACAGGGCCTTTGTTGTCGAGGCTTTCACGTGCAGCCAAGAGAGAGGCTTCTCATGTTTATCTCTTGCCTTCACTCTCAGGGACTGGAAGCAGTTTTCATAGATACAGGCACGACCTAATCAGGCCTGGCTGCATTTGCACAAAACGGGAGACTCAGCCTGTCCCTCCCTTCCTGCGTTAAATCCTGGTGCTGGCTTCTCCTCCTTTGTGACACCTTCTTCCAGAATAGGACACTTTTGTCTGCATAAAAACCTGCTCGGGCAGATACCCTTTTCCCTCAGTGATTTTCTTAATGCTATCTGGGAATTTGTCTACAGCCTCTTGATTTGCAGGGGCTGCTACTCCTCTTTTATTGACTTTTTCTTAAGAGCCAAACCTCTTCCTAAAATTATTGAACCATCATTTGCAGCCATTAAATTCTCCAGCTTCAGATCCTTCAACTTTCTTTTTTAAAAAAGTTTTAAATTAACATATAATGTATTATTAGCCCCAGGGGTACAAGTCTGTGAATCTCAAGGTTCACACACTTCACAGCACTCATCATAGCACATACCCTTCCCAGTGTCCATAACCCCACCACCATATCCCTTCCCCCTACCCACCACAACCAACAGTTTGTTTCCTGAGATTAAGAGTCTCTTATGGTTGGTCTCCCTCCCCATGCCATCTTGTCTCATTTATTCTTTTCCTACCCCCCAACCCCCGCACGTTGCATCTCCACTTCCTAATGACAGGGAGATCATATGATAGTTGTCTTTCTTTGATTGACTGATTTTTATAAGCATAATATCCTCTAGTTATATCCACGTTGTAGCAAATGGCAACATTTCATTTCTTTTGATGGCTGCATAGTATTCCATTGTACATATATACCACATCTTCTTTATCCATTTATCTGTTGGTGGACATCTTGGTTCTTTCCATAGTTTGGCTACTGGGGACATCGCTGCTATAAACATTTAGGTGCACGTGCGCTTTTGGATCACTACATTTGTATCTTTGGGGTAAATACCCAGTAGTGCATTTGCTGGGTCATAGGGTAGCTCTATTTTCAGTTTTTTGAGGAACCTCCACACTGTTTTCCAGAGTGGTTGCATCAGCTTGCATTCCTACCAACAGCATAGGAGGGTTCCCCTCTCTCCACATCCTCGCCAGCATCTGTCATTTCTTGACTTGTTAATTTTAGCCATTCTGACTGGTGTGAGGTGGTATCTCATTGTGGTTTTGATTTGTATTTCCCTGATGCCGAGTGATGTGGAGCACTTTTTCATGTGTCTGTTGGCCATCTGGATGTCTTCTTTGCAGAAATGTCTGTTCATGTCCTCTGCCCATTTCTTGATTGGTTTATTTGTTCTTTGGGTGTTGAGTTTGCTAAGCTCTTTATAGATTTTGGATACTAGCCCTTTATCTGATATGTCATTTGCAAATATCTTCTCACATTCTGTCAGTTGTCTTTTGGTTCTGTGGACTGTTTCCTTAGCTGTGCAGAAGCTTTTGATTTTGATGAAGTCCCAATAGTTCATTTTTGCCCTTGCTTCTGTTGCCTTTGGCGATGTTCCTAGGAGGAAGTTGCTGTGATTGAGGTCAAAGAGGTTGCTGCCTGTGTTCTCCTCAAGGCTTTTGATGGATTCCTTTCTCACATTGAGATCCTTCATCCATTTTGAGTCTATTTTCGTGTGTGGTGTAAGGAAATGGTCCAATTTCATTTTTCTGCATGTGGCTGTCCAATTTTCCCAACAGTATTTGTTGAAGAGACTGTGTTTTTTCCATTGGACATTCTTTCCTGCTTTGTCAAAGATTAGTTGACCATAGGATATAGGGTCTATTTCTGGGCTCTCTATTCCATTCCATTGATCTATGTGTCTGTTTTTGTGCCAGTACCATACTGTCTTGATGATGACAGCTTTGTAATAGAGCTTGAAGTCTGGTATTGTGATGCTACCAACTTTGGCTTTCTTTTTCAATATTCCTTTGGCTATTCGAGGTCTTTTCTGGTTCCATATAAATTTCAGGATTATTTGTTCCTTTTCTTTGAAAAAAATGGATGGGATTTTGATAGGGATTGCATTAAATGTGTAGATTGCTTTAGGTAGCATAGACATTTTCACAATATTTGTTCTTCCAATCCATGAGCATGGAACATTTTTCAATTTCTTTGTGTCTTTCTCAATTTCAGTCATGAATACTTTATAATATTCTGAGTATAGATTCTTTGCCTCTTTGGTTAGGTTTATTCCCAGGTATCTTAGGGAGCAATTGTAAGCGGGATGATTCCTTAATTTCTCTTTCTTCTGTCCTGGTGTTGGTGTATAGAAATGCAACTAATTTCTTTGCATTGATTTTATATCCTGAAATTTTACTGAATTCCTGTACAAGTTCTAGCACACTTGGAGTGGAATCTTTTGGATTTTCCACGTAAAGTATCATATCATCTGCAAAGAGTGAGAGTTTGACTTCTTGCCAATTTGGATGCCTTTAATTTCTTTTTGTTGTCTGATTGCTGAGGCTCGGGTTCCTAGTACTATATTTAATAGCAGTCTTGATAATGTACATCCCTGCAGTGTTCCTGACCTTAGCAGAAAAGCTCTGATTTTTCTCCAATGAGAATAATATTCGCTGTGAGATTTTCATAGATGGCTTTTTTTTTTTTAATATTTTATTTATTTGACAGAGAGAAATCACAACTAGGCAGAGAGGCAGGCAGAGAGAGAGGAGGAAGCAGGCTCCCTGCGGAGCAGAGAGCCTGACGCGGGGCTCGATCCCAGGACCCCGAGATCATGACCTGAGCCGAAGGCAGAGGCTTTAACCCGCTGAGCCACCCAGGCGCCCCCATAGATGGCTTTGATGACATTGAGGTATGTGCCCTCTATCCCTACACTTTGAAAAGTTTTGATCAGGAAAGGATGCTGTACTATGTCAAATGCTTTTTCAGCATCTATTGAGAGTATCATATGATTCTTGTTCTTTCTTTTATTGATGTATTGTTTCACATTGATTTGTGGATGTTGAACCAAACTTGCAGTCCTGGGATAAATATCACTTGGTTGTGGTGAATAATCCTTTTAATGTACTGTTGGATCCTATTGGCTAGTATCTTGGCAAGTTACATTCGGGGTAACTATTGAGAGATATGAATTTAATGCCATTTTAGGGCCTGTAAGGTGACTATTATGGTAGATTGTCTCTGTTCCTTTCTGGCCTGTTATTTTTAGGCTTTCTCATTGCTTAGAGGACCCCTTTCAATATTTCCTGTAGAGCTGGTTTGGTGTTTACAGATTCTTTAAGTTTTTGGTTGTCCTAGAAGCTTTTAATCTCTCCTTCTATTTTCAATGATAGCTTAGCTGAATATGGTATTCTTGGCTGCATGTTTTTCTCATTTAGTGCTCTGAATATATTATGCCAGTTCTTTCTGGCCTGCCAAGTGACTATGGATAAGTCTGCTGCCAATCTAAGATTTTTACCATTGTATGGTAAAGATTTCTTGTCCTGGGCTGCTTTCAGGATTTTCTCTATGTCACTAAGAATTGTAAGTTTTACTATTAGATGACGGGGTGTGGACCTATCCTTATTGATTTTCAGGGGGGTTCTCTGCACCTCCTGGATTTTGATGCTTGTTTCCTTTGCCATATTAGGGAAATTCTCTACAATAATTCACTCCAATATACCTTCTGCTCCCTTCTCTCTTTCCTCTTCTGGAATCCCAATTATTCTAATGTTGTTTTGTCTTATGGTATCACTTATCTCTCAAATTCTCCCCTCGTTGTCCAGTAGCTGTTTGTAACTCTTTTGCTCAGCCTCTTTATTTTTTGATCTTCTATATCACTAATTCTCTCCTCTGTCTCATTTATCCCAGCAGTAAGAGCCTCCATTTTTGATTGTACCTCATTAATAGCTTTTTTGATTTCAGCTTTTTTAGGTTTTAGTTATTTTATTTCTACAGAAAGGCCATTTATTTCTCCAGACAGAGTTTCTCTAATATCTTTTTTTAAGCCCAGCTAGCACCTTGAGAATCATTATTCTGAACTCTAGATCTGACATATTACCAATGTCTATATTGATTAGGTCACTAGCCTTCTGAACTGACTCTTGTCCTTTTTTTTGTGATGAGTTTTTCCACCTTGTCATTTTATCCAGATAGGAATATGTGAGGGAGGGGCACATGGGTGGCTCAGTGGGTTAAAAGCCTCTGCCTTAGGCTCAGGTCATGATCTCAGGGTCTTGGGATTGAGCCCCACATTGGGCTTTCTCCTCAGTGAGGAGCCTGCTTTACACTCTCCATCTCTCTCTCTCTATCTGCCTCTCAACCTACTTGAGATCTCCTTCTGTCAAATAAATAAATAAAATCTTCAAAAAAATATATGAAGGAGAGAACAAAATACTAAAAGGGTGGCAAAGACCCCCAGAAAATGTGCATCAACCAAATCAGAAGAGACCACAAATCATGGGGGGATGAGAGGGTAAAAAGAAGTTCAGAAAAAAAATTTAACAAGAAGAAAAAGAAAAAAAAGAAAAAAGAAAAAATGTATATTAGACTGGTGAATAGAACAGAGCCACCCACTTAATTTTGGGAGTATTTTGGTCTCTTAGAAGAAACTACCTCCCAAAATTTTAAAGAAAGAAAGAAAAAAATATATATACATATGTATATGTATGTGTGTATATGTGTGTATACATATACATATATGTACATACATATACACACATACATATACATATGTATATGTATATGTATATATATACACACACACACAAAATAAGGGTAAACACAATGGAGGGATGGAATATGATTATAAAGATGAAAATTAAAATTAAAAATTAAAGATGAAAATTTAAAAAAAAGTTCTAAAAAGGAATCTGCCAGTCGTGGGGGAAAAGAAAGAAAAAGAAAGTGGAGAGAATTTGCTCAGGCTGGAGGCTAACACAAAGCCCTGTGCTAGATTTAGGGTATATTTTGATCTATTGGAAGAAGTTGTATCCCAAAATTTTTTAGAAGAAAAAACCCCTATGTGTATACAAAAAATAAAATTAGGTACAATGAAGGATAAAATAGGACTATGAAGGTTCAAAAAGATTTTTTTTTGAAAAGTACTGTTAAGATAAACTCGTTAAAAATGTTAAAAGAGGAAAGAGTAAAAGTTAAAAATTTAGAATAAGAAAAAAAATTAAAAAATCAATTAACTTTGCAAGACTAAAGAATCATGGGGAGAAAGCCATGAATTCCATGCTTTGCTTTCTCCTCCTCTGGATTTCTGCTGTTCTCCTTGATAAGTGAACTTGATCTTGGCTGGATTTCTTGCTGATATCCTGGGGAAGGGGCCTGTTGCCACGATTCTCAAGTGTCTTTGCCAAGGGCTAGGCTAACTAATCTGCTCAGGTTCACTTTAGGGAGATTTTGTTCCATGGATGCTTTCTGTAGAATTCTGGAGGATGGGAATGAAAATGGCGGCCTCCCAATCTCTGGTTAGGAGGACCAGAGAGCTTGGGGCCCCACTCGCACTCCTCAATGTGCCCTCAGAGAAAAGCACTCAATCACTCCCATCTCCCTGGTCTCTGGCTGTGTGCCGAGTGCCAGACTATGACCAGGCGTCTCTGGCACACAGCCCCACCTGGAGTCTCCAAACCCAGCAGATCCCTGCCGCTCTTCCAGGGGGGTGTCCCTGGATCTGTCAGTTGTGGGGTCCATGCTCAAAAAGCAGTGGCTTGATTGTGCCACTGATCACAGTTTAAGGTAACTGCAAGTTGAGAGCTCATTCCTCAGCTCTGTCTCTGTAGTCAACTTTCCTGCTTTAATACCTGTGAGCTCTGTGACACTCAGACACCCCTGATCCTTCTGTGACCCCATGGGACCTGAGACCAAGCTGTCTCCACGAGGGCTCCATCCCTTCTTAGCCTGTGGACTGATGTCCCTTAGTGGAATAGATTTTGAAAAGTCTTGATTTTGTGCTCCATTGCTCTGCTGCTTGCTGGGAGCCCACCCCTCCCCCTGTGGTCTATCTTCCCGTGGCGTTGGATTCACTTCTCCGCAGGTCCTGCCTTTCAGAAAGTGGTCGATTTTCTGTTTCTAGAATTGTCGATCTTCTTCTCTTTGATCTCCTGTTGAGTTTGTAGGTGTTCACAATGATTTGATAAGCTATCTAGGTTATCTCCTACTACCTGATGTCGTCTCAGCCTGCTACTCCTCCGCCATCTTGACTCCTCCCTTCAAATTCCTTTTGCTTTAAGTTGTATAATGACTTTTCCTTTTTCTAGTCCACTATAAGAGTCTATAGAAATGCCTTCCTGAGAGCAATCCCATGCCCGCATGAAAGTGATGTTTGTAACATGGTGAAAGACAATTTCTCAAAAGACAATGACAAATTTTTGTACCAGCTAGCCTGGCTGTATTGACGACTTCATGTATTTACCTTAAAAAAAAAAAAATCTTTACGCTTGATTCATTTATCTTGGAATGGTGGGCAATTGCAGCTGCTGGCCTTAACCTACAGTACATATTAGGCAATTCAACTTTTTGTCATAATATCAAGACTTTGCTTCTTTGGAGCACTTCCAGCATCACTAGGGGCACTTTTAATGGTAATGTGGTGTTATTTGAGGTTCATGATGTTACACTAAACTCCATGGAAAATACATAAGAACAGCAAGAGATCACATTCTTCTGTGGTAAGAGATGAACTATTCAGGAGATGATTAGTCACATAGTTTGAAAAGTATTTATGACACTTGAAGGTACTGCAAGAGCAACAGAAAGCAGCTAAGAAATCATTACACTACTACAGTTTGTATTTAATATTGCATCTTTGCTTTAGTTCACATAACTATCAACTGTAGATGGTACTATGTACACTCTGAAAACATGTGTGTAAACTTAGATAAATTTAATATTTTTATAATAGATTTGTATCTATAGTTGGTCATTGAACAACTGGGTTTGAACCATATAGGCCCTTTTATAAACAGATATTTTCCCCCATAAATACGGTCCAGTATTGTAAATGTGTTTTCTCTTCTTTATGATCTTAACAACATCTACTTTTCTCTAGCTTTATTGGATTAATATAGTATATGGTACATTTAACATACAGAATATGTGTTAACTGTTTGTTCTATCAGAAAGGCAACAGGAAGCTGTTACTAGGTAACTTAGGGAGAATGAGAAGTTATACACATATTTTCAACTATGTGGGGTGTCAATGCCCTTACCCTCCACTTTGTTCAAGGGTTTATTGTATTTTAGAGTAATAAATGGCAAACTAGACTACTGTCTAAGTATATTTTATGCATTAATGGCATATTGAAGTTCTACTTAAAATTTTTTAATATTTCTAGGCTACATGATTTATTTGTGAATTTTTTCAAATTGTCTCATATTTCCAAAATTTCCTCCACATATTATTATTTTTTAAATATTTTATTTATTTTGTTTTATTTTTATATTATTTATTTATTTATTTATTTTTTAAAAGATTTTATTTATTTATTTGACAGACAGAGATCACAAGCAGGCAGAGAGGCAGGCAGAGAGAGAGGAGGAAGCAGGTTCCCTTCTGAGCAGAGAGCCCGATGCGGGGCTCGATCCTAGGACCCTGAGATCACGATCCGAGCCAAAGGCAGAGGCTTCAACCCACTGAGCCACCCATTTTGTTTTATTTTTAAAATAAAAACGCCCCTATTTTGTTTTATTTTTAAAAAGATTTTATTTATTTGTTTGTCACAGACAGATGGAGCAAAAGCAATGCAGAGGGATCTGATGCAGGACTTTATTCCAGGACCCTGGGATCATGATCTGATCAGAAGGCAGACACTTAATGACTGAGTCACCCAGGCAACCCCTTTATTTATTAATTTTAGAGCGAGAACGAGTGCATATACATGGCAGTGTTGAAGGATTGCAGCGTTTTTGTCTCACGGATTCAAAGAATGAAACTCTCAGACACAAAGGGATGAAGTGAAATGAAAGTTCATGAAGTGAAGGTGAGAGCAGAAAGGAAAGAAGAAGCTCTCTGGAGTGAGAAGGTTCCTGAATGGGTTGCCATGGAGGGCTTCTAGTAGCAAGTAGTGTGTGTGTGTGTGTTGGGGAGGAGAGGTTATTAGTCACTGCCAAAAGAAAAGAAAAGAAAAGAAAGGAGTGTTCCGGGCAGCTCAGATTTCATTAAGGGTAAAGCTAGGATAACTCATTGGAGGATCACCTCATTTTCATTAGGGAGATGAAGAGGGCCCATGTGATAGATTACCTTATTGTGTGCTTACTAGAAAGTCCCTGACTGATCAGTGAAGACTACATTTCTGGGGAAGGTTGAAACTGCAATTATATTATATATTATATATATTATATATTAAGCCCTAGTTTGGTGACTCGCATAAGTCAAGCCAATGGCCAAACCATTTTGGCTCTGTATTTTCATTTTAACCTCTGTTTTAACCACTTCTATGTGTCCAATGCAGTGGTATTAAGTTCATTGCAATGTTGTACAACCATCACCACTTAAGCTCTTGCATCTTTCTTCTAATCTGTTAGTCATTTCAGTACCTGTGCTCCTTTATTACTAATCATGGTATTACTCTTACTCCTATGTGTTATAACTAGCGATTAAAAAAATAATGGTCTATTACTAAATTAATTTCTTGTCTAGTTCAAGGTGTTTAGTAAAATCAAACTAAAGAATATCTTCATATTTTGATGAATGCATACATTTAATGAAATGTTTTTTCTTTTTTAGATTACCAAGGGACTCTTTTAAAAAAATATTTATTCACTTATTTATTTCACACACACACACACACACACACACACACACACACACACAGAGTGAGTGCATAAGAAAGGGACAGAGGCAGAGACAGAAGGAGAAGCAAACTCCCCACTGAACAGGGACCCCAATGTGGGGCTCTATCCCAGGACCCTGAGATCATGACCTGAGCCAAATGCAGACACTTAACCAACTGAGCCACTCAGGTACCCCTCTTTTTTTAACTTAAGAAATTTTTAAAGTAATTTCTAACCTCAATATGGACTTGAACTCACAACCTCAAGATCTCAAGAGTTGCATGTTCTACCACTGAGTCAGCCAGGAATCTCAAGTAGCAAGGAACACTTTTTTTTTTTTTTTAAGATTTTATTTATTTATTTGACAGACAGATCACAAGTAGGCAGAGAGAGAAGGGAGGAAGCAGGCTCCCTGCTGAGCAGAGAGCCCGATGCAGGGCTCGATCCCAGGATGCTGGGATCATGACCTAGGCCGAAGGCAGTGGCTTTAACCCACTGAGCCACCCAGGTGCCCCTAGCAAGGAACTCTTATACAGAAAGATGAGTATGAAAAAACTTTAAACCTTTTTATTGATGATGTCTCTAAAAATGTTTAACATGAAATTATGTATTGGAAACATGGGCCCAAAAGATATAAGGGAAGGATTCTAAACTTTGGCTCTATTGACATTCTGGATCATATAATTGTTGGTGGTAAAAGACTGTCCTATACATTGTAGGATGTTTAGCAGCACCTTTATGTTCTACCAGTAGAACCCCTTCTCCAGTGTGACAACCAACAATGACTCCAGACATTTTAGAATAATTTTTCAAATAATGGATTTGGAAGCTTCAGGAAATGTCATTTTAGGGTACTTGATATTAGACCACTGCTACTGGTTTGTTTAGAAACTAAGAGTCTCTGGAAATTCTAGGAAGAAAATGTTCATAATGGAAGTTAGAAGGCTGGCTTTAGAACCAGGCCGTTAATTTGTTGTTGTTTGTACTTTGTTACAATGATGATATTGAATATTTTTACAAGACTAACACTTTCTTGCTAGCTAGTTTTGTGGTTTTTGAAGCAGTAAGGTTTAATTAAGGATTGGGGCTTAAGAAAGTACTAAAACTAGGAAGTTTCCACAGGACAAAGAAAGAAATAAATTGAAGTTTCAAAGAAATCTGAGGGGGACTTTAATAATAATGACAATATAGGCTCCTTTACCATGTTTTTGGAATTGTTTTTCCTCCTTGATTTATTATTATCCATCTCCTTTAAATTTATGCCTAGTTATTTTATTATTTATGGTATAGTTTTCAATTAAATTGTTTTCTTAGTTTCTCTTTCATTATTAGTTAGTTTTTATTTCTTTACTATATATAAATGCAATGGATTTCTGTATATTGATTTTGTATCCTTGTGATGTTACTGAATTCATTTATCCATTCTAGCAGTGTTTTTTGGTGGAGGAAACCAAATGGAGGGTTTTGGATCTCTTAGCCTTCTTTTTTTGCTTGATTAAAAAAGGGCTAGGGTGGGACACCTTGGTGAACCAGTTGTTAAGTGTCTGCCTTTGGTTCAGGTCATAATCTCAGGGTCCTGGGGTCAAGTCCCTCATCTAGCTCCCTGCTCAGTGGGAAGTCATTTTCTCCCTCTGCCTGCTGATGCTCCTGCTTTTGTGCTCTCTCATTCTCTGACAAATAAATATATAAAATCTAAGAAAAAGAAAGAAAGAAAGAAAGACAGAAAGAAAGAGAGAAAGAAAGTGTTAGGGTGCCTGGGCAACTCAGCCAGTTAAGCATCTGACTCTTGTTTACTGCTCATGTCATGATCTCAGGGTCCTGGGATCGAGCCCCCTTTCAAGCTCCTCACTCAGTGGATAATCTGCAGCTCTTACTCTCCCCTCTCGCTGCTTGCATGCACTATTTCTCAAATAAATACATAGATAAAAATCTTAAAAACAAGTAAATGAAAAGGCTGACTAAAAGCTCCATGGTTCATTTGGTGAAACTGACTTTTGGGAAGGATCCAATGCTTACAGAGGTACCTTTGGCTTCATTTGATTTGTAGTTTTTGGTAACTTTGAGTAAAACTAGCTGTGTTTTAATTGGGAGATGGGAAATGACAATTCGATTCCCATATACAACCCTTTGGATAGTATTCTCTAAAACTGGAGAACTTTAATTAATTAACTAATTAATTAATTAATTTTTAAATTTATTTTTGCAATGCTTCTTGACCACAATATTCATTAGATACCTAGGAAAATTACCAATCAAAAGATCCACAATTTATAATTCTAGCTTGCAATTAGGTTGTTTTAAAGTGAGATATTTGGAAATTGTGCTGTAGAGACTTTGCTTCTTTTTTTTGTTTCAGAAAATAAGTTTTATTTAAATAAGAGCTTAAATATATTACATAACATTAAAACTGAAGGAAAAAAATATATCAAAAACCAGTCTGTTACTTTACATGGCATTGGGCAACTGTCCTTAATTAAGTTGCAAGTTCTACAGCTAGCTACATGACTGACACGTCAGTTTGAAGTTTGTTGCCGTGTAAAAATCTTAACTCAGGTAGAAGTTTGACCTCACATTCTTGTGTTTGGACATCGATTAGGTAGGATATGTCTGGTGAGAAAGATGTTCCCATCTGTGATCTTGAGGCTGTGGGCTGGATTGAAACATCACATTACTGCTTAGTTTCAGGCCCATTCCTGCCAGGTGCCTACTGCTTGACCTCTATTTAAATGAGGGGGTTTAAGACTAGACAGTTTATTGCATGAAGGAGTTACAATAGTCCAACTTAAAAGCAGACTCCAGATGTTTACATTATACCATCTGTGGGATTTTTGAACTTGTGACAAGGGAGAGAAGGGAAATTCTTCTCATTGCAAGGAAATCCTCACTTAAGCTTAAGTGAGCCAAAGCTGTTGAAAATCCATGAACCTTCAGCTTGTTATCCTTAGCCAGTTCAAACTCTACCAGAAACTGGCATATGTTTTTGTGTTGGTCACCCTATGGTTGAATTACTTCTCTGTATTTTGGTTGCTCAATTATAGTACCATTCCCAGCAAATTTCTTCTTAAATGCCTTCTTTCTTTCTTTATTTAAATTGTAATCGTCAGTGATCCCTTGGACAGTGGTAAGGGTGTTCCTGCTGTTTCTTGGTTGAATTCTTACATGGATATAATCATCAGTGCCAGCACAAAGCAGATCATCATCCCTACTTGCATCAGCAAAGGGGTTGAAAGAGTGGAGGTCTGAATAGTGGACATACAATATGATCAATTTTCTTTGGTGGAAACAGCCTTCGGAAGGTGGTAGAGGGAAAAGGCAGCAGACCGGGTAGAAGAAGCCTTAAGTGATTCTCCCAGGAGTACTAAAAGTTGAATTACCCTCCAGAAACACCCTAAATTTGGACAAAAGGGCTGGGCCTTTATAATAACCATTGGATGTGATCACCTGAGAAGAGGGCCTGTCCTCAGCTTTCTTCAGTCAAGGCTATCCCTGATGGACTTTGAGAGTTGAGGATGACAGCATTCCTACAGCTGGGAGTCCTTCATTCCCGATAGAATTTTAGTCAGCCTATCACAGTACTGACCACAAGAACTCACATGTATGGAGTATTCTAGATGCACTTATCTCAATAAGTCTTGATGATGACAGCTTTGTAATAGAGCTTGAAGTCCGGAATTGTGATGCCACCGACTTTGGCTTTCTTTTTCAATATTCCTTTGGCTATTCGAGGTCTTTTCTGGTTCCATATAAATTTTAGGATTATTTGTTCTATTTCTTTGAAAAAATAAGAAGAAAAAGAACTGGTTATTTTTTAAAAAGATTTTATTTATTTGACAGAGAGTGAGAGCATGAGAGCATAAGTAGGGGAGCCACAGAGGGAGAGGGAGAAACAGGCTCTCTGTTGAACAGAGAGCCCAATGCAGGATTTGATCTCAGGACCCTGAGACCATGACTTCAGCCGAAGGCAGAGGTTTAACCCACTGAGCTACCCAGGTATCCCCCCAGTTCTTCCTTTCATTAATATATATATATTTTTAAGCCTTGACTACATTTCTGTCTGCTGTGATTTTTACTCTTTTCTTCACTTTACTCATTTTGTGGTATTCTTTCTCCCATGTTTCTCTCTCTCTCTCATTCATTGAGGAGGACGTTTAGATTGTTTATCTTAGTTGTTTCTTATTTCTAGAGTTAGACCTGAGCTTTTGTTGTGTCCCAAAGATTTTGAACTTATTTTTCCATTTTCATTGTCTCAAGGTGTTATAAAATTTCCTCTTTCATTTCCTTTTCTTCTTCTTCTTCTTTTTTAAGATTTTATTTATTTATTGACAGACAGAGAGCACAAGTAAGCAGAGAGGCAGATGTGGAGGGGTGAGGTGGACAGGCTCCCTGATGAGTAAGGTGACAGATGTGGGGCTCCATCCCAGGACCCCAAGATTATGATCTGAGCCGAAGGCAGAAGTTTAACCACTGAGCCACTCAGGTGCCCCTCTTTCATTTCTTCTTGACACATTGGTGTTTAGTAGGACACGTTTTAGCTGTGTCTCTTCCAGGTTCTTTGTTGTGATTGATTTCTAGTTCCATATCACTATGGTCAGAAGGGATTCTTGTTATGATTTCAATCCTCTTAAATTTATTGAGACACCTTTTGTGTTTTGCCAAGTTACGTATCCTGGAAAATGTTCTTTTGCACTTGAAAAGATATGCATTCTATTGGTTTTTGATGGAATCTTCTCTGTATGTCTGTTAAATCTATTTGGCCTAATGTGATCTTCAAAGACAGTTCCCTTTTTCTCTCCTCAATTATCTATCCATGGACGTGAGTGACTTAAAGTCCTTTACTACTATCGTGTTACAATCAATTTTTTCCTTTATGGGTGTTAACGTTTGCTTAATCTACTTAGGTGATCTATGCTGGGTGCATAAAGTTGTCTTGGATTGATCCTTTTATCATTATATAATGCATTTTTTTGTCTCTCATTAGTCCTTCTTTTGAAGATTTTAAAAAAATTTTTACTTGACACTGAATGAGAGAGCATAAACAGGGGGGAGAGGCAGAGGGAGAGAGAGAAGCAGACCACCAGCTGAGCAGGTAAACTGATAGGGGTTCAATCCCAGGATCCTAAGATCATGACTTGAGACAAAGACAGATGTTTAACTGGTTAGTTGTTCTTCTATTGTCTTCTATTGTATATTGTCTGGTATAAATATTATTACCCATCTTTTTCTTTTTCTTGCCTTCATTTACATGAAATATTTTATTTTCCATCCCCTCACTTTTATTTTGTATATGTCTTTGGTTTGCAATAAGTCTCTTCTAGATTCTTTTTTAGTTCTTGTCTGTTCCTTTCTTCTCTTGCTCTGTTTCATTGTGTTTTGATGGTTTTCTTTAGTATTATGCTTGGATTTCTTTTTAAAAATATGTCTGTTATTATACTCTGATTGCCTTTCATTTTTGTGTCTCTATTAAAATTTTTTTGGATTTATGGTTACCCATGGTTTATATGTAACATAGTGAACATTTAGCAGTCTGTATCAAATTGATGGTTGTTCATAAAGCTAAATTTTAATTTTTCCATCTTTTATATATAATGTCATATTTTATATCTTATTAGTTTCTGTGCCCCTTAATTAATTATTGTAAATGTAATTCATTTTGCTACTTTTGTCTTTTAACTTTCATACTAGGGTTATAAGTGATTGACCTACTACCTTGAGTATGGTTTACTTTCACCAGGAATTTTTTTCTTTTTATAATTTTCTTCTTTTAGATTACAACCTTTCTGCTTGAAAATTTTCCTTCAACATTTCTCTTTTTAAAATATTTTTTATTTATTTAATTTGACAGAGAGAGACAGTGAGAGAGGGAACACAAGCAGGGGGAATGGGAGAGGGAGAAGCAGGCTCCCCACTGAGCAGGGAGCCCAATGCGGGGCTTGATCCCAGGACCCTGGAATCATGACCTGAGCGGAAGGCAAATGCTTAATGACTGAGCCACCCAGGCAACACTACTTTAAGATTTCTTTAATGGTGGTGTAGTGGTGATAAACTCTTTTTTTTTTTTTTTTTTTTGTCTTGGAGACTCTTTACATCTCTATCAGTTCTGAAGAAGCACTTTGTCTGAAGAGTATTCTAAGTTGTAGGATTTTTTTCTTTCAGCAATTTGTATATAACATGCCACTCTCAGATGGTCTGCGAGTTTTCTGCTGAAAATCACCTTATAGTCTTATAGGAATTCCCTTGCAGGTAACTATTTCTTTTCCTCTTGCTGATTTTATTATTCTCTCTGCATTTAAAATTTTTGGCATTTAAATTATTATGTATCTTGGAGTGCCTGGGTGGTTCAGTCAGTTGAGTATCTGACCCTTGGTTTTGGCTCAGGGTTATAGGATGGAGCCCTTGTCATACTCTGAACTCAATGGGGAGTCTGCTTCTCTCCCTCTCTCTCTCTCCTTCTTTGCTCAAGCACATGCGTGCTCTCTCTCTCAAAAAACAAACAAATCTTAACATAAAAAAACAAACAAAGTATTATGCATGTTATGTAGATCTTCTGGGGTTTATATTGTTTGGATTTTGTGCTTCCTGGACCTGCACATCTGTTTCCTTCCCTCAGTCAGGGAAGGTTTCTATTATTTCTTCAAATAGTAAGTTACGTGCTTCACTCTCTTTTCTCTCTGGACCCTTATAATGCTAGCGTTATTACCTGTGGCATTATCCTAGAAATCCCTTAACCTGTTCTCATTTTTAAAATTCTTTCCTATTATTTTTTTCTCTTCAGCTTGGTTGTTTTCCATTACCCTGTCTCTTAGCTCACTGGTTTGTTCTGCACCTTCTAATGTGCTATTCATTCTTTCTAGTGTATTTTTCATTTCAATTGTATACTTTAATTCTTATTTTTTTTTTCTATTTAAAAAAATCTTTTTGTTGAATTTCTCACTGAGTTCACCCATTCTCTAAAGTCTGGAGACCATCTTTATGTCTCTTTCATCTCTATCAGGTAGATTGCTTTAAAAAATATTTTTGGTTTGTTTTGTTCTCATCTATAACTTAACTTATGCATATGGTATATGAATTAGGTCGGTAGTATCCAACAAATATAAGCCACATATGTCAGCCATATCTGTAATTTTAAACTTTCTGGTAGCCATATTAAGAAAAGCTAAAGGGTCAGAGCCTCAGTGGCTCAGTTGGTTAAGCAACCAACTCTTGATTTTGGCTCAGATCATGATCTCATGGTCATGAGATTGAGCTCCAAGCCAGGATCTACACTGAGCGTAGAGCCTTCTTAAGGTTCTCTTTCATGTGGTGCCTGGGGGCTCAGTCACTAAGTGTCTGCCTTCAGCTCAGGTCATAATCCCAGGGTCCTGGGATTGAGCCCCACATCAGGCTCTCTGCTCTGCAGGAAGTCTGCTTCTCTCACTCCCCCTGCTTGTGTTCCCTCTCTCACTGTCTCTTTCTCTGTCAAATAAATAAATAAAATCTTAAAAGAAAAAAGGATTCTCTCTCTCCTTCTTCTGTCCCTCCCCCCACCACATGCTCTCTCTAAAAAAAGTTAAAAAGATACAAAATGTGTTTTAAGAATCTATTGTGTTTAATCAAGTGTGTGAAAATATAATTTCAGTCTTTATTTTTGAAGAAGATTTTATTTATTTATTTGTCAGAGAGAGAGAGAGAGACCTAGCAGAAGAAGGGGGAGCAGCAGGCGGAGAGAGAGAAGGAGAAGCACCTTCCCTACTAAGCAGGGAGCCCAATGTGAGGCTCAATCCCAGGACCTTGGGATCATGACTTGAGCTGAAGTCAGACACTTCACCACTGAGCCACCCAGGTACCCAACATATTCTTTAAAATACTTTACATATTCTTTACCATACCTGGTTTTTAAAACTCCTTATGGAATTTGTTATAGTTAAATACTATCATTTATATTTGTGCTGTTTTTTCTTTAAACATCACCTGTTACAAGAAAATTCTTAAGGAGCAGTTTCAGATTAATAGTTAATTATTATTTTATCCATTCAGTTTATTTCTTTTTCCTTTACAAGTTTTTATTTAAATTTTAGTTAGGTAACATACAATGTAGTATTAGTTTTGGGTGTAGAATTTAGTGATTCATCACTTACATACAACACCTACTGCTCATGACAAGTATCTTCCTTAATATCTGTCACCCATTTAACCCTTCTGCCACCCACCTATTCTCCATCAGTATGTTCTCTATAGTTAAGAATCTCTTTCTTGGTTTCCCTTCCCTTTTTTTCCCCTCTTTGTGTTCATTTGTTTTGTTTTCTTTTTGTATTGCACATATGGCTGACTTATTTCACTTAGCATAATGATTAGCTCTATCTATATATCTGTGCAAATAGAAAGATTTAAATCTTTTTTTATGGCTAATATTCCATTGTGTATATACACCACATCTTCTTTATCATCAGTCAATGGACATTTGGATGTTTTCCATAATGTGGCTATTGATAATGTTGCTATATATAGTGGGGTAATGTATCCATTTGAGTCAGTATTTTTTATCCTTTGGGTAAAAACCCAGTAGTGCAGTTGCTGGATCATGGGGCAGTATCAAAGCAGGATAAATACAAAAGGACAAAAAACTCCAGTTTGTCAGATAAAAGTATTGCTACCCCAGCTTTCTGCTGAAATCCTTTTGCAGTATAGGTATTTCTCTACCCCCTCACTTTCAATCTCCAGGTGTCTTTAAGCCTAAAATGAGTCCCTTGGAGAGTGCACTTAGGTGGGTCTTGTTTTTTTAATTCATTCTGATACCATATGTCTTTTCATTGGCAAATTTATTTTACCTTTTTTTTTAAGGTTTTTTTTTTTGTTTGTTTGTTTGTTTTTTTAAAATTTGACAGGGAAAGACATAGCAGGAGAGGGAATACAAGCAGGGGGAGTGGGAGAGGAAAGAAGGCTTTCCACAGATCAGAGAGCTGGGTGCAGGACTCAATCCCAGGACTTTGGGATCATGACCTGAGCTGAAGGCAGCTACTTAATGACTGAGTCACCCTGGTGCCTCTGACTGGCGCATTTAGTCCATTTATTCATATTCAAAGTAGTTATTGATAAATGTGTATTTACTGCTGTTTTATTACTTGTTTTGTCATTGTTTCTGGAGATTCCTCTGTTCCTTTCTTGTGTTTGTCATTTTTGGTCTTTCCTTTGCACTCAAAGAGTCCTCTGTGCTATTTCTTGCAGGGCTGGTAAAAAACTCCTTCATTTTTTTGTTTGTCTGGGAAACTCCTTATCTCTCCTTTTTTGATGATAATCTTACTGGATTCTTGACTGCGGATTTTTTCTGGCTGTATGAAAAGATTATATAGTGTCCAGGGCCTGTCACTTCAGGGAGTGTCTCTGCTGTGTGCTGTGTGTTTCTGCTGTTGTGTCTTGGCTGCTCTATCCTTCAGACCAGTTGTCTGCAGGGGCTATCCTTGCCTGCAGTGGGCAGTGAGTGTTTGGTCCCTGGTCTGAATGTGGTGAGTTCTAACTAGGTGTGCTCTGGTCTGCCTGTGAAATGAGACCTGACACCACCTCTACCAGAATGGAAACCCTGAAGCACTTTCTCATTGGGAGATGCAGTGTGAGCAGGAGTTTTTGCTAGCCTTCTGGTGGAGAGGCGTACCATACTGGGGCTTCAGTAAGCTTGAGTGAGAAGGACAGTCCCACCACAGCAGAGAGGGGTGGGTTTTGATGTGCAAGTTAGGCAGGCAGTGTCTATGCTGCACTACATCCTACTAGTGGTTCTGTGCTTATGCTGAGGGGAGGTAGAAGGAAATGGCATCAACCAACTCCCTTGTTCCTGGAAATGCATCTCTGTGAACACTGCCTCCAAGGGACACCTACAATGGTTCGATAAGCTAACTAGCTGATCTCCTGCTACCCGCTGTCGTCTCAGCTTGCTACTTCTCCGCCATCTTGACTCCTCCCTACATCTTTTCTTGATAAACATCCTCAACTAATACATTTAAAGGAAATATACCTGAACATAATAAATGGCATATATGAAAAACACGCAGATAATATTCTCAATGCAGAAACACTGAGAGCTTTTCCTCTACAGTCAGGAACACAACAAAGATGTCCACTTTCACCATTACTATTTAACATAGTACTGGAAGACCTAGCATCAGCAATCAGACAAAGAAAAGAAATAAAATTTCCCCAAATCAGCAAGGAAGAAGTCAAACTTTCATTATTTGTTGATTACATGATACTATATACATAGAAAACCTGAAAGACTCCTCCAAAAATTTTCTAGAACTGGTGAACGAATGCACTAAGTCACAGGAAACAAAATCAATGTACAGAAATCTGTTGCATTTCTATACACCAACAATGAAGCAGCAGAAAAAGGAATTAAGAAAATAATCCCGTTTATTGTTGCATTCAAAATTATAACATACCTTAGGAACGAACCTAGCTGAGGAGATGAAAGATCTGTACTCTGAAAACTGTAAAACACTGATTAAAAAAATTGAAGAGAACACAAAGAATTGAAAAGGCATTGCATGTTCATGGATTGGAAGAAGAAATATTGTTAAAATGTCTATACTACGCACAGTAATCTACATGCTTAATGAAATCTGTATCAAAACACCAACAGGATTTTTCAAAGAACAATCCCAGAATATGTTTGGAACTACAAAATACTGAAAGTAGCCCAAGCAACCTTAAGAAAAAAAAGCAAAGCTGGAAACATCACAATTCCGGACTTCCAAGTTATATAACAAAGTTGTGGAGACCAAGACAATATAGCACCAGCACAAAAACAAATATATAGATCAAGGGAATCAAACAGAAAACTCAGAAATAAACCCACAGCTATATGGTCAATTAATCTTTGAGAAAATAAAAAAGAATATGCAATGGAAAAGACAGTCCCTTCAAGAAATGGTGCTGGGAAAACTGGACAGCCACATGCAGAAGAATGAAACTGGAGCACTTTACTACACCATACACAAAATGAATTGAAGATGGATTAATGACCTAAGTATAAGACCTGAAACCATAAAAATACTAGAAGAGAGTCAAGATGGCGGGGAAGTAGCAGGCTGAGACGACAGCGGGTAGCAGGAGATCAGCTCGACAGCTTATCAAACCATTGTGAACACCTACAAATCCAACGGGAAATCGAAAGAAGAAGAGCAACAATTCTAGAAACAGAAAATCGATCACTTTCTGAAAGGTAGGACCTGCGGAGAAGTGAATCCAAAGCGACGGGAAGATAGACCCCGGGGGGAGGGGCCGGCTCCCAGCAAGCGGCGGAGCAACAGAGCACAACATCGGGACTTTTAAAAGTCTGCTCCACTGGGAGACATCGCTCCAGAGGCTAAACAGGGGGAAACCCAGGCAGGGTCAGCATAACCCCGGGTCCCGCGGGGTCACAGAAGGACCGGGGGTGTCTGAGGGCCGCAGAGCTCGCAGGTATTAGAGCAGGGAAGCCGGCTATAGCGACAAAGCCGAGGAGTGAGCTCTCAGCCCGGGGTTACCTTGTGCCGGTCGCAGGCTGGGTGGGCTCAGAGCGCGGCCGGAGGCCACAGAGACAGAAGCGACCGGTGCTTTTCTCCAGGTTCCAGCAATTGACTGCTTTCCTCCAGGCATGACCGCAGGCCCGGGAGGTGGGGTGGTTGGGCGCTTTTCTCTGAGGGCACAGTGAGGAGCGGAACCCCAAGCTCTCGGCTCCTCCAGGCCGAGAGATTGGGGGGCCGCCATCTTCATTCCCATCCTCCGGAACTCTGCGGAAAGCGCTCAGGGAACAAAAGCTCCCGAAAGCAAACCCGAGTGGATTACTTAGCCCAGCCCCTGGCAAGGGTGGTGCAATTCCGCCTGCGGCAAAGACACTTGAGAATCACCACAACAGGCCCCTCCCCCAGAAGATCAACAAGAAACCCAGCCAAGACCAACTTCGCTCACCAAGAACAGCGGAATTCCACAGCAGGAGAAAGCAAATCTTATCTGGACAAGATGACAAGGCGGAAAAACTCACCACAAAAAAAAGAACAAGAGACCATACTGAAGGCTGGAGACCTAATCAATATGGACATTGGTAACATGACAGATCTACAGTTCAGAATGACAGTTCTCAAGGTTCTACCCGGGTTCGAAAAAGGCATAGGAGATATTAGAGAAACCCTCTCCGGAGAGATAAAAGCCCTTTCTGGAGAAATAAAAGAACTAAAATCTAACCAAGTTGAAATAAAAAAAGCTATTAATGAGGTGCAATCAAAAATGGAAGCGCTCACTGCTAGGATAAATGAGGCAGAAGAAAGAATTAGTGACATAGAAGACCAATGACAGAGAATAAAGAAGCTGAGCAAAAGAGAGACAAACAAATACTGGACCATGAGGAGAGAATTCAAGAGATAAGCGACACCATAAGACGACACAACATTAGAATAATTGGGATTCCAGAAGAAGAAGAAAGAGAGAGGGGAGCAGAAGGTATATTGGAGACAATTATTGGAGAGAATTTCCCTACTATGGCAAAGGGAACAAACGTCAAAATCCAGGAGATGTTAAGAACGCCCCTCAAAATCAATAAAAATAGGTCCATACCTCATCGCCTGATAGTAAAATTTACAAGTCTTAGTGACAAAGAGAAAATCCTGGAAGCAGCCCAGGAAAAGAAGTCTGTAACATACAAGGGTAAAAACATTAGATTGGCAGCGGACCTATCCACAGAGACCTGGCAGGCCAGAAAGAACTGGCATGATATATTCAGAGCACTAAACGAGAAAAACATGCAGCCAAGAATACTATATCCGGCTAGGCTATCATTGAAAATAGAAGGAAGGAGAGATAAAGAGCTTCCAGGACAAACCAAAGCTGAAAGAATTTGCAAACACCAAACCAGCTCTACAGGAAATATTGAAAGGGGTCCTCTAAGCAAAGAGAGACCCTAAAAGTAGTAGATCAGAAAGAAACAGAGACAATATACAGTAACAGTCACCTTACAGGCAATACAATGGCACTAAATTCATATCTCTCAATAGTTACTCTGAATGTTAATGGGCTAAATGCCCCAATCAAAAGACACAGGGTATCAGAATGGATAAGAAAACAAAACCCATCAATAGGCTGCCTACAAGAAACTCATTTTAGACCCGAAGACACCCCCATATTTCAAGTGAGGGGGTGGAAAACAATGTACCATGCTAATGGACATCAGAAGAAAGCTGGGGTGGCAATCCTTATATCAGATCAATTAGATTTTAAGCCAAAGACTATAATAAGAGATGAGGAAGGACACTATATCATACTCAAAGGGTCTGTCCAACAAGAAGACCTAACAATCTTAAATATCTATGCCCCTAACATGGGAGCAGCCAACTATATAAACCAATTAATAACAAAATCAAAGAAATACATCGACAGTAATACAATAATAGCAGGGGACTTTAACACTCCCCTCACTGAAATGGACAGATCATCTAAGCAAAAGATCAACGAGGAAATAAAGGCCTTAAATGACACACTGGACCAGATGGACATCACAGATATATTCAGAACATTCCATCCCAAAGCAACAGAATATACATTCTTCTCTAGTGCACATGGAACATTCTCCAGAATAGACCACATCCTGGGTCATAAATCAGGTCTCAATCGGTACCAAAAGATTGAGATCATTCCCTGCATATTTTCAGACCAGAATGCTCTGAAGCTAGAACTCAATCACAAGAGGAAATTTGGAAAGAATGCAAATACATGGAGACTAAACAGCATCCTTCTAAAAAATGAATGGGTCAACCAGGAAATTAAAGAAGAATTGAAAAAATTCATGGAAACAAATGATAATGAAAACACAACGGTTCAAAATCTGTGGGACACAACAAAGGCAGTCCTGAGAGGAAAATACATAGCGGTGCAAGCCTTTCTCAAGAAACAAGAAAGGTCTCAAATACACGACCTAACCCTACACGTAAAGGAGCTGGAGAGAGAACAACAAAGAAAGCCTAAACCCTGCAGGAGAAGAGAAATCATAAAGATCAGAGCAGAAATCAATGAAATAGAAGCTAAAAAAACAATAGAACAAATCAACAAAACTAGGAGCTGGTTCTTTGAAAGAATTAATAAGATTGACAAACCCCTGGCTAGACTTATCGAAAAGAAAAGAGAAAGGACACAAATAAATAAAATCATGAATGAAAGAGGAGAGATCACAACCAACACCAAAGAAATACAAACAATTATAAGAACATACTATGAGCAACTCTACACCAACAAATTTGACAATCTGGAAGAAATGGATACATTTCTAGAGACATATAAACTACCACAACTGAGCCAGGAAGAAATAGATAACCTGAACAGACCCATAACCAGTAAGGAGATTGAAACAGTCATCAAAAATCTCCAAACGAACAAAAGTCCAGGACCAGACGGCTTCCCACGGGAATTCTACCAAACATTTAAAGAAGAATTAATTCCTATTCTGAAACTGTTCCAAAAAATAGAAATGGAAGGAAAACTTCCAAACTCATTCTATGAGGCCAGCATCACCTTGATCCCAAAACCAGACAAGGATCCCATCAAAAAAGAGAATTACAGACCAATATCCCTGATGAACACAGATGCCAAAATTCTCACCAAAATACTGGCCAATAGGATCCAACAGTACATTAAAAGGATTATTCACCATGACCAAGTGGGCTTTATTCCAGGGCTGCAAGGTTGGTTCGACATCCGCAAATCCATCAATGTGATACAATACATTAATAAAAGAAAGAGTAAGAACCATATGGTACTCTCAATAGATGCTGAAAAGGCATTTGACAAAGTGAAGCATCCCTTCCTGATTAAAACTCTTCAAAGTGTAGGGATAGAAGGCACATACCTCAATATTATCAAAGCCATCTATGAAAAACCCACTGCAAATATCATCCTCAATGGAGAAAAACTGAAAGCTTTTCCGCTAAGGTCTGGAACACGGCAGGGATGTCCGTTATCGCCACTGCTGTTCAACATAGTACTAGAAGTCCTAGCCTCAGCAATCAGACAACAAAAAGAAATTAAAGGCATCCAAATTGGCAAAGAAGAAGTCAAACTATCACTCTTTGCAGATGATATGATGCTGTATGTGGAAAACCCAAAAGGCTCCACCCCGAAACTGCTAGAACTTATACAGGAATTCAGTAA
Source organism: Eira barbara (assembly GCA_020311275.1). Taxonomy (NCBI): domain Eukaryota; kingdom Metazoa; phylum Chordata; class Mammalia; order Carnivora; family Mustelidae; genus Eira; species Eira barbara. The sequence goes on along the minus strand of JAHRIG010009241.1, from coordinate 1,307,173 downwards.
AGTGTCAGGATATAAAGTCAATGCACAGAAATCAGTCGCATTTCTTTACACTAACAACAAGACAGAAGAAAGAGAAATTGAGGAGTCAGTCCCATTTACAATCACACCCAAAACCGTAAGATCCCTAGGAATAAATCTAACCAAAGAGGCAAAGAATGTATACTCAGAAAACTATAAAGTACTCATGAAAGAAATTGAGGAAGACACAAAGAAATGGAAAAATATTCCATGCTCATGGATTGGAAGAACAAATATTGTGAAAATGTCTATTCTACCTAAAGCAATCTACACATTTAATGCAATCCCTATCAAAATCCCATCCACTTTTTTAAAAGAAATAGAACAAATAATCCTAAAATTTATGTGGAACCAAAAGACTTCGAATAGCCAAAGGAATATTGAAAAAGAAAGCCAAAGTCGGCGGCATCACAATTCCAGACTTCAAGCTCTATTACAAAGCTGTCATCATCAAGACAGTATGGTACTGGCACAAAAACAGACATATAGATCAATGGAACAGAATAGAGAGCCCAGAAATAGACCCTCAACTCTATGGTCAACTAATCTTTGACAAAGCAGGAAAGAATATCCAATGGAAAAAAGACAGCCTCTTCAACAAATGGTGCTGGGAAAATTGGACAGCCACATGCAGAAAAATGAAATTGGACTATTTCCTTACACCACATACGAAAATAGACTCAAAATGGTTGAAGGACCTCAATGCAAGAAAGGAATCCATCAGAATCCTTGAGGAGAACACAGGCAGCAACCTCTTTGACCTCAACCGCAGCAACTTCTTCCTAGGAATGTCACCAAAGGCAACAGAAGCAAGGGCAAAAATGAACTATTGGGATTTCATCAAGATCAAAAGCTTTTGCACGGCAAAGGAAACTTAACAAAACCAAAAGACAACTGACAGAATGGGAGAAGATATTTGCAAATGACATATCAGATAAAGGGCTAGTATCAAAATCTATAAAGAACTCTTAGCAAACTCAATACCCAAAGAACAAATAATCCAATCAAGAAATGGGCAGAGGACATGAGCAGACATTTCTGCAAAGAAGACGTCCAGATGGCCAACAGACACATGAAAAATGCTCCACGTCACTCGGCATCAGGGAAATACAAATCAAAACCACAATGAGATACCACCTCACACCAGTCAGAATGGCTAAAATTAACAAGTCAAGAAATGACAGATGCTGGTGAGGATGTGGAGAGAGGGTAACTCTCTGCCTGCCTCTCTGCCTACTTGTGATCTCTCTCTCTGCGTTAAAGATTTTATTTATTGGGACGCCTGGGTGGCTAAGTTGGTTGGGCGGCTGCCTTCAGCTTGGGTCATGATCCCAGCGTCCTGGGATCGAGTCCCACGTCGGGCTCCTTCCTTGGCGGGGAGCCTGCTTCTCCCTCTGCCTCTGCCTGCCACTCTGTCTGCCTGTGCTTGCTCTCTCGCTCTCTCTCTCTGACAAATGGATAAATAAAATCTTAAAAAAAATTTTTATTTATTTATTTGGCAGAGAGAGATCACAAGTAGGCACAGAGGCACGCAGAGAGAGAGAGGAGGAAGCAGGCTCCCTGCTGAGCAGAGAGCTGAGGCGGGACTCGATCCCAGGACCCTGAGATCATGACCTGAGCTGAATGCCACAGCTTAACCCACTGAGCCACCCAGGCACCCCTAAACATCTGATTCTTGATTTCAGCTCACATCATCATCTCAGGTCATGAAATGGAGCCGGGTGTCAAACTCCATACTCAGCTAAGTGTCTGCTTAAGAGATTCTCCCTCTGCTCCTTCCCACCCTGTGCCTGCTCATGTGGTCTCCCTTTAAAAAAACAAAAACAAACAAAAACCCCCCACCAAAAATAAAAAAATAAAACCAAAAACTTCTGCACAGTGAAGAAAACAATCTCCCAAAGTAAAAGACAACCTACACTATTGAGAAGATATTTGAAAATGATGATTGGGTAAAGAGTTGATATTTAAAATATATAAAGAACTTCTAAAATTGAATATCCAAAAGACAAACTAAGAATCAGATTCTTGACTATGAAAACACACTGATGGTTACCAAAGGGGAGGTGGGGGGATTATGTGATAGAGATTAAGTAGTGCATTTGTGATGAGCACAGGGTGGTGTATGGAAGTGTTGAGTCACTATATTATACTGAAACTAATATAACTTTGCATGTTAACTATGTGGAATGTAAATAAAAATTTAATATGGCTCAGTCAGTTTGGTGTCCAACTCTTGATTTTAGCTCAGGTCTTGCTCTCAGGTTGAGTTCAAACTCCACATTGGGCTCTATGCTGGATGTGTAGCCTACTATTAATAATTAAAAAACTAACTAAATACATTTTAAAAACTAAAAAAAAAAAAAAAAAGACCTTTTAAGACAAAGAATCTAACATATGCTATAGAAATGAAAAAAAAAAAAAAAAAAAAAAGAAATAGAAAGAATTCAATGAAGCCAAGAACTGGGTCTTGAAAACATAAACAAAACTGATAAACTCTTAAACAGACTCACCAAAAAAATAAGATGAAGGACCAAAATAAATCAAATCAGAAAAAAGGCAGCAGTAGCAATGGACACAACGGAAAAACAAAGGATCTTAAAAGAATACTATGAAGGGGTACCTTGGTGGCTCAGTCAGCTAAACATCTGAATCTTGGTTTTGGCTCCAGTCATTTTGTCATGTGCTGTGGGATTGAGCCCTTGCCCCCTGCCTCATGCAAATTGCACAGGATTCTGTGGTCAGTGGGGAGTCTGCTTGGGTGTTTCTCCCCTATGCCCCTCTCTCCACTCATGTGTATTCTCTTTCTCTCTCTTTCAAATAAATACATCTTGAAACAAAAAAGAATGGTGTGAAAAACTATATGCCAACAAATTGGACAACCTAGAAGAAATGGATAAATTCCTAGAAACATAAGCTCTCAAAACTGAATCAGGAACAAAGAGCAGATCTGAACAGAGAGATTACTACTAGTGAAATTGAATTAGTAATTAAAAAAGTATCAAAAAATAAAAGTCTAGAATCAGATGGATTTAAATTGAATTATATGAAACATTTAAAGAAAAGGTAGTACCTACTCTTTTCAAGGGATTCTAAAATAGTACAGGAAGAAAAATTTGCAGATACATTCTATGAGGACAACATTATCCTGATACCAAAACTAGACAAAGACATCACATGCAAAAAAACTATAGGCCAATATCCCTGATGAATATAGATACAAAAATCTTCAAAGGAGTGATTTGCTTTCAAAAATACATTAAAATGTCATTCACCATGATAAGGTGGATTTATTCCTGGGATGCAAGTATGGCTCAATATTCACAAATCAATGAACATGTTATACACATCAGCAAAATGAAGGATAAAAATCTTACAATCATCTTGGGAGGAGTTAAGACAGAGAGAGGAGTAGGGGACCTTGAGTTCCTCTGTTTCTTTGAATTGAGTCAGTTATCAATTCAGCTAGATATGTATCAAGTCATTCTACAAATAGTAAAGTGACCTTTTTTTTTTTTTTTGAAGATAAGGTGTGTGGAGACTTGAATCTGGGGCAATATATAGGAGGATACAGTGGAGGGGAGGGAGCCAGCTTCAGGAGGCTAAGGCTACTGCAAAGTATTATAAACATAGAAGTATATAGTCAGAACTTTCAGAAGTCTGCTGTAGTGGGGGACATGCCTGGCATAAAGGTGGTTGGGTGATGGAGTGGGAGCAAAAGCTCATGTGGCACAGTGTGATCTCAGGATCCCCAGTGTCTCAAGAAGAGTGGAAGTGCTGAGTAAGGCAGAGTTCCTAGGTATAGGAGTGGGGGAAGCCAGCTGAAACAGCAAGTCAGGGGTGCCTGGGTGGCTCAGTTAAGCATCTGCCATTGGCTTGATCCTGATCTCAGGGTCCTGGGATTGAGTTCCACATCAGGATCTCTGCTTAGTGGGGAGTCTGCTTCTTTCTTTCACTCTTCCTCTGTTCTCTCTCTCTCAAATAAATAAATCTTGAAAAAAAAAGAAAGAAAGAAAAAGAAAACAGTGACTCTAGGTGCTGGGTTTCTGCTAGATGTTACCATAAACTGTGAAGTACCAGGATCATGTGATAGCTTTCCCAGCAGGGGACCAGCAAAAGGCAAAAGCACAGTCGGAAACCTCCCCGCCCTTGCCCCTGGAAGGAGTAGCACAGATCCATGCCCTTGGAGTCTGTAAAATTTGGAGTTTTGAAATTCAGTCGCATGCTTGACATAAAACACTTGGTCACAAGCTGGGTGAATTCTGTTGGAAAGTAGGGGACACAATCGTGTCTTAGCACTCTTCTGTGAGGGCTCACTCAACAGTGGGGAGCTGGGAATTTTCAGTCCTGGAACAAGGAGAGGGGAGGCAGAGCCCTTTTCATCCCATCCATCATTGCTGATAGACTTTAGGGAGGAAACCAGCACCACCTACTAGAGTCCAGAAACCCACAACCAAGCCCTGCCTCCCCATTCCCCCTACAAGCCTTTCCCCTAGAGTGAGTGCAGCTGACAGTCCACACCACGGGCACCTTCCCCAGGAGGCTAGCACACATCACTGCTCCCACCAAGTTTCCTGAGCAGAGAGAACTGCGACGCTTCAGCTCTACGGGAGAAAGGGCATTTGTGTGTGTTTTTAATTTTTCAGTCTTTCAATTTTATATTTTCAGCTATTTTCTTTTTTCAGTTCTTTTTACTCTTTTTAAGTTACATTATATATATATACATATACACACATATATAAATTTTTATTTTTTAAAATTTTTGATTTACTTTCATTTTATTGTAATATGTGTATTTTATTGTATATAATAAAATATTTTATTGTATGTAATAAAATATTTTGTTGTATATAATAAAATATTGTATATTTCATTGTAATATATGTATTACAATAAAATAATAAAAATTATAATATACATATTACAATAAAATGAAAGTATATATATTTTAATTTTAAAATTTAAAATTTACATAAATTTAAAATTTAAAATTTAAATAAATAATAAAATTAATAAAATTATTTTAAAATATATTTTTTAAAATTTTTATTTTTTTCATTTTAATAAACATATAATGTATTTTTATCCCCAGGGGTACAGGTCTGTGAATCACCAGGTTTACACATATCACAGCACTCATCATAGCACATACCCTCCCCAATGTCCATTTCCCCACCACCCTCTCCCATCCCCCCTCCCCCCAGCAACCCTCAGCCTGTTTTTTGAGATTGAGTCTCTTATGGTTTGTCTCCCTCCCAATCCCATCTTTTCATTTTTTCTTTTCCTACCTCCCCCCAACCCCCCCTGCATTGCATCTTCACTTCCTCATATCAAAGAGATCATATGATAGTTGTCTTTCTCCGATTGACTTATTTCGCTAAGCATGATACCCTCTAGTTCCATCCACGTCGTCGCAAATGGCAAGATTTCATGTCTTTCGATGGCTGCATAGTATTCCATTGTGTATATAGACCACATCTTCTTTATCCATTCATCTGTTGATGGACATCTAGGCTCTTTCCACAGTTTGGCTATTGTGGACATTGCTGCTATAAACATTTGGGTGCACGTGCCCCTTCGGAGCACCACGTTTGTATTTAAAATATTTTTTAAAATTTTTGGCTTATATCTATATATTACAATAAAATGAAAGTATATATTTCCTTTTCTTTCCTATTTCGGGATCTACTTTCTTTTCATAAGCAGATCAAAACACACCCAGGATCTAGTTTTTTGTTTTCTTCTGTTTTGTTTCTTGTTTGATTTTTCATTTTATTGTTTTGTTTTGTTTTTCCAATTTGCTTCACTTCTTTCTTGTGGTGTTGTTATTGTGGTCCTTTCTCTGTCTTCATTTCTTGACAGAAAAATCATTTTGATACATGCAAAACAAACATTTGACAAAATTCAAAACATTTTGTTGATAAAAACACTCAAACTAGGAACAGAAGCAAACTACCTCAGTGTAGTAAAGCCATATATGGAAACCCCATAGCTAAAACAGTGGTTAAAGATTAAGATCAGAGTAAGATAGATAGCTGTTTTTGCTGTTTCTAGTTAACATACCACTGGGAGTTCTAACTAGAACAAATAGGGAAAAAGAAGTAAAAGGTATTTAAGTCAGATAAAAGAATTACGCAAATCTCTGCTGATAGATCTTATATATATAAAAGTCTAAAGACTTCACACACTAAAAAAATCTGTTAGAACTGGATACAAAATCTACATATAAAAATTAATTATATATCTATATTATAAATATATATCTATATTATATATATTAATTATATATCTATAAATTAATTATATATCTATATATCTAATAAAGAATCTGAAGGAAATTAAGAAAATAATTATGTTTATGATATCATATAAAAGAGTACTTTTAAAAAAAAGATATTTACTGGGGTGCCTGGGTGGCTCAGTGGGTTAAGTCTCTGACTTCGGCTCGGGTCATGATTCCAGTGGTCCTGGGATCGAGCCGCACATCGGGCTCTCTGCTCAGCAGGGAGCCTGCTTTGCCCTCTCTCTCTGCCTGTCTCTCTGCCTACTGTGAACTCTCTCTCTCTCTCTCTGTTAAATAAATAAATAAAATCTTAAAAAAAAAAGATTTTTACTTATTTTAGAGAGAGAGTGTGAATTGGAGGAGGAATTTGAGAGAGAGAAGAGAGGGATGAGCAAACTCCATGCTGAGTGCAGAGCTTGATGCAGGACTTGATCCCACAACCCCAAGATCATGATGTGAACCCAAATGAAGAGTCTGATGCTTAAGCAATTAAGCTACCCAAGTTCCCCAGAGAATAAGATACTTTTGAGTTAACTGAGGAGATAACACACTTGTACACCAAAACAACAAAACAGGGGCACATGGGGGGGGGGCAGTTGGTTAAGTGTCTGACTCTTGGTTTCAGTTTATGTCATGATCTCAGGGTCATGAGATGGAGCCCTGAGTCAGACTCTATGCTCAGCAGGGAGTCTGCTTAGAGTTTCTCTCTCCCTCTCTCTTTACCCCTCCCCTTGTTCATGCTCTCTCTCACTAAAATAAAAAAATCTTTTAAAAAAACCAACAAAACATTGCTGAAGGAAATTAAGAAGACATAAATAAATTGAAAGACATCCCCTATTCATGGATTTTAAAATTTAGTTTTGTTAAGATGTCAATATTACCCAAAGTAATTTGTCAATGCAGTTTCTATTAAAATTCCAAGGATTTTTTTTTTTTTTTTTGGTAAAACTCTTAGGGACTCCAAGTAGTTAAAACTATCATAAGAAAGAGGGATAAAGTTGGAAGATTTATACCTCCTAATTAAAAAACTTAGTACAAAGTTATAGTAGTCCTAATGATAGACATACAGTCCAATGGAATATAATAAGGATCAGAAATAAACCTGGATCAACACAGGTGAAAGATTGACACAAAAACCAATGGAACAGAATTGAAAGCCTAGACATAAACCTTCACATTCATTGCCAAATAATTTTGGCAAGGATGCCAGAAACATTCAATGGAGAAAGGACAGTCTTTTCAACAAACGATACTGAGAAAACTGAATATCCAAATGGAAGAAAATGAAAGCAACCCCCTTCTAAACACTATATACCAAAATTAATGAAAAAAAGGTCAGTGACCTAAATTTCATAGCTAACATCTGAGACCAATAAAGTTTGTATGCAGTTATTCTTCAAAAATAAGCAAATAAAAAGAAATAAGTAAATGTAAATAATATCTCAAAAATACCCAAACAAAAGATGTAAGAGTTAAAACCACAAAATCTTAGATGAAAATGTAGGAAAAGCAACTCAAAAATGGCAATATCACGACTTGATTCCAAAACAAGGAAAGGAATCGAACAGACATTTCTGGTGTGTGTGTACAAATGGTAAATAAACAAATGAAGATTCTTATCATAACCATAAGGGAAATGCAAATCAAAACTACCACAAGATACCACTTATTATTTTAGTCATGGGTGGAATCACTCTGAAATTAAGATTTTAATGAAGACAATATGATACTGGCTCTTATTTAAAAAGCAGAAGATTGTAAGTGTTGGCAAGAATGTAGAGAACATTTGAGCATCAATGGTGGAATTGTAAAATTGTGCAACCATTGTGGAAAACAGTATGGAAGTCTCACTAAAAATAGTAAAAGTATGACAATATGATTCAGCAACTTCATTGCTATGTATATACCTAAAAGAACTGGAAACAGGAATTCAAACAGATATTTACTCGAACACCGATGCTCATAAGAGCATTAGTTAAAAGAGCCAAAAACTGGGTCACTTATATTAAATCCCTTTGTCTTGTCCTGTTTATTTATTTATTTTTAAAAATAAGTGTACCTCCAATGTAGTGTTCAAACTCACAACCACAAGATCAAGAGTTGCATGCTCTACTGACTTAGCCAGTTAGGTGGCCCCTGAGAAGTTTCCCCATATTTTTAATAAACATTTTTCAGTTCTGCATTTTACCTTTAAGTTCATAATCTATTTTTAGGTAATTTCTTAAAAGATTTTATTTATTTATTTGACAGACAGAGATCACAAGTAGGCAGAGAGCCAGGCAGAGAGAGAGAGGGGGAAGCAGGCTCCCTGCTGAGCAGAGAGCCCGATGTGGGGCTTGATCCCGGACCCTGAGATCAAGACCTGAGTTGAAGGCAGAGGCTTAACCCACTGAGCCACCCAAGGCACCCTATTTTTAGCTAATTTTATTTAAAGTGTGAAATTTAGGTTGAGGTTTGTTTATTTTTATTGTTTTTCGTTCTGTAGGTCCACATTTGCTTGAGTGCTATTTGTTGAACTGATATTAATCATCTCTTCTATTAGTTTTGCACTTTCATCAGAAAAAATACTGGTACATTTGTGTGGGTCTATTTCTGGTTCTTCATTATCTTTTGTGTCTGTCTCTTTTTAAGTACCATACTGTCTTGATAAAATCTTAATTAGGGAGCAGTGATTCCTCCCACTTTATTTTCTTTTCAAAATTGTTTTGACTTTTGTAGAGCTTTCCATTTCCTTATCAGTTTTAGAGTAAGCTTGTCTCTGTCTATGTAAACCTTTTGGGGATTCTGATAGGAATTGCATTAAATATAAATATAAACCGATTGGGAAGAAGTAGTGTCTTTACTAGATTGGTCTTCCAATCAGTATCTTTTCATTTATTCCATTTTCAATTATTTCTTTCAACAGCACTTGGTACTTTCAACATACAGATCCTTATGTGTTTTGTAAGATTTCTTTAAAGATAAGTTCTGTATGTAGTTTTGTTTGGAGCAATAACAAATGATACTGTTCTCTATTTCATTTCTGCATATTTATTTTCCATATATTAAAAAGCATTTTGGTGTTGATTCCATATCTGGGGGTTTGCTTACCATGACCTAGTTTTTGAATGGTGATATCTAATAATTTTATCCTTTATTTATTTAGTAAGTAGACTAAACAGTGGCTAATTAGCAAAGTCAGGCAATGCTTAAGAAAAGCAAGCATGTCCGCTTTGAAAGTGTTAGGTGAGTCTACTAACTCCATTGTGACTACTCACTTTTATGGCTTTCTTTGACCTGAACAGATGTCTAATTTAACTACAAGGTTACGCAAGAGAAAAAAGACCATGTTAAGTATATGAGTTAGTTTTTACAAGGTTATCCTCATGTATTTAGACAACCAAGAACCATATAGTAGCTTGTGATTTTGTAGTTTGGCATTTGGAGATAGGTGGAGCTAGACAGGCTTTGTTCGTCTTTTTGTTTTTAAGATTTTTATTTTTCTTAAGTAATCTTTACACCTAATGTAGGAATTGAACTTACAAGCCTGAAATCAAGATTTGCACACGCTGTGGACTGGGCCAGCCAGGCACTCCTGGGCAGTTCTTTTGCTTTCTGTTGGACAGGATTTTTAGTCAGTTATTGGGTTGGCTAGAGACTAGCTAGTTTAGGATTGCTTTATCTGCTGTTGCATTTCTCTGGCACTAGTGATCTCTCATCCCGGACTTTGTTAATCCAGGTTTGTTCACATGTTGTCTTGGTAGGGTCTTGGAGAGAATAACATGCAAGAGAAAACATGCAAGACCTTTTAAAGTCTAAACCTCATGACTGGCACAACATCCCTTTTCATAACATTCTCTTGGCCAGACCTAGTGGTAAGGACATTTCATATATGAACTGTGGGGAGATAGACTCCATTTTTTCTTTAATTTTTAAAATATATTTTTAATTTTTTAAATTAACATGTAATGTGTTGTTTGCCCCAGGGGTACAGGTCTGTGAATCATCAGGCTTACACACTTCACAGCACTCACCATAGCACATAGCTTCCCCAATGCCCATAACCCAGCCACCCGATCCCTACCTTCCCCACCCCAGCAACCCTCAGTTTGTTTTGTGAGATTAAGAGTCTCTTACGGTTTGTCTCCCTCCTGATCCTATCTTGTTTCATTTTTTCCTTCCCTACCCCCACAACCTGCCATCCTGCCTCTCAAATTCCTCGTATCAGAGAGATCATATGATAATTGTCTTTCTCTGGTTGACTTATTTTGCTCAGCATAATACCCTCTAGTTCCATCCACATCATGGCAAATGGCAAGATTTCATTTTGTTTGATGGCTGCATTGTAGTCCATTGTATATATATATATACAATGTATATATATATTATATATATATCTATACACAATATTGTATATATATATGTCTGTATATATATGTACATATATATGTGTATATATACATATATATGTGTATATATATTGTATATGTATATATTGTATATATATACATATATTGTGTATATATATGTATGTATATATATATGCTATATATATACAATATGTATATATATGTATATGTGTATATGTATATGTATATGTGTATATATATATATATCACATCTTCTTTATCCATTCATCTGTTGGTGGACATCTAGGTTCTTTCTATAATTTTGGTTCTGGGGACATTGCTGCTATAAACATTTGGGTGCACGTGCCCCTTCGGATCACTACGTTTGTATCTTTAGAGTGAATACTCAGTAGTGTGATTACTGGGTCATAGGATAGCTGTATTTTCAACTTTTTGAGAAACCTCTGTGCTGATTTCCATAGTGGCTGCACCAGCTTGCATTCCTGCCAACAGTACAGGAGGGTTTCCTTTTCTCTGCATCCTCGCCAGCATCTGTTGTTTCCTGACTTGTTAATTTTAGCCGTTCTGACTGGTGTGAGGTGGGATGTCACTGTGGTTTTGATTTGTTTTTTCCTGATGTCGAGTGATGCTGAGCACTTTTTCATGTGTCTATTGGCATCTGGATGTCTTCTTGGGAGAAATGTCTGTTCATGTCCTCTGTCCATTTCTTGATTGGATTATTTCTTCTTTGGGTGTTGAGTTTGATAAGTTCTTTATAGATTTTGGATACTAGCCCTTTATCTGATATGTCATTTGCAAATATCTTCTCCCATTCTGTCACTTGTCTTTTGGTTTTGTGGACTGTTTCCTTTGCTGTGCAAAAGCTTTAGATCCTGATGAAGTCCCAGTAGTTCATGATCTGAGCTGAAATCAAGAGTTAGCTGCTCAACAGACTGCAACCCAGTGCCCCTGGTTGTCTGTTTTCAATAGTCAGAAACATAGTGTCCTGTAGTCATTGTTTAGATTCATGAAAGACAGAAACCAGTCCCTGAGGAGCAACCCGAAAATGTAGAGCACTGCACAAACATTTTTCTCACTTTTTCTCCCCATGGAGAATTTAGGATTGGGGGTTTCTCCCAATTATGGAGTAGTGGGGGAAGGAACAACAGGGGCTCTGGTCAGTAAGTACTGGTAATTTTTCTACGTTGCTGCCCTTTGGTTGAGTTCCTGCTTTCCTGGAGTATGGGATATCTTAACTGGCTTTTTGATTTCACGAAGAAATGTTGTTGTTAAATCTGTGTCTATATAAAGGATGATTCATGTTTCCTATTCCATTATCTTGTTGATACTAATCTCCTAAGCTCTATCTCTTGATGGAAGCAGATTAAAAGATAATATTTAACTGACACTTGGTTTTAGCTCAGGTCATGAACTCATGGGTCATGGATCAAGCCCTGCATTGGACTCCTTGCTTAGCATGGAGTCTGCTTGAAGATCCTCCGAGTCTTCCCCTCCCCCAACTCTCTTAGGCTCTTTCTCTGTAAAATAAATAAATCTCAAATGAATCCAAAGTGATCATACTTAAGAAGTGTGGAGGGCGCCTGGGTGGCTCAGTGGGTTAAGCCTCTGCCTTTGGCTCAGGCATGGTCTCAGGGTCCTGATATCCAGCCCTGCATCAGTCTCTCTCCTAAGCAGGGAGCCTGCTTCTCCCTCTCTCTGCCTTCCTCCCTGCCTATTTGTAACCTCTCTCTCTGTCAAATAAATAAATAAAATCTCAAAAAAAAAAAAAAAAAAAAGAAAAAGAAAAAGAAGCATGGATAGAGGATAATGTTATTTGTGGACATATATGCAAATAGTTTACACAACAACATAATGAAACTATCAAAATTGATTTAGAATATCAAATATATGTAACAAAATCCCAAATAGGAAACAATAAGGCACTAGATATTTTTCAATGTGTGTGAATATGGAATGTACATTTTCTACAAAATGTTACCAAACAGTACCTGCCATCATGCCTCCACATGGTAAACTACCTCAACATTCTTGGACAGCATTCATAATCACTGTCCTCACTCTTGGTTCTTTGAATATTTTACTGCTACCTTCTCCAGTGTCATGTATTGTCCCTGACCCAGCAAGTAGTTAATCTTTTTTCCTCATTTGAGAGATTCCCCAGTTATCATGAAGTGACACCTTCAAAGAATTATTCAATAAGAACACTATGGATACTTAATGTTATTCATTTCCTAGACTCCCATAACAAGATACCATAGACGGGGTGATTCAAACAACAGAAATGTATTTTCTCATGGTTTAGAGATATGAAGTCCAAGATGAAGCTGTTGTCAAGGTTTGATTCTCCAAAGACCTCTCTCTTTGGCTTGTAGATGGCTGTCTTCTCCCTATGTTCTCACATGATACTTTTTTCTGTGTTCATTTTCATTCTTTTATAAGCCACCGGACCTATTGCATTGTATAGGATTATATTGGATTATATAATGACCTCGCTTAACTTAATTACCTCTTCAAAGGCCTTGTCTTGAAATATAGTTACATTGGGGGGGTAGGGCTTTAACAAGAATTTTTTTAATTGGGAGGGAAAGAATTCAGTCCATATCATTCAGTGATCTTCTGAGTGGTGATATTTAAAGGTGGTGATAAATTGTAATGCAGAAAACAATCTGAAACTCAATGGTATTTCCTCACATCTTTGAGCAGCCTTTTTCACCATACACTAGCACTGAATATGGACTCTACAATTTTTCTTTCTACTTCTAATTTTTATAATTATTATTCAGGATGCCTGGATGACTGTCAATTAAGCAACTGCCTTTAGCTCAGGTCATGATCCCAGAGTCCTGGGATTGAGTCCTGCATTGTGCTTCTTGCTTGGTGGGGAGCCTGCTTGTCCCTCTGATTGCTGCATCCCTGCTTATGTTCTCTCTCTCTCCATCAAATAAATAAATAAAATCTTAAAAAAAATAAAATTATCATTTACTTTTAAAAATTAAAGTAAAGTTGACACATAGTTCTATTAGTTTCAATATATAACATAGTGGCTTAATGCCTCGGTGTGTTATGCTGAGCTCCCCACAAGTGCAACTACCATTTGTCACCATACAACACTATGACAATACCAGTGACTCTAGTTATATTCTGTGCCTTTCATCCCTGTGACTTTTTCATTACATTCCACTTCCTTCACTTATTTAACCCATCCTCCCACCCTGCTCCTCTCTGGCAACTATTACTTTGTTCTCCAGTTGTAGGTCTGTTTTTGTCTTTGTTAGTTTCTTTTGTTTCTTAGATTCAACATATGAGTGAAATTGTGTGGTATTTGTCTTTCTCCGACTGACTTGTTTTGCTTAGCATTTTATTCTCTAGCACCATCCATACTGTCACAAATGGCAAGATTTCATTCTTTATTATCACTGAGTAATATTCCATATACTAAATATTTCATATATGTATAATAATTATTCCTTATAATAAGGAATAAAAATATTATATTCCGTATAATAAGGAATAAGATTTTGCCAATAATAGAATATTGTAACCATATATGTAATATATGGAATAAATATAATATATCCATATATAATTGTATCCATATATAAAATATAATAATACATAATTATATATGGATACGTATATATGTAATTATGGTATATATAGCTCACATCTCTTTTGATGAATGCGTGGGGTGCTTCCATATATTAGCTATGGTAAAGACTGCTTCAATAAAAATAGCAATGCATATATCTTTTTTAATCAGTGTTTTCATTTTCTTTGGATAAATACCTAGTTGTGGATTATATAATAATTCTATTTTTATTTTTTCAAGGAACCTCCATACTGTTTTCTACAGTGGCTATACTAATATCCATTTCTATCAAAGGTGTACGAAGTTTCCCTTTTTCCACATCCTTGCCAACACTTGTAATTTTTGTCTTTTTGACTCTAGCCCAGCTCACAGGTATAAAGTGGTACCTCATTATATGTTTGATTTGCAGTTCCCTGCTGAACATCTTTTCATGTGTTCTGTTGGCCACTTGTATGTCTTCTTTGGGTAAAAATGTGTATTCAGGTCCTTTGTCCATTTTTATTTTTTAAAAAAGACTTTATTTATTTATCTGAGAGATAGAGAGAGAGAGAGATATCACAAGTGAAAGTGGTGATAGTGGTGTTAGAGAGTGAAGCAGACTCTCCAGAACAGGGTGCCATATGTGAGACTCCATCACAAGACCCTGGGATCATGACCTGAACCAAAGGGAGAAGCTTAACTGACTCTCAACCAGGCACCCCCTTTGCCCATTTTTAAATTGAATTATTTGGATTCTTTTTTTGTTGAGTTTTCTCAAATCTTTTCTCAACAAAGAAGTCTTCTCCTTCTTTTCCTCTTCCTCTCTCCTCCCTCTCTCCCTCCTTCTTCCTCCTCCTCCTTCTCCTCTCCCTCACCGTCTCATCTTCCCCCTCCTCCTCCTCTTCCATCTCCTTCCCCTTTTTCCCCTTCTCCTCCTCCTCCTCCTTCTTCTTCTTCCCTCCTCTTTTTTCTATCCTCCTCCTCCTCTTCCTCCTCCTCCTTCTCCTGTTTCTCCTCCTCCTCCATCCTCTTCTGCTCCTTTTCCTCCTGCTTCTCCCCACTCCTTCTTCCCATTCTTCTTCTTTTTTCCTCCTTCTCCTTCTTCTCCTCCTTTCTAAAAGATTTACGTATTTTGGAGAGAGAGTGAGAGAGTGCAAGTGGGAAGGGGGGCAGAGGGAGAGGATCTACAGACCAACTCCTTGCTGAATATGGAGGCTGTCACAGGGCTCAGTCTCTTTACCAATGAGATCATGACCCAAGCCTAAACCAAGAGTCAGGTGCTCAAGTGACTAAACAACCCAGGTGCCCCAAGTTGTGTAAGTTCTTTATATATTTTGGCTATTAACTTCTTATAGGCTGTAAAGTTTTCAAATATCTTCTCCCATTCAGTAAGTTGCATTTTGGTTTTTTTGATTGTTTCCTTCACTTTGCAAAAGATTTTAGTTTTGGTATAGTTCCAGTAGATTATTTTGCTTTTGTTACCTGTGTCTCAGGAGATATACCTAGAGAAATGTAGCTATGGCCACTGTCAGAAAAATTACTACCTCTACTTTTTTCTAGGATTATTGTATCTAATGCATTTTGAGTTACCTTTTCTGTATAGTATAAGAAAGTAGTTCAGATTTATTCTTTTGTGATGTAGCTGTCCAGTTTCCCCAGCAACATTTATTGAAGAGACTGTCTTTTTCTTATCATATATTCCTGCCTCCTTTGTTGTGGATTAATTGAACTTTGTAGTATGGATTTATTTCTGGGATTTCTATTCTTGTTTTGTTGTTCTATGCATCTATTTTTGTGCCCACACCATACTTTTTTGATTACTACAACTTTCTAGTATATCTTCACATCTTGGATTATGATACCTTCAGCTTTGTTCTTTCACGAGATTACTTTGGTTATCCAGAGGTTTTTAAATTTTTAAAATTTTTTTTTCTTCTTGGTGTGTGTACAATTGTAAATAAAATTGTTTTGATTTTAAATTATCTTTTTGTTCCCTCATTATTAGTGTATAGAAATGCAACAAATTTCTGTATATTAATTTTGTAAGTAGTTTTTTGGTAGAATGCTTAGTTTTTTTTATGTAGAGTATCATATCTGCAAATTATTTACTTCTTTTTTTAATACCAATTTGGATGCCTTCTATTTCTTTTTCTTATCTATTTGCTGTGGTAGGACTTCCAGTACTGTTTTGAATAAAACAGTAAGAGTGCATGTTCTAGTGTTATTCCTGATCTGAAAGGAAAAGTTTTTATTTTCTATTTTTTGCTGTTGAGTATGATGTTAGCAAGGGTTTTTTAGATATGGCCCTTATTACGTAGAGGTATATTCTCTCTAAAGCAACTTTCTTGAGTTTTTATCATGAGTGGACACTGAATTTTTAAATGCTTTTTCTGCATTGAAATGATTTCATTCTTCATTTTGTTAATATAATGTATCACATTGATTGATTTGTGAATATTGACATATACTTGCATCTTGGAATAAATCCCACTGGATCATGATGAATAATCCTTCTTAATGTATTTTGAATTTGGCTTCCTAATAGTTTGTGGAGAATTTTTGCATCTATGTTAACAGAGATATTGAACTCTAGTTTTCTGTTTTGTGGTATCTTTGTTTGGTTTTGGTATTAGTTTAATGCTAACCTCATAGAATGAATTTGAAAAACTTTCCTGGAGGGCATTATCCCTCTCAACTGCCGCTCACAGTGTTTGGGTGGAGGATTCTTTTTTTTTTTTTTTTTTTTTATTGTGTTTGTTTGTATCCCTGTATCTCCTACTGTTTTCTCTTTCTTCTGTTATGGAGAAACTGTTTAGTCAGCTGTCAGTTCCTCTTAAGGAGGAATTGCTTTGTAGTTAGATGTAGATTTGTTGTGTCTGTGGAGGAGGTAAGCTCAGGGTATTCCTACATTGCCATCTTTGACTGCAAATTCTTCTTTGTTTGTTTACATTTACTAACAACATGGCTATAGCACACCAATAATATGATCATAGCTATTAATACCTTCAAAATGTAATTCAACCATCTACAAAATCACTGAATAAGTCCATTCTTATTGCAAGTATTGTAAGAAACAATGGAACTAATACACTGGAATGTGCTAAAATACAATATATCTGTGGCTCTGGGCATGCTGATGACCTGGGCACAGACATATTAGGGCATGGAACTGAAGAAATTCATGACACAGGAGATTGTTCACTTTCCTAAGAAGGCCTCCTGAACAGCTGTCCTGGCCAGGAGTTCCACTCCTCAGGGACAAGAGGGAGAGGGATAATAACTATATTCTTCCACTTCCACCACCCTCCTTCTTCCTGCCCACTAGCACAGCCAGACTCCAGAGAGAAACAGTGCCTCCAGTGGAGGCTGAGATTCCCTACACTAAACTCCACCCACTGGCCTAGCAGGATCATCTTTACAAGGACAAATCAGCTTGTGAATCAGCACAGTGGACCTCTTTTTTTTTTTTTTTTTTCCACAGTGGACCTCTTTCTTAGAAGACCAGCATAGGTCCTTACATATACCAAGTTTACTGATTAAAGAAAGCTCCAAAACATCAGACTCTGGTGGAGGTAAGACAAACCTTGCTTCCTTCCTCCACTTTTCTTAATTTTTAAAATGTTCATAGCAGTAATGTCCACAATAGCCAAAATATGGAAAGGGGCCAAATGTCCATCAACAGATGTATGAATAAAGAAAATGGGTAAAGAAGATAAAGATATATCTTCTTTACCCATTTTCTCTCTCTCTCTCTCTCTATATATATATACTCATTCGTTCATATATATACACACACAACAGAATATTCCATTTTACTCAGGCATCAAAAAGAATGAAAATTTGCCATTTGCAACCATATGGATGGAACTAGAGTAAAGTCTCATGCTAAGAGAAGTAAGTCAGAAAAAGTGAAATATCATAGGATTTCATTCATATGTGGAATTTAAGAAATGAAACAAATGAACATAGGAAGAGGAACAGAAAAATAAGATGAAAAGAGAGGGAGACAAACCATAAGAGAGTCTTAACTGCAGGAGACAAACTGAGGGTTACTGGAGGGGAGGTGGTCAGAGGAATGGGATAACTGGGTGATGGACATTAAGGAGGGCACTTGATGGAATGAGCACGGGGTGATAAATGCAACAGATGAATCACTGAATTCGGCCCCTGAAGCTACTAATACACTGTATGTTAATTAAATTGAATTTAAATAAAAAGCTTTAGAGTATACTAAACTTGTTGTTTGGAACAGAGTCTAATTTGAATGGCTAACTGAATGAGTCTTATATTCCTCGTTTAAAAATGTAAATAAAACCTTCTTTATAGAGCTCTTCTGAGGATAAAATCTTAAATACATGTTGTATCCCTCACCAAAGTTATGACAATTGGAAACCCATTCTTAGTCCCTGGGATGAAGGGTGAATAAGATACATTCTGAGATCACATTGGTAAGTATGATCTCACTTTCTTTCAAGCACATGTTCTAGGAGATATCTTGGACATGGAGATATATTACCATTATAGAAAGAATATTATAGAATTTGAATTTGCAGAGAATAGCAAACAAGTAACTATTTACTTCTTCAACTCTCTTTGGAAGTAGGTTAATTTTTAATCAGATTTTTCATAGGGATAAAATAATTTATGATCAGAAGCATGTAAGTTGCTTTTAAAATACTTGAGCGATTGAAAGTCTTAAAGTAGTCTATGGTAGTAACTGTAAATTAAACTGTAAGTTTAATAGGAAGAACTATTTAATATAAAGAACCATTAAGTGTTTATGCAGGAGATTTGTGTAATAAGAGATTGACTTTAAGAAGATTGACCTAACAGCTAATCTTCAACAAAACAGGAAAGAATGTCCAATGGAAAAAACACAGACTTTTCAACAAATGGTGTTGGGAAAATTGGACAGCCACATGCAGAAAAATGAAATTGGACCATTTCCTTACACCACACACAAAAGTAGACTCAAAATGGATGAAGGACCTCAATGTGAGAAAGGAATCCATCAAAATCCTTGAGAAGAACACAGGCAGCAACCTCTTCCACCCCGGCCGCAGCAACTCCTTCCTAGGAGCATCACCAGAGGCAACAGAAGCAAGGGCAAAAATGAACTATTGGGATTTCATCAAGATCAAAAGTTTTTGCACAGCAAAGGAAACAGTTAACAAAACCAAAAGACAACTGACAGAATGGGAGAAGATATTTGCAAACGACATATCAGATAAAGGGCTAGTATCAAAATCTATAAAGAACTCTTAGCAAACTCAATACCCAAAGAACAAATAATCCAATCAAGAAATGGGCAGAGGACATGAACAGACATTTCTGCAAAGAAGACATCCAGATGGTCAACAGACACATGAAAAAATGCTCCACATCACTCAGCATCAGGGAAATACAAATCAAAACCACAATGAGATACCACTTCACGCCAGTCAGAATGGCTAAAATTAACAAGTCAGGGAATGACAGATACTGGCGAGGATGTGGAGAGAGGGGAACCCTCCTACACTGTTGGTGGGAATGCAAGCTGGTGCAACCACTCTGGAAAACAGTGTGGAGATTCCTCAAAAAGTTGAAAATAGAGCTACCTTATGACCCAGCAATTGCACTGTTGGGTATTTACCCTAAAGATACAAATGTAGTGATCCGAAGGGGCATGTGCACCTGAATGTTTCTAGCACCAATGTCCATAATAGCCAAACTATGGAAAGAACCAAGATGTCCATCAACAGATGAATGGATAAGGAGATGTGGTATATATACAGAATGGAATACTATGCAGCCATCAAAAGAAATGAAATCTTGCCATTTGCGACAGCGTGGATGGAACTAGAGGGTATTATGCTTAGGGAAATAAGTCAATCGGAGAAAGACAACTACCATATGATCTCCCTGATATCAGGAAGTGGAGATGCAATGTGGGGGGTTTGGGGAGTAGGAAAAGAATAAATGAAACAAGATGGGATCGGGAGGGAGACAAACCATAAGACTCTTAATGTCACAAAACAAACTGAGGGGGTTTGGGGAAGGGGTGTAGGGAGAAGGTGGTGGGGTTATGGGTATTGGGGAGGGTATGTGCTATGGTGATTGCTGTGAAGTGTGTAAACCTGGTGATTCACTGACCTGTACCCCTGGGGCTAATAAAACATTATATGTTTATAAAAAAATTTAAAAATTAAAAAAAAAAGAAGATTGACATGAGAAGTAAAGAATGGGGCAGCTGAGTGACTCAGTTAAGTGTCCAAATCTTGATCTCAGCTCAGATCTTGAAATCAAGGTCATGAATTCAAGCCCTGTGGACAAGGAGCCTACTTAAGGGGATAAAGAGAACTCTATAGAAATAATATAAGAAGGAGCTATTTCTTGGGAGCAATACCTAAAGAAGAGCCCCTTACCTGTCTGTTGCTGAAATCTAGACTTTTTGGGAAATGACATGGTCACAGTTTATTGGATCACAGAGAAAATGCTATGATGCCTTGCTAGGTATCACTCCCTGGCCCTGTTGAACATCTGGTATCTAGGGTGTTAGAGAAAGCTCTATATGGGGAGTTATCTCATAGAGACAACCACATAATGTGGGTGATTGGTCACATAGGCTGTTGTTGCAATCTGTTATAGGAATCAGGACTTGAGAACCTTTGATCAGTATAAGAGCTTACCAGCAGAGTGCACCAGAACTTGGAAACAAAATCCTTTCCTCATGCAATGTCTGTCTAGTGGTTTGTCTAACAAAGCTTAATATCATTCTTCTGGCAAAGGAAAAATATTTTAAAAATATTTAGAGATCATCTATTTTCATAATGCTGATGATAAAAGGGAAATGATGACCAAGTGAATGAATGAATGTATACCATCCCCTATCTCTACTTCCAGATTGCTTTGCAGCATGTTCCAAATATCATATCACTTCATCATAAATTTTTTACTCTACAAAGTTCTAAGAGATAAGGACTCTACCATTAGAAAACCTAAAAAAAAAGACAATTTCTTCATAATTATATATTTAGTCAGTGTCTAAATTTTCCCAATTATCTCATTTTTTCACAATATTAGAATCCAAATAAGTGCTATGTTGTGAATATTTAATAGCTATTAAGTCTTTTGATTATGTTTTTTTTATTTAAAGATTTTATTTATTTATTTATTTGACAGAGATCACAAGTAGGCAGAGAGGCAGGCAGAAAGGGTGAGGGGGAAGCAGGCTCCCAGCTTAGCAGAGAGCCCGATGCGGCAGTCGATCCCAGGACTCTGGGATCATGACCTGAGCCGAAGGCAGAGGCCTTAACCCACTGAGCCACCTAGGCGCCCCTTGATTATGTTTTTGCTTCATTTCTTTCCTTCTCATACATTGATAATACCATGTAATTTTCATGTAAGATTTGTCAGGAAAATTAATATTGTTGATTGCATCCTTCTGTTTTTTTGACTCCTTATTTTCTGTAAAGTTATTCTTTTAGATATAACTTCAGATTTGTTTGTTTTTGTCTTGCAAGAATACTTAACAAATAATATTAAATTTTTTAAACTGGAGCCCCTTTTATTTTTTAAAGATTTATTTATTTAGTCTAGAGAGAGAGAGAGAGTGAGAGCAGGAGGAGGGGCAGAAGGAGAGGGAGAAAATCCTTAAGTAGAGAGATCATGATCTGAGCCACATGCAGATGCTTAATGACTGAGCCACCCAGATGGTCCAAGAGTTCTTTATGTTTTTTAAAAGATTTTATTTATTTGAGAGAGAAAGAGCAAGAGAGGTAGAGAGCACAAGCAAGGGGAACAGCAGAGGAAGAGTGAGAAGCAGACTCCCCACTGAGTAGGGACCCTGATATTGGGCTCAATCCCAGGACACTGAGATCGTGACCTGAGCCAAGGGCAGATGCTTTAACCAACTGAGCCACTCAGACACTCCCTGCCCCCAAGAATACTGTAAATTGCCAACTTGTTGCTTTTTGTTTATGAAAAATTTTAAATTAACCTTTTTATTAAATAACATCTTACAATGAAATTTGATGAATTCTACTTATTTTGGAGCTAGAGCTAATATATTCCAATGAACTAGGAGTAGTTATGTGTAAGACTGACACAGAGAAATGTCCTAGGTCCGAGTGATACTGAGAAATGCATGACTGTGGAAACCCAAAGGACTTCAAGTTTTGAAGACATTCTTTGAAAGAATATATGTTTAAAATAATGTACGATTTTAATATAGTTAATAAAACAGGGTTAAGTTATGACAAAGAAAATTTTTCTTTGTTTATCCTGGTAGTTTACAGGGCCACCATTTACATGCAATTCTTTAATAACTTGGCCAAACTGTTAAAGGAGTTCCTATACCTATACTCGGGAATTGTGTGCATATTATTATTTTTTTTAGAGAAGATTTTATTTTTACATTGTCTTTAATACCACCATCATGACAATCATTCAAAGTATATTTAACTATACCCATCCAAAGCATTTATACTCAGTGCTTGTCAGTATAAAGTATTTTTCTAAGCATTGTAATAGCAAGATAATGAAGTTGTTATTTCACTTTCAGTAAGGCTGAGAGTTGTTGTTTCTATTTGGCTTTAAAATAGTGTAAATTTGTGGATGATAATCTTGAGAAGAACCTAGAGAATAAAATATTAGATTATATCTTAATTTTCCCCTAAATTTTGACAATTCATCCCTTTGTATAATATAAATAAATACTTCTTCAAATTTGAATAATAGCATTCAAAGAAAACAAGATATTTCATAATACTTGTAACACTTTTTATTTTTTTTCTTGTAACACTTTTTAAAATTATGATTTATAATATATATATATTTACCATCTAATCTAATTTCTTTTTTCCCTAGGTTTTTATTTAAATTTCAGTTAGTTAACATACAATATAATACTAGTTTCAGGTGTAGATTTTTGATTCATCATCCATTTTGAATTTTTTGGGGGGTGGGGTATGGTGTAAGAAAGTGATCCAGTTTCATTCTCCTGCATGTTGGTCTCCACTTTACGCAATTCTATTTGTTGAAGAGACTATCTTTTTTCCATTGCCTTTTCTTCCCTGCTTTGCTGAAGATTGCTTAGTTGAACAAACAGTGTAGGTTCATTTCTGGGTCTTCTACTCTGTTCCATTGATTTGTGTGTCTGTTTTTTTGCCAAACCATACTGTTTTGATCACTGGAGACTTGTAATAAATTTGATGTCTGGAAATGTGAAGCCTCCAGATTTGCTTTTCTTTTGCTAAATTGCTGTCACTATCGATGGTCTTTTGTGATTCCACACAAATTTTAGAATTTTTTTGTTCTAACTCTGTGAAAAATATAAGTAGCATTTTGATAGGGATGACATTAAATATGTAGCGTTGCTCTGGGTAATATAGACATTTTATTTTTTATTTTTATTTTTTTATTTTAAAGGTGTTTTTTTTTTAATTTTATTTTTTAATTTCTTTTCAGTGTAACAGTATTCATTTTTTTTTTCACCACACCCAGTGCTCCATGCAATACGTGCCCTCCCCAATACCCACCACCTGGCTCCCCCAACCTCCCACCCCCCGCCCCTTCAAAACCCTCAGGTTGTTTTTCAGTGTAATATAGACATTTTAAATTATTTGTTCTTCCAATCCATGAGCATGGAATGTTTTCCCATTTCTTTGTGTCTTTTTCCATTTCTTTCATCAGTGTTCTACAGTTTCATCAGTGTTCTACACATCTTTTAGGTTTATTCCTAGGTATCTTATGGGTTTTGGTGCAATTATAAATGGGATCTATTTTTTGATTTCTCTTTCTGCTGCTTCATTATCAGTATATAGAAATGTAACAGATTTCCATACATGGATTTAAAATCCTGCAATTTTACTTATGTATTAGTTTTAACAATTATTTAGTGGAGTCTTTTCAAATTTCTATATAGAATATCATGTCATCTGCAAAGAGTGAAAGTCTGACTTCTTGCTTGTCAACTTGGATGCCTTTATTTCTTTTTGTTGCCTGATTGCTGTGGCTAGGACTTCTAGTACTATGTTGAACAGTAGTGGTTAGAGTGGGCATCCCTGTCTAGTTCCTGACTGTAAAGGAAAGTTCTGTTTTTCTCCAATGAGGATGATATTAACTGTGAGTTTTAAAATATAGCCTTTATCATGAATGGGTGTTGTGCTTTGTGAAATGCTTTTTTTCTAATGTCTATTCAAAGGATCATATGGTTTCTATCTTTTAAAAAAATATTAATGTGGTGTATCACATTGATTGATTTGCAAATACTGAACCACCTTTGCAGCTCAGGAACAAATCCCACTTGATAATGTTGAATAATTCTTTCAATAACTGTTGGGTATGATTTACTAATATTGTGTTCAGAATTTTTCATCCATGTTCATTAGGAATATTGGCCTGTAGTTCTCCTTTTTAGTGGAGTCTTTCTGGTTTGGGAACCAGTGTAATGCTGGCCTCATAGAATTAATTTGGAACTTTTCCTTCCTTTTCTATTTTTTGAAATTGTTTAAGAAGATTCGGTATTAACTCTTTTTAAATGTTTGGTAGATTTTGCCTGTGAAGCTAACTGGCCCTCAACTTTTGTTTGTTGGGAGATTTTTGACTACTGATTCAATTCTTTGCTGGTTGTGGGTCTGTTCAAGTATTCTATTTCTTCCTGTTTCAGTTTCGGTAGTTTATATATTTTGGGAATTTATCCATTTTTCCAAGTTATCCAATTTTTTGGCCTATAATTTTTCATAATAATCTCTTATGATGATTGTATTTCTGTGGTGTTGGTTATTTCTCCTCTGTAATTTTTGATTTTATTTATTTGAGTCCGTTCTCTTCTTTTTGATAAATCTGGCTAGGGTTTATAATTTTTGTTAATTTTTTTCATTGAACCAATTCTAGTTTCATTGATTTGTTCTATTGGTTTTTAAGTTTTATATAATTTACTTCTGCTGTAATCTTTATTGTTTCCCTTCTTCCAATGCCCATCAACTTCATTTGTTGTAACTTTTCTAGATCCTTTAGGTGTAAGATTTTGAGATTTTTGATTTGAGATATTTCTTGCCTTTCAAGATAGCCCTGGGTTGCTATAAACAACCCTTTTATGGTGTATCCTGAATGTTTGGGCCATTGTCTTTTCATTTGTATTTATTTTATTTCCATATATTTATTTATTTTTTCTTTGATTTCCTGGATGACCCATTCATTCTTTAAAAGCATGTTATTTAGCCTCCATGGATTTGCAGTCTTTCCCAATTTTTTTCTTGTCGACTACATGTTTCATAGTGTTGTGGTCAGAAAATATGCATGGTATGATTTTAGTCCTTTTATACTTGTTGAGGACTGTTTTGTTATCTCATATGTGATCTAAGCTGGGGAATGTTCCATGTGCATTTGAAAAGAATGTGTATTTTGCTGCTTTAAGATGAAATATTTTGAACATATGTTAAATCCATCTGGTCCAGTGTGTCATTCAAAGCCAAAGCCATTATTTCACCGCACCACCCTGTGTCCCCCCACTCCACCGTTTGGATGATCTGTCCATCGTTGTGTTGTTTTTTTGTGTTATTACCAATGGGTTTCCTTGTTATTGTTTTACATATTTGGTTGCTTCCATGTTGGGGGCATAAGTATTTATAATTCATATATCTTTTTGGATTGTCCCTTTTATTATGATGTAGTGCCCTTCTTCATTTCTTATGATCTTCATTTCTTATGATCTTTGTTTTAAAGTCTAGTTTGTCTGATGTATGTATGTATGGTTACTCCAGCTTTCTTTTCATGTCCATTAGCATGATCAATGCTAATGGTTATGATGATATGATATGATAAATGATAAATGGTTCTCCATTCCCTCACTTTCAATCTACAGACTTCTTCAGGTCTAAAATGAGTCTCTTGTAGGCAGCATGCAGATTGGTCTTTTTTTTTTTTTTTAAAATCCATTCTGACACCCCATGTCTTTTGATTGGAGTATTTAGTTCATTTACATTCAGAGTAATTATTGATATAGATAGATACCAATGTGTGTCATTTTATTACCATTTTGTAATTGTTTCTAGAGGTTTTCTCTGTTCCTTTCTTATCTTTGTCACTTTTGGTTTTTCCTTTCTATTCAAATTGTCCCCTTTAGTATTTCTTGTGATGCTGGTTCAGTGGTCATGAACTCCTTTAGTTTTTATTTGGGAAACTCTTTAATTCTCCTTCTCTATTCTTCTTCTTCTTCTTTTTTTTTAATTTGTCAGAGAGAGAGAGAGAGACAGAGAGAGAACGAGCGCAAGCGCACAGGCAGAGTGGCAGAGGGAGAAGCAGGCTCCCCGTGGAGCAAGGAGCCCAATGTGGGACTCGATCCCAGGACGCTGGGATCATGACCTGAGCCGAAGGCAGCCGCCCAATCAACTGAGCCACCCAGGCGTCCCTTCTTTTTTTTTTTTTTTTTAACATGATAGGTTTACTTTATTATTTATTTACTATTTATTTATTTAGATTTTATTTATTTATTTGTCAGAGGAGAGAGAGAACAAGCAGGTGGGGAAGCAGGCTGAGGGAGAAGCAGACCCCTGTTGAGCAGGGAGCCCCATGTGGGACTTGATCCCAGGACACTGAGACCATGACCTGACCTGAAGGCAGATGCTTAGCCAACTGAGTCACCCAGGCATCCCTCTACTTCTGTATTCTGAATGATAGCCTCTCTGGATAGAGTATTCTTAGCTGCAGATTTCCCCCATTCAACACATTGAATATATCATGCAACTCTCTTCTGGCTTGCCAAATTTCTATGGAGAGATTTGCTGCTAGATTTATGGGTCCTCCTTTGTAACTTGGGGACTTCTTTTATCTTGCTGTTTTTAGGATTTTTTCTCTATCACTATATTTTGCAAATTTAACTACAACAAGTCTTGGTGTTGGCTTGTTTTTGTTAATTCCGATGGGAGTTCTCTGTGCCTCTGGATTTGGATGTATTTCCTTTCCTAGCTTAGGGAAGTTTTCAGCTATGATTACATCAAATAAATTTTCTGTCCCCATTCTCTCTTCTTGTGGGTCTTCTAAGATACAAATGTTATTACGTTTGCTGGAATCACTGAATTCCCTAAGTCTATTCTCACAATCCACCATTCTTTCTTCTCTCTTTTATTCACCTTCACTGTTTTTCACTATTCTATCTTCTATATCACTTATTTATCCCTCTGCTTCTTTTCTCATAGTTTTTTTTTTGTTGTTGTTTGTTTGTTTGTTTTTTGTTTTGTTTGTGTGTGTGTGTGTGTGTGGTTTTTTTTTTGTAAACCCTTTTATCTCTGTGGTAAGTGACTCCCTGGAGTCTTCCATAATTTTTAAAGCATAGTGAGTATCCTTTGCATTGCCACTTTAATATCTATCAGGCACAGGGATGTGGGACTTGGGGTAAGCAGATCAGGCAGCCAGTGTTGGTGTCATGCTGTTTACTGAAGTTGGTTTATGCTGAGGGGCAGAGGTAAAAATATGCTGCAGCCAGCTCCATTGTCCTGGAAAGGAGTCTCTGTGGTGTTACTCTCAAGGAAGCATTCCCAGTAGAATAATTTCCTGTTCACAATCCCACATGGGTTTTTTTGATCACTGTTTTCACGCTTTCTCTGGTTTGCTTGCCTGCATGCAGCAGCACAGTGCACTTTGGGTTCTAGCTCATTCAAGGCTGCTGACTTTTAAAACTCCAAACTTTAAGGATGTGCTGTGGTGGGGGCCTGGATTTTTCTTTTGGGAGATGGTCTTGTCACACTGCACAGATGCAAGTTTCACCAAGAAGGGAAGTTGCACTGTAGAAAGGGGTATGAGATAGGAAGCAAGGCAGGCAAAAGAGCCAGTCTCTAGGTGAGCAGCCCAGAACAGGTGTCTCTGTCTATTTGAGGGGTAGATTAAGGAAAAGTTCTCACTGGCTCTTTTGTTTCTGGAGAGATGACTGCAAATTCCACCTTCATAGATTGGCTCCAAGGAGTAGAAACAGTCTCTCCTTGTTGGTCTTAGGTATTCCTTGGATTGTGCTGTGTGCCCTAGGGGTGTTTGTTGCTTCCTCTCCAGAATTAAGGAAGCACCTCAGGTCTCTATTCCAACCAAGCCTACTGACTGTTAAACTCCTGTCTTGAGCCCTGCTGGCTGGTTGCCAAAACTCAAGAAAATCAGCTCTTCATTTTCTCAGTCAGTAATTTTGGGGCAAGTATTCTCCTTGTGCATATCCCTATGTTCTCCAGTCTCTCTTGCCTTTCTCTATGACCAGGACTCCCTCCCCTTCAGCACCCATGATCCCTTGTGTCCCAACACATGTTTCCACACTTCTCACTTTCCTTGATGTGGCTTCTTTTCTCCCTTTAATTGTGCAGTTTGTTCTGTCAGTTTTCAGGTCAATTTCTTGGGTATTCAGAGTGATTTGATAGTTATCTAATTGTGTTCAAGGACAAGTCAAGCCTAGAGTGCTCCTACTATGCTGCCATCTTAGTTCTAATCAATTGTGTACATATAATGAAGTTAGAGGTGGTAAGGAACAGAAATGAACATACATCTGTCTGAGGAGATTGAGATTGGTATTTGCTTATATAATATTTATATATAGAGAGAGAACAGCAGGGGGAGCAGCAGACAGAGGGAGGAAAAGCAGGCTTTCTACTTAGTGGGGAGCCTGATGTGGTGCTGGATCCCAGGACCCAGGATCATGACCTAGGCAAAAGACAGACACTTAACTGACGGAGTCACCCAGGCTCCCCCATTGTATGTTGCTCCTAATAAGGAAATTTGTGGCAATTTTTCTCTTAATCATTTATTACATATAAGATATTTCTGAATCTGAATTTTATGCCATTATTTTGGTTTTATGTTTCTTAGTATTTTGCTTTATTCCATAATTACTGCATATGTAAATTTACTCAGGAAAATTTAAATTTAAATTTAATTTAATTTAAATAAAATTAACTTTTATAAATTTTAAATTCTGGCTAGTTAATGTCACACTAAATTTTCTATTTACTTCTTTTTTTAATCATTCTGGTCAGAACATTCATCCTAGTTGATATAAATAACTAAGGTTTTCCTCATTTTCTGTATACCATTCTATGATATACATTTACATGACTATTTTTGTATTATAAAATGTTATATTTTATATATCATTTACTACTCTTAATAACTCTATAAATGAATATTGATTTTGATTATGGTCTCATTTTAGGTAACTGGGGTTTTAAAAATTAAATATGTATAATTAATTAAGTAATGCCAATCTATTTTTGAAAATATACTTCAACCAACAGAAGATGATTCCTATTCCACATCTTAAGCAACAATGATATACTTTTTAGTAAACTGGATGTAAAATTATATTTATTGAGGTTTCAATCCTCATTATCCTTATTATTAGTGATAGTACGTGTCTTCAAAGTTTATGAAAATTTGGAGATTTTCCTTTCTGAAAATGCCTGTTTATGTCTTTTGCCTATTCTTCTACTGGGTTATTATGTATCTCTTATTAACTTTTTAGAGTTTAAAAAATATATTCTGTACTTCATTTGCCTTTTGACTATATATGTTGGATATAGTCCTTTCAGTTCGTGGTTTGTCTTTTTACTTGCTTCATATGGTCATTGTTGAAAATATTTTTTTGTTTACCTTTTTTTACCTGATACTTTCCATTGGTTTTTGCTAGATAACTATTATGGAGTTAAAGAGATTTTACTTTTAGTTTTTGAAAAAAAATTGAATGAATATTGAGTTTAATCAATTATTTATTGAAATGATCTAGTGGCTCCCCCCCCTTTTTTTTTCTTCTTTATCTCTCTTAGAAAGAAAGATATAGCATACATGCTATATCTATATCTCTCCATTGTGGGGAAGGGCACAAAGAGCAGGAGCAAAGTGTTTTAAGCAGCCTCATTGCCTAACACAGAGCCTGAAGTAGATCTCACAACTAAGCTGAAATTGAGTTGGATGCCCAATTGACTAAATCACTCAGGTGCCCTGGCTCCCCCCGACTTTTTAAAAATCAAAATGTTATATCATAGTGATTGATGTTCTAATATTATCTCCATCAGTTTTTGCTGTATGTGACAGAAATACTTTATGACAAACAAGATAAAAGCTTGCTCTTTCTTTCTTTCTTTCTTTCTTTCCTTTCTTTTCTCTTTCTCCTCCTCTTCCTCCTTCTTCTTCTGCTTCTTTTCCTTCTCTTCTTCCTCCTTCTTCATCAACTTCTTCTTCTTTTCAGTAGGCTCCATGCCCAGTGTGAAGCCCAACATGGTATTTGAACTCACCACCCTGAGATCAAGGCATGAGCCTGAACCAAGAATTGGATGCCGGGGCACCTGGGTGGCTCAGTGGGTTAGGCCTCTGCCTTTGGCTTGGATCATGATCTCAGGGTCCTGGGATTGAGCCCCACATCGGGCTCTCTGCTCAGTGGGGAGCATGCTTCCTCCACACTCTCTGCCTACTTGTTATCTCTCTCTCTGTCAAATGAATAAAAATAAAATCTTAAAAAAAAAAAAAAAAGAATTGGAAGTCACCCAGGTGCCCTGAGGATTCATGGCTTTTTATGTCAGCAGCATTTTCAGGAATTCCAGCTCCTTCTATCTTACCCCTCAGTGCATCACCTTTAATTCTTTAATTCAGCTCATGATCCACACTAAATCTCAATTCCAGTCAGCATGCCAGATAGCGGGAAGTGAAAAATGGGAAAAATTACACTTTAAATTATACTTTTTGTGAGTATTTCCTACTAACTCTCTTATCCAAGTTATGGCTCTATTTATTTGCAAGTCAGTCTAGAAATACAGTCTATATTCAGGGCTCTCATGTGCTTCATTCAAATCCAGAGGTTCTACAGTCTTTAAAAGAGGAAAAACTGACTACTGGGAATAACCAGACTTGTTATCCATTTATCCTTTCCACACTGTGGTTATACAAATAAGATCTTCTCATTTCATCTTCAATCTCTTAAATTTTCTGATATATTTTTTAACTTTCATCTTCTGGGGTTGTATTCTGGATAATTCTTAAGATATATCTTCCAGATCAGTAGTTCTTTATTTCTAATTTCTCTATTATCTCTAATCTACTATTTTAAACTTCCTCTGAGATTAAAAAAAAAAAAAAAAGATTTACTTGTTTATATTAGAGAGAGAGAGAGAGAGAGGACCGGGGGAGGGGCAGAGGGAGAGAGAATCCCAAGTAGTGTCCCTGCTGAGTGCAGAGCCCAGGTGGGGCTCAATCTCACTGATCCTGAGATCATGACTTGAGTTGAATTCAAGAGTTGGACATCTAACTGACTGCACCACTCAGGTGCCCCTTCTTTTGAGGCTTTGATTTAAATTACATTTTACGGCTTTTATAATTATGTGTTTTACAATTTTTATAAATTCCATTGTATTCTTTCTCAAATATTCCTGGTAATTTTGGGAACTTTGTTCCTTCTTTTTCTTATATTTAATAAACACCCTTGGGGTGCTTGGGCGGCTCAGTAGATTCAGTGTCTACCTTCACCTCAGGTCATGATCTTGATGTCCTGGGACTAGATTTTGCTTTGCCTGGCTTGGAGAGCTAATGAGAATTGTGGTATAGTTTCAATATTGGGATGATGACTGCTGAAAGAAGTAGTGTATATATAAGTACTTTGTAGCTTCAGGGTATGTGCAGATCCATGGGTGTCTAAAGGCAAGGTATTGAAGGAAAGAAATACAATAGAAAAGACCCTGAGAAGAAACAGGAGTGTATGTGTATGGAAATTAGGATATTTTAAAAGCACCATGTAGGCAGAAAACTGGAATATAAAATCATATGGACAAACAAAGGAAAGATCCATTCTCAGAACAGTTTTGATAAAACCTGGAGTTTTGAGCTAGGGTAGTCATCTACCAGTGAAGGTTTAACTCTGAATACAGCCAGTCTGCAAGACTGGGGTTGCTACTTTTTTCATTTGCATGATTGTCAACAAAAGAAAAGAAAGTACTATAAAAAGAAATGTGAAAACATACCCATTTGTTTAGAGAAACAAATGCTAAAGAAATATGGATATCTGAATCAATTAACAAAGATTAAAAAAACCCCACAATTATCTGAAATAGAATCAATGAGCTTGAAGGAAATATGGACAGACAACTAAAGATCAGGAAAGTGATACATAAGCAAAATAAGAAGAAACAAAGAGACAGAAATTAAGAAAAAGAATCAAACAGATTCAGACCTGAAAGGTACAATTAGAGATTTGACAATTTTACTAATGGAGATCAGCAGCAGACTTGAAAAGGCTCAAAAAGAATAAGCAAAATTGAGCAAGTTCATTTGAAAACATGGATCGTGAGGAACAAAAAATGAGAAAAATGAAGAAAAGTGAACACAGAGTAAGGGATGTCTTGAATACTACAAGGAAATAATAAACATATTATGAGTCACAGAAAGAGTATACAGGAAAAGAGCTTATTAAGAAAAATGGCATTAAGGAGGGCACATATTGTATGGAGTACTTGGTGTGGTGCATAAACAATGAATCTTGGAACACTTAAAAAATAAAATAAAATAAAAAAAGAAAAATGGTCACAATTTTCCTAATTTTGAAGAAATAAATGAAAATACAAATATTAAAAAAGCACAATAAATTTAAAGTAGAATGAACCTGAAGAGACCCACACCAAGAAACATAATCAAACTGTCAAGTCAAAGTGAAGAGAGAATCTCGAAAGCAGGAAGATGAATGTGGCTCATTAACTTCAAGAGAGCCTCTGAAATTTTCAGAATTTCTCAGCAATTCAGGCTAGATGGTACAGTAACAATATACAGATTTTTCCTACCAAAAGCTCCTGTGAAACTTTTGATAAGCCAAAATGGCATAAAGTGAAGAAATAATTACCATTTCACAAACAGAGAATCATATTTAAATTTATTTCAGTTAATGCCAAGTCATACTAATACAGGTCTTTCATAAAAATGAAGTGGCATAAATTGAACTTTCAAATAGTGTGGGAAACTTATTTTGATTTACTTATTATTTGTTATTAATTAATTAATTTAAAAAATCAATTAATTAACATAGAGCATATGATTAGTTTCAGAGGTAGAGTTCAGTGATTCATCAGTTTCATATAATGCCTAGTGCTCATTACATCAACGTGCCCTCCTTCATGCCCATCACCCAGTTACCCATCCTTCCATCCACCTCCTCTACAGCAACCTTCAATTTGTTTCCTAGAGTTAAGAGTCTTCTATGGCTTGTCTCCTTCTCTAATTTCAACTTATTTTATTTTTCCTTCCTTTCCCCTGTGTTTATTTGTTTTGTTTCTTAAATTCCACATGAGTGAAATCATATGGTATTTGTCTTTCTCTGATTGTCTTATGTCACTTAGTATAACACACTCTTGTTCCATCCACATCATTACAAGTGGCAAGATTTCATCCCTTTTGATGGCTGAGTAATATTCCTTTGTGCATATATACCACATCTTCTTTTTTCATTCATTTGTCCATGGACATCTCAGTTCTTTCCACAATAGTTTGGCTATTATTATGGATATTGCTGCTATAAACATTAACATTCACATGCCCTTTGAATCACTATGTTTGTATCCTTTGGATAAATACCTACTAGTACAATTGCTGTGTCATAGGGTAACTCTATTTTTAACTTGAGGAACCTCCATAATGTCTTCCAGTGACTGCACCAATTTGCATTCCAACAGTGTAAGTGGGTTCCTCTTTCTTTGCATCCTCACCAACATCTATTGTTTCCTGACTTTAATTTTAGTCATTCTGACTGGTGTTAAGTGGTATCTCATTGTGATTTCAATTTCTATTTCCCTGATGATGGGTGAAGTTGAGCATTTTTTCTTGTGTCTGTTGGCTATTTGTATGTTTTCTTTAGAGAAATGTCTGTTCCTATCTTCTGCCAATTTCTTGACTGGATTATTTGATTTTTGGCTGTGGAGCCTGAAGTTCTTTACATTTTGGATACTAGCCTGTTAACTGTAAGGCATTTGGAAATATCATCTCCTATTCTATGGGTTGTCTTTTAGTTTTCTCAACTGTTTGCTTTGCTGTGCATTGTGATGTCACTAGCTTTTCTTTTCTTTTTCAATGTTCTTTTGGCTAGTTGCAGTCTTTCTGGTTCACATACAAATTTTAGGATTGTTTGTTTTAACTCTGAAAAATGTTGATGGATATTGATAGGAATTCCACTGAATATAGATTGCCTTTAGTAGTAGAGACATTTTAACAATATTTGTTCTTCCAATCCATGAGCATGGAATGCTTTTCTATTTCTTTGTGTCTTCCTCAATTTCTTTCACAAGTGTTCTATAGTTCAGAGTTTAGATCCTTTGCCTCTTTGGTTACATTTATAACTAGGTATCTTATAGGTTTTGGTACAATTGCAAGTGGGATAAATTCCTTAATTTCTCTTTCTTCTGTCTCATTATTAGTGTATAGGAATGTAGCTGGTTTCTGTGCAATGATATCCTGTGACATGGCTGAATTCCTGTATGAGTTCTAGCAATTTTGGGGTGGAGTCTTTTGTTTTTTCCATGTAGAATGTCATGTCATCTGCAAAGAGAGAAAGTTTGACTTCTTCTTTGTCACTTCTTCTTTGGATGTCTTTTATGTCTTTTTGTTGTCTGATTGCTGAGGCTAGGACTTCAGTACGATGTTGAACCACAGTGGTGAGAGTGGACATCTGTCATGTTCCTGACTGTAGGGGAAAATATCTCAGTTTTCCCACATTGAGAATGATATTCACTGTGGGCTTTTCATTATTGGCTTTATGATATTGAGGTACATTGGTTTCATGGAAGGATTTTGTAAGTTTTCCTGCCATTTCTATTTTTTGAAACATCTTCAGAACAATAGGTATTATTCTTTACATATTTGGTGTAATTCCACTGGGAGGGTGTCTGGTCCTAAACTCTTGTTTGTAGGTGTAAGGGCCTTTGAAAATATAGGTGGGACACATAGACAATTAGGGCTTGACATACTATTTCTAGGAAAAGGGGGGGTCTGTGTAGCCCTAGGAGAGGAATGCTGTTTCTGGATAAATCACACTGGAGTCATTAAAACAGTCTGGCAGCCATTAAAAAGGGGCACAGAACTGGCTGAAAAGTCAAAGATTTGACTAATCTCCAAAGAAAAGGGGGGAATGTAAAGGCCTATTTAGCCACAGTGGCCCCACTTTGGTTGAACTGCCATTTTGTTGTTTATGCAGTAAAACTTAAATTGACCCTGCCCCCACCAGGGGAACTTATTTAAAAGTCCAGGAAACCAGTCCCAGGTAACAAAGCCGGTCCAGGAAACCAGTCCCAGGTAACAAAGCCGAAAATCAAGGGTAGGTCAGGTCAGGTAGAGATAACAGCCTGAATGCAGGGATGAGTCGGGTCAGGTGGAGACATCCAATCAGTAAAGCGTGCATACTGTCTCCCTAGCTAGCTACCAAGGAGTGTGGGTCCCACCTTTTGGGCGCCAATTCTGACCAAGGTGATGGGCTGGTTCAAATGTCTACTATAGGGTAAATTGTAGTTCTATTGGCCACCCGTGTGACCTAGCATGACTGTGCAGCTTTCTCTGTGTGTTACAATCTCATTGGCCACCTGTGTGTGGCCAGGCCCAACCACATGGCCTCTGCTCTATAAAAGTTAGTCTGTGAGGCTGGGAAGGGTTGCCTCTTTGCAAGAGATGTCCCTGGCTGGTCAGTTTGATTCTAGATGCTTGGCGTGAAATAAGGCTTTGCTTGACCTTCGCTTTGTATCAATCTTGCTCCTTTGACCATGGACCCATTATTGGGGGACACAACAGTAGGGAGAATTTTGATTACTTCTATTTCTTTGCTGGTTATCAATCTGTTTAGGTTTTCTATTTCTTCTTCTTTCAGTTTTGAGAGTTTATACATTTCCAGGAATACATCCATTTCTTCCAGATTGCCCAATTTGTTGGCATATAGTTGCTTATAATATGTCCTTATAATTGTGTTTCCTTGGTGTTGGTTGGTTGTGATTGCTCCTCTGATTTTATTTATTTGGGTCATTTCTCTTTTCTTTTGTTATGTCTGGCTAGAAGTTTATCAATCTTTTTAAGTTGTTCTAAGAATGAGCTCCTACTTTCACTGATCTTTCCATATATGTGTCATTGATTTCTGCTGTAAATTTCTGCTCTAAATATTATTTCTCTTCTCTTGCTGGATTTAGGCATTTTTTGCACTTTCTTCTCCAACTCTTTAAGTTTAAAACTAGGTTGTGTATTTGAGACTTTT
Source organism: Eira barbara (assembly GCA_020311275.1). Lineage (NCBI taxonomy): Eukaryota > Metazoa > Chordata > Mammalia > Carnivora > Mustelidae > Eira > Eira barbara. The sequence goes on along the minus strand of JAHRIG010009241.1, from coordinate 1,270,745 downwards.
CTTGTTTCTCGAGAAAGGTCTTTATTGCTATATACTTCTCCCTTAAGACCATGTTTGCCACATCCCAGAGATTCTGAACTGTTATATTTTCATTATCATTTGCTTCTATGTGTGTTTTTTTAAAAAAATTATTCTTTAATTCCCCAGTAGACCCATTCATTCTTTGGTAGGATGTTCTTTAACCTCCAGGTATTTGGGCTCCTTTCACATTTTTTCCTTGTGATTCAGTTCAAGTTTTTAAGCCTTGTGATCTGAAAATATGCATTATAACCTCATTCTTTTGGTATCAGTTGAGAACTGATTTGTAATCCAGTATGTAATCTGTTCTGGAGAAAGTTCAGTGTGCACTTGAGGAATGTGTATTTTGTTTTAGGATAAAATGCTCTGAATGTATGTTTAAGTCCATCTGGTCCAGTGTTTCATTTAAGCCCATGTTTCCTTGATCTTCTGCTTAGATGATCTGTCTATTGCTGTGAATGGGGTGTTAAAGTCTCAAACTATCATTGGACTATCAATATGTTTCTTTAATTTTGTTATTGTTTTGTAAATTTGGCTGCTCCCAAGTTAGGGGCATAAATATTTACAATGGCTAGATCTTCCTGTTAGATCCTTTAAGTAGGATACAGTGTCCTTCCTCATCTCTTATTACAGTCTCTCCTTGAAAATCTAGTTTGTCTGTGATGGCAACTCCAGCTTTCTTTTGATGTCCATTAACATGAAAAATGGTTCTCCCCACCCCTTTCATCCCAGAGTTATCTTTGCATCTAAAATGAGTCTCTCATAGACAGCATATTGATGGCTCTTTTTTTTTTTTTTTTTAAATCCAACCTGGTATCCTGTGTCTTTTGTTGAAACATTTGGTCCATTTACATTCTGAGTAATTATCAAAAAATATGGATTTAGTGCCATGGTATTACCTGAAATTTTGCTGTGCCTGTTCTCTGTTCCTTTCTGGTCTATGTTACTTGTGGGCTTTCTCTTTGCTCAAAGGGTCACCTTTAGTATTTCTTGTAGGGCTGGTTTAGTGTCTATGAATTCCTTTAGTTTTTGTTTGTACTGGCAACTTTTAATCTCTCCTTTCATTATGAATGATGCTTTGCTGGATAAAGTATACTTGGCTGCATATTTTCCCCATTTAGCAGGCTTAACATATCGTGCCAGTCCTCTCTGCCTGCCAGGTCTCTGTGGACGGGTCTGATGGCAGTCTTGTGTTTCTACCTTGTAGTTTAAGGACCTCTTGTTACCAGCTGCTTTCAGGTTTTCATTTTATCTGTGAAACTTGCAAACCTCACTATTACATGTCCTGGTATTGACCTATTTTTATTGATTTTTGAGGAGGATTCTCCATGCCTTCTGGAAATGCCTATTGCATTCCCCAGATTTGGGGACTTCTCACCTATAATTTGTTCAAATAAACATCTTTCCCCTCACTCCCATCCTCTGGGGCCCCTGTTATTCAAATGCGATTGCACTTTATGAGCAGATTTCTCAAATTCTCTTCTCCCGTTGTGATCCAGTAGTTCTCTCTTTTTCTCAGTTTTCTTACTTTCCATCATTTTGTGTTCTGTATCACTGGCTCTCTCTTCTGCCTCATTTATTCTTGTAGTTAGAGCCTCCATTTTTTTTACTGCATCTCAGTAATAGCATTTTAAATTTGTCTGATCAGATTTTAGTTCTTTTATTTCTACCAAAGGGATTACTCTAGTGTCTTTTATGCTTTTTTCAAGCCAAGGTAGTATCTTTATATTTATTGTTTTGAATTCTATTTCTGACATCTTACGTATATCTATATTGATTAAATCCTTGATATGAGTACTGCCTCTTATTCTTTCTTTTTGGGTGAGTTTCTCCATTCCCATCATTATGTCCAAAAAAGAATAGATGAAAAAGGGAAAAAAGAAAAAAATAGCAACAACAAAAACAGAAAAATACAAATGAAACAAACCAGAAGAAAATAGAAAGAAAACAAAATAAGAAAAAAAAATCTAACAAGAGGTTAAACAGAACAAATAAACTAGATCTTGGGTGTATTTTGGTCTGTTTGTTAAAACAAACTACATCACAAAAAAGGAAAGAAAGAAAAACTTCTATAGAAAAATAAAATATAATGAAAGGAAACAAAAAATAAAATATATATACACATAGTGTATATATAAAAATGAAAATTAAAAAAATTTTTAAAAGGAATTAATAAGAGAAGAAAATAGCTGAAAAAATAAAATTGAAAGACAAGTATAATAATAATAATAAAAAAAAAAACTAATGAAGGCTATATACAGTTTTCCCCAAGAGCTGAAGTCTTGCAGTTCTGTATGTTGGTAATCTTGATGTTAGCCAGTTGTTCCAGCTGGTTTTCTAGGGGAGGGGCTTGTTGCGCTGATTCTCCAGTGTACTTGACCTGGTGGATTATGCCCTCCCCCCCAGAGGGCTTGGCTCCATGTAACCTGCTCTGGATTGCACCATGTGGTGCTGTTTTACTCCCTGAAGTCTTTCAGCACCAATGGGTGTGATGAATATGGTGGCACCACACACCCCTCTCTAGCTCCTGAGCTGAAGTTCATGCCCCCAACACTTCACTGGCCCTCACAGAAAAACAATCACTTTTGTCTCCCTGGTTTCTATCCTACCTCGATATTCACCCAGCTTGTGACCCAGTGTTTTTATCTCAGGCACATGACCCAGTTTCCAGTCTCCAAACTATACAGCCTTCTGCAGCATAGACCCCTGCTTTTCTTCCTGGAGGTTCTCACCAGGCTTCTGCTAGGTCCCTGCTTGGAGAATGGTCAGTTAACTGTGCAGTAGTTCATGGTTTATGGCAACACTGAGCAGAAAGCTGGCACCTAGACTCACTGCATTCAGTCAGCTTCCCTGCTCTGATGCTTGGGAATTCTGCCACACTCAGACATACCTGTTCTTCTTGTGATCCTGGGGATCCAGAGACCATGCTGTCCCACCTGGGATTCCATACTTTTCACCACCTAAGGATCTTTAAGCCAGGGACACCCCAATTGTAGCAGACTTCTAAAAGTTGCAGTTTGTGCTCTGTTGCTTATGATACTTTTCAGTAACCTGTTTAATCATGCTCCCTCTCCTTCCTGGTTTATCTTCTGATATATCAACCTGGATTCACATCTCCGCACCTCCTATCTTGCAAAAGTGATCACTTTTCTTTTTCAGAACTGTAGCAACTCTTTTCTCAGCTCTCTGATTGATTTTGCAGGTGTTCAGAATGATTTAATAACTATCTTGCTGAATTCCAGGGACCAGATAAAATTAGGGTCCCCTATACCTCTGCAATCTTAACTCCTGCCTGGAAACTTATATTATAAATTCTGTAAGAAAAAAACCCATCATTTAAAAATGAGGGAGAGGAGCACCTGCATGGTTTAATCGGTTAAGCAGCCAACTCTGGATTTCTGCTTAGACCGTAATCTCAAGGTGGTGAGATCAAGCCCTGCATCAGTCTCTGTGCTCAGCAGGGAATAAGAGTCTGGTTAAGATATTTTCCCTCTCCTTCTGGCCTCCCCTGCTTGTGTGCACACTCTATCTCTAGAACAAATAAATATATATTAAAAAATAAAAATGAGGGAGAAATTAAGACATATCCAGAACATTTTTTTTTCCAATTTCGGGATAGTTAACATGTAGTGTTAAATCAGATTCAGGGTTCAATATAGTGATTCACCAATTCTATTCACTACTCAGTGTTCATCAAGTGTACTCTTATCCCCCCTTACCTATTTCACCCATTCTCCCAGCCAACTCTCCTCTGGTAACCATTTGTTTGTTCGCTAAGTTGAAGAGTCTGGGTTTTGGTTTGTGTATTTTTCTTCCTTTGTTCCTTTGTTTTGTTTCTTAAATTCTACATACGAGTGAAAGCATATGGTACTTGTCTTTCTCCGACATTTTGCTTGGCATTATATTCTTTTGATCCATCCAAATTGTTGCAAATGGCAAGATTTCATTCCTTTTTATGGCTGAACATATCATTGTATACATAAGTATATATGTATATCTCATTGTAGTTTTGATTTGCATTTCCTGATGATGAATGATGATAAGCATGTTTTCATGTGTGTGTTGGCCATTTTTATGTCCTCTTTGAAGAACTCTCTGTTCATATCTTCTGACCATTTTTAATTGGATTATTGGGTTTTGTCTATTTGTATGTATAAGTTATTTATATATTTTGGGGTATATAACCATATAGCATTTTGTATAGGATATATCACTTGCAAATATCTTCTCCCATTCAGTAGGCCGTCTTTCAGTTCTCTTGATGGTTTCCTTTGCTGCATGAAGCTTTTTATTTTGATGAAGTCCCAATCATTTATTTTTGCTTTTGTTCCCTTTTCTCAGAAGACATTATCTAGACAAATGTTGTCATGGCATTTGTCAGAGAAATTGCTGTCTGCTTTCTCTTCTAGGATACTTTCTTTTTCTTTTTCAAGACTGTTTTGACTGTTTGGCATCTTTTGTGGCTCCATACTGATTTTAGGAGTATTCACACTAGTTATGTAAAAATGCTGTTTGTTGATAGGTATTGCATTAAATCTATAGATTACATTGGGTTGTATAGACATTTTAACAATATTTGTTCTTCCAATTCATGAGCATGGCATGTCTTTCTATTTTTTAATTTTCTTTCTTCATCTTCCATTTCTTTCATCAACGTTTTACAGTTTTCAGAATACAGGTCTTTCATCTCCTTGAATAAGTTTATTCCTAGATATTTTATTGTTTTCAGGACAACTAAAAATGTGGTCATTTTCTTAATTTTTCTTTCTGCTCTTTCATTATTGGTGTGTAGAAATGCAACAAATTTCTTTACATTAGTTTTTTATCCTACTACCTTACTGAATTCATTTATCAGTTCTACTAGTTTTTTAGTGAAATCTTTATGATTTTCTATATACAGTTTCATGTTAACAGCAAATAGTGAAAGTTTCACTTTTCCTTACCAATTTGGATACTTTTTATTCCTTTTTCTTATCTGATTGCTGTGGCTAGGACTTCCAATACTATGTTGAACAGAAGTGGTGAGAGTGGATTTTTTTTTTTTAAAGATTTTATTTATTTATTTGAAAGAGAGAGATCACAAGTAGACAGAGAGGCAGGCAGAGAGAGAGAGAGAGAGAGAGAGGGAAGCAGGCTCCCTGTTGAGCAGAGAGCCCGGTTCGGGACTCGATCCCAGGATCCTGAGATCATGACCTGAGCCGAAGGCAGCGGCTTAACCCACTGAGCCACCCAGGAGCCAGAGAGTGGATATTTTTTCTCGTTCCTTACTAAAGGGAAAGTGCTCAGTTTTTCACTATTGAGTATGACGTTAGCTGGGGTTTTCATATATGATCTTTATTGATGTGATGTATCACATTTATTGATTTGCAAATGTTGGTCCCATTTGCATCCTGAGAATAAATCCCACTTCAACATGGGAATGATTTTTTAAATGTATTGTTGGACTTGGTTTGCTAATGTTTTGTTGAGGACTTTTGCATCTCTGTTCATGAGAGATACAGGCCTGTAGTTCTCTTTTGTATGTGTGTAATGTGTTTATAAATTTTGGTATCAGGATAATGGTGGCTGAATGGAATAAATGTGAAAGTCTTCTTTCTCCTCTATATTTTTTAGAATATTTTGAGAGGGATAAGTATCCACCTTTCTTTCAATGTTTGTTAGAATTTATCTGTGAGCCATCTGGCCTTCAGCTTTAATTTTTTGGGAGATTTTAATTATTGATTGAATTTCATTGCTAGTAATTGGTCTGTCCAAATAGTCTATTACTTCCTGATTCAGTTTTGGGAGGTTATTTGTATCTAGGTATTCATTTTTTCTAGGTTGTCCAATTTACTGCCATGTAATTTTTCATAATATTCTCTTAAAATTATTTTTATTTCTATTTTTATTTATTAATTCTCCTCTTTCATTTGTGGTTCTGTATATTTGTATCTTTTTTTATTTGATAAATCTGGCTAGTAGTTAATGAATTTTATTGATATATTTTCAAAGAACAAGCTCCTGATTTCAATGATTTGTTTTTTGTTTGTTTGTTTTTTGTTTTTGTTTCTGTATCACTTATTTCTGCTCTAATCTTTCTTTCCTTCTTTTTCCTGGTTTGAGAAACCAGTTGTTGTTCTTTTATTTGTTTGTTATTCATTTGTTGTTGTTTTGTTTGTTCTTTGTTCTTTTTCTAGCTCCTTTAGGGGTGAGGTTAGGTTGTTTATTTGAGATTTTTCTTGCTTCTTAGAAAGGCCTATATTATTATACACATCCCTCTTAGAATAGCTTTTACTGAATCCAAAAGATTCCGGACCACTGTCTTTTCATTTTCATTTGTTTCCAAGTATGCTTTCATTTAATATTTGATTTCTTGGTTAATCTTTTCATTATAAATTTTTAAGTTTTGTTTAAATTCCATTTAGTTAGTATACAGTGTAATAGTAGTTTAAAGTATACAATGAGTGATTCAATACTTCCATACAAATACTGGTGCTCTTCATAACAAGTGCACTCCTTAATCCCCATCACCTATTGAACCCATCCCAAATCCACCTCCATTCTGGTAACCATTACTTTGTTTTCTATAGTTAAGAGTCTTTTTCCTGGTTTCTTTCTCTCTCTCTTTTTTCTTTTACCTTTCACTTGTTTTGTTTCTGAAACACATATGAGTGAAATCATATGGTGTTTTGTCTATGACTGACTTATTGAACTTAGCATAATTTTCTCTGACTCAATCAACTCCCTTGCAAATGGCAAGATTTCATTCTTTTTTATGGGTGAGTAATATTCCATTGTAAATGTATACCATATCTTCTCTATCCATTCATCAGTCAATGAACACTTGAACTGTTCCCATATTTTGGCTATTGTAGATAATGCTGCTATAAATGTCACGGTGCCTGTATCTCTTTGAATTACTATTTTTGTATTTGGGGGATAAATACCTAATACTGCTATTGCTGGATTGTAAGGTATTTTTATTTTTAAATTTTTTGAGGAACCTCTGTACTGCTTCCCAGATTTGCTGCACCAGTTTGCATTCCCACCAACAGTATAGAGTGTTCCCCTTTCTTCACATCCTGCTAATACCTGTTGCGTCTTGTGTTGTTGATTGTAGCCATTCTCACAGGTATGAGATTTTTATTGATTTCTGTCTCACATTTAGGTCTTCCATCCATTTTGAGATTATTTTTGTGTGTGGTGTAAGGAAATGGTCTATTTTCATTTTTCAGCATGTGGCTACTTGATTTTCCCAACACCAGTTTTTGAAGAGACTGCTTTTTTTCCATTGGACATTCTTTCCTGATCTGTCAAAGATTAGTTGACCATTGGGGAACCTGGGTGGCTCACTGGGAGGCTCGGTGAAGCCTCTGCCTTCAGCTTAGGTCATGATCTGAGGGTCCTGAGATTTAGCTCTGCATTGGGGTCTCTGCTCAGCAGAAACCTGTTTCCCTCTCCCTCTCTGCCTGCCTCTCTACCTACTTGTGATATCTCTCTCTCTCTGTCAAATAAATTAAAAAAATCTTTTTAAAAAGTTAGTTGACCATAGAGTTGATGGCGCATTCCTGGGCTCTCTATTCTGTTCCATTGATCTATGTGTCTGTTTTTGTGCCAGTACAATACTGTCTTGATGATCATTGTAATAGAGCTTGAAGTCCAGAATTGTAATGTTACCAGTTTTGGTTTTCTTTTTCAACATTCCTTTGGCTGTTCTGGATCTTTTCTCATTGCATTCAAATTTTAGGATTATTTGTTCCATGTCTGTGAAAAAGGTTGATGGTATTTTGATAGGGGTTGAAAGTGTAGATTGCTCAAGGTAGCATAGACATTTTAACAATATTTGTTCTTGCAATCCATGAACATGGAACATTTTTCCATTTCCATTTCTTTTTATTTTCCTCATTTTCTTTCATGAGTGTCTTTTTTTTTTAATGTTTTGAAAGATTTTATTTATTTGACAGAGAGAAAAACAGCAAGAGAGAGGACACAACCAGGAGTAGTGGGAGACAGAGAATCAGGCTTCCCATGGAGCAAGGAGTCCAATGTGGGGCTTGATCCCAGGATCTTGGGATCATGACCTGAGCTGAAGGCAGATGCTTAACCAGCTGAGCTGCCGAGGTGCCCCTCGTGAGTGTTCTATGGTTTTCTGAGTACAGATCTTTTGCTTTTTGGTTAGGTTTACTCATAGGTATCTTATGGTTTGGGGGACGATTGTAAAGGGATCAACTCATTGTTTTGTTCTTCCTTGGTCTCATTGTTACTGTATAGAAATGCAACTGATTTCTGTGGGTTGATTTTATAGGCTGCCACTTTGCTGAATTCCTCTGCAGGTTCTAATACTTTTTGGGGTGGAGTCCTTTGGGCTTCCCACATAGAGTATAATGTCATCTGCAAAGAGTGAGACTTGACTTCCTTGCTAATTCAGATGACTTACTTTTTGTTATCTGCTGAGACTAGGACTTCCAGTACTATGTTGAACAGTAGTGGTGATAGTGGAATCCCTGCCATGTTTCTGACCTTAGGGGAAAAACTAAGAGTTTTTTCCCCAGTGTGAATGATATTCACTGTGCGCTTTTTGTATAAAGCTTTTATGATATTGACCTACTTCCCATCTGTCCCTATACCGTGAAGACTTTTAAACAAGAAAGGATGCTGTACTTTTTCAAATGCTTTTTCTGCATCTGTTGAGAGGACATATGGTTCTTTTATTTATGTAGTGTATCACATTGATTGCCTTATAGATGTTAAACCATCCTTGCAGCACAGGAAAAAATCTATAAGGAACTTATCAAATTCAAAACCAAAAAATAATCCTGTTTAAAAATGTGCAGAAGACGAACAGACACTTTTCCAAAGAAGACATCCAGATAGACAACAGACATGTCTTTTTATCCTATCTGCAACCCTGTGCTGTTTCATGAGAGCATTTAGGCTTTTCATGTTGAGGGTTACTACTGAAAGATATGCACTTATTGCCACCCTATTGTCTGTACAGTCCCCGTTTCTATGGATAGTCTCTGTAAATTTCTTTTTTAAAAAAATATTTTATTTATTTTTCTGACAGAGATCACAAGTAGGCAGAGAGGCAGGCAGGGAGAGAGGAGGAAGCAGGCTCCCCATGGAGCAGAGAGCCTGATGTGGGGCTCAATCCCAGGACCCTAGGATTATGACCTGAGCTGAAGGCAGAGGCTTCAACCCACTGAGCCACCCAGGTGCCCATCTCTGTAAATTTCTGGTTCATATTACTCGTTGGGTCTTTCTTCTTTTATGGAGTCCCCCTTAGTATTTCTTGCAGGGCTGGCTTGGTGGTCACATATTCTTTTAGTTTCTGATGGTTATGGAAGCTCGTTATCTCTCCATCCATTCTGAATGACAGCCTTGCCAGATAAAGAATTCTTGGCTGCATGGTCTTCTCATTTAATAACCTGAATATATCTTGCCAGCTCTTTCTGGCTTGCCAGGTCTCTGTGTACTGGTCTGACATTATTCTGATGTCACTCCAGCTGTATGTAAGGAATCTTCTCCCCCTAATTGCCCTTAGAATGGCTTCCTTGGTTCTAAGATTTGTGAGTTTTATTATTATATGCAGAGGCATTGGTCTGTTCTCCTTGATCTTGGGAGGGATCTTCTCTGCCTCTAGGATACAAATGTTGGTCTTCTTCCCCAGATTAGGGAAGTTCTCAGATACAATTTGCTGAAATATATCTTTTTGTCTCTCTCTCTGCTCCCTCAGAGGTCCCAATAATTCTTATTCCCCCCAATAATTCTGACATTGTAACATTTCATGGCATTGTTGAAAACATATCTTCTAATCCTCTCTCTCTCTCTCCTTACCCCTCAGTGATTCCAAGAATTCTGAAATTGGAATGTTTCATAGTGTCATTGATTTTTCTAAGTTTGTTCTCATGGATTTTAAGTTATTTACTCCAGGCCTCCTCCTATTCCTTCCTTTCTATCAGTTTATCTTCTAGATCACTAATTCATTCTTCTGCCTCATTTACCCTAGCTATTAGAGTATCTGGTTTAGACTGTATCTCATTTTAAGTTTGGCCTGATTAACTCATTTCTGCCCTTAAAGATTCTATGCTGCTGTTATTGTTTTTCTCAAGCCTAGCTATTGTCTCATAATTCTTGCCCTGAAATCTGTTTCTGACATCTTGCTTATATCTGTTGGGGTCCATTATCAAAGAAATGAGACTGAGACAAAGTGCAAGTTATGCAAAGCCTTATTCTATGCCAAGCATTAGAAGTCTGACTGACCAGCCAGGGCCGCCTCTGAAGAGAGCGACCCCTCCCGATCTCACAGGCTGGTTTAATAGGGCATAACCACAGACCCAAGGTACGTGGCTTCTATTGTTAAGGCATTTACTCCCAGAATCCATACCCAGAACCATACCAGGAACTACTGGGGTGTTTATTCCCAGAATGAAGTCCATGGATATAAACAACAGTATGGCTACCTCAGCAATACGGAGTTGCTCTGGCTAAGCATGCCCTAATAGTTAAACAGGGTTTAACATTAAATTGGCCCTAAGAATATCCATATCCATGAAGTCTGTGGGAAAGGCCATTGTCTCTGGGTGTTTTCTTTGTTGGGAGTTCCTCCTCCTAGTTATTCTCTTGAGTTGTGGATGAGAGGATGAACAGTCAAAAATATCAACCACAGTCCAGGTAAGGTGCACTCTCGGAAAGTTCAAAAGAATTGTAAGCCACCACAAAAAAGAAAAAACCCAGCCATTATGAAACCCAAGAAAAAAATTTATAAAATATAAAACCAAAAACAAATAAAAAGACTCACAAAAATAAATAAAAATAAAGGGCAGTGAAGGAAAGGTGGCTATAATCCCTTGATGTGGTGAGGTAGGGTGATTTTGGTTCTTCCTGGGTGTATTTTGTTCTCTTTGTTTGAATAATATTTTGTTCTTTTGTTTGTTTGAAAACCCTACTTTGTTCTTTTGTTTGTTTGAAAACTTTACTTCCCAGAGATACAGGAAATTAAAACTGGGGTATATATAAAGGCAGTATTGAATAGGGAGAAAAGGACTACATTAAAACTTACACACACACGTATATATGTGTATATATGTATGTATAACTTATAGTATGTATATATGTATATATGTATGTATGTATAATCCATGTGTATATATTCAATGTATACATATATTCAACATATATATAAATTTAACGTGTGTATGTATATACACATAAAAAGAAAGTATATGTGTGAAAAAGTTTTAGTTAAAAAGTTATTATGGACAATGAATCTTGGAACACAGAAAAAATAAAATTAAAAATAAAGTCACTATGGAATATATTGTATTAACCACCTAATTGAAATGATAAGTAGGTTGAAAAAAAGAAAACAGAAGACACATGAGCAAGAATTAAAAAAAAAGTGAAGAGTCATACCTAAGAGATACACAGGCAGTGAGGCAACAACAGAAGTTCAATATACCATTTTCCCCTAGTGTTAGGGTTTTACAGTTTTAGGGACCCTCGGGTTGTCGTCCTCTTGTTCTTCCAGCTTGTCTTCGGGGAGAGGGTCATGCCGTATTGTTTTTCAGTCAGTCCTACTTGGGCGGAGTTGCTCTGCCCCATATCAAGGGGGTGGACTCTGTGAAAGCTGGGTTTTGGGCTTTCGTTCTCCAGCACCTTTTCACATCTTTTTGGAGGGTCAGAGCAAAGGAAAATGTCTGCACCCAGACCTCCACCTCAAAGGATAGAAGCCACAGTTGGCTCCTCTCCGAACCCTTGGAAAAACACAGTCTGCCCCTCTGTAAGTACCACTGAAAATCGCAGCCTCCCACAGGTGACAGTGATCCTTTTAGCAGTCAACCCAGACCCCCACTTGTCTCTACTCCCTGAGTCTCCAAAACTTCGAACAATTTGGGTCTGGGTGGGTGTGTGTGGCACCTGCGATGCCAGTCGCCAGCCCCCAAGACATGCAGGCTCAGGTCGGGGCCTGCATCTGCCTGGTCCCAGAATTTGCCCCTTAAGGCCCCTTGTTCTATTTGAGTGCTGTTATCAGTCTTTTTCTGACCTGCCACCCCTGGTCTCCAAGCTATCGCTGGTCCTGAGGTGCAGGACCCTTTTGCCCTGTGGTATTGTTACTTTCCAACGGCTAGCTTCTGGTGGCTCCCTCCCCCTTCTGTTTATCCTCCCAGATCTGTCCAAGCAGTCACAACTCTATCCTTTGTACCTCTTTTTTTTTTTTTTTAATATTTTATTTATTTATTTGACAGAGATCACAAGTAGGCAGAGAGGCAGGCAGAGAGAGAGAGGGAAGCAGGCTCCCCACGGAGCAGAGAGCCCGATGCGAGGCTCGATCCCAGGACCCTGGGATCATGACCTGAGCCGAAGGCAGAGGCTTAACCCACTGAGCCACCCAGGCGCCCCTATCCTTTGTACCTCTTGACTGATGATCCTCTGCCCTCACAGTGATCCAGATGTATAGTTTTAAATCTCAGGCCCATTTCATGGATGTTCATAATGGCTTGGTAGATACCCAGCTAAATTCAGGGGACTAGTTGAAATGAGTTTCCCCACTCCTCCACTATCCTGGCCCTCCCCCTCATTTTTAAAAATTACAATTAGAAAAATGGGGTCCCTAGGGGTTTAGTCAGTTAAGCCTCCAACTTTTGATTTTAGCTCAGGTCTTGATTTCAGGGTCCTGGAATGAGCTCTTCATCAGGCTCTGCCCTGGGTGTGGAGCCTGCTTAAGATTCTCTCTCCCTCCATTCCTTCTCATCTCACTCACACACTCACTGTCTCTCTCTCTAAAAAAAAAAAGAAAGATAGAAGAGAAGAAGGAAGGAAAGAAAAAGACAAGAGAAGAAAAGAATGAGAGAAGGAAGGGAAGAAAGAAAGAGGGAAGGAAAGAAAGAAGGGAAGGACAGAAAGAGGGAAGAAAGAAAAGGTTTTTACACCCACCCTTTTCTTTGCCAAGAAGTACGTTTATGAGCTGGCCCCATTGCATAAAGACTTCTCTTCTCTCTCTCTCTCTCTTTTTTTTTTTTTTTTTTTTTGGTGGTGGTGGTGGGGACACTTTATTTATTTATTTGGGAGTGAGAAAGCACAAACGGGTATGGCAGGCAGGAGAAGCAGGCTCCCTGCTGAACAAGGGGAGTCCAATGGAGGACTGCATCACAGGATCTTAGGATCATGATGTGAGCTGAAGGCAGTGGCTTAGCCGACTAAGGCACCCAGGAACCCAAGACTTCTTTTATGAAAAGATAGAAAAGTACTTCTCAAAGCTTCGTGTTTCAAGTGCATATATTATAAATTTAGGTAAATGCAAGATTACAGCTAAATGTGGGACGAAAATGATGAAAAACCTTAATCGCGGTTGACTTTTGACTTGCACCAAAAAGAGAACATTGTGGGTTAAATGTCCTTCCCAGGAAGTGTTGAAATTAATTGAATCGTTTTTCAAACTCCATCATTTCAACAACAGGCCCGCTCCACCACGATTGGGTTTGGAGGAGCCAAGCTGTAAGTCTGGGACATTTTCGATCCTTGTTTGACAGAACATAATTAGCAGAGAAGCACCCCCACCCCTCCAAGTGACCTTGACATTTGAGTCTCAGAAGCTTTCAGTCTCCACATTGGGTCGAATTTCAGTCGTCTTTCCTGCCTCGCTACCAATTCACACTGCTGTAAACCGAGCAGCTTAAAGCAAGTTACAGTTCAGGTGGTTTTAAAAGTCCCATTGAAAGCCTGGTGCTTATAAAAGGATATGGACCTCGTGGCTTCAAGTTGGCCCCTCTCTGTGATGGCCTGTGATGATAAAATGCCTTGCAGCTGGTCTACCGAGGCCTGAAAGCACTGGCGTCCTTCCAGGCCAGTATAATCTGTTATCGCAACACAGCCACTCCCGTTGCTCTTGTGATCCGAGCATGAGGCTCTTACTCAATCACCCCAAAAACTCTGTGACGACGAAGGCTGTTCACACTGCCCTCATCCGGTAAGCTACCCAAGGCACCTGAGATAATCATTCAGGAACCCAAGCTGGGCTGGCCTTCCCTGTCAATGATTTGCATACAGTATCAGGTCATCTCCCACAAACCTTGACAAACAGGAAGTCAGCTTCAAGCATCTCCAGGAAAGCCCATGGGTAGCATTATCCCCAGTGGAAAAACAGTCAGTTCTGGCCAGAAGCAGAAAAGGAATAGCACTGGTTCACCCTAAGTTGCCTACAACAGTGTACACTGAATGACCTCAATTCTATTTCCTTTTTCACAAGAGCTACTGGCAGATGCATGCATCCTCTCCTTACTGAAGCCTCAGACCCTAATTGGCTATCCTGTCACAAACGCTGACTTGAATACAGAAATGTTGGTTTGGGAACATAAGGAAAATTTTGGAGGAAGTATAAGTCTTTTTATGTCCAAGTTGAAAGCATTCTGTGCTAGTCTCTTTGGTAAAAGTTACCAGTTCTGACGAAATGGTCCTTGAGGGTGTCACTTTGTTCTGGAACAACCCTGGGAAGTACACTTAGCTCCACATCTGATCAGTTTTCCTCCTGGATCTTTAAATCCCACATATGGTGGTGGCCTGTGCTTCTGACTTTCTATTAAGACTGAACCATCATGATCAATCCTTAGTACCAAGGATCCTTTGATTAATAAAGATAAAGTAAACTTGTGTGACTGAAAATTGGTATAGCCATTTTGGGAGAGCAGTCTGATAATGTACACCAATTGCCCTGAAAATATCTAGACCTTTTGACCTTGAAAAAATCACTGTGCTTTTCTCCATTTTTCAAAATTCTTACATTTATTAAACATTGTTTCTATGAATAAAAAATAATTTAGGAAAATAAATAACTTTACTTAGATTAAAAGTTTATTAATCTTAAATTAGTTAGTTAATTAAAGGAAAATGAAGAAAAGGCAATGTAGTACCAACCTATTTGATGTAGTGGGAGTTAGAACATAAGTGTTTCATATAGAGAGTAAGTGTTTCATTCATAGAGAGAAATAAAAAAAGAAAGAAAGAAAGAAGAAAAGAAAGAATGAAGGAAAGAAAGAAAAAGAGAAAGAAAGAGATGAAGAAAGAAAGGGAGAGGAAGGAAGGAAGAAGGGAGGGAGGGAGAGAGGGTGGATGGGAGGGAGGGAGGGAGAAATGGAGGGGTGGGCCCTGGAAGAGAGGGAGAGAGGAAGAGAGGAAGGAAGGCAGAAAGAAAAGAAGAGAAGGACAAGAAAGAAAGAATAAAATCTCACCCAGTAACACAGAGAAGGAGGTGGCTGCTCTTGCATACTAATTCAGGGATAATGTGCTGGGATTCATCATCCAGCTGACCGAAAATGTAGGAATTCTAAGGCGACCAGCTGAGGGGGGAAAACATAGATCCTGGTATCTGGCTGGGATATTCTCATGTTTTCTTAAGTTAACACTGGGGAAGAAAAAGTCTTCATTGACTATAGCCTTTGGAGCACATTAAAGCAAACTGTGGGCAGAGTTCGAGGAGTTCCCCCCAGAGAACCCCTATTGAGTGCTCTCTAATCAATAGGAAACTGCTCACCATGCAGTCAGAATCTTGACAACATTGGTTACTGGTGACCAGATGCTTGTCTTTAATGGCACTGAATATGTGTGCATTGCAGTTTTTGAGAAGAGAGGCCTGAGCCATTCCTTAGAGAATGCATGGAGCTAACTTACGAGGTATGATATGAACTTTACATAAGATCACATTCTTTGGATAAAGAAGATGTGGTCTATATACACAATGGAATACTATGCAGCCATCAAAAGACATGAAATCTTGCCATTTGCGACGACGTGGATGGAACTAGAGGGTATCATGCTTAGCGAAATAAGTCAATCGGAGAAAGACAACTATCATATGATCTCTTTGATATGAGGAAGTGGAGATGCAATGCGGGGGGGGTTGGGGGGGAGGTAGGAAAAGAAAAAATGAAAAGATGGGATTGGGAGGGAGACAAACCATAAAAGACTCAATCTCAAAAAACAGACTGACGGTTGCAGGGGGGAGGGGGGACAGGAGAGAGTGGTGGGGAAATGGACATTGGGGAGGGTATGTGCTATGATGAGTGCTGTGAAATGTATAAACCTGGAGATTCACAGACCTGTACCCCTGGGGATAAAAATACATTATATGTTTATTAAAATGGGGGAAAAAAAAAGGAACAAAAAAAAAAAAATAAGGGATGGAGAGGAGAAGGGAGTTGAGGGAAATTGGAAGGGGAGGAGAACCATGAGAGACTATGGACACTGAAAAACAACCTGAGGGTTTTGAAGGGGCGGGGGATGGGAGGTTGGGGGAGCCAGGTGGTGGGTATGGGGAGGGCACGTATTGCATGGAACACTGGGTGTGGTGAAAAAAAAATGAATACTGTTACACTGAAAAGAAATAAAATAAAATAAAAAAACAAAACGAACAAATAAAAAAATACCCACAAAAAAACAAAAAAAGAATTCAGAAAAAAAAAAAAAAAAAAAATCTCATTCTTCTCCACACTCTCTAATTGGTCTTTGCTGGGCACTGGACTCAGTAGGAAGTGGCTGCAAACCTTCTGGCCTGAGAAACCAATATTCCCATGTGCATTCTATCTGTTCTTCAAGAACAGATAGATGGTTCTTCAAGAACCATCTTAACAACCATCCTTCCTTGGAAGTCCCTCTGCCAAACTGCTTTTAGGCCTCAAGACATCCCAACTCCTTCCCAAAGTCTATATGGAATGGCTAAGCTGGCTCTACAGTCTCCTCTCTATTGTCTTGTAGTATTTGTGTACTAGTGGAGAGATTTATAGATCTAAAATATTCATAAATACCTTAAAATGTGAAGACTACAGTTTTCTTTCTCTCCTCTTGGAAATAGCACAAAGACAACGAAACTGGGACTGCGGTGTGCAGTCCTTCTCATGAACCACAAAAAACAGGAAGCTTTGGGAGGGATTCTTGCAAACATGGGCTAGATAGTCATGATTTCAGTGCAACAGGTAGATTTTGCTGCCGGAAATGTTCACACAAGACACCCTTTATGGCTGTTGTCTGACTCTGGTGTGTGTTAGATGCGGTTCCTTCACACTCGACAAAAGCCGTTTGATTTCTCACACCGTATTTATTTGTTCTTATCGCTCTGCCTGAAGGTACCACGCGGAGGAGCACAGACTGGATCCAGCAGAGGAGAGACCCGGAAGCAGGGCCTCTGTTCACCTGCTCTTCAAGAATCCCTCACACTGAGCCATTTTCCCTTGAGCAACAAGTCCAGAAACTTCTAAAGTGACCACTTGCCGAGAAGAGCCCCACTTCACTAATGCCGTGGAGGGAGCTCTTTTAGGAAATGCGGCTATGAGAGAGAGACCCTTTTAGCTGCTTGGTTATTAATCTGGCCTCAGTGCCCTGCTGTCATTTATCACAACTGCGCAAGCATTAATGGGGCATCTGAGAGGGCCCTAAAACTACACCCCGGCTGCTCAGACTCTTAGGAACCACACATTCAGATCCCAGGGGCATGGGGGCCAAGCTTTTCCCTTCCAAGAAAGACGAAGTCCACAATTTAGGATGCATGCTCCCAGACTTCATAAGCAGGTTACGTTTCATTATGAAGAATATAAATAAATAAACAAAACATCCTGCACCATTTATTTTATATACAGCTATTGAAAGACTGCAAGATACATTTTCCCCTTGAGATTTACTTATTTTTCTTATAACAGAGGGTGAGCAAAGAAAACAGAACAGGATCACAAAGTCTCAAATGCATGGTGACTTCACTTACTGTCTTCCATTTTTTTTAGTTCCTTTCCCTCAAATTGACACAACTTGATAGCCAAAGGGGGACTTTCATATGCAAATATCCAGTTTTTTAAAACAGTAGCCTATGTTCACCTGCCTACCTAGAGCCACCATAGTAGCTCACGATAGCTTTCTGAACCAATACTTTTATCATCATATTAATTTTTCTCCTTAATCTGTTCCTGAGATAAAATTAAAGAAATTTCTTGAGGAATCTCCACACTGTTCTCCAAAGTGGCTGCACCAACTTGCATTCCCACCAACAGTGTAAGAGGGTTCCCCTTTCTCCACATCCTCTCCAACACACATTGTTTCCTATCTTGCTAATTTTCGCCATTCTAACTGGTGTAAGGTGGTATCTCAATGTGGTTTTAATTTGAATCTCCCTAAAGGCTAGTGATGATGAACATTTTTTCATGTGTCTGGTAGCCATTTGTACGTCTTCATTGGAGAAGTGTCTGCTCATATCATCTGCCAATTTTTTGACATGATTATCTGTTTTGTGTGTGTTGAGTTTGAGGAGTTCTTTATAGATCCTGGATATCAACCTTTTGTCTGTACTGTCATTTGCAATTATCTTCTCCCATTTCGTGGGTTACCTCTTTGTTTTGTTGACTGTTTCCTTTGCTGTGCAGAAGCTTTTGATCTTGATGAAATCCCAAAAGTTCATTTTCGCTTTTGTTTCATTTGCCTTTGGAGACATATCTTGAAAGAAGTTGCTGTGGGGGAGATTCCTCAAGAAATTAAAAATAGAGCTTCCCTATGACCTGCAATTGCACTACTGGGTATTTACCCCAAAGATACAGATGTAGTGAAAAGAAGGGCCATCTGTACCCCAATGTTTATAGCAGCAATGGCCACAGTCGCCAAACTGTGGAAAGAACCAAGATACCCTTCAATGGATGAATGGATAAAGAAGATATGGTCCATATATTATGCCTCCATCAGAAAGGATGAATACTCAACTTTTGTATCAACATGGACAGGACTGGAAGAGATTATGCCGAGTGAAATAAGTCAAGCAGAGAGAGTCAATTATCATATGGTTTCGCTTATTTGTGGAGCATAACAAATAACATGGAGGACATGGGGAGATGGAGAGGAGAAGGGAGTTGAGGGAAATTGGAAGGGGAGGTGAACCATGAGAGACTATGGACTCTGAAAAACAACCTGAGGGTTTTGAAGGGGCAGGGGGTGGGAGGTTGGGCGAACCAGGTGGTGGGTATTAGGGAGGGCATGTATTGCATGGAACACTGGGTGTAGTGCAAAAACAATGAATACTGTTATTCTGAAAATAAAATAAATAAATAAATAAATAAAATAATAATAATAATATAAATAATATAAAAAATAAAAAAATAAAGAAAATTGTGAATAAATAAAATGGGTTTAAGAACCATTACCTTTTGCTTTTACCTCCCATTTAAATTCAAACACAAGGGAGAAGAAAAGACGACAAATTCTTGAGCAAATCATTAAGTAAGGATTATAAAACCATTAAAATAATTAAAAAAAACAGCTGTAGAAGTAATAAACTAGGTAGCCCAAATGCTTTGGTATGTGAGCAGCAAATAAAACTGGCTAAGAAATAAACAAATGCTGCCTGTGTAAGATCTTCATGTCACAGTGTGGGATGCATTCTTATCTACAAGCTGCCCATGTTCTGTGGCTTCCACCAAGACTTCTTGTAGAGTGGCAAAAAAATGGGTAATGATTTTTGTGCTCTTGCCCTTGTGTTTCCTTCTATTCTCAGCTATTGAGCCTCCCACGGACAGTATACTAGAATTGTATGATTAACCTTAAAAATAAAATAGTCAGCTATTTTATTGAGTAAAGTAGATTTATTCAAGAATAACAAATAATTGCAATTCAGGAAAAGCTATCATATCATATGTATCATAAAAAACCACATGTAAGTCCAACAAACAAGGCAGAGTAATTCTACTTTAGGGACAAGAAGGAAGGAGTCAGGAGGGGTTGTTCGTTTTGAACTTAAGTGCACTGGACAAAAACAAAAGTTCAGGAATCCAGCAACGAGATGATTTCTCATTATCTGAATTGCAGCAGTGGTCACTTTCTTATAAGAGGGACAGGCATTGTCCATCTTTCCTTGTTGGGGCTGTAATGGAGAATTTTTTCCTGATGAGGACTCTTCTGATGGGTTTATATTTGACAATTCTGTGATTGACATTCAGTGGTAGGGCTTCCTCAACTAGCATCCTCTTCTAGTCCCCTGACTTCACTTAAGTGAGGCTTCCCTTTATTAATGTTCACAGTATATAACAATTGACAACTTATTTTGCACACATATTTGCTGCTATAAAGAGTTCTAGAATTAACGGTCAGATTAATATTGAGAAGAGTACTATTTATTTCCACAAAGATGAAGGTATATCAATATTATTAGAAATAGATTAACATGGAGGTATTATAAAAGGGTCTAGAAGTTATATTCAACACAATAATCATCTCCAGCTACATTAATACTTAGAACCAAACATTGCAGAATAACTAATAGATTTGGGTGCTAGGAGAATAATCAAATTTTGATCATAGATGTTCTGTTTTTATTTATTTTGTTGAGAGTGACAGGGTCATTATTTAAAATCCTTCTATAATAGGTGTGGTTAGTTATTCTTTTTTTCTGTGGTGTTACTCAGAAAACCCTGATTATATAGGGTAAAACTAATGAATTCTATCTTGGTAAAAAATGACTAAACAGAGATATTTAGTTTCTCGAGAAATTGTCACAACCAGCTTGTACTTAACATGTTTTGTGCTATTATTACTACTGCTGAAAGGACACTGGAGATCATAATCCCGAACTTTTGTTTTGGAGGTGAAGAAACAGAAAAATGTCATAGAGAAACTGGTGAGCACTCATTTTTCTTAAGCCCCAAATCTCACAATTAGTGAAATTAGTGTTCTTTGCACAAAATTTTCCAAGCCATGGTGAGGTCATTCTGTTATTTTTAAATAACAGTCACAAAGTGTAACTAGAAAGAACAATTTGAGTTCCATTTCCTCTTTTTAACCAGAAATTTAAAAGTCAACAAACTCAGGGCTGCTGTAATAGATACTACTTTACTGAGCTTGATTATATAGCATATGTTATATATAAATTATATATTATATATAAATTACTTACTTATTGCCCTGCCTCTAAAGAGGTACAAATTTGACTCCTCATCCTCAAACTGTACCATGATAATCAAGCTAGCTTTTTTAAAGTATTTTTTCTTGTGTTTCCTCTCATCTATATTTTAATAAGGTGAACCAAGTGGCATTAATGAAGCTATACACTTTTATTTTTAGTGTTTTCAATAATTTGGGGAGCATATGCTGCATCCGTATAATAGAAGGAATTACAGAGAAACATATGTAATTTGATCTCTAACCGAATCTTTTTTTTTTTAAAGTCAGTTGACATTTATTCAAGATTTTTTTGTGTGGTTAAAAGGAGGGTAGAGGATTCATTACTGGGTTCCTTGATTTGTTTTGTTTTATCAAAATAATTATTTTGTTTAATTCACTAAATTGGAAATTGTTTTGTTTATGTTTCATAAACCCATTCAAATATATTTTAATTCAAGTATTTCTTAATCTCAGTACTACAGTCAACTGGAATAAGATTATACTTCCCTGGGGAAGAGGCTGCCCTACAGGTTGGACGATGTATACCAGCATCACTTGGATCTACCTAGTAGATGTCAATATCAAATTTCGTACTTCCTTTAGTCATTACAATGAAAACTGTCTCCAAACATTGCCGTCAGTTGGGTTAGGGAAATATTTGGCATGTCCCAGACTCCTCAGCATATTGTAGGAATCTAACAAGAAATTGATTTTTTTGTATTTTTTTCTTGGTTTATATTCCAATGACATGTTAAAAACTTCAAAACCTAAATAATGACTCCTGCCTCACAGCATTGTCAGTTTTGTGTTAACTCTTCTGAGAGCACAAATGAATGTGATCATTTGAAGAGTCTCAAGTTAATTAAGGGGAGCATTATATCAACCTATTTACATCAAATTAAGAAATTAATTTTTCTTTAGTCATAAGGAAAAATTCTGCTCTATGTTACAAGATATGGGTATGCATGTACTTTTTAAATTCCCACATGTTCGCTGGTCCTAGAACTGGCCAGTTCTGTCTCAGAAATGCAGCATTTTCTATGTGGCTATGAACAAAACACTCTGAAGCATGAGAGTTTACTATGCTGAGTCACACTATTTTTGTATTATGCGAAATTACAATGTTCACAAAAAACCCCATTACCTCTTTGCTTCTTGACTTTTTGCTCCTCAAATGGAATCCAAATCAGTGGTGAGTTCGAGTGGATGCTAAAATAATGAAATGTAGATTTCTGAAGCATCTTCCTAGCCAATGAGAGAATGGTAGCTGATGCCAAGAAATTTCTTCAGATCCAAAGCTGAATATTTGTGCTCAAAGAATAGAGTTCAACATTACCTTTTAGGTACCTGATATATTCAGATACTATGATACTCAATTTCTTTATGTTTGGGATACTCAGATGCACATAAAAAAGTGTGGGACAGCAGGATGTGTTTCAGATAACAGGATCTACAGCCACAGTATAGATCCAAACTATAAAGATGTCCCATACACAAAATTTGATGGCTTTAGGTTCATGATACTCTTTCCTACTTATAGATCCTCTTGAGAAGGATCTGTGCAAGACTCTCCAGTCTGCTTTCTGAAAGCAGCTTCCTGCTTATGTATAAAAACATTTCAAACAGACTGTAGCTTGTAGTATTCCAAACAGTCATGACTCATGCTATTCCAATTTCTTTTTTAAAATTAATTAATTAATTTATTTTAATAAACATATAATGTATTTTTTATCCCCAGGGGTACAGGTCTGTGAATCACCAGGTTTACACATTTCACAGCACTCATCATAGCACATACCCTCCCCAATGTCCATTTCCCCACCATCCTCTCCCGTCCCCCCTGCCCCCAGCAACCCTCAGTCTGTTTTTTGAGATTGAGTCTTTTATGGTTTGTCTCCTTCCCAATCCCATATTTTCATTTTTTCTTTTCCTACCTCCCCCCAAACCCCCCCCACATTGCATCTCCACTTCCTCATATCAAAGAGATCATATGATAGTTGTCTTTCTCCGATTGACTTATTTTGCTAAGCATGATACCCTCTAGTTCCATCCACGTCGTCGCAAATGGCAAGAATTCATTTCTTTTGATGACTGCATAGTATTCCATTGTGTATATAGACCACATCTTCTTTATCCATTCATCTGATGATGGACATCTAGGTTCTTTCCACAGTTTGGCTATTGTGGACATTGCTGCTATAAACATTCGGGTGCACGTGTCCCTTTGGAGCACCACGTTTGTATCTTTAGGATATATACCCAGTAGTGCATTTGCTGGGTCATAGGGTAGCTCTATTTTCAGTTTTTTGAGGAACCTCCACACTGTTTTCCAGAGTGGTTGCACCGGCTTGCATTCCCACCAACAGTGTAGGAGGATTCCCCTCTCTCTGCATTGTCACCAGCATTTGTCATTTCTTGACTTGTTAATTTTAGCCATTCTGACTGGTGCGAGGTGGTATCTCATTGTGGTTTTGACTTGTATTTCCCTGATGCCGAGTGATGTGGAGCATTTTTTCATGTGTCTGTTGACCATCTGGATGTCTTCTTTGTAGAAATGTCTATTCATGTCCTCTGCCCATTTCTTGGTTGGATTATTTGTTCTTTGGGTGTTGAGTTTGCTAAGCTCTTTATAGAGTTTGGACACTAGCCCTTTATCTGATATGTCGTTTGCAAATATCTTCTCCCATTCTGTCAGTTGTCTTTTGGTTTTGTTAACTGTTTCCTTTGCTGTGCAAAAGCTTTTGATCTTGACGAAATCCCAATAGTTCATTTTTGCCCTTGCTTCTGTTGCCTTTGGCGATGTTCCTAGGAAGAAGTTGCTGCGGTTGAGGTCAAAGAGGTTGCTGCCTCATTCTCCTCAAGGATTCTGATGGATTCCTTTCTCACATTGAGGTCCTTCAACCATTTTGAGTCTATTTTCATGTGTGGCATAAGGAAATGGTCCAATTTCACTTTTCTGCATGTGGCAGTCCAATTTTCCCAGCACCATTTGTTGAAGAGGCTCTTTTTTCCACTAGACATTCCTTCCTGCTTTGTCGAAGATTAGTTGACCATAGAGTTGACAGTCTATTTCTGGGCTCTCTATTCCATTCCATTGATGTATATGTCTGTTTTTGTGCTAGTACCATGATGTCTTGATGATGACAGCTTTGTAATAGAGCTTGAAGTCTGGAATTGTGATGCCACCAACTTTGGCTTTCTTTTTCAACATTCCTCTGGCTATTTGAGGTCTTTTCTGGTTCCATATAAATTTTAGGATTATTTGTTCTATTTCTTTGAAAAAAATTGATGGGATTTTGATAGGGATTGCATTAAATGTGTAGATTGCTTTAGGTAGAATAGACATTTTCACAATATTTGTTCTTCCGATCCATGAGCATGGAACATTTTTCCATTTCTTTGTGTCTTCCTCAATTTATTTCATGAGTTCTTTATAGTTTTCTGAGTATAGTTCTTTGCCTCTTTGGTTAGGTTTATTCCTAGGTATCTTATCATTTTGGGTGCTTTTGTAAATGGGACTGACTCCTCAATTTCTCTTTCTTCTGTCTTGTTGTTAGTGTAAAGGAATGCAACTGATTTCTGTGCATTGACTCTATATCGTGACACTTTACTGAATTCCTGTACAAGTTCTAGCAGTTTTGGGGTGGAGTCTTTTGGGTTTTCCACATATAGTATCATATCATCTGCAAAGAGTGATAGTTTGACTTCTTCTTTGCCAATTTGGATGCCTTTAATTATTTTTGTTGTCTGATTGCTGAGGCTAGGACTTCTAGTACTATGTTGAACAGCAGTGGCGATAACGGACATCCCTGCCGTGTTCCTGACCTTAGTGGAAAAGCTTTTAGTTTTTCTCCATTGAGAATGATATTTGCAGTGGGTTTTTCATAGACAGCTTTGATAATATTGAGGTATGTGCCTTCTATCCCTACACTTTGAAGAGTTTTAATCAGGAAGGGATGCTTCACTTTGTCAAATGCTTTTTCAGCATCTATTGAGAGTATCATATGGTTCTTACTCTTTCTTTTATTAATGTATTGTATCACATTGATGGATTCACGGATGTTGAACCAACCTTGCAGGATAAACCTGGAATAAATCCCACTTGGTTGTGGTGAATAATCCTTTTAATGTACTGTTGGATCCTATTGGCCAGTATTTTGGTGAGAATTTTGGCATCTGTGTTCATCAGGGATATTGGTCTGTAATTCTCTTTTTTGATGAGATTCTTGTCTGGTTTGGGGATCAAGGTGATGCTGGCCTCATAGAATGAGTTTGGAAGTTTTCTTTCAATTTCTATTTTTTGGAACAGTTTCAGGAGAATAGGAATTAATTCTTCTTTAAATGTTTGGTAGAATTGCCCCGGGAAGCCGTCTGGTTCTGGACTTTTGTGTTTGGAGATTTTTGATGACTGTTTCAATCTCCTTACTGGTTATGGGTCTGTTCAAATTATCTATTTCTTCCTGGTTCAGTTGTGGTAGTTTATATGTCTCTAGGAATGCATTCATTTCTTCCAGATTGTCAATTTGTTGGCATAGAGTTGCACATAGTATGTTCTTATAATTGTTTGTATTTCTTTGGTGTTGGTTGTGATCTCTCCTCTTTCATTCATGATTTTATTTATTTGTGTCCTTTCTCTTTTCTTTTTGATGAGTCTGGCCAGGAGTTTATCAATCTTATTAATTCTTTCAAAGAACCAGCTCCTAGTTTTGTTGATTTGTTCTATTGTTTTTTTAGTTTCTATTTCATTGATTTCTGCTCTGATCTTTATGATTTCTCTTCTCCTGCAGGGTTTAGGCTTTCTTTGTTGTTCTCTCTCCAGCTTCTTTAGGTGTAGCGTTAGGTTGTGTATTTGAGAACTTTCTTGTTTCTTGAGAAAGGCTTGTACTGCTATATATTTTCCTCTCAGGACTGCCTTTGTTGTGTCCCACAGATTTTGAACCGTTGTGTTTTCATTATCATTTGTTTCCATGATTTTTTTCAATTCTTCTTTAATTTCCTGTTTGACCCACTCATTATTTAGAAGGATGCTGTTTAGTTTCCATGTATTTGTGTTCTTTCCAAATTTCCTCTTGTGATTGAGTTCTAGCTTCAGAGCATACTGGTCTGAAAATATGCAGGGAATGATCTCAATCTTTTGGTACCGATTGAGACCTGATTTATGACCCAGGATGTGGTCTATTCTGGAGAATGTTCCATGTGCACTAGAGAAGAATGTATATTCTGTTGCTTTGGGATGGAATGTTCTGAATATATCTGTGATGTCCATCTGGTCCAGTGTATCATTTAAGGCCTTTATTTCCTTGTTGATCTTTTGCTTAGATGATCTGTCCATTTCAGTGAGGGGAGTGTTAAAGTCCCCTGCTATTATTGTATTACTGTTGATGTATTTCTTTGGTTTTGTTATTAATTGGTTTATATAGTTGGCTGCTCCCATGTTAGGGGCATAGATATTTAAGATTGTTAGGTCTTCTTGTTGGACAGACCCTTTGAGTATGATATAGTGTCCTTCCTCATCTCTTATTATAGTCTTTGGCTTAAAATCGAATTGATCTGATATAAGGATAGCCACCCCAGCTTGCTTTGATGTCCATTAGCATGGTACATTGTTTTCCACCCCCTCACTTTAAATATGGGGGTGTCTTTGGGTCTAAAATGAGTTTCTTGTAGGCAGCATATTGATAGGTTTTGTTTTCTTATCCATTCTGATACCCTGTGTCTTTTGATTGGGGCATTTAGCCCATTAACATTCAGGGTAATATTGAGAGATATGAATTTATTGCCATTGTATAGACTGTAAGGTGACTGTTACTGTATATCATTTCTGTTTCTTTCTGATCTACTACTTTTAGGGTCTCTCTTTGCTTAGAGGACCCCTTTCAATATTTCCTGTAGAGCTGGTTTTGTGTTTGCATATTCTTTCAGCTTTGGTTTGTCCTGGAAGCTCTTTATCTCTCCTTCTATTTTCAATGATATTCTAGCTGGCTATAGTATTCTTGGCTGCATGTTTTTCTCATTTAGTGCTCTAAATATATCATGCCAGTTCTTTCTGTCCTGCCAGGTCTCTGTGGATAGGTCCGCTGCCAATCTAATGTTTTTACCCTTGTATGTTACGGACTTCTTTTCCCAGGCTGCTTTCAGGATTTTCTCTTTGTCACTAAGACTTGTAAATTTTACTATCAGGTGATGAGATGTGGACCTATTTTTATTGATTTTGAGGGGCATTCTTAGCATCTCCTGGATTTTGACGTTTGTTCCCTTTGCCATAGTAGGGAAATTCTCTCCAATAATTGTCTCCAATATACCTTCTGCTCCCCTCTCTCTTTCTTCTTCTGGAATCCCAATTATTCTAATGTTCGTGTCGTCTTATGGTGTCACTTATCTCTCGAATTCTCTCCTCGTGGTCCAGTATTTGTTTGCCTCTCTTTTGCTCAGCTTCTTTATTCTCTGTCATTTGGTCTTCTATGTCACTAATTCTTTCTTCTGCCTCACTTATCCTAGCAGTGAGAGCTTCCATTTTTGATTGCACCTCATTAATAGCTTTTTTTATTTCAACTTGGTTAGATTTTAGTTCTTTTATTTCTCCAGAAAGGGCTTTTATCTCTCTGGAGAGGGTTTCTCTAATATCTTCTATGCCTTTTTCAAGCCCGGCTAGAACCTTGAGAATCGTCATTCTGAACTCTAGATCTGTCATATTACCAATGTCTGTATTGATTAGGCCCCCAGCCTTCAGTACTGTCTCTTGTTCTTTTCTTTTATGGTGAGTTTTTCTGCCTTGTCATTTTGTCCAGATAAGATTTGCTTTCTCCTCCTCTAGACTTCCGTAGTTATTGGTGAGTGAATTTGGTCTTGGTTGGGTTTCTTGTTGATCTTCTGGGGGAGGGGCCTGTTGTAGTGATTCTCAAGTGTCTTTGCCGCAGGCGGAATCGCACCGCCCTTGCCATGGGCCGGGCTAAGTAATCCACTCAGGTTTGCTTTTGGGAGTTTTGTTCCCTGAGCGCTTTCCATAGAGTTCCGGAGGATGAGAATGAAGATGGCGGCCTCCCAATCTCCGGCCTGGAGGAGCCGAGAGCTCGGGGTCCCGCTCCTCAGTGCACCCTCAGAGAAAAGCGCCCAATCACCCCCCCCTCCCTGGCCTGCGGTCACGCCTTGAGGAAAGCAGTCAATTGCTGGCACTTGGAGAAAAGCACCCGGTCGCTTCCATCTCCGTGGCCTACGGCTGCGCTCCGAGCCCACCCAGCCTGCAACCAGTACGAGGTAACCCTGGGCTGAGAGCTTACTGCTTGACTTCGTCACTATAGCCGGCTTCCCCACTCTAATACCTGCGAGCTCTGCGGCAGTCAGACACCCCTGGTCCTTCTGTGACCCCGTGGGACCTGGGGTTACACTGACCCCGCCTGGGCTTCCTCCCGGTTTAGCCTCTGGAGCGATGTCTCCCAGTGGAGCAGACTTTTAAAAGTCCCGATGTTGTGCTCCGTTGCTCCGCCGCTTGCCAGGAGCCGGCCCCTCCCCCCAGGGTCTATCTTCCTGTCTCTTTGGATTCACTTCTCTGCAGGTCCTACCTTTCAGATAGTGATTGATTTTCTGTTTCTAGAATTGTTGCTCTTCTTCTCTTTGATTTCCCATTGGATTTGTAGGTGTCCATAATGGTTAGATAAGCTATCTAGCCGATCTCCTGCTACCCGATGTTGTCTCAGCCTCCTACTTCTCTGCCATCTTGACTCCTCCCCTCGCTATTCCAATTTCTGATCAAGCAAAGTTATTTTTTCTTCCTTCCTTCCTTTCTTTCTCTTTCTTTCATTCTTTTTTCTTTCATGCTTTCTAGGTTTCTTACTTTCTTTTGTATTTTATTCCCCAGTGATTGAGTTATTTTATATTAAATACAAATGTGTGGGGCTTTGGGAAAATGGTGGAGAAGTATTAAGACACTAGGGTTACCTCATCTCACAAATATAACTAGATAAATATCAAGTCACCCTAACTACCACAGAAATTGATCTGAAGACTGGCGGCACAGACTCCATAATGAAAGGTAGAGAAGAGGTATCCCTGAAGAAGGTAGAAGGTGTGGAGACATGGTATGGGAGAGAAACAGGTCATAAAGCTCCTGCGTGGAGAAGGCTGAGAGAGACTAGTAAACAGCAATGCACAGGATAAACACATCTCTATAGCAGTTGGCTTAGAAAGTGAGCAGGGTTAAATTTTGTGAATTTTTGCAACAGCAAGGTTAAAGCATGAAGTTTTAAAGGTCAGTAGGCTTCGCTCAGATAGAGCCCAGAGGAACTGGGTCTTCTTTTAGAGAGAAGACAGGACAAACAGCCCTCAGACATATAGCCTGGAGATCACAATCTGAGGAAAGCCTGGGGCATGAGCTGAGGAAGTTAGTTGCTCATCTGAGTGAGGTAGAGTTCACCAAGAGGCCCCTCCAGGAATAAAGGAGCTGGCAATTGCCATTTCCTTATCCCACTCCTCAGCAAAGTACAGGGTCATCTGCAGAAACCAGTTCATCCCTAACTCATTTATACAAAGCCCTTCCCCTACACTCAGGTGGAACTGCTCTTCCAGCCATGCCTGTCTCAGTCCCACAGTTGCAGGACCCATCCCCCAGGAGACAAGCCCAAAGTTGTGCCCACACCACATCAATAAATCCAGAAGTTTTATAGGGCCTTGGTGCTAATGGTGGTGAGGACAGGCCTCATTACACAAGCAACCAGAGCATATTTAATTAAAACTCATCATATTCAGACCAAGGACAAAACACTGCACAGAGTAAGCAAAGGCAGCCTCTGCAGATAACTGGCCTGAAGAAGAAAGCAGCCAGACAATAACAGAGCACACAGAGAACACATTGGAAACACTACCATAGCACCAAAACCTGAGGAACAAGAAATAATACACAGCAAGGAACTACGGTGGCATATACTGGAACAAGCACAGAAATCTAGACAAAATGAGAAGGCAGAGGAATTTGTCCTAAATGAAAGAACAGGACAAGGCTACAGAGAAAGACCCAAGGGAAACAGATATAATTAACATACCTGATAGAGAATTTAGAGAAATGATCATAAGAATACTTACTGGACTTCAGAAAAGAGTGGAAGGCATCAGTAAGCCTATTAACAGAGATAAGAAATAACATAGCAGAGATAGAGTACTCAATAAATGATATGAGAAGCATGCAGGCTGGAAGTAGCAAAGGAACAAACTAATGACCTAGAAGACAGAGTAATGGGAAATAATAAAACTGAATGAAAGAGAGAGAAAAGAATTATGCAAAATGAGAATTGATTCAGGGAAATCAGCGACTCCATCAAATGTAATAATATTCGTAATATAAGAGTGCCAGAAGAAGAAGAGGGGGGAAAGGGGCAGGAAATTTACTTGAAGACATAATGCCTGAAAACTTTCCTGAAACCCCAATAAAATCACAAAACCCAGACCCATGCCAAGATGTATTGTAATTAAATTTGCCAAATGTAGTGAAATCAGTAAAGTGGTAGGATTCGAAATTAATATAAGAAATCTGTTCCATATCTATTCACCAAGAATGAGGCAGTAGAAAGAGAAATCAGGGAATCAATCCCTTTAACAATTTCATCAAAAACAGTGAGAATCCTAGGAATAAACCCCATCAAAGAGGTGAAAGACCTGTACTCTGAAAACAATAAAATGTTAATGAAAGAAATTGATGATAACACAAAGAAATGGAAGGACATTCCATGATCATGGTTTGGAAGAACAAATATTATTAAATATCTATACCACTAAAGGCAGTCTACACATTCAATACAATCCTATCAACATGCCACAGAGCTAGAATTCACAGAGCTAGAAAAAACAATCCTAAAAAGCATAGGGAACTACTGAAGACCTCAAATAGCCAAATCAACCTTGAAAAAGAGAAAACAAAGCTGTAGGTATCAAAATTCTGGAATTCAATTCATATTACAAAGCTGTAATGATCAAAACAGTGTGGTACTGGAACAAAAAATAGGCACATAGCTAAACAGAACAGAATAGAAAATCCAGAAATGAACCCACAACTACATGCTCTATTAATCCTTTACAAACCAGGGAAGAATATCCACTGGAGAAAAGACGGCCTTCACAAACAGTATTGGGAAAACTGGGCAGCAACATGCAAAAGAATGAAACTGGAACATTTTCTTTCACCATCCACAAAGATAAATTCAAAATGGATTAAAGACCTGAATATGAGACCTGAAACCATAAAAATCCTAGAAGAAAACAGAGGTATCATTCTCTTTGACACTGGCTGAACATTCCCTGCTGAACAGGGAGGACACTGTGGATCATGTCTTCCCGCTGTGGAAGACACTGGGATCATGACCCGAGCTGAAGGCAAATGCTTAGTTGAGCCACCCAGGTGCCCCTATAAATAATTTTTTAAAAATATTTTATTTATTCATTTGAGAGAAAATAAACAAGAGAGAGAGAGCGTGAGCACAGGTCTGGGGGGAGGGGCGAAGGGAGAGGGAGAGAAGCAGACTCCCTCCTGAGCAGGGAGCTGGATGCAGAGCTTGATCCCAGGACTCCAGGATCATGATCTAAGCCAAAGGCATACACTTAACCAACTGAATCACCCAGGTGCCCCAAGAAGTGGCATATGTCTACAGTGGAATATTACTCGACCATCCAAAATGGAAATCTTGCCATTTTCAGGGACATGAGTGGAGCTAGAGAGTATAATACTAAAGGAAATAAGCCAGTCAGAGAAAGAAATACCATATGATTTCGCTCATATACAGAATTCAAGAAAACAATGACAACAACAAGTGAATGGAAAGAGAGAGACAAAGAGAGGCAAACCAAGAAAGAGTCTCAACTATAAAGAACACCTATAGAGAAGGACTATAAAGAACCTCTGTGGTTACCAGAGGAAAGGTGGGTGGGAGGGGGGGTGATGGGAATTAAAGACTGCACTTATGATGAGCACTGAGTCAGGCATACAATTGCTGAATCACTGTATTTTACACCTGAAGCTAATGTAACTTTGTATGTTAAGTAAATGGAACTTAAATAAATACTTAAAAAAATAAAAAATAAATACTATTTATTTTTATTGTTTGTTGTTTTATTCCTTGGACTTCCCATAATCACCAGCAAAGTCCTGCACAAATATGATTAAAAAAACGCAACCATGGAAGAGGTTTTCATGTTCTCCCATACTCACCCTCGATAAGTGGTAACAAATTGGCTCTGGATAAAAAGTGATATAACTATTTATTTAAAACTTTTCTCAGTAGAAAACTAGAGGATATTGTAAAGTTTGACCATTCTCCATAATTACCTGCCATCCCAAAGTATCTCCTCCAGGTTCAAAACTCATCTGTCTATGATAAATGAGGTAAGTACATAGAGCAGGGAATGAGCTTTTGAACTGAAAGCTTTAACTTCAAACTAAGTGAGATTTTATGCCTCCCTGAAGCAAAAACACACACAAAGATGTTATAATGATGCATTATTATTTAATTTGATGTTTCTTTTCTGTGATAATTTCCTTCACAATCTATTTAATTTTTATAAATAATTTTGGTCAATTTCAGTTGTTTGCTAAGTAGTGGCTACTGATACAATCTTTCCTTTTCCAGTTGTGGCAGGAAGCAATGTATGGATTCCTTCAATAGCTTGCACACTGGAGCCAGGATGGGAATTACTAACCCTATCCCACAATATGTTGGATCTCTGTTCATACCACTGATTGCTGCTGATGATAGAGAGGTGCAAATAGCCATTGTTGGAACTCCTATCCCCATTGTTTTACCCTGTTTTTCCACAAGCTGAAGCAACTTGTAGGTAACAATTTAAGACGTCTTTTCCCCTCCTCCTTTACTCTCCCCTACAGGACCAGGTATTTAAGATCTAGATCATTCAAAAGCAATTGTAAACACAAGGGATTTAGAAATCACCTCACACATGTTGAGAGAACAGGAAGCTAGCTGAGGACAAAGCAGAAGCTGGCACCCTATGCCTCTCCCCCTCCCCCCATGACATGTGTGACATTCCTCAGGCACTCCTAGTTTCCCAAAAGGAAAAACAAATATTTAACTTGTAGAGATCACAATCTGCAACATCTGAGTCTCCCTCAGTTTACAAATATCCTATTGATTTACAAGGAAGAAGCTTTTTTATCAATAGCCGAACTTCCACAGACCCATAACTCAGTTCCTGAAACCCTAACACATATGTTTTTCTCTCTTTTTCATATATATATATATATATATATATATATACACGCACATACATATATATGAATGTGTATATATATATATATATACATACATATATATATGATATGTATATATTGGACACTAGCCCTTTATACACACACACACACACACACACACACACACATATATACAGACCCATAACTCAGTTCCTGAAACCCTCTTTTTCTTTTATATATATATATAGATATTTATCTCTCTCTCTATATATATATAGGTGGATATATATATGTCATATATATATATCAACAGTACCTTTATATATACACATATATATGTATATATATACATATACATATATGAATGTGTATATATGTGTATATATATACATACATATACATATATGTATATATAAAGTGATGAAAGTGCAAAACTAATAGAAGAGATGATTAATATCAGTTCAACAAATAGCGCTGAAGCAAATGTGGACCTATAGAACGAAAAACTTAATAAAAATAAATAAACCTCTACCTAGATTTCACAATTTTGCTGGGGGCGGGTGAAGGGGAGGGATAGGGTGACTGGGTTATGGACATTGGGGAGGGTATGTGCAGTGGTGAGTGCTGTGAATTGTGTAAGAATGATAATTTATATACCCTGAAACAAATAATACATTATATATTAATAAAAAAGTAATATATATATAAATTTTAAAAACCTGAATAATAATTTACTAAAGTAATAGAATTCTTTAAAAATTTTCCCAAAATTAAAATGTTATCAATCTAAGCTAGATACTCTAACAGCTAGGGCAAATGAGGCAGGTGGATGAATTAGTGGTCTAGAAGACAATCTGATAGAAAAAAAGGAACAGGAAGGGGCCTGGAACAAATATAAAATCCATGAAAACAGAATTAGAGAAATAATTGACACCACAAAACATTTCAATGTTGAATTATTGGGATCCCTGAGGGGTGAGGACAGAGAGGAATAGAAGACATATTTCAGAAAATTGTAGCAGAGAATTTCCCTTATCTGGTGAATTATGCAAGCATTCATATCCTAGATGCAGAAAGGATCCCTCCGAAGATCAAGGAGAACAAACCAATGCCCCAGCATGTAATAGTAAAACTTGCAAATCTTAGAACCAAAGAAACCATTTTAAGAACAGTTAGGGGGAAGTTGGAGGGGGAGATGAGCCACGAGAGACTGTGGACTCTGAGAAACAAACTGAGGGTTTTGGAGGGATCCCCTTCCCCTCCAAAATAATACCCAGGCTGGTGTTGGGTATTATGGAGGGCATGTATTGCATGGAGCACTGGGTGTGGTGCATAAACAATGAGTTTGGAACACTGCAATGAAATTAAAAAAAAAAAAAAAGAACAGTTAGGGGGAAGAGATTCTTTACATACAGAGGGGGGAACATCAGATAAACCTCAGACCTGTCCACAGGGACCTGGCAAGCCAGAAAGGGCTGTCAAGACATATTCAGGATACTAAATGGAAGAACATGCATCCAAGAATACTTTATCCAGCAAGGCTGTCATTCAGAATGGATAGAGAGATAATGAGCTTCCAGGATCATCAGAAGCTGAAAGAATTTGTGACCACTAATTCAGCCCTGAAGGAAATATTAAAGGAGGTTCTATAAAAGGAGAAAGACCCCAAGAGTGATACAGAACAGAAATTTACAGAGACAATCTATACAAACAAGGATTTCACAGGCAACATGATGACAATAAAATCATATCTCCAATAATCACTCTCAATGTGAATCATCTAAATGTTCCCATAATATGGCACAGGGTTGCAGATTGGATAAAAAGACATGACCCATCCATACGCAGTAATAGGAGACACTTGTTGAACCTAAAGATACATCCAGATTAAAAGCAAAGGGATGGAGAACAATTTTCTATCCCAATGAGCCTCAAAAGAAAGCTGGGGAGCAATTCTCATAGCAGACAAATTAGATTTTAAACTAAAGACTATAGTCAGAGTTACAGAAGGACACTGTATCATTCTTAAAGGGTGTATCTGACAAGAAGATCTAATAATTGTAAATATCTATGCCCACAACTTGGGAGCAGCCAAGCACATATGCCAACTGTTAACCAAAATGAGAAATATTGTTAATTATGTGTTAATGGTAGGAGACCTCAAAATTTCACTCTCGGCATTAGACAGAACACCTAACTGGGAAATCAACAAAGAAACAAGAGCTTTGAATGACACCCTGGACCAAATGGACCTCATAGATATATAGAGAACATTCCACTCTAAAACAACACAATACTCATTAGTCTAGAGTGCACATGGAACTTTCTCCAGAATAGACCATATGCTGGTCACAAATCAGGTCTCAACCGATACCAAAAGACAGATTATTCCCTGCATAGACTCAGACCACAATGCTTTGAAACTGAAACTCAATCACAAGAAAAAATTTGGAAGAAATTCTAACACTTGCAAGCTAAAGACCATTCTGCTTAAGAATATTTGGGTTAACCTGGAAATCAAAGAAGAACTCAAACAATTCATGGAAACCAAAGAGAATGAAAACATGTCAGTCCATAACCTCTGGGATACAGGAAGTGTGGTCCTAAGGGGGAAAGAAAGAAAGAAAAAGAAAAGAAAAATCCTGAATTTCCCAACTAACTTTACATTTTAAAGAACTGGAGAAAAAAAATGAAGCCTAAGCCATGCATGAGAAGAGAAATAATTAAGATTAGAGCAGAGATCAGTGAATTAGACTAGAGATATGGTAGAACACATCAACAAAATTAAAAGCTGGTTCTTCGAAAGAGTTAATAAGATAGACTGGCCAGACTTAACCAAAAGAAAAGAGAAAGAACCCAAATCAATAAAATTATGAAAGAAAGGGGAGAACTCACAAATAACACCAAGGAAATAGGAACGATTATCAGAAATTATTATCAACAACTATATACCAAAAAATTAAGCAACATGGAATTAATTGATGCCTTCCTGGAAACTTACAAACTACCAAGACTGAAACAGGAAGAAATAGACAATAGGAATAGACCAGTAACCAGTAATGAGATTGAAGGAGTGATCAAAAACCTTCCAAAAAACAAAAGTCAAGGATCCGATGGGTTCCCTGAGGAATTCTACTGAACATTCAAAGAAGAAATAATATCTATTCTCCTGAAGCTGTTTCAAAAAATAGAAGGAAAACTTCCAAACTCCTTCTATGAGGCCAGAATTACCTTAATCCCAAAACCAGTCAAAGACCCCATTGAAAAGGTGAATTTCAGACCAATATCCCTGAAGAACAAGGATGCCAAAATTCTCAGTAAGATCCTAGCTAATAAGATCCAACAGTACATTAAAAGGATTATACATCATGACCATGCGGGATTTATCCCAGGATGCCAGGGTACTTTAACATTTACAAATCAATCAATGTGATAGAACACATAAATAAGAGAAGAGAGAAGAACCACAATTGATGCAGAAAAGCATTTGACAAATACAACATCCTTTCCTGATAAAAACACTTCAGAGTGTAGGGATAGAGGGAACTTTCCTCAATTTCATAAAAACCATCTATTAAGAGCCCACAGTGAATATCATTCTCAATGGGGAAAAGCTGAAAGCCTTTCCCTGAAGATCAGGAAGAGGACAAGGATGCCCACTCTCACCACTATTATTCAACGTAGTACTAGAAGTCCTAGCAATAGCAATCAGACAACAAAAAGAAAGAAAAGGTATTCAAATTGGCAAAGAAGTGAAATCCTCTCTGTTCACAGATGACATGACACTTTATGTGGAAAACCCAAAAGACTCCACCCCTAAATTACTAGAACTCATACAGCAATTCAGTAATGTTGCAGGATACAAAATAAATGCATAGAAATCAGTTGCTTTCCTATACACTAACAATGTAACAGTAGAAAGAGATATTATGAAATTGATTCCTTTTATAATAACACCAGAACCATAAGATACCATGGAATAGACCTAACCAAAGAGGCAAAGGATCTATATTCTAGAAACTATGAAACACTAATGAAAGAAATTGAAGAAGACACCAAAAAATGGAAAAACATTTCATGTTCATGGATTGGAAGAATAAACATTGTTAAAATGTCTAATACTTTCAACACCATCCTGATCAAATATCAACAGCAGTTTTCAAAGAGTTGAAACAAACAATCCTAAAATTTGTATTGAACCAGAAAAGACCCCAAATCACCATGGAAATGTTGAAAAAGAAAAACAAAGCTAGAGCATCACATTGCCTGATTTTGAGCTATATTACAAAGCCGTGATCACCAAGACAACATGGTATTGGCACAAAAATAGACATATAGATCAGTGGAACAGAATAGATAGCCCAGATATGGACCCTTGACTCTAAGGTCAACTAGTCTTTGACAAAGAAGGAAAAAATATCCAATGGAAAAAAAGACAGCCTCTTTAATAAACAGTGCTGATAAAATTGGACTGCTATATACAGAAGAATGAAACTCGACCATCCTCTTACACCATACGCAAAGATAAATTCAAAATAGATGAAAGACCTCAGTGTGAGACAGGAATCCATCAAAGTCCTAGAGGAGAACATAGGCAGTAACCTCTTTGGCATTGGCCACAGCAACTTCTTTCAAGAGACATCTCCAAAGGCAAGGGAAACAAAAGCAACAATGAACTCTTGGGACTTCATCAGGATAAAAAGCTTCTGCATAGCAAAAGAAACAGCAAAACCAAGAGGCAACCCACAGAATGGAAGAAGATATTTGCAAATCACATTACAGACAAAAGGTTTATATCCAAGATCTATAAAGAACTCCTCAAACTCAACATCCAAAAAACAGATAATCACATCAAAAAATGGGCAGAAGACATGAACAGGCACTTCTCCAAGGAAGACATACAAATGACTAACAGACACATGAAAAAGTGTTCATCATCATTAGCCATCAGGGAAATTCAAATCAAAATAACATTGAGATACAACTTCACACTAGTTAGAATGGCAAAAATTGACAAGGCAAGAAACAGCAAATGGAGAGATTGTGGAGACAGGGGAACCCTCTTGCACTATTAGTGGGAATGCAAGTTGGTATGGTAACTTTGGAAAACAGTGTGGAGATTCCTCATAAAATTAAAAATAGAGTTACCCTATGACTCTGCAATTGCACTACTGGGTATTTACCCCAAAGATTCAGATGTAGTGAAAAGAAGAGTCACAAAGACCCCAGTGCTCATAGGTGCAATGTCTATAATAGCCAAACTGTGGAAAGAACCAAGATGCCCTTCAGCAGACAAAGGGATAAAGGAGATGTGATCCATATATATAATGAAATATTACTCAGCAATCAGAAAGGTTGAATACCCAACTTTTGCATCAATATGGATAGGACTGGAGGAGCTTATGTTAAGTGAAATAAGCAGAGAAGGCCAATTATCTTATGGTTTTACTTATTTGTGGAACATAAGGAATAGCATGGAGGACATTAGGAGAAGGAAGGGGAAAATGAAGAGTTAAATCAGAGGAGGAGATGAACCATGAGAGACTATGGACATTGGGAAACAAACTGAGAGTTTTAGAGGGGATGGGATGAAGGGATGGGTGAGCCTCATGATGGGTATTTAGGAGGGCACGTATTGCATGGAGCCCTGGGTGTTATATGTAAATAATGAATCATGGAACGCTACATCAAAAACTAATGATGTACTGTATGGTGACTAACATAACATAATGAAAAAAAAAGAAAAATGAAAGGGCAAGAACCATACGATTCTCTCAATAGATGCAGAAGAAGCATTTGACAAGGTACAGTATACTTTCTTGATTAAAATTCTTTACGGTGTGGGGATAGAGGAAACATACCTCAATATCATAAAAGCAAAAATGAAAAGCTCACAGTGCATATCATTCTCAATGGGGAAAAACAGAGTTTTCCCCATAAGGTTAGTAACACAACAGGGTGTGTGTCCACTATGGTCACTGCTATTCAACACAGTACTAGAAGTCCTCGCCCCAGCAATCAGACAACAAAAAGAAGTAAAAGGCATCCAAATCACCAAAGAAGTCAAACTCTCACTCTTCTTCACAGGTGACATGATCTCCTTTCTGGAAACCCAAGAAAACCCATCTCAAAATTGCTAGAACTCATAAAGAAATTCAGCAATGTGCCAGGATATGAAAGCAATGTACAGAAGTCATTTGCATTTCTATACACTAACAATGATATGGAAGAAAGGGAGATTAAGGAGTCAATTCCATTTACAATTTCACCAAAAATTGTAAGATATCCAGGAATAAACCTAACTAAAGAGGTATAGGATCTGTACTCTGAAAACAATAGAACACTCATGAAAGGAATTGAGGAAGGCACAAAGATATGGGAAAACATTCCATGCTTACGGATTGGAAGAACAGATATTGTTAAAATGTCTATGCTACTCAGAGAAATCTGCACTTTTGATGCAACTCTTATCAGAATACCATCAACATTTTTCACAGAGCTGAAACAAATAATCCTGAATTTTGAATGGAACTGGAAAAGATCTCAAAGAGACAAAGGAACATTGGCATCACAATTCTGGACTTCAAGCTATATTACTAAGCTGTGATCATCAAGACAACATGATACTGGCATGGTCAACTAATCTTTGACAAAGCAGGGAAGACTATCCAATGGAAAAAAGAGAGTCTCTTCAACAAATGGTGTGGGAAAATTTAAAAGCCATGTGCAGAAACTAGAACACTTTCTTATACCATACACAGAAATATATTCAAAATAGATGAAAGACCTAAATGTGAGGAAGGAATCCATCAAAATCCTTGGGGAGAACATAGGCAGCAACCTCTCGACCTCTGCTGCAGCAACTTCTTGCTAAAAACATCTCCAACACAAGGGGAAAAAGGCAAAAATGAACTATTGGGACTTCATCAATTTAAAAAGCTTCTGCATAGCAAAGGAAATAGTCAACAAAACCAAAAGACTACCGACAGAATGGGAGAAGATTTTTGCAAATGTCTTATCAGATTAAGGTCTACTATCCAAAATCTATAAAGAAATTCTCAAA
This sequence comes from Eira barbara, assembly GCA_020311275.1. Lineage (NCBI taxonomy): Eukaryota > Metazoa > Chordata > Mammalia > Carnivora > Mustelidae > Eira > Eira barbara. The sequence goes on along the minus strand of JAHRIG010009241.1, from coordinate 1,230,600 downwards.
CTCAACACCCAAAAAACAAATAATCCAGTGAAGAAATGGGCAGACCTGAAAAGATATTTCTCCAAGGAGACATACGAAGGCCAACTGACACATGAAGAAATGCTCAACATCACTGGGCATCAGGGAAATACAAATTAAAGCCACAATGAGATACCATGCCACACTACTCAATATGGCTAAAATGATCAAGTTATGAAATAACAAATATTGTAGCAGTTGTGGAAAAAGGGGAACATTCTTACGCTGTAGGTGGGAAAGCAAGCTGGAGCAGCCACTCTGAACAGTGTGGAGGTGCTTAAAAAAGTTAGAAATAGAGCTACCCTATAACCCAGGAATTGTGCTACTAGGTACTTCCTCAGGAGATACAAATGCAGGTGCAGGGACACTTGCACCCCAATGTTTATAGTGACAATATCTGCAATAGCCAAACTATGGAAAGAGCCCAGATATCTGTCAACAGATGAATGGACAAAGATGTGTGTGTGTACACACACGCACACACACACACACACACACACACACACAGATAGACAAACAGTGAAACATTACTCAGCCACAAAAAAATGAAATCTTACCATCTGCCATGATGTGGATGGAACTAGAGGGTATTATGGGAAGCAAAATAGTCAATCAGAGAAAGACAAATATGATTTCATTGATATGTGGAATTTAAGAAACAAAACAGAGAATCACAGGGGAGTGGAGTGAAAAATAAAATAAGATGAAATCAGAGAGGGAGACAAACCATAAAAGACTCTTAATTATAACAAACAAATGGGGTTGTGGGAGGAGAAAAGGTGGGGGGAAGGGATAACTAGGTGATAGACATTGAGGAGGGCATGAGATGGAATGAGCACTGGGTTTTATACACAACTGATGCATCACTAAACTCTACCTCCGAAACTAACAATACACTATATGTTCATTAACTGAATTTAAATAAATAAAATAATATTTAAAAAATTAAAAATATAAAAACCCATAAGGAGTGAAGGAAGACATGGACAAAATAGGAACATCAAGAAAGAGATAAAAATTACAAAATGGGGGACTCCTGACTGGCTCCGTCAGTTTAGTATCTGCCTTTGGTTCAGGGTCCTGGGATAGAGCCCCATGTCAGTCTCTTTGCTTAGCAAGGAGCCTGCTTCTCCCTCTCTCTGTAGCTCTCCCTGCTGTGCTCTTTCTCTCTCTGACAAATATATAAATAAAATTTTTTAAAAATTACAATATATAAGGAAAATAAATGTGGAGCAGAATGACTGAGACAGAACATTCAATAGAAGAGTTTGAAAGTGGATAAGATTAAACAGAAGTAAACTAATTTGAACACTGGACAACTGAAGTGATTCAATCTTGGAAATAAAGAAAAGGGAATGCAAATTTGGAAAATACGAAAATCTAAAGGATGTATGAGACACAACCAAGCCAACATACATATTGTGAGAGTTCCATCAAAGAGAGAGTGAGAGGGACAGAAAGACTATTTGAAGATAATAAAGTGGCTCCCGACAAATGGGGTCTCTGACTGACAAACAGTCTCAGTTCAGTCCCCAGACAACATCGTGGGAGTGTCCCAGTGAGAGAGACTAAATATAGACTTAAAAGCCATGTCTTCCCAAAGCAGGCCATCCATGATGCCAGAAGAAAATGCATTGTTGACTTATATAGGCTCTCAGGACTATGTCCTGATCCCTGAAACCTGTGGATATGTTACTTTACATGACAAAAGAATGAAGAACAGGTAGATTTAAGTTACTGGTGACTTGACCTTAAAATAGAGAGTTTATTTGTGGTATTTGGGTAGGTCTAATGTAACTACAAGGTTCTCTAAAGTGGAGAGGATAGATGTAACCATGGAAGAGAGAACCGGGAGAAGCAGTGTGGTAAGGACTTGGATTGCTGTTGCTGGCTTAAAACAGAGAGTTTTTAAAAGAGAGTTTTAATGCAGGTGGTCTCTAGATGCTGGAAAAGGGAAAAGCCATGGATTCTAAGTCCATGAATTCTATTCTATTCTATTCTATTGAATACTGTTCTGCCAACAATCTTGATCGTAGCCCTGCAAGGTTCATGTCTGACTTCTGATTTTCAGAATTATAAGATTATAAATCTGTATTTCTTAAAAAAAAAAAAAAGATTATAAATCTGTATTGATTAAAGTCACTTAGTTAAAGTCACTGCTCATTTGTTACAACAGCAATAGAATACTAAACTAGAATAGTGATAGAAAAGTAATATTAGAAGAATGATTATATTCTTAGACAAAGGAATGAGATGTTTATTGGTTGCAAACTTTTTCAAGAACCTTCTTCACTCCTCTTCACGTGTAATGATAGGCAAATTTGTATTTTTACCCTATCCCTGGCATGAACTGTAATTGTCAATCTACTTATGCCCTTTCTTACACTTTCTATCATGTTTGTTTGCAGAGATTCATAAACAAAATACTATTGCCTGATTTAGGCTACCAAGTTTGGTGAATAGAGTGATCGGAGTAAATTGAAATGGAAATTCTCGCTGAAGGAAAAAATGATGTTGACAGATTTGAACTCAAAATATTTTGGACAAGTAAGACATGTATGGTGAAATGGGCCTCTTTACTGTAGTTTCAACCTTTTCTGAAAATAATTGCTTTCCCTTGTGCTTTTAACATAAAATGAGAGGTAAATGATGGAAGCCTCATTTGTTTGAACTTATAAAAGAGTTAAAATCAGAAGAAAATTCATACTCCAAAGTAACCATCTGTAAAAGGATTTGGAACTAACAAGGGGTAAGTTCTGAAGCATGATAAAAGGGAAGGAAGGACTTTATTTACTGGTTGTGGATTGTACTTCCTGTTGTGAAGCTCAGTGCTATTTCACAACAGCTAAGGGGCCTCATTGTACGACAATGAGGAACTGGCACTCTTGGTTCCTCCATATTATGCAAGTTAATGACCTCCACCAGACAGTGAAATGGATGTAGGAGGAACAGTGGGGCACTTGCACTTGCAGACAGACAGGATAGAGCTGTTTTTTTAATTGCAGAATTATTTTTTCATATATAATATTATTAGATATACAGTACAGTTTAAAAGGATAAGCACCAACATGGGCAGTCAGACTTTAAAAAATAACTTATAAATCATAGTCATTTAAGGTCAACTTCGGCAATATGAATTTGGTTTAATATTAGAATTAATGAAATTAACTACATTAACAGAATATAAATATATTATGATTAGGGCACTAGAAACAAAAAAGCACTTGATGTAAAAAGAACTTGCACAATCTGGTAAAGGGCATCTACAAAAACATGCAGCTACTTGAAGGTAAATTATTAAGTGCTATCTTTCTTTTTTGATTTATTTTTTATTATGTTTTCTTTTTCAAGTTTTTAATTTAAATTTCAGCTAGCTAAAAAATAAAAATAAATAATAAATAAATTCCAGTTAGTTAACAGATAATGTAATTTTAGTTTAAGTAGTAGAATTTTGTGATCCATCATTTACATACACCACCTAGTGTTCATCACAAGTGCCCTCCTTAATATCCATCACCCATTTACTCATCCCTGTGCCCACCACTCCTCATACCCTCATTTTGTTTTCTATAGTTGAAAGTCTGTTTTATGATTTACCTGTCTTCCCCCCCATTCGTGTTCCTCTTTTTCGCATATGAGTGAAATCATATGGTATTTGTCTTTCTCTAACTTATTTTGTTTACTTAATATCTTCTAGCTCCATTCATGTTGTTGCAAATGGCAATATTTAACTCTTTTTGATGGCTGAATAATATTCCATTGTATGTATATACTGCTTCTTTATCCATTTCAGTCCATGAACAGTAGGGTTCTTTCTATAATTTGGCTATCATTGATTATGCTGCTATACTTATTCAAAGAGATGCTGCTGACACAATGTGTCTCTTTGAATAAGTATTGTTGTGTCCTTTGAGTAAATACTTAGTAGTGCAATTGCTGGATCATGGGGAAGTTCTATTTTTAACTTTTTGACAAAGCTCCATATTGTTTTCCAGAGTGCCCCAGTTTACATTCTCACCAACAGTGTAAGAAGGTTCCCCTTACTCTGAAGCCTCACCAACACATGTTGTCTCTTGTGTTTCAACTTTAGCTATTCTGTCATGTGTGAGATGATATCTCAGGGTAGTTTTGATTTTCATTTCCCTGATGATGAATGATGTTGAGCATCTTTCCACATACCTGTTAGCCATCTGGATGTCTTCTTTGGGAAAGTGTCTAGTCATGTCGCCTGTCCATTTCTTAACTGTGTTGTTGTTGTTTTGGGGGTTGTAGATTTTGTATATTAACCCTTTATCAAATATGTCATTTGCAAATATCGTCTCCCACTTTAAAGGTCAGATTTTGGTTTTGTTAATTGTTTTTTTCTCTGGGCAGAAACTTTTTATCTAGATGAAGTGCCAGTAGTTCATTTTTGCTTTTCTTTCTCTTGCCTTTAGAGATGTGTCAAGAAGTTACTACTGCTGATGTCAAAGAGGTTGCTGCCTGCGTTCCCTTCAGGATTTTGATGGTTCCCTGCTCACATTTAGGGCTTTCATGCACTTTGAATTTTTTTTTTGTATACAATGTAAGAAAGTGGCCCAGTTTCATTCTTCTGCATGTGGCTGTCGAGTTTTCCCACACTATTTGTTGAAGATACTGTCTTTTTTCCATTGGATATTCTTTCCTGCTTTGTCAGAGATTAGTTGACCATTGAGTCGAGGGTCTATTTCTGGGTTTTCTATACTGTTCCACCATCTACGTGTCTGTTTTTGTTCCAGTACTATACTGTTACGATCCCTATACCTTTGTAATATAACTTGAAATCTGGAATTGTGATGCCTCTAGCTTCACTTTTCTTTTTCAAGATTGCTTTGGCTATTTGGGGTCTTTGTGGTGCCAGACAAATATTAGGATTGTTTGTAGTAGGTCTGTGAAAAATGCTGTTGGTATTTTGATAGGGAATTACATCAAATGTGCAGATTGTTTTGGGCAGTAGAGATATTCGAACAATATTTGTACTTCCAATCCATGACCATGGAGTGTTTTTCCATTTCTTTGTGTCATCTTCAATGTCTTTCAGTAAAAGTATTCTATTGTTTTCAGAGTTCAGATTTTTTTTTTTTTTTACCTCTTTATTTAGGTATGGTTCTAGGTATCTTATGGTTTTTGATGCAGTTGTAAATGGGATTGATTCCTTGATTTTTTTCCCTTTTTAAAAAAAAGATTTTATTTATTTATTTTTTTATTTGACAGAGAGAGAGACAGTGAGAGAGGGAACACAAGCAGGGGGAGTGGAAGAGGGAGAAGCAGGCCTCCTGCTGAGCAAGGAACCAGATGTGGGGCTTGATCCCAGGCCTCTGGGATCATGACCTGAGCTGAAGGCAGGCGCTTAATGGCTGAGCCACTCAGGTGCCAATTCCTTGATTTTCTCTTTCTGCTGTTTCATTATTGGTGTATAGAAATGCAAAAGATTCCCATACATTGATTTTGTATCCTGAAACTTTACTGAATTTGTGTATCAGTTTCTAGCAACACTTTGGTGTCATCTTCTGGGTTTTCTACATAGAGTCTCATGTCTTCTGTGAAGAGTGAAAGTTTGACTTCTTCCTTGCTGATTTGGATGCTTTTCATTTCTTTTTTGTTGTTTGATTGTGTAGGCTATGTCAAATAACAATATGGTGAGAATGGACATCCCTGTCTTGTTCATAACGGTAGAGGAGAGCTCTCAGTTTTTCCCCATTGAAGATGATATTAGCTGTGGGTCTTGTGGCCCACATGTTGAAATGTTTCCTTTATCCCTACTTTGCTAAGGGTTTTCATCAAGAATGGTTGCTATACTTTGTCAAATGCTTTTTCTGCATCTATTGAGAGAATGATGTGCCTCTTATCTTTTCCTTTATTAATGTGATGTGTCACATTGGTTGATTTGTGAATATTGAACCACGCTTGATGGTTGTAAATGATTCCCACTTGATTGTGGTGAATAATTCTTTCAATGTACTGTTGGATTTGATTTGCTAATATGTTGTTGAGACTTTTTTGGACTCATGTTCAATGGGGATAGTGACCTGTAGTTCTCCTTTTTAGTGCAGTCTTTGGCTTGAGAAACAAGGCAATGCTTGCTTCAGTGAGTGAGTTTGGAAGTGTTCCTTCCATTTCTGTTATTTTGGAACGGTTTGAGAAGAATAGGTGTTAGCTCTTCTTTAAATGTTTGGTGGAATTCCTCTGGGAAGCCATCTGGCCCTGGACTTTTATTTGTTGCGTGATTTTTGATTGGCAGTTCAATGTCTTTGCTGGTTATTGGTCTCCTCAAGTACTCTGTCTCTTCCTGTTTCTGTTTTGGTAGTGAATAGAATTTTCTAAATTCTATGTTTCTAGAAATTTATCCATTTCTTCCAGATTGCCCAAGTCGTTAGCACAGCATTGTTCACAGTATTCTCTTATAATTGTTTGTATTTCTGTGGTGTAGGTTGTGGTGTAGGTTGTGATCTCTCCTCTCACATTTATTTTATTTGGGTTCTTTCTCTTTTCTTTTTCAAATGTCTGGTTTAACAATTTTATTAGTTCTCTCAAAGACTCAGCTCCTGGTTTCTACTATCTATTCTATAGCATTTTGTTATTGTTCTTTTCTCTTTATCATTTCTTTCTGCTCTAATCCTTATTGTTTCCTTTTCTTTGCTGGCTTCAGGCTTCATTTGTCATTCTTCTTCTAACTCCTTTAGGTGTAAAGTTCATTTATTTATTTCAGATTTTTCTTGCTTCTCGAGATGCAACTGTATTGCTATATATTCCCTTCTTAGGACCACTTTTGCTGCACCCCAAAGATTTTGGATCAATGTATTTTCATTATCATTTCTTTCTTTCTTTTTTTTTTTAAATTTCTTCCCTAATTTCCTGAGTTGACCATTCATTGTACTTGTGGTTTTTCTAAATTATTTTCTTGTGCTTGACTTCAAGTGTCATAGCGTTGTGGTTTGAGAATATGCATGGCAAGTTTCTGATCTTTTTGTACTTGTTGATGCCTGATATGTGATCAAGTATGTGATGTCTTCTGAAGAATGTCCCATGTGCCCTTGAAAAGAATGTGTATTCTGCTACTTTAGGCTGGAGTGTTCTGAACATACCTGTTAAGTCCCTCCAGTACTGTGTGCCATTCAGGGCCATTGTTTCCTTGCTGATTTTCTGTTTACATGATCTGTCCATTGCTGTAAGTGGAGTGTTAAAGTACATTATTGGACTATAATTGTATTATTATCAGTGAGTTCCTTTATGTTTGTTATTAGTTGTTTTATATATTTGGGTGCTCCCAAGTTGGGGGAATAAATATTAACAATTGTTAGATCTCCTTGTTGGATAGACTCCCTTTACTATGATAGAGTGGGGTTCTTCATCTTTTTTCCAGTCTTCATTTAAAAATCTAGTCTTTTGGGGTGCCTGGGTGGCTCAGAGGCTTAAGCCACTGCCTTCAGCTCAGTTCATGGTCTCAGGGTCCTGGGATCGAGAATCCCATCGGGCTCTCTGCTCAGCAGGGAGCCTGCTTCCCCCTCTCTCTCTGCCTACTTGTGATCTTTTTCTCTGTCAAATAAATAAATAAAATCTTTTTAAAAAATCTAGTTTTTCTGAAATAAGTATGGCTACTCCAGCTTTCTTTTGATATTCATTAGCATGATAAATGATTCTCCATCTCCTCACTTTTTTTTTTTTAATATTTTTTTTAATTTATTTATTTGTCAGAGAGAGAGGGAGAGAGAGCAAGCGAGCACAGGCAGACAGAGAGGCAGGCGGAGGCAGAGGGAGAAGCAGGCTCCCCGCTGAGCAAGGAGCCCGATGTGGGACTCGATCCCAGGACGCCGGGATCATGACCTGAGCCGAAGGCAGCCGCTTAACCAACTGAGCCACCCAGGCGTCCCATCATCTCCTCACTTTCAATCTGTAGGTGTCTTTAGATCTTAAATGAGTCTCTTCTAGGGAGGTGAAGGGATGTAGTAACTGGGTGATGGGTATTAAAGAGAGGATGTGTTGTGATGAGCACCAGGTATTGCACACAACTAATGAACTATTGAACACTACATCAAAAACTAATGATATATTATATGTTGGCTAACAGAACATAATAATAATTTTAAAAAAGGAGTTTCTTTTAGGCAGCATAAAGATGGGTTTTGTTTTTTTTTTTTTGTTTTGTTTTGTTTTTATCCATTCTGACACCCTATGTCTTTTGATTGGAGAATTTAGTCCATTTACATTCAGAGTGATTATTAGTAGATGTGAATTTAGTGTCTTGGTATTACTTATTTTGTTAAGTCATTGTTTCTGGAGATTTTCTCTGTTCTGTTCTAGTCTTTGTTGCTTTTCGCTCTTCTCTCACAAAGAGTCCCCTTTAATATGTCTTGCAGGGCTGGTTTAGTGGTCACAAATTCTTCTAGTTTTTCTTTGACTGGGAAACACTTTATCTCTTCTGCTATTCTGAATGACAGCCTTACTGGATAGAGTATTTTTGGCTGCATATTTTTTCCCATTCAGCACATTGAATATATTTATGTCCCTCTGTTCTGGCCTGCCTGGTCTCTGTGGACAGATGTGCTGCTAACCTTATTTGTTTCCCCTTATAAGTTAGGGACTTCTTTTTCCTTGCAGCTTTTAGGATTTTTCTTTATCTCTATATTTTGCAAATTTAACTATAATTTGTCTTGGTGTAGACTGCTTTTGTTGATTTTGATGAGAGTTCTCTGTACCTCCTGGACTTGACTGCCTTTCCCAGATTAGGGAAGTTTTTTGCTATAATTTCCTAAAATTAAACTTCCACGCATGTTTTCCTCTCTTCTTCTTCTGGGACTTCTGTTATACAAATGTTATTACACTTCATGGAGTTGCTGAGTTCCCTAAGTCTACATTTGCGATCCCATAGTTTTCTTTCCTTCTTCTTTTAGCTTCATTATTTTCCATAATTTTTTCTTCTATGTCACAGATTGCTTTCTCTGCTTCATCCATCACTTGTGGTCATTGCATCCAATCACCTTCTCATTGTGGCTACATTTTCTGTTTTGGCTTGACTAGCCTTTCGGTTTTTTATTTCTGCAGTATGGGACTCCCTGGTGTCTACTATGCTTTTCTCAAACCCAGCCTCTATCCTTATGATTGTTGCTTTAAATTCTGTTTCAAACATATTACTTATATCTGTTTCAGATAAATCCCTCTTTGTTCTTTCTTTTGCAATGAATTCCTCTGTCTTGGCTACTTGTCCAGGTCTCTATCTTCTGTGTGTTAGGAAAACCTGTTATGTTTCAGCTCCTGAGAGTAATGGCTTTTTGAAGAAGAGGTCATGAGGCATGGTGCTTCAGGACATGCCTCTGGTGAATACATGCCTCTGTGTGCACTCTGCTGTTGTATTTTGATTGGTCTATTTTTCAGGTCAGTCCTCTGCAGGGTTTCTCCTTGCTTATGATGGGGAGTGTTTGGACCTAGGCAAGACTGTGTTGAGTTTTAACCAGGTGTGTTCTGGTCTGCTTGTTAAAAGAGACCTGATGCTATATCCACTAGGGCTAAAAATCTGCAGAACTCTGTGGTCAGTAGATATGGTATGTGCAAGGGGGTTGTGCTTCTGGAGTAGGGACCTGAGAAAAGCAGCATCAGCAGAGCACAGAGAGCAGGGCTTGGTGTAAGCAATTTAAACTGCCACTGTTGGCATTGTGCTGCTTACTGAAGTTAGCTTATGCTGAGGGGTGGGTGGGAGAAATGGCACTTACCAGCTCCTTTGTTCCCAGAGAGACAAATCCACCTCTCTCAGATCCACTCCAAGGAAGGCAAACCATCTCTCCCATGTGTCCAGGGGATCTTCCAATCATTCTCTCTGCTTTCCTTCTCCACAGGGACACTGCAGTGCCCCATGGCTCCACACCAGCCATGCTTCAGATCTCTAATCCTCCAGTCTTTCACACCAGCTGGTTGTAAAAAACTCACAAAAATCAGCTTCTTTCATTTTCCCAGCCAATACTTTGGGGAAAGTGTTTTCCTTGTGCAATCTCCTGTGTGCTCCTGTTTCTCTCCCTCTTTCTCTCTTTCTTTCCCCGTCTCTCCAAGACCAGGGTTGTCTCCCCTCCATAATACCCACAATCTGTTTCTCCCCCAAATCGTGTCTTTGCACCTCCTAACTTCCATGATGTGGCCCTCTTCTCTTCCTCTAGCTGTGCAGTTGGTTCTGTCAGTCCTTCAGGATGACTTGATATTTATCTAGCTGAGTTCAAGGGACAAGGCAAGCCTAGGTTCCTCCTACTTCTCTGCCATCTTAGCTCCTCCCCTAAGTATTCATAATTTTTTTGGTATGTACTATAATTTACTTTTTTTTCCTCTGAAAAGGGAGCATTTGACTTTTGTAATGTGATAACCATGGAAATCAAAATTTCTCTCTTCCCCAGGATTTTAAAGATTTAAAAAATTATTACTTTTGAAGTCTTCTGAATTAATCTTGAGAGTTTTCCAGGCCATTTTAGCAAAGAATATTGTTGTGTGCAACCAGTGACATCTATGTTACTTTAACTTGTGTTCAGTCAATTTTTGACAGGATTTCCTTGAGTAACAGGAAGCCTCCCACTCTTCAGAGATTGATTGTTACTGAGGCACACTTCCCACCTTAGCTATACTTTCCCTGAACCCAAGGTTCAGCCTGAGATGAAAGTTTAATATCATCTCAGGTTTTTCTGAATACACATCTTGCAGAGCGTGAGTATGGTTTTCTAAATTCCTCGGTGTGTGTATAATATAAATATATGTAGTATTTATATGGGTACCTTGGAATGACTTAATTTCTCCAAAAGCCACGTTCCAGCTTTTCTCAGAGACATTAATTTGTCTCCTGTATGTCTCCACTTGTAATCTTCTTGCGCTGTTATCTGTGGGTCTGTAGTCTGCCTTGAACATTTTATGAACAGAATTGCTTGAGTTCTGAGTTAGCCAAAGCATATACAAGTGCCTGCATCAAATTTTCAGGTATCCTCCAGCAGGTTAGAATACATTTTCACCATAATTTGTAAATAGAGTCTGTTCTGTTTCCTGCAGTTCAAAGGAATGAAATAGGAACATGGTTGTCACTACTTCAAGACCAAGGACCAGGCTGGGCCAAGGGTGAGTAAAAATGCCACATAACTTTTCAGCCATTATGAATATGGACTTATTCTAACACACATTTTCTTCATTGCTGTAAAGGTTTGACTATTTTCCAGAGCTCCTGCAAATTCAATTTTGACAGTTTATTTTTTTCTTTTCTTAAAAACAACAACAACAACAACAAGAACTTGTCTACTTAATTTGCCATTTCACTCTTCATATTACCTTTTAATTGGAAGAATTTATACTTCAACCAATGATTTATAAGACTAAATCCTCTTCCATTTCTCATAAATCTTTCATAGACAAAAAGGGTATTTTATTTCATTTTTTCATTTCTTCAGTAGTAGACTTGAACAGTTTTAGTGAATGTTTAATATTATATATCTTCTTTGCTCCTTTTCCACTCATGCAATTTCCCATTTTCTTTTTATGATATGCTCTTAATATACAGCTAGCTGGCAATTATATTACAAGAGCCGATTATTGACATGTCTTAATCATTGTCTTATGTAAGGTAATAAGAAAATATACTTTAGAATATATCATCGAAAAATTGTGAAACATTTGAAAAGCTTTGATTTTTTTTTTTTTAAATAAAACAAACAACTTTGTGTCTAAATTGCTAAATACCCCTTACCTCTTCTGGGCCTCAGTTTTGTTGTGTTTAAAGTGAGTTGTTGGGTCTAGTAAGATCTATCTCAGCTCTCTAAAATCTGCATGACTTCAAAATTCCCTTTTCCAGTTGTTTTTAATAAGCAGGAGATCTTGCTATATCATAAGAATAAAATCTTATAGCCTGTATTTACTACTAATAAGTATCATTATGCACATTTTTAAGAGAGGAAATCGAGATATAGAAAGACCAAGTAATTTTCCTACAGAGCCATGAGTGGCATGACAATCAAGATGAAATCTCAGGTACCTTGCATGATAGAGCCACGTCTTTTTTGGTTCATTATGTTTAACTTCATTGTTAAAAGATAGAAACACATGTCAAAGTGAGCCCTGAAGGATTTTCAACATTGCATGCTCTAGCTTAGCAACACAGGGCTTATTTCCCTGTTGTGAGGGAAAATCACTCCAATTGAATGTGTAAAGCCAAACTTGGTTTAACTTCCCTGACCTTATCCTTTATGATTAAAGATCTTTTGATATGTTTTATTTTTATGTTTTATACTTTTTATAGGATATTGTGCTTGGCAGCACTGAAATAAAGGTGGGAAAGAATAGGGAGATAAAAGCAGGAAATAAAAGATTTTTTAAAATTGTGAAACACACAAAAAAGAATAGTAAAAATTCTTCTAATGTCAAAATGAGTTACTTTCTCTAAAAGATGAAGATTAACATGCTACCACCAGGAAAGCACAGGCAGAAATCTTACATAGTTTCTTTATTTGCTTAATCAAGGATTATCACTGATGGAGACTAAAGGCTAATTTTGTCTAAAGTGTCATTTGACTAAGACTAAGTGTGTAATGTCCTTGCCCAGCTCATTTCGCATTGAAGGCACTCAATAAATGCTGACCATTACATTTTATGAGCACCCACTCACCAACAGAAGTCGGAAGACTTCTGGTCCCAAAAATACAGACAGCTCAGGACATTTATGTACTCTGTGCCAGGAAAGGAGCTGAGAATATTTTTAAATTTACATAATATTGAAATTGTTTTTCTCCAAGTTACTTGAAAGTTCCACATTGCCAAATGGCAAAGAAACATAATGCTTTATCCCTCACCTTAAACTTTGTTTCTTGTTGATGTTAATTGTTCATCTGTATTCCAGAGAAACATTTTGCTGGCCATCTTTGATTTCTCAGCCTTTCCCAGTTGACAGGCATCTTTTTATTTCTACATTTTTGGTGGGGAGAAGGGGGATCTAATTTTGGAAAACATTGTTCTTAAAATATAGGCTCTGGAGTAGGCAGACCTCACTATACCACCTGGAACTAATTATTCACCCCAGCACCTCTGGTTCTTTAGATGCAAGAAAGAAATAATATCTACCTCTAAGGACATTAGAAGGCTATACAAAGCAAGGCATATAAGTGACTTATCAAATTAGGTGCCAAACCTGGTCCAAAAAAAACCTTAAAAAAATATATATGTATGTTTATATATGTATACTTATATATATATACACACACTTATATATATACTTTTATACGAATATATATTTTATACATAAACACACACATATGTATCATACATATGTGTCATAAATACATATATACACACATATATATAGTTGACATACAATTTACCCATTAATTTACCTATTGTCTATGGGTGTTTTCATAGCACAATTGCACAGTTGAATTATTCCATCAGAAATACATAACTTGCTAACTCTACAATAATCACTATCTCTTTACTGAAAATGTTTGCTAATATATGGTAAATCCCTAGATAAATACTGGCAATTGGATGAACTATAACCACTTATAATTAATTCATTTGTTTATTAATATATTTCATACATATTTATTGAGCATTCATATAGGTTGATCATTCAGGAGGGATTCACATATGAATTGAACTGTCCAATTGGACTTCAAATTGCAAAATGGGATGGGAGAGGTTGCAAAATTTTAGGTATTAAGTGTGATCTATAAATACCCAGCACTCCTAGCCAGTGCAGAGATAGGGTTGGATGCAGAGTATGTCAGAGGAGTGTGAACATTGTGTGTGCACTCGTGTGTTTCAGGGAAAGTGGGACAGAGTGGAAGCTTCCAGGAACTGATTCTAAGAGAAATCCTGCTTAGGAGGCATGGCAAACACATGTTTATTTAATAAATGCTGCTTTAAAAAAGTCATCCACAATCCCCACCATACAGAGAATGTATTCTAGAGCATAAAGCATTAAAGAAGGAATAGAGAAGATAATTTATATTTCTTTGTTTTGTGTCAGAGTCCCCTACCCAGATTGCAACCTCCTTGAAGACAGGATCTGAGCATTTTAATTGCTATGTGTCCCCAAGACCTGGAACACTCTTAGACATGCAGTGGGTTGTTATGCAGAAATCAATCTTTCCCATCTCCAACAAACTGAGAGAACTGGTGATTCTTAAATAATTTCCAACATTTTCTAAGCACAAGGGAAAAATCAGCATTATTTTCAATTCTCATTTACTTGGCGATTCCCAGATATATATCTCTTCATTCGCCTCTACTTACTTTCACATTATGTTAATTTCTTCATGCAGTCTGACTTCTGTTGAAATCAAATATTCATGCTGCATTTTCTTTAACTACCTTCACACAACTGAGGATGACTTTAAATTTGCTGATTGTGTCATATTCCCTTTCCATATTTATCACAAATATGTTGCAATAGGTCTAGTATTTAATGATAAAAATGAATTTTCTTTCTCCATATAAAATCCACACATAATTTTTAAAGGGCACTTATGGTCAAAAAGATGCCAAATTTTTCTTTTCTTCTGTTTGTATATACATACTTGTGTGTAGGTACATGTGTATGTATGTATTCTTTTAATGGTAGCTGGTCTTTATTTTTTTATTGAAGTCTGATTAACATATGTAATATTAGTTTGAGGTATACAACATATTAATTCAATAATTCTGAACATTACTCAGTGGTCACACTGTAAGAGCAGTCTTCATTTGTCGGCAAACACTGTCATTACAATATTATTGACTAAAAACCTGGATAGATGTTTTTTCCAAAGAAGACATTCAGATGGCCAACAGACACAGGAAGGATGCTTAACATCACTCACCATCAGAGAAGTACAAATCAAAACAACAATGAGATATCCCCTCACACCAATCAGAATGGATCGAATCAAAAAGACAAGAAATAACAAGTGTTGGTGAGGATGTGGAGAAAAAGAAATCCTCATACACACTTAGTGGAAATATAGATTGGTGCAGCCACTATGAAAAACACTACAGAGTTTCTCAAAACAACTAAAAATAGAATTACTGTATGACCCAATAATTTCACTACTGTATATTTACCTGAAGCAAATAAAACACCAATTCAAAAACCTATGTGCATCCCTATGTTTATTGCAGCAATATTTACCATAGCCAAAATATGGAAGCAACCTAAGTGTCCACTGATGGATTAGTGGATAAGGATGATATGGTAGGTAAATTACTGTGTTCTTTATTTCTTTTTGTAGATCTTAGTTTCTGTCCTATATAACTTTCCTCTTCTGTGGATAAATTTAAATACACATATCATATAGATATAGATACATATCATACACATAACATACATATAGATAAATATACATATCATATGTATAGTTAAGAAATAGATATATAGATCATATGTATACATATCCTTGACCAAGTATACATATATATCCTGACCAAATATACATATATATACACATAGATACATATCCTTTGCCATGTATACACATATATATACATACATGGATACACTATGTATATTTGGTCAAGGATATATATATGTGTGTATATGTCATATTAATTATAATGTATATATTCATTATATATATCCATATAGATATGCATATATACATATAGAGCATATATATATATACCTTTGACCAAATATACATATACAAAAGATCATGATATATATCATGTTTATGTATTTTTATATATGTATATACATATATGATATGAATATTCAAAAAATATATCTAAATATATATTAAGTATATTTATATTATAAATGTGTATATTAAATATATAACATACATATCTATATTATATATATACATGTTTAGTATATTTGCATATTAAAATGCATATTTATGATATATATTATATATCTAAATTACATATATACATATACGTATTTATACATAATTTACAAGGAGATATGCTATTAAGAAAATTCTTCTGTTTTTCTGAGAAAGTCTTCATTTCTCTTAGACTTTTGAAGAGTATTTTTGTAAGATATGGAATTAAGGTTGGTATGTGTGTATGTATGTTTCTCAATACTTTATACTAATCAATGCACTCCTCTCTTTTTTGCATGACTTCTGAGAAGTTCCATGTAGTTCTTATCTTTACTTTTCTATAGGCCTGATGTTTTGTCTTCTGGCTTGTGATAACTTTTTCTCTTTTTCCTTAAGTTCTAGAGTTTGAATATGCCTCTGTGTTTCTTTTCAACACAGAGGTATTGGTATTCTCTGAGATTTCTGGATCTGTTTTTTGGTTTTTGATATTAATTTAAATAAGTACTGTTATTTATTATTTTTTCAAATATTTCTTCTGTTTCTTCTCTCCTTCTTCTTCTGATATTCCTATTATGCATATGTTACATTTTTTATATTTTTCCCAGGCAAAAATAAGAATTAAGAGTGTAGCAAGTAGAAGTGAACATCTAGTTAGTGAAGCATTAGTATGTGGTCAAACCTGTGAGAGGAAAAAATGATGGGGAGATTCTCATCCCTTAATCTAAATAGGAGGAGGCAATTTTAAAACAATACAAGGAAACATCTAAGGCTAAATGAAATCAACCAGAGGTTCTGTCAAAAACTTTCTCCTTGACCAAATTTCAGTTAGAATCCTCTGAGTCCTCTTTAAACTGTTCTTATCTTTGACCTCTGTCTTTTGGCTTTGCATACTCCAATATGAGCAAGAATCCTGCTAAGTCAATTGAGAAATAATCCCCATTTTTGATACACAGCAAGTTCCTCAGACTCTACCCTTGACATCTAAATTTGGACCCGACCTCAGCAAGAATTCTGATAGGCCAGTTAGCAAGAATACCCCTACTAGTGATGACTACTCAAGTTCCTATTAATTTTTCTATCTACTAACCCTTCACCCTGCTCCTTAGCTATGAATCCTCACTTATCACTGTTGGGTTTAGAAATGAGTTCAAATCTCTTTCCTCTGTGGTAATAGAGTCAAACCCTATTGGAACAGCCTCAAATGAAGCTTTTCCACTTTGACAACTATTGCAATAATATTTTCTTTAACAGTTTTAATTATGGAAGCCTTAGATTCTTGGAGGGCTTATAGAACTGTAACATCAGCAATATTTTCCCAATCAAATAAATACAATTCCTTAGTTGCAGGATTTGTGGAAGACCACAAATATTAGGATAAAAAGAAATATTTTTCTTGCTTGTGTACCATTATTAAAAGCAATACAAACTGAAATTCAGGCAAAGAGATATCAAAAAATTTCAATAGAGGAGAAAGACTGTAAAAGGCTTTGTCATTAAAAAATAGATTGAATTTAATTATCTAATTTCTTTATGTCCTGCTATCATCACAAAGTTAAACGGCTCATTTGGTTTTATAATTGGAGTCTTAGTTCCTAGAACTTGGAAATAAAATTAAGGTTTGCAGGAAGTAATAATCACCCAAATATATGTGAAGGGTTTTTGTTTCCAAGCCGAAGGAGAAAGAAATCTTAATTTTGTTTTTTTACCATACTGGATGAGTTATTTAAATACTGTATGAATATGTAGATATACCTATCTTAGGAAAGAGAAGTATCTATAACTTCTGGCCCTTA
This sequence comes from Eira barbara, assembly GCA_020311275.1. Classification (NCBI taxonomy): domain Eukaryota; kingdom Metazoa; phylum Chordata; class Mammalia; order Carnivora; family Mustelidae; genus Eira; species Eira barbara. The sequence continues at coordinate 1,213,022 of JAHRIG010009241.1, read as the reverse complement.
ACTTTCCAGTTTTGAGATTAAATAGAACTTAGTCATATTCACCTCAGAGACAAGGAGGACAGTCTAATTAAATCAATTATTACATTATATAAGTTTTTTGAAATGCTTAGCTATTACAAGTCATAGTAATTCAAGTATTAACTATAAGTTAGAGAGAACTAGCACTCCCAAGTTACCATAGTAGCTGAAGGCAGATTTTCTCAATAAATCTCCTAAATGATAAAAGAAAAGAAAATGAAAATGAAGAAAAGATGTACAATTCCTAAACTTGTCCTAATTTAAAACCAGAGAAATAACATTAGCCACCCAGGACCCTACTCAAATTTAAAAGTGATATCATTTTAGTTAGAAGATGCATCAACTGAAGGAGGAATGTTGTTTATTCACCAAACACTTGCACTACCATTTCTGTTTGTCTGGGACATAAAGTTGAATAATATGTAGCTTCAGTTTCCGACAGAGCTAACACCTGGATTACATTTTGAAATCCTGCAGAAGAGCACACAAGTTTCACTTCTTGTCAACTTTAATTGAGCGACTAAAAAAGCAATTGGAAAATGCTATTACTGGGGAACAGAGAGTCACTTCCTGGAATCTTTGTTAAGAGAGACCACACCACAAGATATATCTTCAGATAGTATTGAAGGCCACCATTTAGGACACATTTCACGAAAACAAACATTTAAGTAAGATAGAATTTTGGCTCAGCATCCTTTCCCCAACAGTCCAGGGACTATCACAGCCATAAAGATGGCACAGTATATTGATGATGATTAAAATGTACCTGTCTGTCCAGGTATTCAAAGGAACGCTAAGGAGGCTATCCATTGACTATCTACCTAAATGACTCCAACATTGGTTGTTACTTTCAGCAAAAATCTGACAAATGTTTAGAAGGAAAAAATAGACACATAAAATAGGAATAATCAGATTTCTAAAAGTTGTAACACAAGATATTTGCTTTCAGGTTTCATGACAATTTGCAATACCCATTTGTAATATGACCCCCTACTAATATCCACTATTATTCTACTTTTCACAAGTACAACGGCCTTCTTTCCAGTTAAAACAAACAAACAAACAAACAACAAACTCCAAAATCTAGACGTAAAGGTGATCTTCAGACAATAATAAAGGTTCTCCTTTGCTACTGAAAACTAAAAACAAAGAGGGATGAATTGAATGGGGAGAAATACACCACTGAATGAGCATACACAGAAAGTATGCCAGGTGAAACCCAGTACAGTTCAAAGGAGGAAACTGCATCTGACTGGTTGCTTGGAATTCTGTGTTCCTGACAGCAATAGGATTGGTTGTGTTTCCTCCAATAGAGATAGAAAAAATGAGCCTGGGTCAGAAAGCTGACTTACTACTTCTAGAAGCCTTTGGTTAGGCTGTTGGTAAACTGGAAATTGAGTTAACCAAATTTTCTGAATTACCAATCAGTTCTATCCTATTGTTCTTTTTATATTTAGGTAACCCATTGAATGTTTTTGACCTGATTTTCAGAAAATGAGTGAAGTGTATGCATGTCAGTAGAGCTTGGAAAAATGCTTGTTTTGGTATAGGACCATAAATGTCCTGAGCCCAGAATCCCTCTGCGTTTCATTTGTGTGTTTAATGGTGACTTATGTGAGGTAGATGTGTCATTAGTCTCTTGAATAAATGAAGTCTCTGAGAGGCCCACCATTTCCACACCCTCCAAATAAATATGTATAACAGAGTACTAAATAAAATGGGTAGATAATGAGCCCATGTAAAGTCCAGACAATTTGTGTCTGTATATATTTCCACAGTGTCAAAAACCTGGAGGTTTGGAAGTTTCTGAATTATTATTCTATTTTCCTCCAATTATTTAATGATAAAAATAGGAAAATTATATGCAGAAATTCTGAAGCAAAAAATGATCTACCAACTCTAGAGTCCCTTTGTTCCAACTGCCCTTTAAAAACTTCCCATTTTACGAGAAATTTACCAACATCTGGTTGCAGCAGTAAGTATGGCATGTCATTGCTTGACAATTAGGACATTACTGTGTGTCGTCATTCTCTCTCCCTCCCTTCCTCCTTCCCTCTATTTTGTCTTTTCCATAAAATTTTAGGATACTTAGCTCTCTGATTCACTCTGATAGGAACTCTGACTAGCTTTGTTAGGAGTTCCAGGAATTTTATCCTCATTCCCAGGATTTTTCATCTCCGTCTTTCCAGACACTGACCACATGCTAAAGATGACTCCTCAGTAAGAAGGCCTTTTTCCCATCAGTAGGCCAAGAGCCATTCTGGAGAATAAGATGGCAATACAGTGAGAAGACAAAATTTCTGTTTGCCCATTGTTTTGAGACACAAAGGAACTTAGGAGTGTGAATTCTCTGCATATTAGGAAGTCTGCAATCAGGGGAAACTTTGGTTTTATTTCCAAGAATGTGAGCAAATTAGAGTCCTGGGTTTTTTTGTTGTTGTTGTTTTGTTTTTGCAGGGGAGACATTGTGAGGGTCTTGATTGGGTTTTTGGTTTTGTTTTTTCCCTTCTCCCCTTTGTAGAGGAAGAGATTACTATGGGCTTTTAACTTGAAGCGAGAAGGTGGATAAGAAGTTTTTTTTTCAACATAGAAACTATAGATCCTGGGTTTGATATTTGTTCCCTTGTCTCACATAATTTATCAAGATCTTTGGGAAATGTTCTTACATTTTTATTTCTCTATTGGTTTAATAATGGAATACATCTTCACTGAGGAGAAGGTAAGGACCGCCTCAGTATATAAAATATTTGCCAAGTTCAAATAGTTCGTAGGTAACAATACTTGGGTTAAACAAGTGGTTTAAGTCTAAAAGGATGATAATCACACTAATTAGTACACAATTATTAGGTAAATATTGTAGTCCACATACAAATTCAAATAGTGTATATTGAATATAGGAACTTTCACAGTACATCACATTGTGTTAAAGTACAATTTATTGAACTAGCTTCTTAATCACTACCAGAGTAAGCGTTTCAATTATAACAAGTTATTTTTCTCCTCTTGCCTTTATGCTTTAAGATGCAATATTTAATATATCTATATATTCAACATTATCTTTGTATTACATGAAAAGGAAGACTGAATGCATATATGACACTTACTGAGCAGTTGTTACTTAACAAATAGCCCATATAAATATTACCTTATATAGTTTCATACTAGTTTACACAAGTAGGTGTTGGATTAATCTTGTGTTTATTGTTAAAACAGAGACAGGTAAGTTACTTGTGCAGTCAAAGAGATTGTATGTGGAAAACTGAGATTTAGTGTGGCTCCTCTGGACTCTTGGAGCCATGCTCTTCTTGAGCACAATTATAGTAGATTAAAATTCTATGATTATATTTATTATTCCATCTCTTTCTGTTGTACCATGACTTAGGCATATGACAAAAGTTGGTATATTATATCACTTTCTTGATTATATTACATTATGTCAAGGATGAAAGGATCTTGAAGATGTAGCTAAGGTTAAAAATCAGTTCATTCAAGTTATCAAAAGGGAAAGCAATCATCAATGGGCCTGATTAAGTCAGTTGTGCATTCTGTGAAAGAAGGATTAGGTCTTCCTTCTCTTTGAGTCATAGAGATGCTTTCTTGCTGTCCTTGAAATAACAAGCTGTCATGATCTCTATAGCTTCAAGGAAATGAACAACCATATAAGTTTGGAAGAAAATCCTGAAACCCGTAAGAATATATCGTAAGTTAACATTCTAATTGTAGCTTGTAAGACTTTAAACAAACCTCTCGTAAAAATCTCAGACTCCTAATGGAAAGAAAGTATGAGATTATAAGTGTGTTGTTTTGTGCTTCTTGGTTTGTTGTGATTTCTTATACAGCAATGAAAAAAATACTAAAAGAAAAAATGTCCAGACTTTCTCATTAACATAATACAACTATCAATAAATGCCTTAAGAACATGAATATACATAGACATAGATGCCTTATGTATTTGTAAATCATATATATAAAGTATTATATCAAGAGATTTTTTTTTATACCAAGAGATTTTTAAAAGATAAAACATTACACATATACAAACTGGAAATTATAAAAGATAACTATTGTCCCTCATCCATCACTGGTAATTCTCTTCAATAACAAGTACTGAAGATTTAATGTTAGCTATCACCTTGGACTAAAATATGTTCCAAATCAAAGAAATAGGCAAGCTTTTCAGAAGCTGATAAAGCACTTTTAAGTTTTTAAACTAATATATAGTCACCCTTTTCAGAGGACCCCCAAAGTATGTTTGGTTTGAGACACTAGATATTAAGTTCACTGTCAGATTAGTATTAAATTTGGTGTCCTTCATCTCTTAAGTCAGTCAGCAAGTGCTAATGATTGCTTACCAGCTGGATATCTCTGCTTTCAGAAAGTATGCTTTCAGAAGTATGCCCAGAAAGAATATTTTTTGACCATAGATATTGTCAAATACATTTTCAAACTTCTTGTTCTATTCTATTTTCATTTGTAATATGCAAAGTTTAGGTTTTTAATGTGTCTATGTGTGTGTGTTTACTTTAATCTCAAGATTTTTACTTCATTGCTCTTAGGTTTATATTCCTTACCAATTCATTCTGACACATTTCATTCTGTATTTAAATTCTCCTGACAATAACTTTTTTTTTTAAAACAGATGTTTTTCTTTTTCTTTTTTTTTAAGATTTTTATTTATTTATTAGACAGATCACAAGTAAGCAGAGAGGCAGGCAGAGAGAGAGAGAGGAAGCAGGCTGCCTGCTGAGCAGAGAGTCCGATGCGGGGCTCAATCCCAGCACCCTGGGATCATGACCCGAGCTGAAGGCAGAGGCTTTAACCCACTGAGCCACCCAGGCGCCCCTGACAATAACTTTTTTATACTAAAGGACAGCAAACTTTTTCTTTAATGGGTCAGATGGTAAATATTTTCATCTTTAGAAGCTATTTATTCTCTATTGCAGCTACTCAACTCTGCCATTACAGCAGAAGTGCAGGTATAAACAAGTTGTAAGTGAGTTGGAACATTGTGCCAATAAAAGCTTATTTATGAATGCTAAATTTAGAACCTCACATGATTTTCACATGCCATGAAATAATATTCTTGTGAATTTCTTCAGTTATCAAAAAATGTGAAAACTATTCTTAACTCTAAGGCCATGGGAAAACAGCTTGCATGGCCATCTTTGGCCATAGGTTGTAGTTCCCAAATCCAAGTTGATAGATATCACAGTTAATCAATTAATCACTATAAAATATTTTTGTCTCTTTGAAATAAACAAATTTTAAGTTTGAAAAAGTATCAGAATGATAAATCATGCCAAATCTAAAAGAGTACACTGTTTAACTTCTTGCTAATGGAACTGGTTCTGTATGTACACTTAATTCTCAGAGTCAATAAATTTATGGTTCATAAAACAGAAGAGTCAAGAAGTAGTTTGAAATTACCATAGAGTCCTTTACACTATTTGACATACACATACTAGTTTGTATAAAAAATCGACATGTGCTGGCTGAATCCTTAGGCGGAAATTAATAGCTATCAGGCAAGATAATCAAACAGTAGATATGGCCATAACTAGGTGTCTGTCAACTTATGATAACCATGAGTAACTACTGAGGAGGTGACAATACATTTGGATACAAGTATGAAGATCGTTATGGTTCAGACCAATACCATGACAGGTATCGGGATGGATTTTGTGATGGCACACAGTGAGATACAGTTCGATATGGAGGCCGGGATTGCTACCATGTGTGATGCAGCAGAGATTATGACAGAAGCTATGATTTCAGGATTGACAATGTCAGAAGAGCATTTGGTAGTGGGATGACGACTACAGAGGAAGCAGAGACTGTTATGAACACAGGTATTATAGACAAGAGTATCGATCATGGAGCTTCAGAGATAATTACTTTTGGAATAATTGTAGATGTGAGAATAGAGGACTCCCCCAAAGACCCAAACTGAATCTAAAGCATCTGCTAGCATTTCCCTGTGCAATTGAGTGGCTTTCTCTTTGGAGGGGCAAAGTCTGTTGACACAGCTACCAGAGATCAAGAAGTAGAAGAGCAGCTGAGGAAGGAGCCCAAGAAGCTGCAGTGCCAGCTAAATAAACCAAAGCTAGAACGACGGTCCAGGGAGAGACACCCAAGCTAGCAAAATGAGGAGATTGAAAAATGGGAGTGGTCCAGCACAGAAATGGACTCATCATAGACTGGGACTTCTGCCACATCTGGCAGACATGCACGAAGGAGAGAGGGCAAACTCCCTAGAAAAAGAAGCACCCAATAAGGACAAAGACTGTCATTCTCCAACTCGTAAGCTCCCCAAATCTGAACAGCCTCTGAAGGTAATACTAGCTCCCCCCCCCCAACAAAGGAGAATGCTTGGGTGAAACAAAATTTTAACTCTCCTGCTTGATCTCAGAGCTCAGGCACAGAGCAGCAGCACCACTCTACAAGTGGTGGGGGGGAAGTAGTTCCAGCTCAACCACCTGAGAAAGGACGAGCGAGAAGAGCATTTGAAAAGAAAGAAGATGGGATGAGTGTCCCAAAAAACCAAAGTGTGAACTCCAGCTGTGGCCCAGCAGACAGAGGAAAAAAAACCCACTTATCTTTCACATAAGAAAGGGATCAAGACTCTGATCTGCACCTGAGCCAAAGAAACCTGAAGGAAACCCATCTTCAAGTTCAGTTCTGCAAACAAGTATGCTCTCTCTGTTGATGGCGAAGGTAAGAATGATGAAGATTACACTGAACAGACCTCTGCATCCTGTACTTTCTCCTACTCTCTCCACCCTGAAACATTTGAGAGCAAATGAAACCTCTATCCAGACAATACAATAAAATTCAAATCACGTATTTGCCTTTCTCTGCCTTATTCCACTTAGTATTAGATTCTCTAGATACATACATGTTGTCACAAATGGTAAGTTCTCACTTTTTATTTGTTTATTTATGAATGAATATACAGTATTCTGTAGGTTCAGGTGTACAATATAGTGATTCAGCACTTCCATATGTCACCAACTGCTTATCACAAGTGCAGTCCTTAATCTCCATCACTTATTTCACCCATCCCCCCACCAATATTCGTTTTGGTAACCATCAGTTTGTTCTCTATAGTTGTTCTATATAGTTAAGAGTCTGTTTGCCTCTCTCTCTCGCCCCCGCCATGTGTTGATTTATTTTGTTTCTTAAATTCCAAATGTGAGTGAAATCATATGGTATTTGTCTTTCTCTGACTGACTTATTTCATTTAGCATTATACCTTTTAGGTCTGTCCATGTTGTTGATCTCATTCTTTTTACAGCTGTGTAATAGTTATTGTGTATGAATCTATATTCTTATCCATTCATCTATCAGTGACCCATGGTTTGCTACTGTGTCTTGGCTTTTGTAATTAATACTGCAAAAAGCATAGGGATGCATGTATCCTCAAATTAGTGTCTTTGTTTCCTTCAGGCAAATACCTAGTAGTAGAATTACTAGATTATATGTAGCTTTATTCAGGAACCTCCATACTGTCTTCCATGGTAGGTATATCAATTTACATTCCCACTTATTGGAAGGTGGAGAAAGGATAGTAAAATATCCTCCAGACTCAGAAGGCTCTTTGAGATTAAAAAACAAAGCAAGCCACTCTGCATCATTTATACACAGATGTATTTTTCTGACAGGCAAGTTCAGGAAAGTGATGATCCAGAGCTGTGCAGCTATTCTCTGCAAAGCCCAGAACTAAACCCACAGATTTTATAGAAGGAGGGACGATGTAAGGTTCAATAAAGGATCTAACACTTTACAGGCCCCATGGAGCCACCTGTGTGCCAGAAGAGCAGAAAGTATAATATTTCAACTAGTTGTCTAGACAACTTTAGGGAACATCAGAATAAGTGTTCATGTATTTTGGTCAGGGCATACAGCATATTTATTTGATTGCATGTTCTTTTTCTATTTCCTATATTTTATTCTAAGGGAATTTGTTATAGTTCTTGATACAGCTTTGCTATTCTGAGAGTCTCTCTGCAAATCTTATTTTGTTTTTCTTCTTTTCACATGTAGGGCATGTAGGTAGGAAAGAGTTTCAGAGGAAGAAGAAAAAGGCTGAACCCAGGAACTGAATTGCACCTTTGGATGTTCTGAGCAAAGCACTTGGATTCCCAATGCTGGTGAATAAGAAACTTAAACGATAAAGAACAAGGTGAAGAAAAAGTTGATTTGTCATGTGTTTTGAATAATAATGATGCCATGGTCTAAGCTGGGGGCAAGTATATAAAATCCTTTATAGGCAGGGTGACTTTAAGTAATAATTATGTGGAGACATCTAACTAGTTGAAACACAAGACAGAGAACCAAATAGAGTCCAAAGCAGTCATAGGGAAAGGAAGAGTATAGGGAAGAGAGAGTGTAGATATGCACACTATTAGCTCCCTTAAACACGCTAAGGGACAGATGGAAGGAGTAGAGCTAGAGAAAAGATGAAAAAGAAGAGAAGCCAGAAAATTCTAGACAATAGAAGAAATGACTATGGCAATGGCTGAAATGACACCACTCCCAACCTAAAAAATATTTGCTAGTGAGAGAGGAGGCTTTCCAGGATAAGAAAGGACAAGTTTTGTTGACTTTACCCTTCCAGCAAAAAAAGAAGAATATGTACATACGTGAGAATTAACTGATTTCCCCCCTAAATTAGCAAAGTCTTTTTTTATGATGCTGGTACTCCTTAATTATAAAAAATATTATCGTTTTCATTTAATTGCATGTTTACTTTCATCAGTTTATTTTTAATTATTTTAGGAGATTATGTTAACAATCTATGTCAATAGAAATACAAACCAAGGAGAAACAGGTTAGAGTAGAAATATACTTCTCATTTTATTTTGATTTCTAAACTCTCTAAATGTATTATGTGTCCAAAGTGTTCAAGAATATAAATATTATAAAAGGACACCTTTTGTTACCCCTCCCCAAAAAGGGGAACTTATTTTTATTACTACTATTACATGTTAGATGCTCTGCGTAACATACTAAAATCAGACTTTCCCCCCCCTTTCCATAGGAAACAAATGGCTAGTGTGTCTTTATAAAGTATTTGAGTGTGAGTCATTGTTTAGGTATGCAGCTGTGATAATACTGGCTTCAAGCAATAGAAAATATAAGACATAAAAAGTGGAGGTGCCTAGGTGGGGCAGGTCATGATTCCAGGGTCCTGGAATCAAGCCCCATATTGTGCTCCCTGTTCAGTGGTGTTTGCTTCTACATCTACCCCTCTGCCATGCTCATTCTCTTCCTCTCTCTTTCTCAAATAAATAAATAAAATCTTAAAAAAAAAAAAAAAGGCACACGCGTGCGCACACAGAGACACACGCACACACACAGAAAGGAAACAGCAGTACTTGGGTAAAGACATTTTTTTTTCCAGATGGCCAATGGAAAATGACCAGATATCTTGAAGCTCTCTACCTGTTTATTCCTCTCTCACCCAGTATAAAGAAAGTAAGTGTTTGGCTAGAAGAATAGATGGTGTTTGTTTAAGGATTGCTGAAGCTCAGGTACCTGATGTAGGTAATTTCGAAGTCACTTTTTTGTTCTCTAATAAGGAGTAGAAACTTTCTTCCTATAATACAGTTACAGAAATAACTATAATAAAGGGAACCACCTATTGGTCCACTTGTATTTAGTTTTCTTTTACAATGGAAGAACTCATTGACTAATGGCAAGTAGAAACGAAACTCCCTGTCATCCAAAACCTCGAGACACTGCTGTAGCCACACAGAAGTAACCACAAACAATTTCTCTGCCAGATCATGAAAAATAATATTCAAGATTGATTAAAATTAATGTTAAAGATTAGGTTAGAACAGAATGTGAATGTGATTTACACATATGCATTTCTATTTTTTAAGAACAACCATAATACATGAGAATGTTAGTTGTAACCATCCCTAAGCTAACTCTTACAGATGAAATGATAGCACAAGACTGCATCAGCCATAGCTTGAAAGAGCCTTTGAAAATATTCCATCTATCATGGATCCTCTATAATGTTGAGTATCAGCTAGCAGAACCAGATTACAGTTTTATTTTAGTTTTCATGTTGCTACCACATAAAGTTTGAAATTCTGTTTTTTTAAAAGATTTTATATATTTATTTGACAGAGAGATCACAAGTAGGCAGAGAGGCAGGCAGAGAGAAGGAGAGCAGGCATCCCACTGAGCAGAGAGCCTAATGTGGGCTTCCATCCCAGGACCCTGAGACCATGACCCGAGCCAAAGCAGGGGCCCACCTCACTGAGCCACCCAGGTGCCCTGAAGTTCTATTTTTATTGGTTTGTACATATAAGGTGGAACACAAAATAATGTCACACTAGAAATAATGATAGAAAATCACTTTTTTTGCTGATGTCATAGAAATAATGAGTCAGTCAAAAATAATCAATAAATGCCAGAGCTATTGGGTGGAAGTTTCATAAGGAACAGGAATGTTGAATCTGAAAGTATCTCTCCATAGTTTAATTACAAAGGGGAAAATAATAATTCTATAGAAGAAACCTGGGGCAAACCACATAAACAAGGGGTTAAGGAATGAGTTAAACTGATCTCTTCTCTTCTCTCTTCTCTTGTGAGGCAATGAGAAGGATACAATATCCCTTATAGGGTATTTTTATTATCTAACTCCTATCATGTAAAAACATCATGCAAGCCCCAACCTAGAGAAATACCACATTCTTAAAGTATATGAATGTCTTGAAAGACAAAGAATAGTAGAAAATTGTTTCATATTAAAGAGGCAGGGCTAAGGCACATGGGTGGTTTAGTTCATTGTCTGCCTTCAGCTAGGGTTGTGATCTGGAGGTCCTAGGACAGAGCACTATATCAGAGACCCTGCTTCTCCGTCTCTCACTCCCCTTGCTTGTGTTCCCACTCTTGCTGTCTCTCTCTGTATATCAAATAAATAAATAAAATCTTAAAAAAAAAAAAAAAGAGGCAAGACAACTACATACAACACAGGATACTGCATTGGATTACATAATGAAGAATAAAAGTGGTATAAACCACATTAATGGAAAAACTGGCACAAGTTATGTGTTAACATTATATTACATAAAAGTAGCAATATATTTATGTTAAATTTCCTAACTTTGATCATTACACTTTATTATGGAAAAAAAATTCTCATTCTTGGGAAATACAACCTGAGTTATTTTAGAAGGGCTCAGAGAATAGTTCAGAAAAAAAAGGAGAAAGAGTAATAAGCGAAATGTGACAAAATGTTAACAAAAAATATATCTACATGAAAGTCTAAGAAACTTATTTTTATCATTCTTGCAACTTTTTTGTAAACTTGGAAGTATTTTAAAGTACAAGTATTTGGTATATTGAGAAAGTAGTGCTGTGTTCTAAGCCTGCGTTGAGATTATGGGCCCTGGAACAGAAAGCTGTATGTTATATAAGGTGTTAGCATCTATCTGGGATTCCTGCATGGCAGGGAAAAGCTCAGAAATGAAAGAACTGACCTCTAGTCTTTAGAGTGAAGTCCAATATCAAAGCTTGCCGTGAAAAATCAAAACAAGGGACCTCCGATTTCAAAGTGAATAAGGTTAATGAATAGGAAGGACAAAGTTCTCTCCTCAGGGTTCTAACAAGTATGGCCAAGACTAATCCTCACTATGTGGGCGTTATTCCTTATCACTGGAGTATAGGAATTCATTGTACCTCAAAATTTTTCTAAAGTCCTGTGGATTCCCTCTATATCCACCAAGTATCTTCCAAAATCCATCTTCAGGATATTTGAACAGATATTCATCAGAAGGTGAATCAAATGTGCCAGTCACATGGTGTATTTCATCATCATTATTGCTATTATGATTATCTCCAGGCAACAAAAGAAAGTGAACTGATCAACTCCTTCAAATGTAACTAGCCAAAACAATAAATTCTTACTGTGATAGATGGATGAAGAGCTAAATTAAGCTCAATAGTATACAAACTGTAGAAATTATTTCTTTGCTGGCTGATGAGTAACTTCGAGTAAACATGCAGTGAATGTCACATCCCTGTGCACCCGAATGTTCACAGCAGCAATGTCCACAATAGCCAAACTATGGAAAGAACCTAGATGTCCATCAACAGATGAATGGATAAAGATGATGTGGGATATACTTACAATGGAATACTATGCAGCCATCAAAATAAATGAAACCTTGCCATTTGCAACGATGCGGATGGAACTAGAGGGTATTATGCTGAGCGAAATTAAGTCAATCAGAGAAAGACAACTATCATATGATCTCCCTGATATGAGGAAGTTGAGAAGCAACGTGGGGGGTTGGGAGGATAGGAAAGGAATAAATGAAATAAGATAGCATCAGGGAGGAAGACAAACCATAAGAGACTCATGATCTCAGGAAACAAACTGAGGGTTGCTGGAGGTTTTGTGGGGGAAGGACAGGGTGACTGGGTGATGGACATTGGGGAGGGTATGGGCAATGGTGAGTGCTATGAAATGTGTAAGCGCAATGATTCACAGACTTGTACTCCTGGGGCAAATAATACTTTTATGGTAATAAATATAATTAATTTTAAAAAAGAAAAGAAAAAGAAAAAGAAAGAGTACCCACTCCAAGCTTTTAAGTTTGGTTAAATTCCTATAGGGATTCAAAAATACCCTTAGCCTTAGGTGGGGGGGTTGGACCGGTGGATTGGAGCCTGGGTGGCTCAGTCAGTCAGTCATCTGCCTGGGTGGCTTAGTCATTTGGGGTTGTGATCCTGGGTCCTGGGATGGAGTCCCATGTCAGGCTCACTGCTCAGTGGGGAGTCTGTTTTTCCACCTCCCTTTGCCTTTCCTCTTGCTTGTGCTCTCTGACAAATGAATACATAAAATCTTAAAAAAAAAAAAAATACCCTTAGGCCTTCTAGGAATATCCTCTCCCTCTCCAGGGATGAATTTTTTTTTTCTCCCCTTCCAAAAATTTTAAATGTTTCTTCCACCCAGCTCCCATCCATGGTATGCAAAATGAATCTAATTCATCCATTCAGGGAAAAAAGTGCAGAGGGCCTGTTTTCAACACAAGTCTCTGGATTTTGCACTTACCACTTATCTATTCTCTATCAAGCTAGCTTAGGAACTTCCTGTTTTACAGTCACAGGCACATAGCCCCTTGCACTGCAGATATAAGCTTTTAATTTTTTTAAAAATATTTTTAATTTATTTATTTGTCAGAGAGAGAATGAACGAGCACAGGCAGACAGAGTGGCAGAGGGAGAAGCAGGCTCCCTGCGGAGCAAGGAGCCCGATGTGGGACTCGATCCCAGGATGCTGGGATCATGACCTGAGCCGAAGGCAGCCGCTTAACCAACTGAGCCACCCAGGCGTCCCTGCAGATATAAGCTTTTGATGGTCTGGTTGATTGTCTAAACCAAAGGCAAATCATTTCCTGTGTATTTCTCAAAATAAGTGTTGAGCAAAGGAAATGAAACAAACTGGCTTAATAATCATGAGCAATTTGCACCTTCCCTCACTCCTACCATCATTCCCCACCTGTGTATTAAGAAAGTATTTTCAAAATTCATTATCTGGGGAAAAGATTTAATTTCTTAGACATGTACATTGCATATATGAGGTAGTAAGTAAACTACCATCTTTACATTCAGTTGCTTTTGTTTGCATGTACACTGTTCCTCAGAAGACCTAAGAACCCGAGACACCTGGGTGGCTCAGTTGGTTAAGTGTTTGCCTTTGGCCCAGGTAATGATCTCAGGGTCCCAGAATCAAGCTCCCTGTTCCATGGGGAGTCTGCTTCTCCCTCTGCCTACCACTCCTCGTGCTAGTGCTGACAAATAAAAATCTTAAAAAAAAAAAAAAAAAAAAAAAGACACAAGATTCTATTCAGGATTGTGTTGACAATTTAAACAATAAAATTAAATAAGATGTAGATAATTCTTTTCTTTTTTTTTTTTTTTTAAAGATTTTATTTACTTATTTGACAGAGAGAGATCACAAGTAGGCAGGTAGGCAGGCAGAGAGAGGAAGGGGAGCAGGCTCTCTGCCGAGCGGAGAGCCCGAAGCGGGACTTGATCCCAGGACCCTGAGATCACGACAGAGGCTTAACCCACTGAGCCACCCAGGTGTCCCCATTCTTCTTTTTCTTAAATGACCAAAAACAAAGGCTATACTTTTACCCACCATTAAAAGAATTTGAAATTAATGTTAATAAACACCTGGAAATGAGTCAAATAATTCATATAGAACTAATCTTAGCTCAAATATCAGTGATTTATACTAAGTAACTGTTCAAAATCCAGAGATTTTTAATTAGGGAACTCAATTACTCCAAAATTCTCACTAACGGAATGTGTATTTACCATTTTACAAAAAGTAAATACTACATTCTAACTAAAAATGAGCTAATGCTGAATCACAAATGCCAAATTTCTTTGTAAAGCAATTGTTAAGAATGCAATTTTGGGGGCACCTGGGTGGCTCAGTGGATTGAGCCGCTGCCTTCGGCTCAGGTCATGATCTCAGGGTCCTGGGATCGAGCCCCACATCCGGCTCTCTGCTCAGTGGGGAGCCTGCCTCTCTGCCTACTTGTGATCTCTGTCAAATAAATAAATAAAATCTTAAAAAAAAAAAAGAATGCAATTTTGCTCATTTTTCATCTGAAAAGATTGCCTGAATTCTACGTATGCCAATGCCAGCAACTGATTAAGTAACCAAGTTGAGTTTGATACCAGAAATATGCTATAAAAACTGCCTTTTGATTATATAAATTCAATTATCTTATCAAAAGTTTTAAGATTGGAAGTACATATATTTTTTAAAGACTTTGAGAGAGAATGAGAAAGAGCATGAGAGGGGGGAGGGTCAGAGAGAGAAGCAGACTCTCCCCTAAGCTAGGAGCCTGATATAGGACTGAGACTCCAAGATCATGACCTGAGCAGAAGCAGTCAATTAACCAAGTAAGCCACCCAGGCGCCCTCCAAGTATATTCTTGATAAAACTTTGATACTGCTCATGGGAGTTCAGTCAGCTGAAGAAAATGATCTCTCAACTAATCTGTAGGATATATTTTATGTATCTGAGTAAACCCATTTTTATGCTGTAACAGGATATTCCCAAATCATCAGATGTTTGTCACTTATTTTTACCCAATGAGACCCAAGAGGTAGGTTCTCTTTCATGGATTTCGGGTGAGAATAAGCCACTCTTTCCAAACATACCACATTTTAAACTTTTTATTTGCATATTAAAAAATTGTGGATTCCAATATTTAAAATCATTCAAAGAAAAAAATGGCATTCTGACTAAACTACATTTTACCACCCGCAAGACACCTTGGACCAACTTAATTTTTACTAGTTGTGCCCACCCAGCTTCTTCCTTCACCGGCATACAAGTTATTTTCCTTCCCCTGCTGATGTATAGGAAGCTTGACTTCCCAGTCAGTAGTTCACATTCTTTGATAAGAACAAGGGCAGCACAGTCATTTAAACTTGATCCAACCTCTTTGCATCTTAAAAGTTAAACAGCTAAAAAGAAGTAAAATAAGAAGGCAATGCTTGTGGAATGTACAGTGCATATTGGAGGCACCCGCCTCATTACGATTCGCCTGCTTGCTTCTCCTGTTCAATCGCTGTGACAGAAAAAAAGAAAAAAAAAATGGAGGAAGCTCATTAGGCAGACTCAGTACAGCCTAGTGTTAAAGTGTAAGATTATCGTACTTTTCATTTACAGGTATTTTCCCGTATCTTAAAAATCCAAGTATCAAGTCATCCCATCGGGAAAATAGGACCATTAAAAACCCATTTTAACAGATAAAATGGCATAATAGTGCGTATTAATATAGTATACCAAACATACCATCATTATTAAAGCCCTGTTGTTTGTTGGCTGCAAAACAATTCTTAATTAACCTTTCCGGGCCACATTCATCATAAAAACTATCGGCTCCTCCCCCGCACTCCCTGGTTCCCCACCCCCCACTCCCCTCCCTTCCCAGTCGCGGTCCTTCTCCCAGCCCCTCCCATCCTCCCTCCCGCCCGCCCAACATTTTTCTCCAGGGGGGGGGGGGGGCTTACTTTCTTTTGAAGGCAGTGGATTTTTCTCTTGTGTTTCTGTCTTCTTCAATTTCGACTTATCGAATTTCTCAATCTCAGCCATATCGGGTTTGTCAGACATGGTTGCAGAGGAAGCTGCATATACAAAGCCAAGAGAGAGGTTGAGATCGAGCGAGCGATCCACCCTTGTCTCCCCCAGCTCAGAAATGCGCTTCTGCCCTCGCATCCCCCGCCTGAAACCCCACCTTTCCCTCCTCCCGCTTTCATTGAAGGCTACAGCTCGTCCTCCTGCTATACACACAAAAAAGAACCCCTCTTCATTATTTCCAAATGCGGGGGGCCAAACTGAGAAGAACCCCCTCTCATTAGGAGGCGAATCTTTCGGAATAATGAGATTGACTACCATGGGTGTCTGTTACAATGTCTGCAAATTAAAATCTGGCTAGAAGAGTGAAACCATGTCAAGTGGCGAGGGGGTAGGGGGGTAGCCGAGGCTGCACAATGCTTCCATTTTACATGCGTCTCCCCCAGAGATGCAGGCCCGTGCTGCTTTTCTCTGCTCACAAAGGCGGCAGAAGCAGCCGGCACCCCGACCACCGCCCTACTGCCGCCTCGCTCGCGCTCAACAATGCAGCCGGCCGCGCACAAAGCGGACCCACACCCCGAAA
The DNA here is from genome assembly GCA_020311275.1 of Eira barbara. Lineage (NCBI taxonomy): Eukaryota > Metazoa > Chordata > Mammalia > Carnivora > Mustelidae > Eira > Eira barbara. The sequence goes on along the minus strand of JAHRIG010009241.1, from coordinate 1,196,295 downwards.
ACCAGTCCTCATCTGCGTTTAGGGGCAATTCGGCAACCCCTGCAAGAAGGGTTGGATGTTCCTCCTCCCCGCCATTATAGCCCAGCCACCCTAAATCTGGACAGATGGAGTCTAAGAAGCCATCAGAGACTACAGGAAAAACGCTAATTGTCAAAGCTCCGGGCTTGGGTGGGTGGGAGTTAGAACAAAGGATTTTTCTGTTCCAGATTCATCACCGGCTAAGAGGCAGTGCAGAATGCCCGGGGCGGGGTTGGGGGGGCAGTGGGTAGGAGAAGAAAAACGCTCCCTGGAGCTGCACGGCCAAACACCCGGTTTGGGGGGGGTGGTCTTTAAATCACCAAGTTCCCGACCCCGTACCCCAGCATCTGGAAGGGTCTGGCATTCCCTAGGCCCCAAGGCAGGCTTCCCGGGAGGACCCACTGGGCTGCGCTGTAGGGACGCCTCCGCAGGGAGACGGGCGCCGAGGGGCGAACGCGGGCACCGGGCGCGAAAGGACCGAGGGCAGGAGGCAGGGGCCCCGGGGCTCACCGGAGCGAGGTGCACGAGCGAGGGATGACCGGTCTGCTCAGTAGCCGCCGCGGAATGCCGGGCGCGGCGCGCCGCGCGCTGCTTTATGCGCGCTCGTATGTAAATGAGGTGACGTCACACGCGGGCCCGCTTAACTCCTTCGCGCCTGATCTCCGCCCGGTCCGGGGGCCGGCCTGGCGTTTGGGGGACCCCCGCCCGGCGTGCACCGGTGCACCCTAACCGCCACGACGGCGGAAAATTAAAAGGAGCCAAAGTCCGCCCCCCGCCCCCCGCACTTCCTGCATCATGCATTTCCCCCGCCTCCTGTCTATTTTATCCTAATGGATTTTTGCCACAGCCGCGCAGACCTGCTCTTGGGGACCGGGCAGGGTAACTGAGGGTTTGGCCGGTGCCTAGGGGGACAGGCATTCCCTCACTGCGAAGGCGGCTTTGTCTGGTGCGGACATCCCCGTGCGAGGGTGCGGTGGCCGCGCTCGAGGGCCTCGCCCACTGCAGGGGTGCGATTCCTGTGACTCAGCTTTCGAGCCGGCCGAGGGTCTTCGCCCCACCCCGGCCCTCTTTGTCTCCTCAACCGGCTTCTCCTGAAACTGGTTCTTAATTTTAAGAAAGTTTCCTCACGGTAACATGTATATTTTTTTCATCGCTATAATTTCTGTGAGCACCCAAATCAAATGTCAAGTTGTTGTATGGATTTTAGGCTAACAATAAGTAAGTTCTTTTTCTTTTCTGTTCCTTATTTTTCTAAGTATGAAAGTGATTGCTAAGAAGCCCCTGTTGAATCTCATCTCTTAAAGATGAACATTTAATAAAAAATCAAATCAAGGGAGCATTTTTTGCAAAAGATGTTTTTGAATTTTGCTGCTTTAAGTTACATCTCTCAGATTTAACAGTTTAAGCAGTTTTCAAAATGGCACCGGACTGAATACTACTGACTCCATTGCTTTTTGAACTGTTATCAATGCTGTACTTTACACCAATAAATGGCAAATGAAAGAAAACGACCAAAGATTAAAAAACTCCTACTTGAGATTGTTTTGAGACACAAAGTAGTATGAATAACACTCCCGAGAAAATGTTTCCAGAAACTCTTTTCCTAATCATGTATAGGACAAAATTTGTCTCGCTGCGAACCAAAGTCAGGTATTAGATAAACCCTTAAAAGCCACTGCAGAAACAGCTCCAACTTCCTCATTTATTCATCCATTTCATTTCCTTCTGGGGGTGGGAGAGTTTGGTGACTGTATGGCTCCCTAGTTCAGAGCATGATGGGAAGCTGCAATTCTACTCTCTGAATAGAAGCACTGGGCCTTTTTTTCACTTTTTTTTTTTTTTTTTTTTTTTTTGAGACACAGGATATCACCTCTGTGGTTACACATTTCCACAACCCTATGCTACCTAACTGTTTAGAAAGTCCATTTCAACAATAGACACTCAGAAAAGATCATGCAAGATGAATTTTTGGCCCATTTCATCTGGCAGCTACATTATATAATTTCTATAGGCTCTTTCTTCCACTTTGCCTCATTCGCCCACAGTGAAAACGCACTTCTTTCCTCCCTCGTGTCTCTGGCTACAGATGAATATCACCCATGGATTTTCTTTAGAAAGGGTTAGACCTTGCAGAGCAGTATCTACAAAACAAAGAGAAGAGCTGAAACTTGTAAACATCTAGAGAATTGGTAAAAAGCAGTCTTCTGGGTTATATGAATATTGACAGAATGAGTGGAAGAGAAAGAGGAGACAACTCTCTGAAAGGAAGTCGACCATACTGGGGTATTTTGAAAACTGCTCTTCATGTAAATCTGAGAGATGTAACTTAAAGCAGCAAAATTCAAAAACATCTTTTGCAAAAAATGCTCCCTTGATTTGATTTTTTATTAAATGTTCATCTTTAAGAGATGAGATTCAACAGGGGCTTCTTAGCAATCACTTTCATACTTAGAAAAATAAGAAACAGAAAAGAAAAAGAACTTACTTATTGTTAGCCTAAAATCCATACAACAACTTGACATTTGATTTGGGTGCTCACAGAAATTATAGCGATGAAAAAAATATACATGTTACCGTGAGGAAACTTTCTTAAAATTAAGATGAGAAGTTGTATGGAAGTCTAAATGCTTAGGACAGTACATGACGATAAGCACTTTGTATTAGTACAGTGATGATGATGATAAAGAGTTAAGAAAAACAAATACTATAGTGTTTCATATTAACTAAAAATTTAAGATTTTTTTTTTTAAAGATTTTATTTTTTATTTGACAGAGAGAGAGAGATCACAAGTAGGCAGAGAGGCAGGCAGAGAGAGACTGAAGGAAACAGGTTCCCTGCTGAGCAGAGAGCCCAATGCGGGGCTTGATCCCAAGACCCTTGGATCATGACCTGAGCCGAAGCAGGGGCTTAAACCACTGAGCCACACAGGTGCCCCTAAAATTTTAAGATTTTTAAGAAATATTATTTCTCGTAAGCTCCTATGAAAATGACATAGATATTTTGTATTTTTGCAGCAAATATAAAAATGACTCCCACTGGTTGATAACTTGTAATAGGCATTGTAATAGGGGTTTTACATTTGTTTCCCGCTTTCCTGCCTGTTGTCCTTCTATAAGGAGAGGTTTAGAGATGGGGATACTGAACTGAGAGATCCATCATTATAATAATTCAGCTGGTAGCCACTGTATATTGTTTGTGCTGACGAGTGCATAAGTTTTCACCACAATCCCCAAGTCTGATCCTGAGAATCATCAGGAAGCATATGAGATGGGGGCAGCCTGCTTTGTCTCCCATAGCACCTGGGAGACAGTAGTTGCTCAAAAACCAGTTAGGGCCTTGCATTGAACTGACTTGCTTTAGTGAGAAAGATCCCTGAACCCAGCTCTGCAAAGCTTTGAACCTGTGGCTCTAGGCAACTTGCTTTCTTCCCCAGACAATTCAAACTTTTCAATATTAATGTTTCAGATGTCAGAAATAATTCCTTCTCACTAAAGCTACCATTATAAGTGGGTTAGTATGCTTTGGGCACAGCCACCATGGAGGTGAGGTTTTCCCAATTGAAAAGGCAGAGGCTGAGACCAGCAACAGAACCACAGGGTGCGCTTCCATCTTGTATCTTTTGGCGGGGAAGATGGGTGAAGCACCCACCAGTGGCTGACCTGGCCTTCCTCAGTTCATGGGCCCTGGTACCCTTGTGCCAAGAGAGCCTGGTGGGCCAAGGTGGGCCAGGTTGGCCCACCTCTAAAGTCCATGTCCAGTGGAACCAGGAAGAAGGGTCAGGATAAATTGCATTTTATTTTCCTTTCTGGCGTAGACCTGGGAAAGATTTGTACCTATTTTCAAAGCTGGAGAAATAGCCCTGGAACTCTAGGTTCTTAAAATTCATCCATTATTTTTTACCTATTAAATTCCATACAGAGAAGTGGCCAGAAGAAGAGAAGAAACAGAAGAAAGTGACCTCAGCAAGGCTCCCAACCCTTTGTTTTCTCAAACAAACCTCAAACCTTTGTCTCAGTTTCAGGGCCTCCTCCCATCTGCCCTACCTGCCCGTGCTATCCCCAGTGACCCCGCAATCTCTATCCGTTCATGTAAATCCCCTTAGAGACACAGCCCGAGGCCCCCCTGCCCCCCAACAACAGGGAAGGGATATTCGGTGGGCTGTCTGTATATAATACCTACTTCAATTCTCACCCTCTGCAGTGGGCAGGACTACCCGCATTTCACTCCTGAAAACCCCCGAAGCTCCGAGAATCTAAGCCAGCCTTCACGCCATCAAACACACCGGCCTGTCTCAGGAGCCTCTGCCCACCCCTGGGGCCATCTGTCCCCAATCCCAGAGTGTCTCGGGTACTCCCACCCGCTGCAGCTCCACTGGTGCTCGGTGTGATGGTAACGGAAGGCTCCCTGGGCTAGTGTGCTACAAATGAGTGCAGGAGACTGCAGGGGAAGAGAGGAGCCCAAGGCAGCTCTCAAGCATGTCAAACGTGCCACTCACTTTCCTGCTCACTTTGTCCATCTGATGGAGTCTGAGAGCCAAGAGGAACTTTAAGGGGGATCTCACTCAACCCAGTTCCCTTCTCGAGGCTTGAATTCGCCTCTACGACAGCCCCTCCAAGTGGTTGCTCAGTCTATGCACAGCAAGGGCAACGACAAGAAGACAGAAATTTTCAAGTATATGCAAGGGCTGGAGAGTTTGGCGAGAGCTTGCCTAGGCTGAGAGAAGGCGACAGGAAATAACGTGGAGAGACAGGCAGGTGTGACATTGTGTAATAATAAGAGTAACAACGATAACAGCAATCATGACCATAATAATGGCAGTAGTTATAGGAAACATTTTTTGAAAGTGTATTATATTCCAAGGAGTTTCACATGTAATATCTCCCTAAATCCTCCCAGAATACTACAGGACTGGCACTGTTATTCTCTGTTGCAGATGTGGAAATCCTGGAGATATTAAATGTATTGTTCAAAATCACACATTTCATCCCACACAGTTAAAGCCAGAGGCAGTTTGAACTCTGACTAGGTGGCTCAGAAGCCATGTCATTTAAGCACAACAAATTTCTCTAATCTCAGACTAAGGGCTTTAAATTTTTTTTTTTTTTGGGCCAATATAAGAGTAAAGTTATAATCTGTCTCATTAAACCACCCATGATTTCCATCATTACAACTGTAATATGTAGGCATTATAATAATATTCATATAAATGAAAATTTTGCTTGTCCCAATTTTCAAATTATTATAGAAACTCAGTCTGTTCTTTTTTTCCCCCTAATTCTACAAATACCAATGCATTTGCAATAGACGGAATTTTTATCATGAAAGTTGGTAGTTTTACACAGCTTTTCACTTCTTTAACATTTTCCTACCAGCCATTCATATTACAACTGTTAAAAAAATAGCAGGTCCAATAACATATTGAAAGAGAAAGCATTACTTATACTCAACAGCCTACTATGTTAAAAATTATAAACTTGTTCCAGTGTGAAGCAAAATTATCATTTCCAATCATACATGTTTCCATATTTTAATGTGCTTTTTTTGTGGACGTCAAAACTGTTTCATAGAACATAGCTCCCTCATTACCAGGAGGTAATAACTGACTTTACAAGAGAAGTATCTATTATATCAGCACAGCTTATAGACAGCTGACCGAAATTAAATCCAAACGAAGCCAAGAACAAGCAGGGCTGTTTGTGTGGTTTAATGCTCTGGTAACACTCTCTTAAAATTCTTAATAATTTTGAGCAAAGAGCCCTGACCTTTCATTTCAGAGTGTGTCCCCATGTTATGAAGTCAGTCCCGCCCCTCTCACTCTCATTCTTTGTATATCTCCAATGCCCCCTGGTTTTCCCTAGAATGTAGGAATGGGACCTTCTACGCATGGGCACCTTCTCCTGCCTACAGTGCGTCTCTGATCATTGCCATCTATGCTGACCAAGTGTGGAAATATCTGTTCTTGGTTCAGTTGAGAAGGAGGCAGCAATCTGTAAAGGGACTTTTTATCAAGAAACAGGAAAATAAATGTTAAAGAATTAAAAAAAACACAGAAAAAAAACAAAAACATCCAAGCAAACAAATGCTGTCTTAATTGCAGTAGAGTATAGACATAGATTGAGTTGACTGGCACAGCTCAGACGTTGCAGGATCCTGGTTCATGTAATCATCGTTAGGGCCCATGGGAGGAGGTGCTGATACCAGATGAATGTTCTGAGATGGCTGGGTCCAGTACAGCATTAGTGGGATTCTTCATTCCTTCATTGATTTTGTCTCCAATTGAGTATCATTGTCTTTTACCAGGACTGAACTATGCTTGTGCCCAGAAGTCACCTCTGGTCTTTTACTTTAGTGAGAAAGGAATTTCCTTATATGACCTGAATGGTTTCTTTTCACGGTTCTTAGGCTGCTTATTTTGACCGTGAAATGAAGGTTTTTGACTGTCTTAGAAGTTTTCCAGATTCCCCAATTTCAGTCTATTTCTTGTGCTTGTAGATTGATTTGAGTGTACATGGGATGGTTTGGCCTCTTCCCCCTCTGGTAAGCTTCAGTCTGAACCTGGTTGTCCTGGGAACCGTGACCGGTGACAGCATATTTTTCTAGGCCCTGTTCCAGGTGCCCTCCTCCTTTCCTTTCTGGCTCTCCATGGGATTTCTTCAGTTCTCAGCTTACTTATGAATGAAAATTGACTGGTTTGTACCACAGCTAATGAAGAAGATCCTGATCATAATCTCCTTTCACTTCCGTAGTTGTCTCTGATGTGTGCAATCACAAGAGCCCTCTCTGAGGAAAAATTCCATAGACATAATTTTCACCAAAGCAAGAAGAGGAGGATGTGAGCCTTTCACACATAAACCAAAAAGGAGCTCAATGAAAGCACCAGGAGTAGGATAATTCAGTTTCAAGTTTATACTGTGTAACTAGAGAAAGTCACCAATACAGTTTCTGAGAGATAATTGAAGAGCTGGTATAGCTATGAATAAACAGGATAAACCACTGAATAATTTTAATTTTGCATTTTTTTTCTACCACTTATTTCTGCATATTCTATTTGTGGCCTTAATTCTGCAGTCTATAACAGCAAGTTATCTAGAAGTTCATAAGAACAAAGAAATTGGATGTCAGTTGGAGAAAACTAGCTTATAGGTGTCACTTACACATTAGGATTTAATAATTCCTTATATGATTCATACTTATCTGGTGCTTATAATTTATTTGCTGTATTTTCTCATCTTTTTGTGGCATTTTATTCTTAATGCTTTAAGTATATATAGATAAAGAACATTGGTATGACTATTTCATATAGGATGAAGCAGCACAGAGAGCTTAAATAGCTGTGTGAGGACCACAAAGGAAAACTCCTTGTTTTCATCTGTTGGCCCATACTTTGTTCAGGCATGATTTTAGGTGCTAGAGTTCACGTAATCCGTAGCTTAAGAGGAAAACTACATATGTAGGAAAATAAGGAGCCAAATCCAGTTTTTAGTGAAATTCAGTCATCGAAGAGCCATATTTTCTTAGCTTTAAGACTTTGTGTTGATACTTGTAATGATCCCAATGCTCACAAATAATAGCAAACCTGGTTTTGTTGTAATAGTGGTGGTGATGATGGTGTATTTTGTTAGTCATTGTCTTCTATACATCCATTTCTCAGGTTTAGAACTGTTTGGCTTCCAAATTTGCTCCTTTTTTTCTTAGATTTTGTTTGTTTGACAGAGTGAGAGAGAACACACAAACAGAGGAAGCAGCAGGCAGAGGGAGAAGCAGCAGACATTCTGCTGAGCAGAGAGCCCCGGCAGAAGCAGGACTCTATCCCAGGATCCTAGGATCATGACCTGTGCCAAAGGCAGAAACATAACTGACTGAACCACTCATATGCCCCCAAATTTACTCATTTTTAAAAACAGATTCCCGAGATATTTCTATTTCTTTAACACTCATAGTCCTGGACACAGAGAGTGAGCATACATTTGAACTTAAACATGTATGTCTACTTTTCTACATATATATGTATATTTCCTATATATATGTATTTTCTACATGTATATGTATTTTCTACATATATATGTATATATGTGTATATATATATCATATGCAGATGTGGGAATATAGGTTAATAATTCAGTTTGGGTGAAGAGATGTATTTTAATATCTAAATTTTGTATTTGGACTTTAAATTTGCATAAAGGTCTTAACTTTTTGTTGGTATATTATATTTAGTTTACAGAATTTTATTTATTTATTTATTTATTTTTAAAAGGTTTTATTTATTTATTTGACAGAGAGAGATCACAAGTAGGCAGAGAGGCAGGCAGAGAGAGAGGAGGAAGCATTCTCCCCGCTGAGCAGAGAGCCTGATGTGGGGCTCGATCCCAGCACCCAGAGATCCTGACCTGAGGTGAAGGCAGAGGCTTTAACCCACTAAGGCACCCAGGCACCCCCAGAATTTTTTAAAAGTGGAAAGATACATAGACAGAAGCCAGTATTTTATCATATTAAACGAATATCAGATATATTATTTCATTTAATCCTTCATCAAAACACTTAAAAGTAAATACTATTATCCTCAGTTTCACCTGGAGGAAAACCATGGCTCAAGATACAAAGTTAAATTGGCATTTTAATAAAGATTCTCAAACACAGAGAAACACTTTTGTTGAAAGATATACATAGTCAAAACTTTTTGTTAAATTTCAGTACTTCCAATCTTAGTTATGTTTTATAGCATGCCCCCTCAAAAAAAACTCAATTGATATGATTCCCTGCACTTAATTTAAAAAATAATTTTCCCCATTCAACAAATATTTATTGACAGTATTTTATAACATACAGTGTTCTAGTAACCAAGGATAAATCAGTAAACAAAATGTACACACTTGAGAAATTGGCTTCATAGTGGGAGAAAAAGTATATAAAATTAATAAATATGAGATATGATTAATATTTACTATATTAGAAGTTGTACAAGAAAAAGAGTAAAGGAATGAGTTGAAAGTCTGCATAGAAGCTTCATTAACTATCATCTAAAGCAACACTTCAAGAGAACAAAGTGAGTCATACAAATGTCTGAAGGAGGGTGTTCAAGGGGAAAGTTATAGCCAATTCCAAGACCTGAGAAGGACTTGAGTCTACACGTGAAGGTCAACATGGCAAAAGCAGATGATGATCCAAAGATGTATAAGGTCTGAGATCAGACAGGGAAGTTTATCTTAGGGGAGAATGGGATGACTGGTGAAAATCATGAAGGGTTTTCCAGGTCATTTTAAGAATTTCGATCTTCTCTTTTTACATAAATTACAAAGTAATGTATGAGAGATAAATGCTGTGATTTGATTTAGGTCAGAAAGGGATAGTACTGATTGCAGATTTGAGGGTAGAGTTGATCACCTCAGAGGTCAATGAAAGAGATTCAACTGTGGATGATGAGTACTCACATACTAGATGCAGTTTGAAATCAGAGCCAGTAGAATTTGATAATTGATAGGATTTAGGTTTAGAGAAGATGAGAACTCAAGTAACTGAGGATTTTGTTCTTGACAATTAGAAAGATGGAGTTGCAATTCACCTACCCTTGGGAAAGCTGTGAAGGCATTTTAATGAAGATTTTCCCTCTGTCTTCTTTTATTCTGCATGTTGCCCTACAGGGAGGATATCATGGCTATCACTTCCAAGTAGGAAGTGTGAACCACTGGAATTGACACTGATTTGACTCTGGGACATTACTTGGCAGCTACTGGGATTTAGTACATGTCAGTTTGGCAAGAGAGACTTGAAATTTCTACTAATTTTTGTGCTAAGGAGAATTTGGGAAAAAAGAAAATAACTACTGGAAAATAAATTACTATTTCTATTTACTATTACTATTTCTATTACTATCCTAGAAAATAAATTACTATTATATTATGTATAAGAATATTAAATTTTCAATAGAGGGAGATGGGCATGAAACTGGATAAGAAGGAATGGAAGAAAGGAAGGTCTCTGCACTGGAGTCTAAATACAAACTGCAGGCAGAGTTCCTCCCTCCTCAAAGGACCTCATTCTTTTAATTTTTCTTTCTTAAAATTTTCTCCAACTGATTGAATGAGGATTGTGTCCCTAGTAAAAAAGGTAATCTGCTTCATTCAAACTCTACTGATTAAATGTTAATTATGACTGAAAAATACCTTTACAGTAACATGTAGACTAATATTTGGCCAAAGCAAGGGAAACAATACACATACAATACACACATTAAATTACCTACCACAACATAGTAGAGGAACCATAATTTTGCTTCTACTTTTTTGTTCTGCCCGAGACCCCTGGAAAAACAAGTGGATTAATAAGATAAAGCACACAGAAATTTAAACTGTAACTCCTGTGTACGTGGGGAATACCCAGGAAAACTGAGTAAACCAAAGAAGTGATTTTAAATATAGGAATACATAGCAATTTAACAGGGAAAAAGTAAATTACATTTAGGAAAGATGACTCGTTCTTCAGAAAACTACAAGATGGGTAAATTAGTTTCTGACAACTTTGTCTGGGTGTGCTGTCTTGTAGTGTCCTCTCTTATGACAAGAGTCAATTTTCCCTATTTGATAAAACTCCCAGGAAGGGGATTTAATGACAGTTGAGTTCCTTCTAGAAGATCTGCATTTAGTCAGATAGGGGACTTCTGAGAAAGCCTCTCTCTCTATGTGTTATTTTTCAAATGCCTTCAACTTAAAGTAGTCTATGTAACAAAGTGCTACATTATGGGATGACATGATCTGCTACTTTTGAAACACTGTTTTTCCAAAACTATCAAGAGTAAGTTATAAATATACTTTAATTAGAACATTTTAATGTACATATATCAAGAAAAGCATAGTTTCTAACACAGCTATAGTACAATTATGAATACTAGGAAAATTTATATTACTACAATACAGTTATGTAATCCACGGACCTTATAGAAATTTTGACTATTAGCCTAATATCAACCTTATAACATTTTCTTTTACTTATCCAGTTTCCAATGTAGGATCGTACATCACATTTAATTGTCACACTCCATCATATGAATCAGTTTGTCCTATTATTGGGATGTTTGTTTATTTTTTATTTTTTTATTTTTATTTTTTCATTTTAATAAACGTATAATGTATTTTTATCCCCAGGGGTACAGGTCTGTGAATCGCCAGGTTTACACATTTCACAGCACTCCTCATAGCACATACCCTCCCCAATGTCCATTTCCCCACCACCCTCTCCCGTCCCCCCTCCCCCCAGCAACCCTCAGTCTATTTTTTGAGATTGAGTCTTTGATGGTTTGTCTCCTTCCCAATCCCATCTTTTCATTTTTTCTTTTCCTACCTCCCCCCAAGCCCCCGCATTGCATCTCCACTTCCTTATATCAAAGAGATCATATGATAGTTGTCTTTCTCCGATTGACTTATTTCGCTAAGCATAATACCCTCTAGTTCCATCCACGTTGTTGCAAATGGCAAGATTTCATGTCTTTTGATGGCTGCATAGTATTCCATTGTGTATATAGACCACATCTTCTTGATCCATTCATCTGTTGATGGACATCTAGGCTCTTTCCACAGTTTGGCTATTGTGGACATTGCTGCTAGAAACATTCGGGTGCACGTGCCCCTTCGGAGCACCATGTTTGTATCTTTAGGATATATACCCAGTAGTGCAATCGCTGGGTCATAGGGTAGCTCTATTTTCAGTTTTTTGAGGAACCTCCACACTATTTTCCAGAGTGGTTGCACCAGCTTGCATTCCCACCAGCAGTGTAGGAGGGTTCCCCTCTCTCCGCATCCTCGCCAGCATCTGTCATTTCTTGACTTGTTAATTTTAGCCATTCTGACTGGTGTGAGGTGGTATCTCATTGTGGTTTTGATTTGTATTTCCCTGATGCCGAGTGACGTGGAGCATTTTTTCATGTGTCTGTTGGCCATCTGGATGTCTTCTTTGCAGAAATGTCTGCTCATGTCCTCTGCCCATTTCTTGACTGGATTATTCGTTCTTTGGGTATTGAGTTTGATAAGCTCTTTATAGATTTTGGATACTAGCCCTTTATCTGATATGTCGTTTGCAAATATCTTCTCCCATTCTGTCAGTTGTCTTTTGGTTTTGTTAACTGTTTCCTTTGCTGTGCAAAAGCTTTTGATCTTGATGAAATCCCAATAGTTCATTTTTGCCCTTGCTTCTGTTGCCTTTGGCGATGTTCCTAGGAAGTGGTTGCTACGGTTGAGGTCAAAGAGGTTGCTGCCTGCATTCTCCTCAAGGATTTCGATGGATTCCTTTCTCAGATTGAGGTCCTTCAACCATTTTGAGTCTATTATCGTGTGTGGTGTAAGAAAATAGTCCAATTTCATTTTTCTGCATGTGGCTGTCCAATTTTCCCAGCACCATTTGTTGAAGAGGCTGTCTTTTTTCCATTGGATATTCTTTCCTGCTTTGTCAAAGATTAGTTGACCATAGAGTTGAGGCTCTCTATTCTGTTCCATTGATCTATATGTCTGTTTTTGTGCCAGTACCATACTGTCTTGATGATGACAGCTTTGTAATAGAGCTTGAAGTCTGGAATTGTGATGCCACCGACTTTGGCTTTCTTTTTCAATATTCCTTTGACTATTTGAGGTCTTTTCTGGTTCCATATAAATTTTAGGATTATTTGTTCTATTTCTTTAAAAAAATGGATGGGATTTTGATAGGGATTGCATTAAATCTGTAGGTTGCTTTAGGTAGAATAGACATTTTCACAATATTTGTTCTTCCAATCCATGAGCATGGAATATTTTTCCATTTCTTTGTGTCTTCCTCAATTTCTTTCATGAGTACTTTATAGTTTTCTGAGTATAGATTCTTTGCCTCTTTGGTTAGATTTATTCCTAGGGATCTTACGGTTTTGGGTGTGATTGTAAATGGGACTGACTCCTCAATTTCTCTTTCTTCTGTCTTGTTGTTAGTGTAAAGAAATGCGACTGATTTCTGTGCATTGACTTTATATCCTGACACTTTACTGAATTCCTGTATAAGTTCTAGCAGTTTCGGGGTGGAGCCTTTTGGGTTTTCCACATACAGCATCATATCATCTGCAAAGAGTGATAGTTTGACTTCTTCTTTGCCAATTTGGATGCCTTTAATTTCTTTTTGTTGTCTGATTGCTGAGGCTAGGACTTCTAGTACTATGTTGAACAGCAGTGGCGATAACGGACATCCCTGCCGTGTTCCAGACCTTAGCGGAAAAGCTTTCAGTTTTTCTCCATTGAGGATGTTATTTGCAGTGGGTTTTTCATAGATGGCTTTGATAATATTGAGGAATGTGCCTTCTATCCCTACACTTTGAAGAGTTTTGATCAGGAAGGGATGCTTCACTTTGTCAAATCCCTTTTCAGCATCTATTGAGAGTACCATATGGTTCTTACTCTTTCTTTTATTAATGTATTGTATCACATTGATGGATTTGCGGATGTCGAACCAACCTTGCAGCCCTGGAATAAAGCCCACTTGGTCATGGTGAATAATCCTTTTAATGTACTGTTGGATCCTATTGGCCAGTATTTTGGTGAGAATTTTGGCATCTGTGTTCATCAAGGATATTGGTCTGTAACTCTCTTTTTTGATGGGATCCTTGTCTGGTTTTGGGATCAAGGTGATGCTGGCCTCATAGAATGAGTTTGGAAGTTTTCCTTCCATTTCTATTTTTTGGAACAGTTTCAGGAGAATAGGAATTAATTCTTCTTTAAATGTTTGGTAGAATTCCCGTGGGAAGCCGTCTGGTCCTGGACTTTTGTTCGTTTGGAGATTTTTGATGACTGTTTCAATCTCCTTACTGGTGATGGGTCTGTTCAGGTTATCTATTTCTTCCTGGCTCAGTTGTGGTAGTTTATATGTCTCTAGAAATGTTTCCATTTCTTCCAGATTGTCAAATTTGTTGGCGTAGAGTTGCTCATAGTATGTTCTTATAATTGTTTGTATTTCTTTGGTGTTGGTTGTGATCTCTCCTCTTTCATTCATAATTTTATTTATTTGTGTCCTTTCTCTTTTCTTTTTGATAAGTCTAGCCAGGGGTTTGTCAATCTTATTAATTCTTTCAAAGAACCAGCTCCTAGTTTTGTTGATTTGTTCTATTGTTTTTTTAGTTTCTATTTCATTGATTTCTGCTCTGATCTTTATGATTTCTCTTCTCCTGCAGGGTTTAGGCTTTCTTTGTTGTTCTCTCTCCAGCTCCTTTAGGTGTAGGGTTAGGTCGTGTATTTGAGACCTTTCTTGTTTCTTGAGAAAGGCTTGTACCGCTCTGTATTTTCCTCTCAGGACTGCCTTTGTTGTGTCCCACAGATTTTGAACCGTCGTGTTTTCATTATCATTTGTTTCCATGAATTTTTTCAATTCTTCTTTAATTTCCTGTTTGACCCATTCATTTTTTAGAAGGATGCTGTTTAGTCTCCATGTATTTGCATTCTTTCCAAATTTCCTCTTGTGATTGAGTTCTAGCTTCAGAGCATTCTGGTCTGAAAATATGCAGGGAATGATCTCAATCTTTTGGTACCGATTGAGACCTGATTTATGACCCAGGATGTGGTCTATTCTGGAGAATGTTCCATGTGCACTAGAGAAGAATGTATATTCTGTTGCTTTGGGATGGAATGTTCTGAATATATCTGTGATGTCCATCTGGTCCAGTGTGTCATTTAAGACCTTTATTTCCTTGTTGATCTTTTGCTTAGATGATCTGTCCATTTCAGTGAGGGGAGTGTTAAAGTCCCCTGCTATTATTGTATTACTGTCAATGTATTTCTTTGATTTTGTTATTAATTGGTTTATATAGTTGGCTGCTCCCATGTTAGGGGCATAGATATTTAAGATTGTTAGGTCTTCTTGTTGGACAGACCCTTTGAGTAGGATATAGTGTCCTTCCTCATCTCTTATTATAGTCTTTGGCTTAAAATCGAATTGATCTGATATAAGGATTGCTACCCCAGCTTTCTTCTGATGTCCATTAGCATGGTACATTGTTTTCCACCCCCTCACTTGAAATATGGGGGTGTGTTCGGGTCTAAAATGAGTTTCTTGTAGGCAGCCTATTGATGGGTTTTGTTTTCTTATCCATTCTGATACCCTGTGTCTTTTGATTGGGGCATTTAGCCCATTAACATTCAGAGTAACTATTGAGAGATATGAATTTATTGCCATTGATTTGCCTGTAAGGTGACTGTTACTGTATATTGTCTCTGTTTCTTTCTGATCTACTACTTTTAGGGTCTCTCTTTGCTTAGAGGACCCCTTTCAATATTTCCTGTAGAGCTGGTTTGGTGTTTGCAAATTCTTTCAGCTTTGGTTTGTCCTGGAAGCTCTTTATCTCTCCTTCTATTTTCAATGATATTCTAGCTGGCTATAGTATTCTTGGCTGCATGTTTTTCTCGTTTAGTGCTCTGAATATCTCATGCCAGTTCTTTCTGGCCTGCCAGGTCTCTGTGGATAGGTCTGCTGCCAATCTAATGTTTTTAGCCTTGTATGTTACAGACTTCTTTTCCCGGGCTGCTTTCAGGATTTTCTCTTTGTCACTAAGACTTGTAAATTTTACTATCAGGTGACGAGGTGTGGACCTATTTTTATTGATTTCGAGGGGCGTTCTTAACATCTCCTGGATTTTGACGTTTGTTCCCTTTGCCATAGTAGGGAAATTCTCTCCAATAATTGTCTCCAATATACCTTCTGCTCCCCTCTCTCTTTCTTCTTCTTCTGGAATCCCAATTATTCTAATGTTGTGTCGTCTTATGGTGTCGCTTATCTCTCGAATTCTTTCCTCGTGGTCCAGTATTTGTTTGTCTCTCTTTTGCTCAGCTTCTTTATTCTCTGTCATTTGGTCTTCTATGTCACTAATTTTTCTTCTGCCTCATTTATCCTAGCAGTGAGAGCTTCCATTTTTGATTGCACCTCATTAATAGCTTTTTTTATTTCAACTTGGTTAGATTTTAGTTCTTTTATTTCTCCAGAAAGGGCTTTTATCTCTCCGGAGAGGGTTTCTCTAATATCTTCTATGCCTTTTTCGAGCCCGGCTAGAACCTTCAGAATTGTCATTCTGAACTCTAGATCTGTCATGTTACCAAGGTCCGTATTGATTAGGTCTCCAGCCTTTGGTACGGCCTCTTGTTCTTTTTTTTGAGGTGAGTTTTTCCGCCTTGTCCTTTTGTCCAGATAAGATTTGCTTTCTCCTCCTCTGGAATTCCGCTGTTCTTGGTGAGCGAAGTTGGTCTTGACTGGGTTTCTTGTTGTTCTTTTGGGGGAGGGGCCTGTTGTGGTGATTCTCAAGTGTCTTTGCCACAGGCGGAATTGCACCACCCTTGCCAGGGGCCGGGCTAAGTCATCCGCTCGGGTTCGCTTTCGGGAGCTTTTGTTCCCTGAGCGCTTTCCGTAGAGTCCGGAGGACGGGAATGAAGATGGCGGCCTTCCAGTCCCCGGCCCGGAGGAGCTGAGAGCTTGGGGTTCCGCTCCTCAATGCGCCCTCAGAGAAAAGCGCCCAACCGCCCCGCCTCCCTGACCTGTGGTCGCGCCTTGAGGAAAGCAGTCAATTGCTGGAACCTGGAGAAAAGCGCTGGTCGCTTCCATCTCCGTGGCCTCTGGCCGCGCTCCAAGCCCACCCAGCCTGCGACCGGCACAAGGTAACCCCGGGCTGAGCGCTCACTCCTCGGCTTTGTCGCTGTAGCCGGCTTCCCCGCTCTAATACCTGTGAGCTCTGCGGCCCTCAGACACCCCCGGTCCTTCTGTGACCCCGCGGGACCCGGGGTTACGCTGACCCTGCCTGGGTTTCCCCCGGTTTAGCCTCTGGAGCGATGTCTCCCAGTGGAGCAGACTTTTAAAAGTCCCGATGTTGTGCTCCGTGGCTCCGCCGCTTGCTGGGAGCCGGCCCCTCCCCCCGGGGTCTACCTTCCCGTCGCTTTGGATTCACTTCTCCACAGGTCCTACCTTTCAGAAAGTGATCGATTTTCTGTTTCTAGAATTGTTGCTCTTTTTCTCTTCGATTTCCCGTTGGATTTGTAGGTGTTCACGATGGTTTGATAAGCTGTCGAGCTGATCTCCTGCTACCCGATGTCGTCTCAGCCTCCTACTTCTCTGCTATCTTGACTCCTCTACCTTTGATGTTAAGTTTAATCACTTGAATAGCTGTTATTTGCCTAGTGTAAACATTTTTTTAAATTCTTCTCTTTAAAGTGCCTGTATTGTCTACGTGGTGTGAGTTTTTTAGGTCTCTTTAGGGAGAACTCCTGGCTCCATTATGATACAATTAATTGCTGCCTCAATGGAGTCGAATTACTTTCCTCAGCATGCAAAAATCCAAGTGAGATTATGTATAGGATTAAGGGATACAAAGAGACCATATCAGTGCTATATCCCATTTAGAAGTAATTTAGCTCTCTTTTGAGCAACACTACAACCTACAGTGCATATGCTGGTTCCAAAGAGAAAATTTTAAAGGGTAAAATAGGTCAAAAATCATTCACAGAATGGTGTATTTAAAAATATATACATATATAATTGTGACAAAACACTCCAAATAACTTTACTCTTGTTATATCCCTCTGAGTAGACAAAGTGAGTCTTGAGTCTAAGAACAAGAAATCTTTCCAGACAGTATTTTCTTATGTTCCACCAGTAATGTCTCGCAGTGACTATATATCTAGAAGGTTTTAATAAACATTTTTTAGTTGAAGATCCTCTACTCTCCACCAGTTGTGCTGGAGGATATTGATGAATAGTTTGGGGGAATCCATGGCTAAAAATAACATCATCTACATAGTGCTCGTTATAGTCAGGCACTATCCTAAGTGTTTTATATTTACCCCAGCATCTCTCTTGTGAAGGTAAAATCTTATTTTTGGGAAGAAAAAACTAAGATATATAGAAACAACATATGCAAAGTCTCTCAGGTTGTAACACCAACATTTAATATGTAGTTTTAAGTTTTATTTTTCAGCATTCCATTTGTATTTCCCCCCCACCTCAAACAGGGGCCACAAATAAAGAAAATATCTCATGTACTACAGAACAAAGTCATCTGTCTCAATTAAGATTGTTTTTCAGGGGTCCCAAGATGGCAGCATAGAAAAATTCTGAACTAACCTCTTCCGACAGACATGTCAAATCTTCACCTACATATAGAGCAACTCCTTCTAAAGAAAAACCGAGGGCTGCCTAAACATCTGAACAACAAAGGGAGAAGGAACCATATAAAGAATGTCAGGAGAGACATAGGTTCACAATGGCAATGTCCCTCCATGATACTGTGAACTGCAGTTGGAGGAATAGAACTGTGGAATTGCATAAATACTTTCCCAAATTGGAAACGAGAGGAAACAAAAACAAAAAAAATCAAAATCACACCATGTTTTGAATGTCAATAAAACTCTAAGTAAACCCATTTATTGACCCTAGAGTATTGGACCCATAGTGGGTAAACTACTGGAATTCACACCAGATTTGGAGGTGCTACAGAGTGGCTTTGTTTATATACCTCTTCTACCTAATAGTACAGATGGAAGCGGGACCCAAATTCTACAGCTGGCCCATCACCTCACTGAACCCTGAACTTATAGGTCACACCAGCCCTAAGAGTCTCCTGTTGTGGCCCCAGCATGGTACAAAGGATGGCAAGACACCTCTGGGCCAATCCTGCTTTAGCTCCTATCATTTTCATTTTTTGTACTATCTTTGTGTGGGTTTGATATCAAGGTAATGCTTGTAAAATAAATTGGGAAGAATTTCTTCCTGTTTATTTTTTGGAAGTCCGAGAACAGTATTTAGTCTTCTTTAAATATTCAATAGACTTCATCTGTGTCAGGACACTAATCTGCACCAAAATCTTAGCATTCCCCAGAATTCCCCCAAGGGAGGCATGACCATGAAGCACCCCAGGACCCAACTTCTACCTCTGTCTCATGTACCTCTAGTCGGCCAACCAAATCCACCAGACACATGCAGTCTACAGAAGGAAGACTGCTGCATAGGCAATTCTTTGAAGTTTTAGAGAACTAGCTGTTCTGCCTAATTCTTAAAAATAAACACAGAAAATAAAGTACTTTTAAAATAAGGAAACATAGGAATATATTCCAAACAAAACAATAAGTCAAACTTCCAAAAAAGAGCTAATGAAACTGATGGTTGGCAGATGGGAGGGGATGGACCAAGATGAATAAATAAACTGACACCACTGAAATACAAAGAATTATAAGAAAAATATGAAAAATTTTATGCCAACAAGTTCAACAACCTAAAAGAAACATAAATTCCTAAAAACACACAATCTTCTGAGACTGAATCAGAGAGAAATAGAAAACCTGAACAAACCAAATAATAGTCACAAAATTGCATTGATAATAGTAAAAAAAACCCTTGCAACAAAAATAGTCTAAGACCTGATGACAATAGATTTATATATATTTCCTACCCAGGACACCTGGGTAGCTCAGTCAGTTAAGCATCTGCCTTCAGCTCAGGTCATGATCCCACCATCCTGGGATTGAGTCCTACATCAGGCTCCCTGCTCAGAGGGGACTCTGCTCGTTCCTCTGCCCCTGGTCTCCAGTCATTCTCACACTCTCTTTCTCAAATAAATAAATAAAATCTTAAATATATATGACTATGACATATAGACGGATCTCAAATATCTTCTAACCAAAAAAACTTTACAAAGCCAACTGAAGACAAGTTTGCAACAGGTATACATTTGTACAGATGATACTTTTCAAGGTTGGTGTTAATTTGCATCTGCTAGTTCATTGTTGCCTCCTGGAAGTTCTAAAAGGATGCAGGGGCATGTGGCATTCCATTTATAAGTGAAGAAATGTGGCACATAGTAAGTTACTTGCCTACAATCTCTGGGCATGTAGTGAGGCCAGAAGTGGGTCCTAGTACAGCAGATTGGCAGGGAGGATCTGCAGTTTCCTAGATTTCATCATCTGTTCCTGCTGTAACATTTAATAACACTTTCACTGATAGCTGGAAATCTTGTGGAGCTCCATCCAGACTTACTCTGGCTGAGTCCTCAGCTCAAAAAAGGTAGGGGTACCATTCTGAAGAGACTAGAGTTGCCAGAGGTAGCTTAGAGCTCAGCCCACTGGAGAATGTGGAATATAAACCCATGTGGGAGGAAGATCCACCCTAGTTTCTAGGTTCCCAAAGCAGTCACAAGTCTTGTCTCAGTCTCACCACGATATTGTCAGTAGATGACAACTTCATTCCCCTGGGGATAAAAAAGTAATGTTTATGATAATATGATAACTCTTCACGAATATTTCTGATCTTAAATGTCATTCAAGATCATTATAGAAAATCTGGACAGTATGATGATAACTGGTGTTTATGGCCTCCTTATTGCAAGTTAGTCTAGACATTTAATCTTCAGAAAAAGGTAACATCATTAAGAACAAATAATATTATTCCACTTTATACAAGGGAACCAGGTCCTAACTTGTCCAAAGTCTCATCAGTAATAACTGTAAGCTGGATTTGAAACCTAGGCAGTCAGACCACATATTCTACTTCTTGTATACCTGACAAATTTCAGGAAAGAATCTAGGAAAGATTGCGATGGTTGTTTGGTTTTATTTTCGATTTTATTATTTTTAAGTGTAGTAAAAACCATATACAAACTTTAGCATCTTAACCATCCTGAAATATATAATGCAGTATCAAGTATAGTCACATTGTTTTGAAATCAACATCACCACTACATGAAACCCTTTGAATTAGGTTTTTTCTTATTCTTTGGGTAAATACCCAAGAACCATTGCTGGGTTGTACGGTAGCTGTATTTTCAACTTTCTGAGGTTCCCTCCATGCTGTTTTCCAGAGTGGTTGTACTAGCTTGTATTCCTACCAGCAGTGTAGGAGGGTTCCCCTTTTTCTGCATCTTCGAAACATCTCATTTCTTGAGTTGCGCTGTTTACCAGCATAATGGTTGCTTTTAATGTGACTGCCTCCCAGAGCTTCCTTCTCCACTGTTTTGCATGACCTTTATATTTTGTCCTTTAAAACTAATATTATGTAATTATCATGGACCCATTTTAAGATTAAACTGTGCCATTTTAAGATTAAACTGTGCCAAAGTGCCATAACTCATTGAACTTTTTTTTTTAGTTGTAGTTAGAAACTAGTTAGCCTAGTTTCTTGGAAATAGAAATAAAACCAAAAATAAAAATTTGCAAATACGAAGTCTAACTTAAATGCAAGTAAAAGGCTAAAGAAAATTAAACAAGTTAAAAACCTCTAGATTTGGGCGTCTGGGTGGCTCAGTTTGTTAAGCAACTGGCTTTGACTCAGGTCATGATCCTGGAGGCCCGGGATTCAGTCCCTCATCAGGGTCCCTGCTCAGCAGGAAATCTGCTTCTCCCTCTGACCCTCCCCATCTGCTCTCTCTCCCTCATTCTTTCTTTCAAATAAATAGATAAAATCTTAAAAAAATATTAAATGAAATCTCAATATTAAAAAAAAAAAAACAAAACTGTGGAATTTTCTGGGTTTCTTTACAGGTAATTCTTATTAAAGCAATTACACAGAATAACAATTTGATTATATCTTAGTAATGAAAGAGTCCTGACAAATGAAAACAATAACAACATACAAATACAGTGGGAGACTTCTTGAGAATTCTGCCTGTGCACACGGAGAGAATTTTTCCTCTGGGTACGTATGTCAAGTGCCGCCACACTTCCTCATCCATTTGAGCACCATATGATTTGAGCCTACTTAATGCAACTAAAAGGTGAAATTAAACTGTTTTCCCTCTTACCACGTTACCATTAGTCCTTATAAGTAAATAGTGGCCTTTTCTTTGAAGTGCACACTAGATTCTTCTGTTACCCTCACTTAAGGGTATTTCCTAGTATATGCAGCCACTTGATCAAAAAAGAGAAATAAATAATTAGGAAAATCACTACCCATTTCAAAATACAAACTAATATCTCAAATAATAAAATTAATAATTCCTTTTCCTTTTTTTTTTCAGGATTCAAGAACACTGGTTTTTTTTGTTCATTTGTTTGTTTATAAATTATAATTAACACACTGTGTTACATTAGTTTCAGCTGTACAACATAATGATACAAGTTATGCTTGTTGAAGAGTACTACCATCTTTCAACAATACGACACTCTGAAATCCCATTGTCTATATTCCCTATGCTGTACCTTTCATCCCTGTGCTTACTCATTCTGTAACTGAAAGCCTGTATCTCCCACTCCCCTCTACCCATTTTGCTCATTATCACATTCCCTCTCCCCTCTGGCAATCAGTGCATTTTCTATATTTATATGTCTCTTTCTGCTGTTTCTTTTTAGATCCCACATAAAACTGAAATCATACAGTATTTGTCTTTTCCTTTCTGACTTATTTTGCTTTGCCTTATATCCTCTAGGTCCGTGCATGTTATTGCAAGTGGCAAGATCTCACTCGTTTTTAGGACTGAGTGATATTCTATTGTACACATATATCAGTTCTTCTTTATCCATTCATCTGTCTATGGGCACTTGGGCTGTTTCTATACCTTCACTATTATAAATAGTGCTTCAATAAGCAAAGGAGTCTATTTCTCTTTTTAAGTTACTTTCCCCCCCCCCTATTCTTTGAGTAAATACCCAATAGTGGAATTGATGGCTCCTACAGTGTTCTGTTTTTAATTTTTTGAGGAACCTCCATATTGTCTTCCAGAGAGTGGCTGCACCAGTTTGCATTCCCACCAAGAGTACCTGAATGTTCCTTCCTCTTCATATCCTTGCCAACACATGTCGTTCCTTGTTTTTGATGCTAGCCATTTAGACTGGTATAAAGGGATATCTTATGTTCCGAATTTCATTTCTGTGATGATTAGTGATGTTGAGGATCTTTTCATGTGTATTTTGGTCATCTGTCGGTCTTCTTTGGAAAAATGTCTATTCAAGTCCCCATTTTTTAATCAGTTTTTTGGGGGGGTATGTCAGAGTTGAGTTTTATAAGTTCCTTATGTACTTTGCATATTCAATCCTTCTCAGAGATCTTCAGTGCAAATACTTTCTTCCATTCTGTCGGTTACCTTTTTGTTTTGTTCATGGTTTCCTTCACTCTGCAGAAGCTTTTTTAGTCTGGGAAAGTCCCAATTGTTTATTTTTGGTTTTGCCTGGCAAACATTTCTAGAAAAATGTTGCAAAGGCTGTTATCAAAGAAATCACCACCTGTGTTTTCTTTAAGGGGTTTTATGGTGTCAGTTCTCACAGTTAGGTCTTTAATCCATGTTGAATTCATTCGCGTATGTAGAAAGTATCCAGTTTCTTTCTTTCTTCCTTCCTTCCTTCCTTCCTTCCTTCCTTCCTTCCTTTCTTTCTTTCCTTCTTCCTTTCTTTCTTTCTTTCTTTCTTTCTTTCTTTCTTTCTTTCTTTCTTTCTTTCTTTCTTTCTTTTTTAAGATTTTATTTATTTATTTGACAGACAGAGATCACAAGTAGGCAGACAGGCAGGCAGAGAGAGAGGAGGAAGCAGGCTCCCTGCTGAGCAGAGATCCCAATGTGGAGCTTGATCCCAGGACCCAGAGATCATGACCTGAGCTGAAGACAGAGGCTTAAGCCACTGAGCCACCCAGGTGCCCGCCTGCCTGCCTGCCTTCCTTCCTTCCTTCTTTTCTTCCTCTGTCCCTCCCTCCTTCCCTCCCTCCCTCTCTCTGTTTCTTTCTTTCTTTCCTTCCTTCCTTCCTTTTTTCCTTCCTTCCTTTCTTCCTTCCTTCCTTCCTTCCTTCCTTCCTTCCTTCCTTTCTTTCTTTCTTTCTTTCTTTTTCTTTCATTTTGTATGTTGCTGTCCAGTTTTCTCAACACCATTTGTTGAAGAGACTGTTTTTCCCCCATTGTATACTCTTATCTCCTTTGTCAAAGACTGATTGACCATATAAGTATATATGACCACATAATTTATTTCTGGACTCTTAACTCTGTTCCATCGATCTGTGTGTCTATTTTGGTGCTAGTATCATAGTGTTTTGATTTTTACAACTTTGTACTATATTTTGAAATCTGGACTTCTGATACCCCCAGTTTGGTCTTTTTAAGACTACTTTATTTGAGTTTTTGTGGTTACACACAAATTATGGTATTATTAACTTTAGTTTGGTGAAAAATGCTTGTTGGCATTTTGGGACAGATTGCATTATATCTGTAGATTCACTGGGGCAGTATGGACAATTTTATCAATATTAATTCTTCCACTATATGAGCATGATATAGCTTTGCATTTGTTTGTGGTACCTTCAATTTCTTTCATCAGTGTCTTAGTGTTTTCATAGTACAAGTTTTTTATCTTCTTAGTTAATATATTTTTTTCAATTTTTTAGTCTTTTGGGTATATTTATAAGTGGGATTGTCTTCTTAATTTCTCTTTCAGATACTTTGTTATCAGGGCACAGAAATGCAATAGGTCTCTGTATACTAATTTTATATCCTGAGCTTATACAGAATTCATTTATTACTTCTAATAGGTGTTTCATTTTGTTTTGTTCGGTAGGATTTTAAGTGTTTTCTATGTATAGTATCATGTCATGTGCAAATTTTTAATCCTTGTCTTTAGGTGTAATACAAATCATTACAACTGCCCATTTTGTCAGAAATAATAGTGCTGGGGTGCCTGGGTGGCTCAGCGGGTTAAAGCCTCTGCCTTCGGCTCGGGTCATGATCCCAGATTCCTGGGATCAAGCCCTGCATCGGGCTCTCTGCTCAGCGGGGAGTCTGCTTCCTTCTCTCTCTGTCTGTCTCTCTGCCTACTTGTGATCTGTCAAATTAAATAAATAAAAATCTTAACAAAAAAAAAAAAAAAAAAGAAAGAAAGAAAGAAATAATAGTGCCAGAAGTGTGTTTGTGCCTTGCCTGGCTTCAACACCAATTCTGATAGGTATAAAAAGAGGGTGGTCAGACATTCCAAATTACCTGGAACAGTATGGATAGACACATGTTTTCTAGCACAATTATCCATAAAACTTTCTTTCGTTCTCAAATGTACTACTTTAGATGATGAATTATATAATAACCAAGGTCACTATCTCAAAGTCTACACAGATTTTTTTAAGCTTGCATATTAATGAATCGATGAGTTTTCTTAAGGAGTCCTGTGGTGGGTCCACTGATCTTAGGTCACAAGTCTTGGAATCTGTAAATGTTACCTTATGTGGAAAAAAGGATCTTTGTATAGATGATTCAGTTAAGGATCATTGGACGAGAGGATTATTCTGGATTATGTTGGAGGGCTCTTGATGCCATTACCATTATCCTTATAAGATGGAGATAGGATAATTTGCACCATGGATGAAACTGGAGGGTATTATACTGAGCAAAATAAGTCAGTCAGAGAAAGACAATTATATGATCTTTCTGATATGAGGAATTTGAGAGCGGGGGGGGGGGGGTTGTGGGGAAAGAGAGGGAAAAAAATGAAACAAGATGGGATCAGGAGGGAAACAAACCATAAGAGACTCTTAATCTCAGGAAACAAACTGAGGGTTGCTGGGGGTGGGGGAAGAGGGATAGGGTAGCTAGGTGATGGACATTGGGGAGGGTATGTACTATGGTGAGTGCTGTGATGCTGTGAAATGTGTAAGACTGATGATTCACAGACCTATGCCCCTGGGGCAAATAATGCATTATATGTTAATTAAAAAAAAAAAAAAGATGGAGATAGGCTAGAGAAAGAGATGTGAAGATGGAAGCAGAGATTGGGGTAATGTGAGTACAAGCCAAGATATGCTCACAGCAGAAGCTGCAAGAGGCAAGATTTTCCCCTAGAGCTACAAGAGAAAACACAATCCCACAGATATCCTGACTCTGTGTTGGTGGTATGTCAAGTAGTAGGAAATACATTTGTTGTTGTTGTTTTTAAATATTTTTAAATGTATTTTAGAGTGAGACAGCATGAGTGGAAGAGGGGCAGAGGGAGAGAATCTCCAGCAAACTCTGCACCAAGTGCGGAGCCCCACTGGGTCTCGAACCCAGGAGGCTGAGATCATGACGTAGGCCAAATCAAGAGTCAGACATTCAACTAACAGCCACCCATGTGCACCTTTTGTTGCTTTTAATAAATAATCCAGTGTATGGTATTGGGTTAACACAGCTCCAGAACCAAAATGGCCCACTAAGACTTCTTTCCTATCAGTTTTCTCTAAAAATAAGTCATGTGATTTCCTAACTCAAGATTCTCTTTGCTCCTATTCATGCAGTCTCTGAAATGTTACCACATTGTAACTTAATGTTATCACGTTGTAACTTAGTGTTCTTGACAATGCAACTTTTATTATCCTTTCCACCAGCTGGTAAATTTTGACAATCCTGGAGTTGACTGACAGGGTTAAAAATAAAAACAGTTACCATGTTGTTACCAAGAAGCACAGGCAAAGTAAAATGATTAAGAAAGGATGAAAGTGGGAGGGAAAGGATGAAAAAAACCCCACATAAACTAAACATGGCTAAAAATGGAAAGCATCATCTGAATGTTTCCCACTTGGAAAACATATAAATAAATAGCTTGTTATGCAAATATGGTTTTAGACTAGGTTAAACAGACTAGAGTTTTAAGAAATTTACAGAACTCTTCTTATTGGCACAGTGACTGGGAAAATGGTGATTAGGAGACAGAGGCCAGGAATTCCTCAATCGCCTTGCAATGCATGACAGTAAGCTATACAAAGGGGAGAGAACAGATAATTTCTCTATAGAGCAAAGACTTCTTTATGAAGAAAAATAAGAGAGAAACAAAAGTTAATACAACCCTGCAAAAAAAAGTACATATAAATTATGTGTGTGTGTGTGTCTGTGTGTGTGTGTGTGAGGTTATTACATTGTTCAAAGGGAATTTAAGGCGAAAAGTCACTGACAGTGGGAAAACACTATATAATGATTTAAAAAAGAAGAAGAAGAAATAATAGTTAAATAGCTATTTGTGTCAAATATCCTTGAGCCAAATAAAAAAGACAAAACCTATTAGAAGTGAATGGAGGACTTGATTATTTAAACAATTAAATGTGTGAATTTAACTTCTTGCCTCAGGGAACATAAATAGTAACTGAATACTGGCTCTCTTACAACATGGATAATGGTGAAGACGCTAATTATCTGATGGAAACATATAAATTGGAAAAATAACTTAGACAACAACAAATAAGTTGAACTTATTTATTATTTTCAGAGCTAAAAATGCAAACCACTATATTACATAAAAATTAAGTGGAATGAGATAAGAATAAAATAAGATCCGTAAGGAGCAAGTGCTGAGATGTGGTTTTGTAGCAGTACATACCACCTAAATTTTCAGTAGAAGATTAACATTAACACACAAAAAACCCAGACTACTGTCCAAGGATTATTGCCTGCAGACCAAATGTGGAAAACCACCATTTTTTTGTTTCTTTGTTATTGCTAGTGCACTACTAATGGTTTCTCATGACTGAAAAAGAAGCAATTTTATGTTATGTGAAAAAAAAAAGAAGCCATGCTATGAAAATTATGAAATTCAAATTTCAATATCCAAAACTGAGGTTTATATTGGAATACACCACACTGATTCACTTATACTTTCAAAGGCTACCTTCAAGTTACTGTAGACATGAGTCATTGCAACAGAAATCCTATGAGCTACAAAGTCAAAAACTTACTGCATAACTTTTATAGAAAAAGTTGATGACCCCTCCCAAATATATACATACAAATATACATGTGCTAAATTGTATCTTAAGGGATGAATTCACTTGTGGACATGAATTTTTAATGAGAAATTAAATGAGTAGCTTATATTCAGCACAAGGTGTGGAAACGCTGCTTGGCAAAGTAGGGCTTAAAAATTTAAGGAAATCTTTAATAAATTTTGTTCACATATGAAAGGATCTTGTGTGATATTTCAGAAATTTATACTGTGTCAGAAAATGAATTCAGGAGATAAATGGAGGCATGCTAGGGAACACCTTTCCCCAATCAGTTTCCATATCACATAGTAGTAGAGCATAGAGTAAACTGGAAAGAATCATGGAGAACCTTCCCGAACATTTATTCACAACTGTATAATAGAGATAATTACCTCAGGGTTCATTCCTTTTAAAGTTTTCCTCAAACTCCAATTTGATTTATCTCAAAGTCTTTGCTTAATTTTTCTAGATACTATTAGAACCTCCTCTATAATGCTATTTTTAATTAAATGAGTAATTCAATAATTATTCATGTTTTGGAAAAGTTAAAAAGAGATGTCATCTTAAAAATGGGCTTTAAAAATTTGCAGATTCTGATAGAGTTTTGAGAATGTATACAGAGATCTCTCATGTAGACTTTACCCAGTTTACCCCCATTATTACCCATTATGGCAAGCAGGGTATTAACATTGGTACAATCCATTGGCCTTATTGAAATTTTTCCAGCTCTGCTTGTACTCTAGTACAGAATATGTATCCTTTTAGTTCTACGCAATTTTACCACATGCATGCTCATGTAGGTACAACCCACTGCAATATAAACAAGTTTTATCATTCCAGGTATGAGAGTTGCATTTTAATACCAGCAGAAATATGCAGCTTAGGAGTGCCTGGACGGTGCAGACTGTTAAGCCTCTGCCTTGGCTCAGGTCATTATCCCAGGGTTTTGGGATGGAGTCCTGCATTGAGCTCCCTGCTCAGTGGGGAGCCTGCTTCTCCCTCTCCCTCTGCCACTCTCCCTGCTTGTTCTATCTCTGTCAAATAAAATCTTAAAAAAAGAAAAAAAGGAAAAAGAAAGAAATACAGTGTTTCTTTTTCTTTTTCTTTCTTTTTTTTAAATTAACTTTTTAATTTAAATTCCAGTTGGTAACCATAGAGTGTAATGTTAGTTTCAGGTGTGATTGAATACTCCCATACGTCACCTAGTGTGTTCAAAAGTGCACTTCTTAATCCCTATTACCCATTTTCCCCATTCCCCATCCAGCTGACCCACCAAAGACCATCAGGGTGTTCTCTACAGTAAAGAGTCTGTTTCTTGACTTGTGTCTCTTTCTCTTTTTTTCCCTTCTCTTCTTGTTTGTTTCTTTCTTAAACCACACATATGAGTGAAATCATATGGTATTTTTTTTTCTTTGACTTCTGGTAGAATTATACTCTCTAGTAGCATCAGTATTGTCATAAATGGCAAGATTTAATTCTTTTTCATGGCTGAGTAATAGTCCCTTGTAGCAATATATTACATTTTTATCCATTCATCAGTTGATGGGCACTTGGACTGCTTCAATAATTTGGCTATTGTAGATAATGCTGCTATAAATATAGGAGTCCATGTATTCCTTTGAATTAGTGTTTTTGTTTTCTTTTGGATAAGTACTTAGTAGTTAACTAATTAAAGTTTTTTTTAAAGTTGTTATTTACATTGCAGTTAGTTAACATACGGTGTAGTATTTGTTACTGGAAGTCCTAGCCTCAGCAATCAGACAAGAAAAATGAGACAAAGGTATCAGAGTGGCAAAGGAAGAAGTACAATTGTCTCTAGTTGAACGTGACATAATTCCATACAAGAAAATTGTAAACATTCACTTTTAGGAAGCTGTTAAGTCTAATCAGCCAATTTAGTAAATTTGCAGGATACATGGTGTTTCTAAACCGTAATAACTATCTAAAAAGACAAACAAATTATCCATTTACAAGAGCATAAAACCCAATACCATACTGACTTATTAATTTGGTTAATTTAACACCAAACATTCTCAAACTTTTCCAAAAAACTGCAGATGATGAGGACTGCATCACCCTGACACCAAAGACAGCTAAAGATAGAAGGAAAGAAAATTACTCACCAGTTTCCCTGATAATACACAAAAAAAACAAGGAGATGAGAGATCACGACACTGAAAACTACAAGACCCATGATAAAAATAAAAAAAAAAAAAGATAGAAATAAAGGGAAAGATATTTAGTGTCTGTTGTTGGGAGAATTAATATTGTCAAAACATCTCTTTTGCCCAAGGACATGTATAGCTTTTTGCAATCCCTAGAAGGTTTCAGTAAGTTTTTTTTTGTTTTTTTTAGAAATAAGAAAAACAATGTAAAGTTTATATAAAACCAAGGATCCCGAGTATCCAAAACAAGTCTGAAAAAGAGGAAAATGAGAGGCATCACACTTCCTGATTTCAAACTATATTATAAAGCTGAAGTAATCAAAACAGCATGGCTGTGGCATATAAAATCACATATATACCTATGGAAGAGAACTGAGAGCCCAGAAATAAACCGGGTCAATTTATCATTTGACAACAGAGCTAAGAAGAGTCACTGGAGAAAACATGCTTTTCTACAAAGGATGTTGGGATAATTGAATATTTCCTTCTAAGAGAATAAAAATAGACTTGTGTTACAAGATCCACAAAAAGTAATTTGAAATGAAAGACTTAAATGCAAGACCTGAAATCACAATACTCTAGGAGAAAACACATTTAAAAAATGTTAATTATGTTGGTCCTGGTAATTGTTTTTTGGATATTGTACCTAAAGCACAAGCAATAAGGGCAAAAATCAACAAGGAAGAGTACATCAAAGTAAAAAGCATCTATGTAGCATAAGTAACTTTTTTAAAAAAAAGATTTTATTTATTTATTTGACAGACAGAGATCACAAGTAGGCAGAGAGGCAGGCAGAGAGAGGGAGAAGCAGGCTTGCTGCTGAGCAGAGAGCCCGATGTGGGGCTCGATCCCAGGAGGCTGGGATCATGACCTGAGCGGAAGGCAGAGGCTTTAACCCACTGAGCCACCCAGGCGCCCCAGCATAAGTAACTTTTAAGAAAGTGACAAGACGATGTACAGAATGGGGGAAAAATTGCAAACCAGTTATGTAACAAATGGTTACAATCCAACATACATGAGATCATACAACTTAATAGCAAACAAAGAAACAACCAAACAAAAACCAAAGAAACAAAACCCAAAAGCCAAGTTAAAAATGGGCAAAGGGCCTAAAAAAATATTTTTACGGAGCTATATGAATTTCCAACTGGTACCTAATGAGGTGCTCAACACACTAGTGATCTGGGAAATGCAAATTAAAATTACAGTGAGCATCACTTCACAGTTGTCAGAATAGTGATATGAAAAAGAGAAGAGATAATAAATGCTGGAGAGGACTGGCTATTTATGGGAATGAACCTTCCTTGGTCCTCTGTCCTCAACTAGGGAGAAGCAGAGTTCCAAGAAGCTGGAAAAGGCGGGGTCTGAGCGGCAGGACTTGGTTGGGAGACACCTCATTATAATCGTAGCCAATTAGACATAGTCACAATTGAGGCAATGCTCCAGGTCCTAATCAGAGGCTGTCACAGCGCATCCAATGAGAATGTACTACACTTTGAATTCCTAGTGTAGTCAATGGAGTTTTGTCAACAACAGCCTTCCTAATGCTCTCTCGGTTTAGAACAGCGTTCCTGTGTTGTGTTCCTGATTTACCCGTGGTTCTGCGAAGTTTGTTTGTGCCAGATTATAATCCTCTACTATAACCGAATAAACTGATTTTTCCGAAACACGAGTTTTGTTTTTTAGGTAAACATTAGAGATAGTAGAAGCAGCATTTTAGTAAGATTAAGGAAATTTTTTTTAAAAAAAATTTAATTTTCAAAATTCGTGTTATTGCGCGAATCAGAATTGTTTTTATTTTCATATGCGCTCATGTTCTTTGCTTGCAAATTCATTTTGTCGTTAGAATGAGAGCAGCCTGTAATTGTTGTGATGCCATTTGTTTCTTATACTTTTATGTATACTTTTAAAGATAGGTAGTATTTGCTGCTTGCTCTGACAAAGCACAGCCTAGGATAGGAGGAACAGTCGAAGTAAAGAAGAACTGTGATTTAGTTGGGAAAGGCACACATCAGAGAGGGAGTGAGTACTGATCACATTGCGGACTGAACATTTCTCCTTCCTGGGCTAACCTACTCTTACCGCATCCTGCTCCGCCGTATAGTCCTTGGACGTGTCCTTGCCCCAGCTACCCAGCTCCAGGTACTATTTGGCTCCGCGGACCAGCAACCACGCCCCGCCGCCATGTTGTTCTCTTAGTGCTGGATGTGGGCACAAGCAGTAGGCTGTAGCAGATCCACCGTTGCCTTCTTTTCTTTGATACGAATCAGTCTTTTTCTCACTGCATCCGATGGGCACGTGAACAGCTACGGCGTTTTTCATGTGACAGCGAGGTGAGCTAGACGCGAACGCCCCTCGAGCTCAGTAAGAGTCTGAAATGAGTAAGGGAGCCTCCTGCGATATAAGCATAAAGTACACCTTATACATGGAAGTAAGAGATACGCACTTCATCAGAGATACCCTCTCACACATATTCCTGGAAAGTGAGATACAAGTCCTTAAAACACTGTCGTATTTGGGACAAAGAAACACAGAGACCCATGACATTAACATTTTGGATAGAGACACACAAGTATCTAGGGACACAGGCATATAATCAGCCTTACAAAGAAATGCACAAGTATCTAAGACAAAAGTATGCACACACATACCTGAGACACACACAGACACAAATACTTGAGGATGCACATAATAAAGTTCTAGAACCTAGGTGATGTTCAGTGGGGTGAGGTCTGGAGCGGATGACGGAGAAAGAATTCTTCAGACATCTCTGGTGCAAAATGGTAGTTTA
Source organism: Eira barbara (assembly GCA_020311275.1). Classification (NCBI taxonomy): domain Eukaryota; kingdom Metazoa; phylum Chordata; class Mammalia; order Carnivora; family Mustelidae; genus Eira; species Eira barbara. The sequence continues at coordinate 1,163,660 of JAHRIG010009241.1, read as the reverse complement.
TTAAAGCACGGGGACAGGACCCTGGACAGAAAGAGCTGCTGCCCCAGGCTGTGAGGAGTGGCTGATTATATACACATGAGTTGAGTAGGTGAGAACAAAGGGGATGATGTTAGGCTCCAAGGACTTTTGGAAGCAAGGTCTCCAGGACCTTGAGGGGCTAGCTATTGTTGGGAGAAAGGTTATTTATTACTAGTAGTAAAAATCTTCTTGTGAAAAAAAAAATCTTCTTGTGAGACCCTTTAGATGTATATCAGTGGGCCATATGCTTGGGAATGATTCTCCACACTATCTTGGAGATCTAGAGATAAAGTTTCACGTTTCTCCTATCAAGTGTCCTTGTTAGTGAGATTTGGGTTTAGAAGAAATTTAACTTTATTTAGGGCTTGAGGAACTGAGTTATTTGCCTCTGGAAATTGTGCTATTGTTAAGATAGCTTCTTTGTTGTAAATCTCTAGGACATTGGTAAACCAAGGGAGACTGCTGTCTTGCAAGATTGTGATCTCTGCAAGTTAACTATTTGTTTTTCTTTTAGGTCAGTCAGAGGTGCCTGAGGAATGCCACACATATTACCCAGGGGGGTGGGTGGAGAGGGGATGCAAGGTGCCAGGTTTTGCTTTGTCCTCACCCAGCCTCCTGCTCCCTCATCACCCATAAAAGTCAATAAGCAGAATTAGGTTTTAAGACATATACCTGTTCCTTTTTTTTTTCTCTCTCTCTTACTGGCACCATTTTAATGGCAAATGTCTAACTTCCTCGTAATCTCAAAAGCTGTTCAGTGAAGCACAACTGAGAGATGAAACAAAACAAAACAAAACAAAAAACCAACCCAGAACTATTCAGTTAGGAACTTAAGAATCCTGTTGTTACTTTTCTTTTAGAAACTTATGTTGAAGTCATCAGCAGTACTTCACTAAAACACTATCTTATTTAGGTTTGTAAATGTAATACTACTGTCTGACCATATAGAGCTGTTAGTATTTTTCTATAGATATTGCATTAAATTTTTGCTTTATGCTAAATTGGTTCTGGCATTTCACTTATTTACTTTACAAGAGTGTTGTGATTTGGGCATATTTTTTGTTGATCATTTGCAATTTCAGAGTAGACCAGTAAAAACTAAGAATACTGTGGTGTGGTTCTTTGACACTAAAGAAATACTTTTATGATCATTCCATTGACATTCCCTTTCTCCAGTCTTTGCTTTTTCTCTATTTCGACTCATCTATTCTTTCTAAACTTTAGTACTGGAGCTATGTTCCTTTGGTCCAGAAGTTAACTTTTGGCCTCCCCTCATTTAGCATTTTTGAGTAGCCACTCTGACACTGGATGTTATGTATATGTAAATACATTAATTCTCACAGCTTTTCTATACTGCTAGCTTTTACAGATAGAAATTTGTTAGAGGCTTAGGAGGGTTAGGTCTGTTATCCAAAGTCAAGGCAGGTATGTGAGTTAGAGGGCAGAGCCAGGATTCAAAGCAGTCCTTTCTGAGTTTAAATCATTGATTCTCAGTGGAGGATGGTTTTGCTCCCAGGTGTTATTTGTCAGTGTTTGGAGACATTTTTGGTTGTCACACCTATGAAGATATGCTGCTGGCAGATAGTAGAAGGAGGTCAGGAATGCTGCTAGCCAAGCTATAACAAGAGTTTCTGTGAAAATGTTACTACTGCTAGGTTAATTGCTTTAGAGGTCACAGTTTCAGTTGCGTTTGTAGTTCTTCAGTTCAATGTTACTGTTTTATGTAGGATATCTCAGCACTGTAAGAAAAATAGGTGAAGAAAATTTGACATCTTTAAGATACTTCTTTTGTGTAAAGATATATTCATTCATTTAAAAGTTTAAAAGTTTAAGCAGTGAGCAAATACTTTGCAATAACAATCTTTTTTTTTTTTTTTTTTTAAAGGCAGAGATGTCGAAAACAACTTGAGGGCTCTTTGAAGCCATTGAAATGTTTTTGCATTATCTGACCCTTAATCGTTTTCTGAGCATCCTGTCCCAGAGTTATATAAAGGTGCTCCTAAAATGATGGGCAGTGAGGACTCCTCACACCTTAAAGATTACAGTCTAATTCCAGTTACATGATCACTTTGGACTTTGTTCTAGAAAAAAATCTAGTGTTTGACTCACAAGGTTGGGGCTAGATGACATTAAAAAATAAAACAGCTACACACCTGCCCACACATACCTGTATTTTAGTACTTACTATGGGTAGATTTAGGTGAAATAGGAAAAAGCTGATATATTCTTTAATAGTTTTGTACAGTGACCATGTCGTGAACATTTACAAGAACCAAACCGAGAAGGCATTTATCCTAAGCATAAAATTCTTAATTAAATTTGCCTTAGTAGACAAGAATCTATATAACTATGCATGCATTTTATCATTGAAATCAAGAAGTAAATGAAAACTTGTAAAATAAGAGTTTTACAACAGCCTTTTCTTGCTTATGTTTTTCTCTGTTTCCACTATGCTTTGTAAGGCTTTATATATTTCTTCAATATATACTGCAAATAAAATTTACCCATTAGATGAATATGGGGATAATTAGTTGAGAAGCAGAATCAAAAAGTTTGGATATCTTTTTAGAAATAATTGTGAAAGTGTTTTTTATAAAGTTAGTAGACTGCCTTTTTTTATTATAAAAAATTCATTATAGAAAGGTATGAGAATAAAGAGAAGTTAAAAGAAAAATGCAAATAATCTCTCCACTGAGAGGTAGCAATATCTGTGATTTTTTTCTACATATGCATAAATATATTTTCTTTTTTTAAATTAAATTTAATTTTTTCAGTGTACCAGAATTCATTGTTTATACACCACACTCACTGCTCCATGCAATACGTGTCCTCATTAATACTCACCACCAGGCTCATCCATCTCTAACGCTTTCTTACCCCTCTGATTTCCCCCAAATCATTTCTCTGCTTCTGTAGACCATCTTTTTAAGGATAGCTGTGGCATTTTTTCCTTGTTTTGCTAGTGAGTAGATTTCTCTGCATCTTACTGGAGGTCATGTACTAAAATATATACCTAAAATTTTGCCTTCTCAGGATCTAACAAAAGGCTCTAAATCCTATCCTTACTGCAGTTTTATTCAGGAGACCCTAAATGAATTGTTGTGGAAAGATTGCTCACCAGCTTCTCAGGGATCTTGCTCTTTCATAAACTGAAGTACTGGCTTGCTAGCGCTGCCATACAGAATTCCACAGATTGAGTGGCATAAACAACAGAAATTTATTTTTTACAGTTCTGGATGTTTTAAGTGCCAGGTCAAGGTATTAGCAGGTTTGGTTACTTTGGAGGCCTCTCCTTGCAAATGCCATCTCTTCTAAGAGATTATATGATACAGAGATATTAAATTAAATTTCTAGCTTTTAAACTGTGTTGCTGTCTCTTAACAGAAACTTTCTTTTTACATCAAGGCTCTTTGTATACTTTTTAGTTACTTTCTATCATTTGGTGAGAGTGAATATAACATATCTGATCTGCCTTGTTAATTAAATTTGGAGAAGTTATTTAATGTTTCTTAGCTTTTGTTTGTTGAGCTGTAAAATGTGTGTTATAGTTGTCAACTTAACAGGAGATGCTACTGCCCTTTGGAACTATGTGTTACTTAAACTATAGCCCCTGGAGGATTTTACTAGTTACCAAGCACATTTAGATATGGTCTTAAGAAAAACATACATTGGCAACAGGTCTTTGGGGAGAAGAATGATATACAACCATGAAGCTGGGCAGCTGGGGATGCCTAGGTGTCTCAGGGCGGAATGCCGCCTCTTCACAGAAGCCAGGCAGCTGGGAACGCCTGGCCCGCCCAGGGCAGAATGCTGCCTGCTTCAGGGAAGCCGAGCACCCGGGAACGCCTGGTCAGCTCAGGGTAGAATGAAATACCGCCTGCTTCCCTTTACCGCCTGCTACCCTTTTCCATTGTCGCTCCTTTCTCCTTCCAGAAGCACCCCTTGTTAGTTAGATGAGTCCTTTGAATGTGCTTGGTTAACTATAAACTTTATCCTCCTTCTTGCTTGTCCACGAGACATGTGACTAATGTTTGACCTTCATCAGTTCTTCTGTTGGCTTTTATTTCTATCTAATAAAAGTGAGGCTCTGGAGCTGCTCGTGGCAGCACTCTTTTCGACTGTTGTCCCCTGCTCCCAGTCTCTTGCAGCTGACTTGTTTGCGCCTAATTCTTCTCCCGTTTGCTGACCGGAAGGGGCAAGGAGATTTTAAGGTGCTCTGTGCCAGGTAGATATTCACTACATAGTGGCTACTAATGTTATTATATTCACAACATTTGTTATGAAGAAATAGGAAAATACCAATAGGCGAAGGAGAAAATGGAATGTTAGAGAAACCATATTATACCTTAAAGGTGTTAGGAATTCTGGTCTGTACTCCACTTTTGGGAGGGAAAACTAGGCATAAAGGTGGAGAGGAAAACGTAGTGATAAAGCTTGGGATTCATTGGATTTTATGGTCTGGGAAGACATGGTCTAGGAAGAAATAACATCTTGACTAACCCTAACGTGAAGCTGAAGGTCCCGTCCAGAGTCACTTCATGATTAGTGTAAACTGAGGTGTGGGCAAAAGGGGCTTCTTATTAATAACAGATATTCCTATAACTAAGGAAATTCCAGGGGTTTTAGGTACTCTCTCTGATGAACCTGAAACACAGACCAGATATATTTTTTTGTTATACCACAGTACCCTTCTGAGACTTTATATTACATGCATACAAATTGAAGCAATGCAGAATTAAGTGTCTACTAAATGGGAATATCCTCAGATGGGCATGCCTGTCAACTATGAGAACATATGTTCTGGAAGCATTCACAGTGAAATCCTGAGGTAAGTACTATTCTTTTTGCTTTAGTAGTATTTGTCCCTTAGCATTTAGATAAGGATTGGCCTCTAGGTGGCTTCTTCAGACACTTAGCAGGATGGAGAAGTTGGGAGCCTGTGTGCAGTGAGTGGAGTAGAGGGCTGATCAGACATGGAGGTAAAATAAGTAGTGATGGCAGAGTAAGTTTGGGCTTGGCATGCTTTGTGTAAGCAAAGTTGGCTTCAGTAACTTCGTGTGGGTAAACTGAGCCTCCTTGATGAAGTGCAGCAAGCTTTCATGGAGCTTTTCTGGAAAGCGTAGTGCCACACTCTTAATGTTTTTCCTCATTTTGAACTAGTAACAACTTTCTCACACATGGGAACATCTAATCTATTTACTCCTATATCCCAGTCATAGAAGTGCCCTCTTAAAATATGTCTTCTTGTGACATAAAATATGTCTTCTTCCTGTTTCCTGCCCTTCGCTTAACATTTTTTAAAGTCAAGAAGTTCCAACTGTGCTGTGACTCCATTCCTTGTGGGTCATATTTATATGCTCAGATTTTTTAGCCACTTCTCTTTCCTGCCTATTAAAAATATCTCTTTTCCTTTTTAACATGGATATGTTAAACCAAAATATTTCCTTAAGTTGTAGTATATTGTTTATCATACTTAACATGTGTATTGCTGTCTTTTTCCCATACATTTTCAAATTCATGTTTTCTTAATTTGTTTTTCTTCCTGGAAGATTCATATCTTGTGACCTTTCCCCATTTCTTTGCATTTTACTTCTCCCAAAATTCAAACTTAAACTGTCTCTACTATTCCAGTTTTTGGTCAACAAGTGTTTTAAATATATTCTGTAGGGTAAGTGACATTTTATAGGTAAATTTATGATTGCTCCTTAAAAATGAAAAGAAAATACAAATGTTTGCCTTCCTCTTTAGGATAGCAGTTCTATATGAATAAAGCTGTTCATTGTATCAGTTCATGGTCAGATTATATTAGTAAAATCTATAGGTGGAGAAGAGAATAGGAAGATAGTGAGGGTAAGTAATAATTAGAAGTCTTGAGGGTGTTACAAATTGTACATACAGATAGACTACATAAAATAAATGCAGGTACAGGCATACATTGATCATTTCTTTGGGTCCAATCTCCTTGAGAAATCTAAAGAAACCAATCTTACTCTTCTGTAGGCACATACACAAAAAGCCAGCATACACAGCTCATACACACATCTTTATTTCACATAAAATTCTAAAGAATTTGTTTTCCTCCTAGAGATCAGGTTTTTCAATAAAGCATCTTCTTTATCTGTGCTGTTTACTATAGCTTCTGTGGCATGAGGCTTGTGGCAATGTTAAAATTAAAATTATTTAAATTAAATATTCAGTTTCTCAGTTGCACTAACCACAGTTCAAATGCTAAAAATGCTAAAAATCCAGTATTAGATAGCACAAATACAGAACATTCCTGTCATAAAATTCTATTGGGTCTTTGTGCTCTGTGTTTTCAAGATGATTTAAGATTGCTTTTTATTTTTTGCCTTCCTACTTGCTCCCTTGCCACTCCGCCCATCACTATTAATGAGTAGGTAGCACTACCTAAACAGACCTATTGCTTTGGAGCAAAGTTGGTTATTTGTATGTCCTTAATTAGATTATCTACAAATGAAAATATGACTTGTGAAAGAAGATGTTTAAGTAATGTGAGCTCCTCTAACATAAGAATAATGTGGTCTGCTTTTTGTAGTTCTTTCCTTAGAACCATCTCTGTTGAGGTAATGTGCATTAGATCACCAGATAACTTATTTTATATGACAACTCTTTCCTTCAGTTTTCTCTATAAAACTTTTCTCCAGTTTTCTCTTGCTTAATTCCTTTTGTTGTTCTTGATCTTTTTCTGTCGAGATAGCACCTATTAGACTTAATGACTTCTTTGACTTGTTTCCAGGTTATTCACTCAACCAGCACAATCAGAAAGACTTTGTAAACAGTCAAATTTATTATGGTTTGAACAAAACACCTAAACAGACATATTACCTCATACATATGTTTCATTCCAAATGAAAAAGAGAATTGTAAGGTTATCCATGGCTTTGTTTCCTTGGTTAATTTCTTGGAGCTTCAGTTTTTTTTGTTGTTTTTTTTTAAGATTTTATTTATTTATTTGACACAGAGATCACAAGTAGGCAGAGAGGCAGGCAGAGAGAGGGGGAAGTAGGCTTCCCACTGAGCAGAGAGCCTGATGCTAGGCTTGATCCCAGGACCCTGAGATCATGACCTGAGCCAAAGACAGAGGCTTAACCCACTGAGCCACCCAGGTGGCCCTGAGCTTCAGTTTTTTTAAGGTAGGAAATGCAATAATCTTTTTCTGCATAGGTCATTCAAGATAAGATGATAAAAGGAATATATGAATTAAAAAAAGTTCCTAGATTTAAAACTGGAGCGATAGTTCAATTTAAGATTTTGAAAGTGAAAACTACAAAAGGAGTGTTAAGTAATGAAAAATACATGTATTGGTCTTTACCAGTGGTTTTTGGCATAGATCTCCTAAAACCCTCTAATTTCCTAAGTGATAGCACTAAGACCATTTTTTCCCCTAATATTTGGTCTTAGTTCCTGGTTCCTGACACCCACTTTCTAAATTCTGGAATTTTACTCTGGAATTTTCAGAGTAAAACGTACATCTTTTGTGCTACTGAGGTGTGGGGGGGGGGGGGGGGTCAGGAGGCATCAGAAAGACCAAGCCATGATTAACCTCACACACATATTTATGCTCTCTCCAGAAAAGGAGTTAATGGGGATAATGGGGTTAATGACATACCTCCATGAGGAAGCTTCCATAAAATCAAATAATTTGGGTTTGGGGGCACTTCCAGTTTGAAGAACACATGGAGGTGTGGGGAGAGTGGTGTAATGCAGAGGGCATGGAAGCTCTATGCACCTTCCCACATACCTTGCCTACACATCTTCCATCTGGATGTTCCCATATGTCTTTTTATAATAAACTGTGTTAGAAGATGACCTAAGACATAGTACCAATTATAAGAGTTTATGGCAGCACAATGTATTTGAATTGGGCAGTGCAAACTGGAAGTAGTAGTTAGGAGCTCAAGAAAAGACTTATTTATTTAAAAAATATTTATTTGACAGAGATCACAAGTAGGCAGAGAGGCAGGCAGAGAGAGAGGAGGGAGCAGGCTCTCCACAGAGCAGAGAGCCCGATGTGGGCACAATCCCAGGACCCTGGGATCATGTTCTGAGCAGAAGGCAGAGGCTTTAACCCACTGAGCCACCCAGGCACCCCAAGGAAAGACTTCTATAGAGAAAAACACTTTTATAGAGAAAAAAGACTTTGATAGTGGTTAGAAGCAAGTAAGAAGATTACTGTTTTAAAATAATTACTACATTTATAATTGCCCATTTTGTAACTATAATTACTAATTATTTTATAATTACAGTTATTATTACAAATTACTGATTGATAGTGTAAGTGGTTGGTTTATTTGGAAAAGTCTACTTGACTGTATGATTGGCTTCCTTTAGTCTTTTTTTTCTTTTAGACTTTACTTATTTGACAGAGAGGGACACAGCGAGAGAGGGAACACAAGCACTGGGAGTGGGAGACAGAGAAGTGGCTTCCCACTGAGCAGGGAGCGGGATGCAGGTGGCTCTATCCCAGGACCCCGGGATCATGACCTGAGCCGAGGCAGGCAGATGCTTAATGAGTGAGCCACCAGGCACCCCTCTTTTAGTCTTTAATTTCATAACCTGGAGGCATTAAGAGGGTTAGGTTTTGGTTTTCTTATGTAGGTGGCTAAGGCATTAGAGACAGGTTAGTCTAATAGCCTCCTTGTTTAAGTGAATTAATATCCCATAACCTGGTACGCAGTCTTGTTTATTGGTTTCCTGAGTTCTGGAAGCATCTCTAAGAAATTAATTGAACCCAAGGAGGAAGGAGGTTTATAGTTGGTTGGTAACAAACACTTGGGACAACCTGAGTGTGTAATTGGAATCTAAAATAAGAGGAAAGTCTTGTGGGACTGACAACTTAATGTTTGGGATCTGATGCTATCTTCAGTACAGTGTCAGCTGAGTTAAATTGTAGAACAGCCAGCTAGTGTTGCAGAATTCCCAGGTGTGAGAAAAACCCCATACATCTGGTGTAACAAGTATTGACTATGTGACTAAAGAAGAAACACAGAAATGTTTTTCTTTACAAGGAGTTATGGAAGACTTGTTGCAAAACGGCTTTGAGAGAGGGAGTTTATAAATCCAGTCCACTTATAATTTGGCAGTTTACTATAGGTATGTATCAGTTTTTTAATGCTTGTGAATTTCCTTTTGTGGTCAGTAGTACTTATTCTGAAAGTATTTTTCTTACTAGATTTACCAGTGAGAATACAAATTTTCGTTCCTTGTCACACATTTTGGTAAACCTCAAAAAATAGAGTCAAAACTAATAGAACAGATAAAGAGAATTGTAAGTAGAAAAGGTGCAATATAATATAATTCTTAATCAGAGTAAAGGAAAAAGTTATATTTGGTCTCAGTATGGTACTTAATAGTTGTCTCATCATGTGCAAAGCACTGTGCAAGATGTTTCAGAACAAAAAGGGACAGATTAGTTGTTTTTGGGGGAACATGATAGAATGGGAGAATCATGAGCTTACCTTGTTCCATGCATACATAAAGGCAACAGCTGCATTTGTGTGACTAACTCTTACATACAACCTAAAGACCGGCAGAACAGATCATTTACAGATAATTAGAGAAAGGAGACTTCATTTAAAAGAGTAGGAGGGGCAGAGACCTGGTTGAGAACCAGACTCCAGGTGAACTAACCATAAATGGGAAGGACATCACAAGCATGAAGAAGGGAGAGGAGAGGCTCAGACTCCAAACCAGGGACCCCCAGCACTGGGAGCTTGACTGGGAAGCTGTATACCTGGCTTAAAAATTAATAGGGCTTAACTTAGAGAGCTTGAAAATTCAGTGAGCTTAACTCCAGGAAAACCAAAAAGTGATAAGAAATAAATTTCTTGCTTTTACAGAGACAGTAATTTAAGTAACTTAAGGTTTTCAGGAACTTTCGTTTGGAAGAAAACCCCTAGTGGGTAACATTTCTCTTTTATTCTACCAGCCTAGATAGCTGTACCTAAAGGGGCTAGAAAAATAAGAGCAAACAAATTCCAATGTCAGTAGAAGGAAAGAAATAATAAATGTCAGAGTGGAAATAAAGGAAATAGAGATTAAAAAATAGAAGGGGGGACCTAGTTAGTCAAGCAGCCAACTCTTTTGGTGGGCTCAGGTCATGAACTCAGGGTGGTGAGATGAAGCCCCGAGTCAAGTTCCATATAGTGGAAGTCTCCTTGAGATTCTCTCTTCCTTTCTTCTGCCTATCCTCCTGCTTGTGTGCCTCTCTAAATAAATAAATAAATCTTAAAAAAAATTGAAAAGATCAGTGAAACTGAGAATTGGTTCTCTGAAAAGCAAGCAAAATTAATAAACTTTTAGCCAGGCTCATCAAGCAAAAAGGAGAAAGGATTCAAGTAATTAGAAATGGAGGAGGAAAAAAAAACCCCAACAAAACCTGACACAACAGAAATACAAAGAATTTTTTTTTTTTTTTTTTTTTTTTTTTTTTTTTTTTAGAGAGAGTGCATGTGAGTGGGGTTGGGAAGAGGGGTGGAGGGAAAGAGACTTATTCATAAAAACAATGAGATCATCAGTGACAACGTGGATGGTATTATGCTATGTGGAATAAGCCAGATCTCGAAATGGAAATACCATAGGATTTCCCTTATATGTGGAATGTCAAAAATAAATGAACAAAAAGCAAACCGACTCTTAAGTACGGAGAATTGGGGGTTTTGAAAGGGAGATCCATGATAGGACAGGCAAAATAGATGAAAAATATTAAGAAGTACAAACTTCTAGTTATAACACAAGTCATGGAGATAGAAAGTACAGCATAGTGACTATAATCAGTAATACCATAAATAACACTGTGTGGTGACAGATGGTGAGTATAATTACCATGGCAAACCTTGAGTAATGCATAGGATTATGGAACCAATATGTTGTACAACTGAATTTCTGAATAGCAATTGTATGTCAATTACATGTCTGTAATTAAAAAAATTATGGAAAAAGGAGGACCCAACCTTCTATTTAAGTGACAACACTTGAGAAACAAGTTAAAAAATGAGTAAAAAACAAAACAGAAAAAAGGATAGTTGAATGGACAGTATTAGATATTTTCTGTAGCTTTCACAGAGTTAACATAATTAGAAACAGATGCACAACTAATTGTGGTTATAACTTAACTAAATAAGATGTGTAATTGAGGTGGACATTATGAGTAGAAAAGAGCTTAGGGTGTGAGGGGCCCTATCTTCTTGAATGAGGTCATCTGAACTAGGCCTTGGATGATAGAATTTTTTATAGCTGCTGAGGTAGGGAAGGGTCTGAGACCCAGGAGTCTCTGAGGCCTGGGCAAAGAAAGGCCTGGGACAGAAATGTGACAGGTTTTGGAGTGGTGACTTGTAGGGATGTAATTGGCAAGTTCATTTAAGGATAGATAGCTCCTTGTCATGCTTATTATGTCACTTGACCTATAAACAGTCCTGTAGATCCACTTCCAGATCACCTCAATATATAAGAAATATTTCATTAAAAAGAGTCAGGTAAATTTTATGGTTTCTCAATTCAGTGTAACCAGTAACAGTCTTGGGCTTGCAATAGGAATCTTATGTGGCTGTTGGGGACAATCTTGTGGGAGTACTCCCATAAACTTTAGGTTTTTTAATACTACCTTTGAGTAGATAGTGTCAGATTCATTTGAATTCTTGGACACTACTAGTATCAGAGAATTGTCTGGTATTTTGTGTGGGAGAACCCCACCTCCATTTTGGAATTGGGCCCTATGTTGAAATTTTCTAAGATGGTCCTGACTTGCAGTATCTTTCAGTTTTGAAGAGAAAGGATAAATGTGGGATAGGATAAGAAACCATTGATCCCTGGGTGGCTACCTATTCAGCTGTCATATGAAATAGCAGCTGTTCTATAGTTAACTAAAGCTTAAAGTTACCAACGGAATTTTGAAATGGTGGTAGACCTGAATCTTGAGGGATTGGCTCATTGTAATTATATGGAAATGCAAAATAAAAACCTGGCTACATACAGAATTCCCTGGGTATTTTTACCTGAAAAAAGCCAAAGTAAAGATAAAATACTAGGTTGGGCCTTGATGCTAAACCAGGCTTGGATTTAGGTTGATTTGAGCTTTGGGATTAGTCTCAGAGCCACCTAGAAAGAAAAAAAATACGCAGGGGCTACAGAAAATACATTTTGGTTACCAAGAAAGTAGTTAATGTAGAGAGAGAGCAAAACAAATATTGTGTGAAGGAACTGGCACATTTTGTGGATCAGTATTAATTAGGTTTTTTAATAACTTTAGTAAAATGGGCTGTGAGAATAACCGGCTTGGGAGTAAATCATTAAGTAAACCAGAGAGTAAACCAGTCTTTGGTTTTCAGTGATGCAGAGTAGAACAGTGTGTTTGAATTAATGCAAGACTGGCAGCTTACTGTTGAACAACCATAGGTAGCTGTGTGTGATACAGAACCCCAAGTTATTCCCAAGGAAGCAGCCAGCCTGGTAGATTAAATAAATGCCACTGGGGCACCTGGGTGGCTCAATGGGTTAAGCCTCTGCCTTCAGCTCAGGTCATGATCTCAGGGTCCTGGAATCAAGCCCCGCATCGGGCTCTCTGCTCAGCATGGAGCCTACTTCCCCCTCTCTCTCTGCCTCTCTGCCTACTTGTGGTCTCTGTCTGTCAAATAAATAAATAAAATCTTTAAAAAAGAAAGAAAGAAAGAAAGAAAGAAAGAAAGGTCACTGTCATGTGATTTTATCCTGAGAATGGGGACTGCTCAACTGCCCCTGTGAATTCCAAATGGGACACCCCAAATGAAGCAGTTGATGTGATTTATATGCAAGCCATGTGGGATTGGCTTTAAAAACTAGGATATTCAGGAGCCGAATATGTACATTACCCAGGTTACCCTCAGTGCTGTGATTAAGAGGTCTCCTTGTTGTATGGGTACTGCATGTAACCTTAACTGCTGTAAAGTCAAATGACAGTTTGAGAGACCTTACCAGATTTCCTATTTCAGTTTTCTCATACAGGTTTTATTGATAGCAAGAACATTAAAATAATTAAGAAAATGGGGAGGGACAAAGGAGAGAGAGTTCAAGGGCTTGGCCTAACAGAGTGGAAGTCTTAAGATGGTTATTAAAAAATAGGATGAGTGAAGTGGGCACATTAATGGAATTGGCACAAAGCCAAAGTACCAGAGATTTTTGTGAACCAATAGGATCCCTGTTAGTCAAAAAATATTAAAGGGCAAAAGCAAGTCTGCTCTATTTACCCCAGTTTAGAAAGGGAATTTAAAAAGCCGTAAAGCAAGCATTACAATGAAACATCTGACCATGATCTTCTAGGGTGATGCCTAGGAAGATTAATCAAGGTAAAGATGGGCGTAGTAGGCAGAGTCTGCTGATGCTACCCCCTGGTGGGGTCTCAAGATCATTTGCCTATGTGTGAGTAAAATGGGCAAGAGGAGAAGAATAGACTTTTCTGGACTCCTTGCTGATACCGGAATCCAGTGCACTATGATTCCAAAACCAGCTGGTGTAGTTTTTATTGTGGGTTTAGGTTTGATTAGGAGTTATGGAAATGTAGTGGTGAATGGGATTCACGTGAGAGGTTTGGGGTTTTTGAATAGATTTTGTGTGTTGGTTGCCTTTATATTTTTTGAGATGGATATTATTTCTGATTGTGGATTGCTTCGTCTACCTCATATCATGAAGTAGAAGTCATGTAGGCCTACCTTTAGGCCATTTTTATTTGAGCACGCTCACTGAGAACTACCAGAACCTTCTGAGCCTACATGGGTGAGTAACTTAAAGCAGTATAGAATACATGGTGTACAAAAACAGATGACTACTTTAATTAAGGACATGCCTGATGATCGAATGCTGGTGCCAGTGAATTTGCTTTACAGTAGCCTTGTGTGTCCTGTTTAAAAGGTGGGGAATTTAAAGTTGTACTGCCTATAGTTTCAGTAGTTCCAGACATGGTTTCAGACATACAAAAGTCACAGCAGGATAAAGAAGGCTGGTATTCAGTGATTGCCCTTGCTTGGAAAAGACCCAGCTACACTTTAACTTCACATTGAAAGGATCCCAATTTATTATAACTGTGTTGCTACAAAGTTATCTAAACTCATTGGTTTATTCTGGTCAGTTAGGTAGGAAAAATTTGGTCTTTATCAGGTTTTAAGTGTAATGATACACTATATTGATAATACTATGATAACAAACTGTGGAGCACAGTACTACTAATTTTAATGTGATGGTAATACATATGACTATCTGGGGCTGCTTAATAAGTCCAGCAAAGGACCAAGTGTGTTGCAAGACACTGAAATTCTTAGGAATGGGCACAGTCCACTTGGGATATTTCACAAGTTACTAAAAATAAAGTGGTGTAATGGGACACCCCTAAGACCAAAGAAGAGGCCCTGCATTTGGTTGGTTTATTTGGATTTTGGAGACTGCATATTCCACTTTTGGGAATATTGGTAGATTCTATCTGTAAGATTACCCTAATGAAAACTCAAAGAGCTTTATACTCTATCTTCTTGCCAGCAGTATATATATATGAAGTCCCACTTCTCCACATTCTCTGTAAAATATTTCTTACTGTCTGTTTTTCGTCATCCTAGAGGGGATGAAGTGGCATTTCACTGGCTTTGATTTACTTTTTTGTGAGAAGTATGTTCACATCTTCCACACACCTATTGACCACTTATATATCTTGTTGGAAAAAAAATAATCTTTGCTCATTAAATAATTCTTTTGTCGAGATACAAGTCCCTTATCAGGTATAGGACTTTCAAATATTTTCTGCCATTTTGTGGTTGTCTCTTCACTTTCTTGGTAGCATGCATTGAAGCAAAAATTTTAATGTTGACCAAGTCCAATTTATTTTTCTTTTGTTGTTTATACTCTTTGTTGTCAGAGCAAGTTACATTTTCAATTTGATATGAATTACAGAAAAATTTAGGAAGCAATTTTTTTGAGATTTAGCGGATACTACTATGTGAAAAAATAAAAGAAAGTCATTTCTACTTTCTCTTAATTACAAAATTTATTTTATTTGGGCTTTAAGTGATACTGATGCTTAAAAATACATTTGATATATTAAAAAAACAATATTGAAGCTAATACTGATTATTCTAGGTTCTTCTCTAAACCGTAAGATGTATAATTTTATATTCTACATGATTTCAATTATTTTATTTCTTAAAAATAAGTTTATTTCAGTAGTTCTCTATTTTTGTGTCTCTTCAAGTAGTGTCAGAGCATTCCTCAGTTAGGCACTTAGATTGTTCCGTTTGAACCACTACAAGTATTTTTGCAAAATTTCATTATCTTTGCTTTTTGGAAGTGGGTAGCTTTTAGGTAATATATGGTATGTTATGTATACAGTGTGTGTGTGTCTGTATATGTATGTATTTATATATATATATATATATATATATATATACACACTTAAGTGTGATGTATAGAGACTGGGTGTGTGTATCAGCCAGGGCAAAGGCTGGGAGACAAATGTGATTAAGTTTTAGTGAATGGTGAGTTGTAGGGATGTAATTGGCAGGTTTAATTAAGGATGGATAGCCCTTTGTCATGCTTACTTTGTCACTTGATGTATAAACAGGCCTGTAGATCCACTTCTATATAGTCAAAAACTGTGCCTATCATTATCACATACTACAGTGTAATACTGAAATTATTGTGCCTACTTACATCAAATAAAACTGAAGCATGGTTAGTAGACCCATATAGTCATCTAATTTATTCTACTTCTCTTATTGAAATTGCACAAAAGAAATGGCCAAATAAAGAACTCATCTGTAAAACTGCCAGTAAAGTCTTATTAGTTCATTCATTCCATGGACACTTCTTGTAGTTTTTTTGTTTGTCTGTTTTTTTTTTTTTTTTTTTTTTAAATTTACTTGACAGAGAGGGAGATCACAAGTAGGCAGAGAGGCAGGCAAGAGAGAGCGAGAGAGAAGCAGGCTCCCTGCTGAGCAGAGAGCCCAATATGGGGCTGGATCCCAGGACCCTGGGATCATAACTCGAGCTGAAGGCAGGGGCTTAACCCACTGAGCCACCCAGGCGTCTCCGCATCTTATAGTTTTATGATGACTATGTCATTATTATTAAAACACATTTGTCTTGGTATCCAGAAGTGCTGTACAAACATTTTGTTCTACCTTTATTTAGCCTTGTATTGGCTCTCCTGGTATACCCTAAGTCTCCTTCCTTGCAAAGCCCTTATATTAAAATTTTTGTCCTTATTTTATTTGGTGGCATATAATTTTTTTCTAAATTACCTTAAAACTTGGGGTTTTAAAAGAATAAAATATATTTAATCCTAATATAATTTTATAGCTGAGTGTCAAATTTAGAACCCCCAAAAACCTGTTTATGTCAAAAATATAATCTTTTATTCTAGGCTGAGAATTTTTTTCTTTTTTTCTAAAGCTGAGAAAGGTCTTGAACAATATTCAAGTGTGGGTTGTCTTTTTAATTTAAGAATCTAGCAGGACTTAAGACAGCTGATGAAAGAACTCAGAACAATAATTTTTTAACATTTTAATTCCTTTCTTTTTGTCCTAAAATTCTCAAATCAAATAATAGTTCCTATAGTGAGCTTTTGTATTTCTTTTCCTTGCTGCTGATGATAATGAATATGATGCACTGAATGATTAAGGTAAATTAAGAGCTCTGTAATAATGTACTCTTTTTGCACACATTTCTTTTTTTTTTTTTTAAATGACATTACGTCCAATATTATTTAATCTTGGTGAAGATTTTTGCCTTCTTTGAGTAATATAATTATTCCCAATTCTGGAATCCAAGAGATTTTACATTCTTCTTAAGGTTAACCTTAAAATCGACATAATAGATAAACATTATTCTTTAATTTCAGTTGTCTGTAAGCTGTTTATCAACTGTGTGAAAGCTGATGATGGTTATGCTAATGAATACATTGGATGAAAATGGGTTTTATTGTATGTGAATGGAAAATAAAATAGTTTTTATAATTGTTCATATGTATATTCATATGTAAGATAGCAGTTCATATGTACATGTTCTTTTTTGAAAGCCAAGATATTTGCATGTATGAAAATCTGGCCTCTAGTTATTGTTAGGAAATATAAAATGGTATCCAGATTATTTCCTATTATTTGGTTGAAATAATAACATAAGTTGAAAAAAAAGTAACACATTATTATGCAAAAGAAAAAAATTGTTCTGATAAAATTATAAATTTTAAATACTCAGGAACTTCTAAGGCTTAATTTACTTCACTTATATAACAAATAATAAATATGGTTTATTAGATTGCATAATATGACATTTTCATTTGAACATTAAATATATTCAGAATTATACAATAAATCTTTGTTTTTTGTTTTTTGGTAAGGCAGCTAGGGACTAGAGTTGACATCAAAATATTGGGATGTAGTTCTCATTTGTCTTCCAAGAAATAAAACAGTTTTGAGGTATCATTTCCATTCAAAGAAACCATTGAACTGTTGAAAAATCAGTAATTAAAAAAAATATTTTATTTGTTTATTTGCAAGTGAGAGAGAGAGAGAGAGTACACAAGCAGGGGCAGAGGCAGAGGCAGAGGGAGAAGCAGATTCTTCTGAGCAAGGAGCCCAATGCAGGACTCTATTCCAGGACCCTGAGATCATGACCTGTGCTGAAGGCAGACGCTCAACTGACTGAGCCAGGTGTCTTAAAAAATCAGTAATTCTTTTTAGATCTGTCAGAAGATTGAGGTAACAGGGCAAGGCATGGACCTTAAAAATGGAGAGAGCAGGGCGCCTGACTGGCTGTTTGTAGATCATGTGACTCTTATTCTCAGGGTTGTGAGTGTGACCCTCACTTTACAGATAGAGTTTACTCAAAAAAACAAAATGTTGAGACAAGTGAACACAGAGAATCACAGAATAGTAAGAACAGAATTCCAGGACCTATAAGCCTGTTATAGAGGCAGTTCCTCTAAATAGGTCCTAAGTAGGACCACTTGAACTGTGATTCACTAATTGTAAAACATGGATGAGCTTGAGAGTTAAACATTCTGGAGATCCAGTTTTGGGAGGGTTGTAAATGAAGTTTACCTCTACGAGCCTCACTATGTCTCTATGTGAAGATTGAGAAAAATGTGTTGGGGTTTCTAAGACAATAATAGGGAAAAGTAATCATTATAAAATGAACTCATAATATTCTGATCCCCTTAATAAGAGCCTGCCCTAAAGAGAAAAACTATACTGTAATGGCCAACTTATTGAGTTTTACTAGAGACTAATCCCTTGGGAGAAGGGAAATAATCAAATCCAGCTCTCTTTATCTTCCCTGTCACACCTAATATCAAAAAAAAAAAAAAAAAAAAAAAAAAGAGAGAGAGAGAGAGAGAGAGAGAGAAAGGAGAGGGAGAGAGGTGGAGAATGATGGAGGAAGGAAGAAAGGTTATGATCAATTTGCTAAGAATTATGGAAAAATGGACATTTGTAAGAACACATGAGTTAGGGAAGCAGAGAGATGGAGCCCCAAGTAGGAATTAGAAGGAAATGGTAGAAATTGAAAACATTTCAGAGAAATGTAATAAAGGTTGCCTTAGTGAGCTCATAAGTGCATTGGCTATGGTCAAAGGAAGAATCAGTTAACTTGAAAATACGTGAATGGAAGCATTCCATTTCTAAAAGAAGAAAGAAAAAAAGAATACCCCCCCAAAATAGAATATTCAAGAGATGTGATTTAATGTGTAATAAGAATATCAATGGATGAAGAAAAAGAGAAAGAGAAGAAATATTTGAAGTACTTGTGACTGGTGAGTTTCACAGAATTACTAACAGACTCCAAAACACAGATCAATGAAGCCCAGGAAACATTAAAAAGGACACATTCCTAAAAACTGTACTTAGGCATATCATATTTAACATCAAAAAATTGAAGGCAACAAGAAAATCTGGAAAGAAGGCAAAAGAAAAAAGCGCTTTACTCAAAGAGGAGTAATGAAATTCATTACTTTGGACTCCCCTTGAGAAACCATTTCACTGAGAGAGTACAGTGAGATATTTGAAGCATTTGAGGGTAAAACAAAACAAAATTATCCTTCATAAAACAGAACCAATGAAGACATTTTCAGAAAAGTAAACATTGAGAAAATCTGTTGCTACTTTGCAAAAAATGTGAAAAGAAGTTCTTTAGAAAGAAGGAATGTGATATAATTCAGAAGCTTGGATCTGAAGAAAGGACTGTTAAGGAAGGAATAAATGAAGGTAAACAAGATCTTTTATCTT
This sequence comes from Eira barbara, assembly GCA_020311275.1. Classification (NCBI taxonomy): domain Eukaryota; kingdom Metazoa; phylum Chordata; class Mammalia; order Carnivora; family Mustelidae; genus Eira; species Eira barbara. The sequence goes on along the minus strand of JAHRIG010009241.1, from coordinate 1,144,383 downwards.
TCTTAAACTTAGTGGTTCTAATAGATAGAATTCAGAAGGAATTAGGTGGAATTCTCTGTCGTAAGGTATGTATCTTACCTGTGAAGCAGTAAATTATGATGTTATATAAAAATAGAGTTACAGGGGTGCCTGGGTGGCTCAGTGGGTTAAAGCCTCTGCCTTTGGCTCAGGTCATGATCCCAGGATCCTGGGATCAAGACCCGCCTCAGGCTCTCTGCTCAGCAGGGAACCTGCTTCCTCCTCTCTCTCTGCCTGCCTCTCTGCCTACTTGTGCTCTCTCTCTGTCAAATAAATAAAATCTTAAAAAAAAAAAAAAAGATAACAGGGTCATTACTCTAAGACATATTAGTCCTTAATAAACGTGTTTATCTTACAAAGCCTGGAGATGCATGAGGCAAAAAGTATGCATAAGAAATAGATTAATCCATTGTTTTAGATGGTGACTTTAGTGTTTTCCAGCAGTAGTTGACAGATCTAGTTGCACAAGTTTGAACTATTTGTCAATTTGATGTAACTGACAATATCTTATCCAAGAGCAGCAGCAGAATACATATTCTCAAATTCACATGGAATGTTCACAAAAATAGATCAAATTATGGGCCCTAATATAGACTTCCACAAAATTTTTTTAAAGGAATAGAAATTATACAGAGCATATCCCAACAACACAGTAGACTTAAACTAGAAATCAGTAACAGAATTGGAAAATTCCAGTAAAGTTGGAGCTCAGATACACAAGTCTAGATAACCGATGGGTCAGAGAAGTCTCATGACAAGGGAAGGAAAACATTTAGAACTAAATAAAAATGAAAAGACAGCTTACCAGATTTTGTAGATACAGTGAAAACAGTGCTTATGGGAAAATTTATAGCACTGAATGTATATATTAGAAAAAGATGTGAAATTAGCAAACTAACCCTCCATATGGAAAAGAAGAGAAAATTAAATCAGAAGAAAAAATTAATAAAAACTGAAGTGGAAAATAACAGCACTGAAAATAAACGGTACTGTAAAAATAATGCACTGAAATTCTCAATATTGATATTATCAATATAGAATATCAGTTATACCAAAAATATCCATGAAATTGAAAACTCTAACCCAGTGAATCAAGGAAAAAAGAGGAAAAACACGATTACTAATGTCAGTAATAAAGAAGAGCCATACTACTATTCTTCTAGACAGTAAAAGGATAATAAAGGAATATTAGGAACCACTCCATACAGATTTGATAATGTAGGTGAAATGGACCAATTCCTTGAAAGACAGTCTATTAAATCTCACAGGAGAAATACATAATCTGAATAGTTTTGTATCCAGTAAACTGATCAATAATTAATAACCTTCCAAAATACAAAGCATCAGGCCCAGCTGAATTTCCTGGTAGTGAATTCTACCAAATATTTAATGTAGAAATTATACCCATCCTCTACAGTCTCTTCTAGAAAATAGAACTAATATTTCTTAACTCATTCTCTAAGGCCAGCACTATTCTAATATCACTACTACACATGAAGTCACAAGAAAACTGCAGATCAGTGTATCTGATAAATATGGATAGAGGAGTCCAAAACAAAATATTAATGATTTGAATCCACCAATATTTTTTTAAAGATTATTATCACCAATATGTTTTTAAAAATAATAAATCATGACATGGAAATTTGTTCTAGGTTTGTAGGAGTGTTTAAGTATTCAAAAAATCAGTTACCATAAACAATGACATTAAAGAAAAAGAAAAATCATGACTATAATAGTTGAAGGAAAAGCATTTGACAAAATCCAACATCCAACCATGATGAAAATGCTAAGTAAACCAGGAGTAAAAGGGAACTTCTCAACTTAACATAAACCATCTACAAAAATACTAAAAGTAAGATCAGGTATAAGGCAAGCATGTTTGCTCTTACCATGTATGTTCAACCTTGCACTGATAGACATCCTAGCTAATGTAAATTAGCAAGAAAACGTAAATAAACATAAAGATAAGAAAGAAGGAAATAAAACTGCGTTTTTAGTATATATCATGTTATCAAATGTGGAAAATTCCACGGAATCACCCACATACCTACCTACTTCCTGCCTGCCTGCCTTCTTTCTTTCCTTCCTTCCTTCAAGATTTTATTTATTTGATAGAGAGCACAAATAGGCAGGGCGCGGGGGGTGGGGGGGGGTAAGCTCCCTGCTGAGCAGAGAGCGCGATGCGGGGCTCGATCCCAGCACCCTGAGATCACGACCTGAGCCAAAGGTAGAGGCTTAACCCACTGAGCCCACCCAGGTGCTCTGTGATGCTTTTCTATATGCCAGGATTTAACAATTGGAATTTGAAATTAAAAACACTTTATATTATTTTAAAAAATGAAATTGGGGAGATGCCTGGGTGGCTCAGTTGGTTCAGTGTCTGACTCTTGATTTCGGCTCAGGTCATGATCTCAGGTCATGATCTCAGGATTGTGGGCGATTGAGCGTGTGTTGGGCTCTGTGGTCAGCATGGAGTCTGCTTGGGATTCTTTCTCTCCTCACTCTCTCACTCTCTCACTACCCTCCTCTCTTTTCCTCTACATAAAGTCTTTAAAAAATGAAATAGATATAAATGTAGCAAAATATACAAAAGATGTCCTTTGAATAGATAAATTGGCACATTGGCACATGGCAGTGTTATAAAATATAAGATATAAATGAGATATTAATACATCAATATATAACATATTAATAATATATATTATATATCTTAATATATAATATAATAACATAAGATATAAATGAGATATTAATCCATGAAAAACACGGTGGAGGCTTAAATATTGCTGAGTGAAATAAACCATTTCAAAAAGCTTTCAAAACATAGTATATTATTTTAACATATGCAGTTCCTTGGGATTACAGAACTTTAAAAACAGTTAAACGATCAGTGATTTACACAGGTTCAGGAAGAAGAGGAAGATGATTTAACAGGGGATGTTTAGGACAGTAAAACTGTGTGTGATGCTTTGGTTATGGTTCTATTACATTATGCATCAACAACTCGAAATGTACAACACAAACAATGAAATCTAATGTAAACTATGGGCTTTTAAAATAATAATGTATCAATATCACTTGCTCATTAATTTTAATAAATGGAAAACACTGATGAAAAATGTTAGTAATACGGGAACTGTGCGAAAGTCTATCAATATTAAAAAATATTTAAACATATTGGGATAAATACTAGACTTGAGTAATATACATCTTTTGTACTTCCATAACAAAACATTAAGGTTTTGTAATTATTTATTTTTAAAATTGTGCATAACAACACTGAGGAATATGGAATATTGAGGAAGAGGTCTAAGAAGTGAATATAATAATGATGAGTTCCAAAGTAATTACTATTTAATTACGTGAAGTGGGCAAGGTGTTACAGATGGGAAGGTTAGCACATACTAAAGCTGAAGACAAGGGAAATAATGGTTAGGTAATAACACTGAATTCCATTTGAAACTGTTTCAGAATAAATAAAGCAGAGGGAGTTTGCGGCACTTTAAAGGAATTGAGAATTAAGCTTGTAGTGTCAGTGAGATCCAGATGTCTTCACTGAAAAGAAGGCTTAGTCCTCAATCTGTAAAGGAGAGTTTTTAAGGAGGGACAATAATAGTGTATGTTCAAATAGTTTTGTTCTTTTGATTTTGCTCTTCTTTCTTCCAAAACTTGAAGTTGCATAATTAGGAATCAAAAGAATTGAACAAAATAAACAAGTTAGTACATTATTAAAATGTCAGCAAACTAAGGATTTTGAACTTGCTTAGTCTTCCTCTGTACCATTTATTTTGTCTTGCCATTGAGGGGAACCATATATTTAAAATAGAGAAAGCTTCGTTTTATTTGTATCAGCAGGACTTGGATTTATGAAATGACCAAGTGACATGATAGATGTCATTGTCACTAAAGGAAAACTTTATTGCTATATTTCATGAGAGGAGGGTAGCCCATACAGGGGCACAAGAGAAAGAACTACTGTAGGCCAGGAGACAAAAAGGAATGAAAGGAACCCTAAATCAGAGCCTGAATTTGGGTCCCAAAGAGAGGCAAAGTATTTCGAAGTAATTATTTTAGCATGCTTTGAGTTACAGTAGTGGTCTCTAGTTTTATGGTCCTTGAAGTGATTTAGGGCAGGAGAAACTTTGGCTTAGTCTGTAAGAGTTAGATAAAGGAAGTACTGAGAATGGGATTTGTTGATTTGGTCATGAAAAGCTTGCTGTTGGTGGAATCCTTTGCTATCTCAAGGAATGAGGGTGCTGGAAAGTCTTTAACTGTTCAGAAATATTTTTTAAGGTGCCAAGACATCATAAAATACAGAGAATGTAAAAAAACATTAATATGACCTTCTAGAGGTATGCACTTTCATTACCTAACACTTCTCTTGCACAACTTTAATTGTATTAATTAGAGAATGAATTTGGCAGTTATTTGAAAAGAGTGATAATGACAGTTAAATTAAGGTTTAAGTTCTTTTCCATTATTTTTAAATTATATTTTCTTGTTAACTTTATTTCTATCTAAGGAGAAATTGCTAGAGGTTTTTTTTACATAATGGTATAGCATGTAGTTGGAATGAATAATTAATTATTTTACATTATAAAAAATGCTCAATTACATTACAGGGATTCATGTACAGTATATTGTGGTTCACACATCACATTATAATGTAATCATATGCTTAGGGAATTTGCAAATTGATGCTATTCAGTATAATAATTATTAATATCTTTTTACCTTTTACCATTCCAATACTCAACATCTACTTTCATTCATCATTAACTACTTTTAGGTTAATCACAAGTTTTCTCCAGAATCATGCTGTTCAGTACAACTGTTGGCTCTTTGAATGTGGCAAATTAAACTTGTTAAAATTAAGTAAAATTTAAGATTTTTTCCTTCATCCCTGCAGTCACATGTTAAGTGCTCAATACCTTCATATGGCTACAGCCTAATGAGTTTGTAGGGCATTTTCTTCATTATAGAAAGTTCGAAAGCTCTGACAGCTCTTTTGTTTTATAAAATTTAATATACTTAAAAGCTCTTACTGCTGAGATATTTGCAGATTAAATAATATAATTAGAGTTCAAAAACTGGAGAGAAGGAATAAAATATTATGGAGGAAATAGAGTTTGTCATAAATTCATAATTGGTTAATACGCTAGGTTTAATTTTTCTCTTCCTCTCATTATTCGAAAACTGCCAGTGTCTTTGAAAGTACCTTAAGAAAAACCATAATAAACATTAAGTAGGAATAAAGTTCTCACCAGCATTTAGAGGTATTTGTATTTATCTGTAGGCAGATGAAATCCCACTCCACATGACCTGGTTCCTATAGTGTGGGAAGTTTTAATTATGCCTTGAGACTTTCCTGCTGTTGGTGGGTATTAAGGAGGGCACAGATTGCACGGAGCACTGGGTGTTACATGCAAACAATGAATCATGGAACCCTACATCAAAAACTAATGATGTACTGTACAGTGACTAAAATAACATAATGTGTAAAAAGGAAAAAAAAAAAAAAGACTTACCTGCAAGAGTATTGTTGGGTCCCCCAATAATGGGTCCATGATTAAAGGAGCAAGACTGATACAAAGCGAAGGTCAAGCAAAGCTTTATTTCACGCCAGCATTGAGAATCAAACCAACCATTCAGTGCTGCCTCTTACAGAGAGGGCAACCCCTCCCAGCCTTATAGATTAATTTTTATAGAGCAAAGGCCATGTGGTTGGGCCTGGCCACACACAGGTAGCCAATGAGATTGCAACACACAGAGAAAGCTACACAGTCATGCTAGGTCACACACCGGTGGCCAATTGAATTACAATTCACCCCATAGTAGCTATTTGAACTAGCCTATCACCTTGGTCAGATTTGGCGCTGAAAAGGCAGGGCCCACACTCCTTGGTAGCTAGGGAGACAGTATGCGCCCCCACTGATTTGGTGTCTCCATCTGACCCGACTCATCCCTGCATTTGGGCTGTTAGCTCCACCTGACCTGACCCACCCTTGTATTCGGGCTTTGTTACCTGGGACTGGTTTCCCAGACTTGCTTTTAAGTAAGTTCCCCAGCTTGGTGGGTGGGGGCTGGGGGGGCAAAGTCAGTTTAAGTTTTACTGCATAAACAACAAAATGGCTGTTCAACCGAGGTGGGGCCGCTCTGGCTAAATAGGCCCTTACAGTATATATAGATCAAGTTCTTTCCAGGTTTATTTTGTTCTATTTCAAAATAATGGCACAGATTAATTTTTGCTAAAAGTCGGAGTTGCCCTAATGGGTCTTATGGGTAGACTATAATAGACTATGATATATTAAAAACTACTGTTGCTGAGATTAATTTTTGGAAATTCAAATTAACATTTCGAATGAAGAGAAGTGTTTGCTTACTGAGTAATTGGTGTTTTAACCACCTACAGCTAGATCAGTCAACTTCTGTGTCTTGCTTTCCTCGTCCTTTTGGTGAATCATTTTAAGAGAGAAAGTGGGGTAAGAGTAAAGACAATCCTTGGCATGTTAGGCAAACATTGACAATAATAGATGGTCTGTTTGAAATTGGCACAAAAATTGTCTGTTAGTGCATCTTAACAAACGGACTTAGATTTATTTGTAAGTAGGCAGGTGATTATCATAGATAGTAATGGTAAAGAGTGTAAGGGCCTATTTAGCCAGAGCGTCCCCACCTCAGTTGAACAGCCATTTTGTTGTTTATGCAGTAAAACTTAAACTGACTTTGCCCCCCCAAGCCCCACCGCCCACCCCAGCAGGGGAGCTTACTTAAAAGCAAGTCCGGGAAACCAGTCCCAGGTAACAAAGCCCGAGTACAAGGGTGGGTCAGGTCAGGTGGAGCTAACAGCCCAAATGCAGGGATGAGTCCGGTCAGGTGGAGACACCAGATCAGTGGGGGTGCATACTGTCTCCCTAGCTACCAAGGAGTGTGGGCCCTGCCTTTTGGGTGCCAATTCTGACCAAGGTGATAGGCTAGTTCAAATAGCTACTATGGGGTGAATTATAATTCAATTGGCCACCCATGTGTGACTTAGCATGACTGCGCAGCTTTCTCTGTGTGTTGCAATCTCATTGGCCACCTGTGTGTGGCCAGGCCCAACCGCATGGCCTTTGCTCTATAAAAGTTAGTCTGTGAGGCTGGGAGGGGTGGCCTCTTTGTAACAGATGGCTCCAACCAGTCAGTTTGATTCTCGATGCTTGGTGCAAAATAAAGCTTTCCTTGACTTTTGCTTTGTTTCAGTCTCGTTCCTTTGATTACGGATCTAACAAAGAGCAAAGTATTTGAGGTTACACTTGAATTTAAAAATTAGCTTCACAGTAAACTGTGACATAGGGAAGGGGAAGAACAATCCCTCGTTAGTTGTTTTAGGGAGTTATGGTAAGATTGTAGCAGCTAAGTCAGTGATGAGTTACTGACAGGTTTTATAGGTATTCCTTATTCAGAAATAAATTGGGCTACGTATATTGATTTGAATTCTTACAGTCACAGAATAATGTCTGTAGATGAACATAATGGGTATCTTTTTATTTTACAGGGTTCTAAAGTCAAAACCTTGAGATTAATAATGGCAGGAAAATCTTCGCTTTTTAAAGTAATTCTCCTTGGAGATGGTGGAGTTGGGAAGAGCTCTCTAATGAACAGATATGTGACCAATAAGTTTGATACCCAGCTCTTCCATACAATAGGTGTGGAATTTTTAAATAAAGATTTGGAGGTGGACGGACATTTTGTCACTATGCAGATTTGGGACACAGCCGGTCAAGAGCGATTCAGAAGCCTGAGGACGCCATTTTACAGAGGTTCTGACTGTTGCCTGCTCACTTTCAGTGTCGATGATTCCCAGAGCTTCCAGAACTTGAGTAACTGGAAGAAAGAGTTCATATATTACGCAGATGTGAAGGAGCCCGAAAGCTTTCCTTTTGTGATTTTAGGCAACAAGATCGACATAAGTGAACGTCAAGTGTCCACAGAAGAAGCCCAAGCCTGGTGCAGGGACAACGGCGACTATCCTTACTTTGAAACAAGCGCAAAAGATGCCACAAATGTCGCAGCGGCCTTTGAGGAAGCGGTTCGAAGAGTGCTTGCTACTGAGGCTAGGTCAGATCACCTGATCCAGACAGACACGGTCAGTCTGCACCGAAAGCCCAAGCCTAGCTCGTCTTGCTGTTGACTGTTTAGAGAGGTTGCCTGTGTGATCTAACCAACTCACGCACATACACAGAAAAACACAGGGTGGAGAAGAGAATTAGCATTTGCAGCAATGGATCATCTACTCATAAAATTAAACTAACCATATTGCTGTTTTGTTATGGATGGGAGAAGGGACACATGCACTCAGGGAAGAATCAATTTACTCAGTAGTGGCACCGTACATTTATAAATTGTAATGGTTGTCTGTTAACATTTAATTTAAATATGTATGTTACAGAACTAATAATGAGATGGCCAATACTTTAATTATAATTAAAATAAAACTCCACATTATTCTTGAAGTTATAGCTGGACTACTTTTCTCTTTATAAATTGGAAAACTATATATTTAGGTTTCCCCCACTATCCAAAAGTAGAGTGTTACTCTGAAATCTTTCATAAGCCAAAATGGTGTAGTGCAAAGAAGCAATTATCAATTTATCTGGAAAACATTCTTTTTTTAGACTATTTATTTGACGGAGATCACAAGTAGGCAGAGAGGCAGGCAGAGAGAGAGAGGAAGGGAAGCAGGCTCCCTGCTGAGCAGAGAGCCGATGTGGGGCTCCATCCCAGGACCCTGACCAGGACCTAAGATGAAGGCTGAGGCTTAACCCACTGAGTCACCGAGGTGCCCCAAATTTTTTTTTAAAGGATTTTATGTATTTATTTGTCAGAGAGAGAGAGAGAGACTGAGCAAGCAGGAAGTGGGGCAGACAGAGGGAAGAACAGGCTCCCCGCAGAGCAAGGAGTCAGATGCGGGACTTGATCACAGAATTCTGGGATCATGACCTGCATTGAAGGCAGACACTCAACTGACAGCCACCCAGGTGCCCCTATATGGAAAACTTTTTGAGTATACTCAGACCAAAACAAATAACCTCTGTTAGGTTTTTCTGTCACCTTGGATATGTTTTGCTAACAAATGCCCAAAATAAATCAAGCTTAAGCACAGATGCTGACAGACACAGTTCAGAACTCACCTGGAGGCTGAGATGCTGAGTAGAGTTCCTGGAAATGATCTTGACAGTTGCACCCTCACTGCTTGAAATGTGTGTTTGCTTCTATAAGGGCTCACTACAAAATGTCCTGAGTGCTATTTTTGCTTTTTACCTGTTTTTTTTTTTAAAGCAAAAATCTGCTTTGGATTTGTTTTAGTTAGTAAACAAATATTAATGTAGGTCTTTTGTAAAAGCAAAGTTCTCTGTAATTAAGTCTGTTTCCTGATTTGCTCCTTTACTCCCTAATATTCATGTTTTGTTTCTTAAATTCCACATATGAGTGAAATCAGATGGTATTTGCCTTTCTCTGACTGACTTATTTTGCTAAGCATAATACTCTCTATCTCCAAATACACTGCTGTAAGTGGTAAGATTTCATTATTTTTTATGATTAATTATCCATTACACACACACACACACACACACACACACACACACACACACATCTTCTTTAACCATTCCTTTGTCAATGGACATTTGGTCTGTTTCCATAATTTGGCTAATGTTGATAATTCTGCTATAAACATTAGAAGTGTATCTTCCTCTTAGAATTGGTATTTTTGTACCCTTTGGGTAAACACCTAGTAGTGCAATTGCTGGGTCATAGGTTTCTTTGTCTTTTAAGACAGGGAGAGGACACCTGGATGGCTCAGTAGGTTAAGCATCTGCCTTTGGCTCAGTTCATGATTTTGGGGTCCTAAGAGCAGGGAGCCTGCTTCTCCCTCTTCTTCTGCTTTGTCACTTGTACTCTCTTGCTCGCTTTCTCTGTCAAATAAATAAATTTAAAATCTTTTTTAAAAGGTGGGGGGCAGGCAGGGGTAGACGAAGAGAGAGAGAATGTTAAGCAGGCTCTACACCCAGTACAGATCCTGACAGGGGTTCGATCTCAACTCTGAGATCATGACCTGAGTTGAAACCAAAAGCCAGACGCTCAGCCTACTGAGCTTCACACGCACCCCTTTAGGGTAGCTCTATTATTATCTTTTTGAGGAATCTCCATACTATTTTCCAGAGTGGCTATACCAGTTTACATTTCCACCAACAGTATTAACAGGTTCCCCTCTCTCCATATCCTTGTCAAAACCTGTTTTTCTTGTATTGTTAATTTTAGCTATTCTGACAGGTGGGTGGTGGTATCTCATTATAGTTTTGATTTGTATTTCTGTGATGCCAAGTGATGTTGAGCATCTTTTCATGTGTCTGTTAGCCATCTGGATGTCTTCTTTGGAAAAAGGTCAATTCATGTCTTCTGCCAATTTCTTAACTGGATTATTTAGTTTTGGGGTATTGTTTATAAGTTTCTAAGTTCTTTATAGTTTTGGATACTAACCTTTCATCAGGTATGTCGTTTGCAAATATTCTCTCCCATTTCATAGGTTGCTTTTAGTTTTCTTATTTCCTTCATTGTGCAGGAACATTCAGTTTGTTTCCTGGGGTCCTTGGTCTCTCATGGTTCATCTCCCTTTTTGATTTTTCCCTCTTCAAATTTCTCTCCCTCCCCTATAGTCCTCTGTGCCCTTACTTTGACACCCTTTTGAGTTGAGCATTTAGTCCATTTACATTTGATTACTTATAGATATGAATTTAGTGCCATGTATTACTTGTTTTGTTATTGTGCCTGGAGATTTTCTCTGTTCCTTTCTTGTGTTTCTCACTTTGGGTGTTTCTTACTATGCAGAGTCCCCTTTATTATTTCTTTTAGGGCTGGTTTAGTGGTCACAACCTACTTTAGTTCTCTTCATGGAAACTCTTTATCTGTCTTTCTATTCCAATGACAGCTTCGCTGGATATTCTTACTGTGTATTTTCCCCCTTCAACACAACAAATATATCATGCCACTCTTTTCTGGCTTGCCAAACTTCTGTTGAAAATTTTCCAGCTAGTCTTATGGGTCTTTTTTTGTCTCATCGCATTTACGATTTTTTTTTAAATCACTATATTTTACAGATTTAATTACAATGTGTCTTGGTGTTGGTCTGCTTTTCCTGATTTTGATAGAAGTTTCCCTGTGTCTCCTGGATCTAATGACTGTTTCCTTCCCCAGATTAAGGAACTTTCCACCTATTATTGCATCAAATAAAACTTCTTCCTCTTTTTCTCTCTTTTTTTTTGGGGGGGGGACTCCTAAGATACAAATATTATTATATTTGATGGAGTCATTGAGATCCTTAAGTCTATTTTCATGTTCCATAACCTTTTTTTCCCCTTTTGTCCAGCTTCATCAGTTTCTATTATCTATTTTGTCTATTGTATATTCATTCCTCTGTTTCTTCCATGCTCGTGCTCATTATATCCAACACACCACACACACACACACACACACACACACTCACCTGTACGTATGTTTTGAGTCTTGCTTATTGTATATTAATTTCTTTGTTACTTTTCAGCTTTTTCTCTGTAGTATGGGTCTCCCTGATGTCTTCCATGCTTTCTCAAGCTGAGCAGTATCTTCATGATTGCTGCTTTAAATTCTCCAGCAGGCATGTTACTTTTATCTGTTCTGCTTAGATATTTGGCCATAACTTTATCTTGCTCCTTCATCTGTGATGAATTCCTCAATCTTAGCATTTTTGTCTTCTTCTATGTGTTAGAAAAGTCTATTATGGCACTTGCTCCTGCAAGTAATGGCTTTATGAAGAGATCATGCAGTGCCCAGGGCCTAGTGCTTCAGAGAGTGTCTCCACTGGGTGTGTGTACTGTGCTATTGTGTTGTGGCTGCTCTATGCTTCAGGCCAGGTCTCTAGTGATGACCATTTGTAGTTCTTTCTTTTTGGAATGAATTCCTCCGTCTTCACATTTTGTCTAAGTCTCTGTCTTGTCTGTTAGAAAAGCCTGTTATATTTTCTGCTCCTGAGAACAATGGCTTTATGTAGAAGAGGTTTTACAGTGTCCAGGACTAGTGCTTCAAGGAGTGTTACTGGTGTGTGTTGCATGTACTCTGCTGCTGTGTCTTAGCTGCTCTATCCTTCAGACCAGTTGTTTGCTGAGGTGTTACATGCCTGCAGTGGAGAATGTTTGGATCTTAACCAGAGTATGCAAGTTTTAAGTAGGTGTGCTCTGGTCTGCTTGTTAAATGACATCTGGTGCTACTTCCACTAGAACTGAACCCTTGCAGAACTCTGTGGTTGGTATATGCAATGCGTACAAGGATTTTGGGCTGGTCTTTTAGGTAAGGAGCCTGGGGCATTAGGACTTAGGCACACTTTCCAGAGAAATGTAGTACCAGCAGAGCACAAGGGATCAGAACTTGGTAAGCAGGTCAGGCAGCCAGTGTTGGTGCTGTACTGTTTACTAAAGTTGGCTTTTGCTGAGAGACAGGGAGGAAAATTGTACCAGCCAGCTCCTTTGTCCCTGGACAGAGCTCTCTGTGTTTGCTGCTTTTAGAGAAGAACTTCTAGAAGAGTGAATAATTTCCCCTCACGTGTTCCAGGCATTTTTTGGATTGCTGTTTCCCCACTGTCTTTGGGGTGCTTGCCTGCCTGGGCAGCGCAGTGCAATTTGGGATCTATCCATGCCAAGCCTGTTGACTTTCAAACCCTAAACTTTAGGGACATGGTGTGGTAGGGTCTGCACTGATCTTCTGGGAGAGAGATGCAGATTTGATCAAAAAGAACAATTGTGCCAGAGCACAGGAGCATGGGATTTGGAGCAAAGCAGGCTAAAGAGCCAGAGTTTTGATTAGGTGCCCTCGGCAAGTAGTTCTGTTCCTATGCAGGAGGGATGAAGGAAGGAAATGGTGCCCATAGGTTCTTTTGTTCCCAGAGAGTCATCTCTGTGAAAGCCATGTCTCGTAGATGCATCCCAAAAAGAGCAAAAATTCTCTCCCCGTGTGCCTTAGGTGACCCTCAGATAATGCCATCTGCCTTGAGTTCCTTGCCTGCCTTCTCTCCAAGAGTAGGGCAGAACCTCAGGGATCTATCCTAGCCAAGACTATGGACCTCTAAAACTTCAGTCTTTGAGTCCTGCTGTTTGCAAAAACTCATGAAAATCTGCTTCTCTCGTTTGCCCACCCAATGGCTTTGGGAATGAGTTCTCCTTGTGAGTATCCCTTGTGAGTATCTCCACAACCATGGTTCCCTCCTCTCCATGGCACCCATAACCCATTTTGACCCTAAACCTCATCTCTCCCTTCCTACCTTCCTTAATGTGGCTTCTTCTCTCCGCCTTTTTGTGTAATTTGTCTGTCTGTTCACAGGCAGATACATTTTTAAATTATCAAAGAGAGCTCCACCTCTGAGCTTACATGACCTGAATGGATGCCTCTTTACATTTTGTACCATAGGTGCTTCATCCTAGACCCTATCCTGATGAAAGAACTGGAATGAAATGAAATGAAAGAATTGGTCTTCTGAAATTAGTGGATGAGTGCTGATGTAGAGAAGTGAGGAGGTGCTGTATAAGCAGAAAAGGGGGGACTTCCCATCTAGTGTGCTGTTTGCTCTGTGAAACTAGGGTTTAGAAGTTCAACAGAGGAAGAAAATTTTGGACTGATTCCCCAGGGGAACAATGGAGGAATACTGAGTAGCCAAGTTCTCAGCAATCAGCAAGAATTTTGTGTACTTTTCATTTGAAAATTATGAAGGTACAGAGAGGCTAAGTGCTTCTCCCCCTAGTGCACTGAACCAAGGTTGTGTTCAAACTCAACTATGAATCTTCCAACGGTTGTACAGAGTGGCCTTGAGTCCCAAAACTATGGTTCAAAAATAGGCTCTAAAACTTATTGGCTCAGTAACTTTACAAAAGGGGCTTATTGTATCCACATCTGTTTCCTGATTCCTGAAATAAGGGTGATGTTATAGGGTGGTGTTAGGACTGAATGGTTTAATCCATGTTAAGTAATTAGAACAAAATCTGACACACAATTATCCCTCTATGTCTACGGTTTACAATTTCGATCACAATTAGCATTAGAATCCAGGATTCTTGCCCTCCAATGACTGGGGCGGGGCAAATAATAAAATAATTTAATAATAATATATTATTATATATTATGTATGTTTTATATATATTATTTAATAGGAATAATAAAAATAAATTTATATTTAAAAATGTATTCTGTTTTGCTTGACTCTGAAGTATCATGTCCTCGTAATATTTCATCATTGAAATACCAACTTCCCATTCATTACATCATTGTATTTGGTCTTTTAAAATGTAACACAGCCTTAAAATAAAGAGATTCAGACTGCTTTAAGTGACAAAAAAAGCATTTAGCTGCAGTAGAAACCCAATATGACATCTAATTCTGTACTACCTGGCCTGAATAGAAGTAGAGGCTAAGTTAAAATGTTTAGTTAAAAAAAAAAAAGGTGGGGAAGCAACAATACCAAAAGACTTTTAGAAAGATTACTAATATTAATTTACTCCAGGAGTTCAACAATTTAAAGTTTTTGCAAGAATCCTTACCATGATTATAAGACATGAAAAGAGCTGGCAGAACAATTCAAATGAGGTGTGGGTAGAACTGATACCATTAAAGTTTTGACTAACATACTTGCCTTAAATTTAAAGATCATTAATATTTACTAAAGCAGGAAAAATGGACTTGAACAAGAACAAAGAATATGGGGAAAGAAGAGCAAGATGGGGGAGGGGGGAATGGGAGACCTAAATATCGTCAGGTCCCAAGAGTTCAGCTAGATAGTTATCAAACCATTCTGAACACCTACAAACTCAACAAGAGATCAAAGACAAGAAGAGCAGCAATTCTAGGAATGGAAAAGTGACTACTTTCTGGAAGGCAGGATGTGTGGAGAAGTGAATCCAAAGTGACATATGGGAAGATAGACTGCAGGGGGACGGGGTGGCTCCCAGCAAGTGGTAGAGCAGCAGAGCACAAAATTGGAACTTTTAGAAGTCTGCTTCACTGAGGGATGTGGCTCCAGAGGCTAAGCAGGGGGTGGGGCCCTTGTGAGGACAGTGTGGTCTCAGGACCCTCAGGTGCTCTCAGGATTTTCTCTTTATCACTGAGTCTTATAAGTTTTACTATTAAATGACGGGGTGTTGATGTATTTATATTGATTTTGAGGGGGGCATTCTCTGTGCCTCCTTGATTTTGATGCTTGTTCCCTTTGTCACATTAGGGAAATTCTCGACTATAATTCTCTCCAATATACCTTCTGCTCCTCTGTCTCTTTCTTCTTCTAGGATCTCAATTATTCTAATATTGTTTTGTCTTATGGTATCCCTTTCTCTCAAATTCTCCCTTTGTGTTCAACTAGTCATTTAGTCTCTCTTTTTCTCAGCTTCTTTATTCTCCACCATTTAGTCTTCTATATCACTAATTTTCTCTTCTGTCTCATTTATCCTAGCAGTAAGAGCCTCCATTATTTTTATCGCACCTCATTAATAGCTTTTTTGATTTCAAGTTGGTTAGATTTTAGTTCTTTTTTTCTCCAGAAAGAAATTTTATTTCTCCAGAAAGGGATTCTGTAGTATTTTCCATGCTCTTTCAAGCCCAGGTAGCACCTTGATAATCATCCTTCTGCACTCCACGTCTGACATCTTATTAATGTCCATATTGATTAGGTCCCTAGCCATCCTTGTTCTTTTTTTTTTTTTTTTTTTTGAGGTGAGTTTTCCTGCCTTGTCATTTTATCCAGATAAGAATAGATGAATGAAACAACAAAATACTAAAAGGTTAGCAATAACCCCAGGAAAATATACACTAGTCAAATTGGAATAGACCTGAAACTGGGGTGGGGGGGGAGAAGAAAGGAGAAAAGAAAAGAAAAAATAGGTGTATCTATCTATAAATCTATATGCGTGTTTGTGTGTGTATATATATGACTGGCGAATATAACAGAGCCACACACATGATTTTGGGTGTATTTTGGTCTGTTCAAAGAAACCATCTCCCAAATTTTTAAAGAAAGAAAACCTTACATATATACAAAAATAAGGGTAAAAATGATGAAGGTATGGAATATGATTGTAAAGATGAAAAATTTAAAAAGATTCTAAAAAAGCGATATAGAAGAGCAAATGATAGAGAATAAAGAAGCTGAGAAAAAGAGAGATAAACAACTACTGGACCACAAGGGGAGAATTCGAAAGATAAGTGATACTATAAGACAAAACAATATTAGAATAATTGGGATTTAGAAGAAGAAGAAAGAGAGAGGGGGGCAGAAGGAATATTGGAGCAAATTATAGCAAAGAATTTCCCTAAAGGGCAAAGGGAACAAACATCAAAATCCAGGAGGCACAGAGGACCCCCCTCAAAATCAATAAAAATAGATACACCCCATCATCTAATAGTAAAAGTTACAAGTCTCAGTGACAAAGAGAAAATCTTGAAAGCACCTCAGGAAAAGAGGGCTGTAACATACAATGGTAGAAATATTAGATTGGCAGCAGACCTATCCACAGAGACCCGGCAGACCAGAAAGGGCTGGCATGATATCTTCAGAGAAGTAAAAGAGAAAAATATGCAGCCAAGAATAGTATATCCAGCTAGGCTGTCATTGAAAATAGAAGGAGAGATAAAAAAATACCAGGACAAATAAAAACTAAAAGAATTTGGAAACATAAAACCAGCCCTATAAGAAATATTGAAAGGGGTCCTCTAAGCAAAGAGAGAGCCTAAAAGTAATAGACCAGAAAGGAACAGAGACAATATACAGTAACAGTCACATTACAATACATTGGCACTAAATTCCTGTCTTTCAATAGTTACCCTGAATGTAAATGGGCTAAATGCCCCAACCAAAGACAAAGGGTATCAGATGGATAAAAAAACAAGACCCATCAATATGCTGTCTGCAAGAAACTCATTTTAGATCCAAAGACACCTCCAGATTTAAAGTGAGGGGATGGAAAACAATTTACCATGCTAATGAACATCAAAATAAAGCTGGGGTGGCAACCCTTATATCAGATAAATTAGATTTTAAGCCGAAGACTACAAGAAGAGAGGAGGAAGGACACTATATCATACTTAAAGGGTCTGTCCAACAAAAGATCTAACAATTTTAAATATCTATGCTCTAACATGGGAGCAGCCAACTATATAAACCAACTAATAACAAAATCAAAGAAACACATTGACAATAATGCAATAATAGCAGGGAACTTTAACACCCCCCTCACTGAAATGGACAGATCACCCTAGCAAAGAGCAAAAGGAAATAAAGCCCTTAAATGACACGCTGGACCAGATGGACATCACAGATATATTCAGAACATTCCATCCAAAGCAACAGAATACACATTCTTCTCTAGTGCACATGGAACATTCTCCAGAATAGATCATGTCCTGGGTCACAGAACTTAACCATGAAAGGAAGTTAGAAAGAATTCAAATACATAGAGGTTAAAGAACTTAAGAATGAATGGGTCAATCAAGAAATTAAAGAAGAATTTTAAAAAATTCAAGGAAACAAATGAAAACGAAAACACAGCTGTTCAAAATCTTTGAGGCACAGCTAAGGTGGTCCTGAGAGGAAAGTATATAGCAACAGAAGCCTTCTCAAGAAACGAGAAAGGTCTCAAGTACACAACCTAACTCTACACCTAAAGGAGCTGGAGAAAGAACAGCAAAGAAAGCCTAAACCCAGCAGAAGAGAAATAATAAAGATCAGAGCAGAAATCAATGAAATAGAAACCAAAAGAATAGTAGAACAGGTCAATGAAACTAGTAGCTGGTTTTTTGAAAGAATTAATAAGATTGTTAAACTCCTGGTCAGACTTATCAAAAAAAAAAAAAAAAAAAGAACAAGGACCCAAACTAATAAAATCATGAATGAAAGAGGAGAGATCACAACCAACACCAAAGAAATACAAACAATTATAAGAACTTATTATGAGCAACTATACGCCAGCAAACTTGACAATCTGGAAGAAATGGATGCATTCCTAGAGACATTTAAACTAACACAACTGAACCAGGAAGAAATAGAAAACCTAAACAGACCCATAACCAATACGGAGATTGAAGCAGTCATCAAAAATCTCCAAACAAACAACAGCCCAGGGCCAGACGGCTTCCCAGGGGAATTGTACCAAACAGTTAAAGAAGAATTCCTATTCTCCTGAAACTGTTCCAAAAAATAGAAATGGAAGGAAAACTTCCAAACTCATTTTATGAGGCCAGCATCCTTGATCCCAAAACCAGACAAAGACCCCATCAAAAAAGAGAATTACAGGCCAATATCCTTGATGCACACAGATGTAAAAATTCTCACCAAATACTAGCCAATAGGACCCAATGGTACATTAAAAGGATTATTCACCACGACCAAGTGGGATTTATTCCAGGGCTGCAAGGTTGGTTCAACATCCATGAATCAATCAATGTGATACAATACATTATTAAAAGAAAAAACAAGAACCATACGATACTCTCAATAGATGCTGAAAAAGCATTTGAGAAACTACAGCATCCTTACTTGATTGAAACTCTTCAAAGTGTAGGGATGGAGGGCACATACCTCAATATCATCAAAGCCATCTATGAAATCATGCAAATATCATTCTCAATGGAGAAAAACTGAGAGAGGTCAGGAACATGGCAGGGATGTCCATTATCACCACTGCTATTCAACACAGTACTAGAATTCCTAGCCTCAGCAATCAGACAACAAAAAGAAATAAAAGGCAAAGAAGAAGTCAAACTATCACTCCTTGCAGATGATATGATACTTTATGTGGAAAACCCAAAAGACTACACTCCAAAACTGCTAGAACTCATATAGGAACTCACTAAAGTGTCAGAATATAAAATCTATGCACAGAAATCAGTTGCATTTCTATACACCAACACCAAAACAGAAGAAAGAGAAATTAAGGAGTCAATCCCATTTACAATTACACCCCAAGTCATAAAATAACCTAGGAATAAATCTAACCAAAGATACGAAGAATCTGTACTCAAAAAACTATCAAGTTCTCATGAAAGAAATTGAGGAAGACACAAAGAAATGGAAAAATGTTCCATGCTCATGGATTGGAAGAACAAATGCTGTGAAAATGTCTATGCTATCTAAAGCACCTACACGTTTAATGCAATCCCTATGAAAATACCATTGATTTTTTCAAAGAAGTGGAACAAATAATCCTAAAATTTATATGGAACCAGAAAAGACTTCGAATAGGCAGAGGAATATTGAAAAAGAAAGCCAAAGTTGGTGGCATCACTTCAAGCTCTATTACAAAGCTGTCATTATCAAGACAGTATGGTACTGGCATAATACCAGACATATATAGATCAATGGAACAGAACAGAGAGCCCAGAAATAAACCCTCAACTCTATGGTCAACTAACCTTTGACAAAGCAGGAAAGAATGTCCAATAGAAAAAAGACAGCCTCTTCAACAAATGGTGTTGGGAATATTGGACAGCCACATGCAAAAAAATGAAATTGGACTATTTCCTTACACCACACACAAAAATAGACTCCAAATGGATGAAAAACCTCAATGTGAGAAAGGAATCCATCAAATTCCTTGAAGACACAGGTAGCAACTTCTTCAACCTCAGCCACAGCCAGTTCTTCCTAGAAACATCACAAAGGCAAGGGAAGCAAGGGCAAAAGTGAACTATTAGGACTTCATCAGTATCAAAAGCTTCTGCACGGCAAAGGAAACAGTCAACAAAACCAAAAGACAACTGACAGAATGGGAACAGATATTTGCAAATGATATATCAGATAAAGGGCTAGTATCCAAAATATATAAAGAACTTATCAAACTCAACACTCAAAGAACAAATAATCCAATCAAGAAATGGGCAGAAGATATGAACAAACATTTCTGCAAAGAAGACATCCAAATGCCCAATAGACACATAAAAATTGAAAAAAGGGAAATACAAATCAAAACCACAGTGAGATACCACCTCACACCAGTCAGAATGGTTAAAATTAACAAGTCAGGAAACGACAGATGCTGGCGAGGATGCGGAGAGAGGGGAACCCTCCTACACTGCTGGTGGGAATGCAAGCTGGTGCAACCACTCTGGAAAACAGCGTGGAGGTTCCTCAAAAAACTGAAAATAGAGCTACCCTATGACCCAGCAATGGCACTACTGGGTAGTAATTTAACAAATATAATATTTGTGTTAACAAATATTATTTGTTCTTTTTGTACCTAAAGATACAAATGTAGTGCTCCGAAGGGGCACGTGCACCCGAATGTTTATAGCATCAATGTAGACAATAGCTAAACTATGGAAAGAACTTAGATGTCCATTAATAGATGAATGAATAAAGAAGATGTGGAATATATATACAATGGAATACTATGCAGCCATCAAAACCCCAAAATCTTGTCATTTGCAAGGATGTGGATAGAACCAGGCAGTACTATGCTAAGAGAAATAAGACAATCAGAGAAAGACAATTATCATATGATCTGTCTAAGGATTCTGAGAGGCAGCGCTGGGGATTGTGGGGGGAAGGGAGGGTAAAAAAATGAAACAAGGTGGTATTGGGGAGGGAGACAAACCATAAAAGACTCTTAATCTCAGGAAACAAACTGAGGGTTGCTGGAAGGTGGGGTATGGAGAGGCTGGCTGGGTTATGCAGTCAAATGCTCTACCACTGAGCTATACCCCCTTGGCTGGGTTATGGACAGTGGGGAGGGTATGTGCTATGGTGAGTGCTGTGAAGTGTGTAAGGCTGATGATTCACAGACCTGTACCCCCGGGACTAATAACACATTATACGTTATTTTAAAAAAAAGGGGGGGTGGGGGTGCCTGGGTGGCTCAGTGCGTTAAAGTCAGTGCCTTTGGCTCAGGTCATGATCTCAGGGTCCTGGGATGGAGCCCCGCATTGGGCTCTCTGCTCCGCAGGGAGCCTGCTTCCTCCTCTCTCTCTGCCTGCCTCTCTGCCTACTTGTGATCTCTCTCTGTCAAATGAATAAATAAAATCTTTAAGAAAAAACAAAGAATATCAGGTGGTTTCTGATACTCAGATCTGATACATCAGACTGACCTTGACCTTTCTCTCAATTCTGCAACTCACAAGCATAAAACAGTTACAGTTTTTGTTTTTTGGCTATGAGCTGAGGAAAGACAAAAAAATTAGTATTTTCAATATGTAGGGATGCAAATTTATTCCAATTTTAAGCTAATGAATTAGAAAATCTTATCCTGAATTTTCACATTTAACCAATGATTCATTTAACCAATGCCTTTAGGAACTCAACCGAGCTCTTTGTGGGCTACCACGTTTTTCTCTGGCAAAATCTTGGAACATTCCCCACAAATACTGCATTCCTTCATCTGTATGTTTACAGTACTTTATGTATGAGGATACAGCTCTTTACTTGAGCATGTGAAAAAATGCTTCCATTATACATCCACAGTATTTCTAAGTTCCCAGCACTGTTGACTTTACAGGGCCTGGAAGGGACAGAGCCCCTAGAGGAGCCAGGCTTCTGTACTCAAATTTCAAGACCTTTCCCCTCTCGGCCTCCATGAAGGGAGGCCATCAACCCCTAAGTTCTCCTCCTTCTTAGTGAAGTGACTCCTCCATCGCTGCTTCCCCAGCTCTCAACATGACTGACATTGAACTAAAGAGAATGACTTCTTCCGGGTCCCATTTCTCTTGACTGTAAGCCACTGCTGAATCAAAGATAATGACAGCGGAATAGAGGATAAGAAGTACTTATCCTCAGTGCTTGCTGCATGAAGTGGGGTACAAAGCAGTAGATGCCCCCTCTAAGAGTGACCTTTGTCTTCCAACTACATTAACTGCAGTCTGATATGTGCCTGTTGGGTTCACTGATAAATGCTTTGTAACAAACACAAGTCAAGCTCAAATAATGATGAGTAAAGTGGAAAGAATTACTTCAGTTAATTACCTTGGCTTCCTGGTTCAGAGGGCCCTGGTGACATCTTGAGGGAAGATACAGGGAAGGGTGAGCAGCTCGAACTTCCTCATCCTGGCTTGACTACACCAGAAACAAAGGATAGTGAGAGGACAGTACCTCTTTCCATAGCAAAGTCCCGAGAGTCCATTGGTCAGTTTCCATCAGACCGGCCATCAACATGCCCCCTCAGACTTACTCCCCTCTTTGTTGAAGCCAAGGGTGGAAACAATAATTTACTATGTGGAGAGGTGCAATAAGGCAGCAGACCTGGTATGCCTCCAGAAGTGCACAACTCCTTCGTCATGGACTCAACAATATTCTAGGCCAAATACAATATTGGGACATTAACCAGAAAGGAACATACATACTTTTCAGATGGGAATATGCAAACAGATTTTCTGGAGGCTTTGTTAACAGGCAGATTCTGATGCCAAAGGTCTGGATTGGAGCCTGAGATTCTATATATCAATAAACTCTGTGGTGATGGTGATGCTATTGATTTAAGGAGCACATTTTGGAATGCAAGGCCCTCATTGGTGGTTCTGAACATAGAAGCACATTGGAATTATCTAGAGGTTTAAATACTACTGATCCCTGGCCTCACTGCAGATAAATGGGTCTGGATGCAGCCATGGATGTGGCCCAGACATTAATTTCCTGAGAATAATTGGAAAAACAGTGCTTAGCCACAAACTCTCCATCCTACAATTCTTCCAGTAGTAGACGCTAGAAGACAGAAGATATTATTTATGAATGTGTGGATAATGGCCAAGTCATGATTCTAGTGATGTCCTACATATATTTTAGTAGAACCACCCATTCAGTCAATACTTATATCTACTAAATTCTAGGAAAATTGTTCTGGCCATTGGGGATATTATTGTGAACATAAGGTGGTCTGTATCCTCATGAAACTGAAAGTTTAGTGTGTCATTACTCAAATAATCACACAAATCCTCATGAATTTAATACATAAAAAGTGCTAGAAAGGAAAAGCACTGAGTATAATGAGAACATGAAACATGATAGTGGTTTCACATTAATGAATGAGGCAACACATGGTTTCTTTATTGTTCGACAAATGATTATGGAATTATATAATTTAACTTAAAGTGATTTTGGGACCTTATATTTCTATACCCTGACTTTAAAGAGGAATAAGAGTGTTTTCAAAATGTTTACAATAGTATCATTCTGTAAAATGGAATTACATCTAAAATAAAATGTACTAGCCACATGCTTTTAGTTATTTATTCCCAGTAGTTATCGAAAAAAGAGCTAAGGTAACCTCTTTGGTCAGTGGAGGACAGGAATTAAAAAAGTTACGCCAAGATTCTCAATATCAGCACTATTAACATTTGGGGATGGATAATTCTGTGGTTGCAGCTATTTTATACATTGCAAGATGCTGAATGGTACCCATGGGCTCTCTACCTACTAGGTACCAGTATCTTATTCCCCAGTTGTGACAAATCAAAACGTCTCCTGACATTGATAAATGTCTCT
Source organism: Eira barbara (assembly GCA_020311275.1). NCBI lineage: Eukaryota > Metazoa > Chordata > Mammalia > Carnivora > Mustelidae > Eira > Eira barbara. The sequence continues at coordinate 1,120,847 of JAHRIG010009241.1, read as the reverse complement.
TTGGGGTCAAGGTCTCCATGGTTGAGAAAAACAGAATTAAAAGGATGCCATCTTCAAGTGAAAAAAATTGCCTTGTCTAAATTAGGACCTGATGGAAAACTGAATACTTTTATATAAGGGGTTTGAGACACAACAGATACAGGAGCCTACCCTGAACACAGGTCACAAGAAGTGTTCATCTTATTACCTAAAGAAAGGGAGCATTTTTGTCTCCAAAGATGGAGGGATACAGATAGGAAGCTGAAGACATAGCCTTGTTAAGTTTTCTGTCACTCTACACACTTAGTTAGCTCATACCATTTTGTCCTATTACATTTTTCAATGACTTACAGTAGAAATTCAAACCTAACATAAAAATACTTGGGTTTTACCATTTTTTCAGTTTTTCATTTCATTATGAAGGCTGATTTGTGACATAAAGCATTAAATAAAGCTGCATGCTTTTTCTCGTTAATCTCTTCTTGGTACAATTGAGAACTTAAAAGGACAGAGAAAAATGTATTTTTCCTCTCCTACATACCAAAAAGGATTTATCCTCCCTTTCAAAAAGATAAATGTACTACAGTCACTCCATAAGAGTACATACTGAAACCACCTGTGGAGGGGCACACGGATGGCTTAGTTGTCTAAGTGTCTGAGTTTGGCTGAGGTCATGATGTCAGGGTCCTGGTATTGAGCGCTGCTGCTCTCCCTGCCCTCTCCTTCCCACCGCATACACACGGGCTCACTCTCTCTCCCGTCAAATAAATGAATAAAATCTAAAAACAAACAAACGAACAAACAAAAAACTATGGAGCCTTTAAAATACTCATGTCCAAAAACCATATGATTTCAGTCATATGTGGAATTTAAGAAACAAAACAGATGAACACAGGGATAGGGAAGGAAATAAAATAAGATAAAAACAGAGAGGGAGCAAACTTTGAGAGATTCTTAACTCTAGGGGACAAACTGAGGGTTGATGGAAGGAGAGGGTGGGGGATGGGATAACCGGATGCTGGGCATGAAGGAAGGCAAGGACAGCACATGATGTGATGCACACTGGGGGTGCTGTAGGCCACTGATGAACCACTGACCTCTACCCCTGAAACTAATTATACACTATATGTTAGTTAATTGATTTAAATAACTTAAAAACATAAACTACCCATGTCCCAAATACCCATTTTGTGTAAAATACACAAAATACTCCAGACTAGTTAAACTTTAAGATTTCTGGGGATGGGTCCCAGGTTGAAGTATTATTGCCAAAGGATCTTAAGCTATCCCAATATATCACAAGGTGAGAAACCACTGATCTAGTAAGGGCTATTTAATCATGGTGTGTGAACCAAGAGCAAAATCATTGCTGGATGCTTATAAAAAATACATTTTTGGGGCACCACTCCAGACCTAGTGCATTGAAAATCTACTTTTTAGTTATATCCCACTAGTGATTCAAAGGTATATTAAAGTTAATGGTGTGAATTCATAAAAAATAGTACCTTGACTTGTGATTAGTCATGCTAATCTTTTTTCCTAACTGCACAAAGCAATTCACATACAAGGAACAAAAATCCTTGCAAATGATAATTTTAAAAAAGGTACTTCTCAAGTTTTCTCTTCTAAGCCCACAAGGCCATGTTTCCACAGGTGGAGATGCCAAAGACGAATGTGGCATATTTGTCATTGTGGACATTTGTCCGAGCTTGCAGTCCTCCAAAGGGGACCACACAAACTGCTATGCACTCTGTGGGTGCTTAATAAATATTTGTTGGCTGGCTGACCAGCCCAAATGTGAGAACAAGGTGTGTTTTTCTCAGATTTGGAGGGAAATTTATCCATGTAACCATTTTCTATGGCTTAAGGCAAGCAGTAATAAGTCTGCTAGTGCCAAGGTTTCATAAAGCAGGAGTGCTGGAGGAAGGGATGGCAAGGGGAAGATCAAATCAGCAGGAGATAAAGCAAGAGGCTGCAGAGAGCAGAGATTGTATTATTGTGCTCATGGCATAAAATATGCAAAAGAAAAGCATGATGATCAGTGCATAACGAATTCGCTTCTGGCTGCCAAAGTAGGAAGCACAGAACAATGAGCAGTTTGAACGACCTTTGTTTCCACAGGGTAGCTTTGTGAAGGTCCACAGGCAGAAAATTGCCTACCATGCATGAGGCACTTTTTCTTTCTGGGCTGTACTCTAACGGAAGAGCAGAAGAAATTTCCTTCATCTGCTGCTTTGCATATTAATTTAAAACTCCTGTCCAGCATGTTACTTAAATATGATAGGATTTCTTTTTCTGGAAACCATTCTCTTAAAAAACCACCACCATTCAAAAAGCAGCAGTTGTGAGGTTAGCTAAATACTGACTTACCAAAAGGACTTCATGAACCTTCTTTCCAATTAAACCATCTCATAGGCACAGTTTAAGCATAATTATTCTGCTTTTGAGTACTCACTCATCATTTGTCAATTAATTTGAGAAGTCACTATCCACTGAATATAACTTTTGACAAGTACTAAAGTACATCAGTATGATACTGTCAACACCACCAATTTCTGTATATGTTTATGTGCCAAGTGGTCTGTCAAAACTGTTCCCAAATAGCATTTTGAAAAGTCCAGAAATACTTACATCTTCACAAAATCTGCTCTCAGTTACTTAAATAATTATGAGTCGGCTAGGAAACCGGGGCTCCAAAATGGCGGATCTTCCCGCCAACCCTCTCCAAGATGGTGGACTTTCCCACCACCCTCACTCCATGTCACCATCAGGAGACTGAAACTCTCCACCCAGGTGCTTCAAAATTGAGAACTGCCCATCACAAACCACCCCCGCCCCATACCCTCCGATCACCACATACCCAATCAGTGCAAGGCTATGCCCTACCTCAACCCGATAAAAGAACCCCCCACCCCGCAACTCCCTCCCAGTGCGACTTCCCCGACTCCCTATTCCCCTCTTTCTGTGAGTCGCAGAACCTCGCCCGAGGGTGCTTGCAATAAAGTTCATCTCTCAGATCCATTTGCCTCGTAGCCTCTTACCATCGCCGGCAGGAGCAACTTTACAAATAACGCTAACATGGTAAACATAGAATGAAATTTCATTTTCCCTTCTCTTTAAAACTTTTTGTCGAACAAAAAAGTCTTTGCTTCCTCAAACTCACACTGACTTAAAGAGAGTATCACACCAGAATTCTATCAGTGATACTGGGGATATTGGTGATGTTGCCTTTTTGGCTCGTTTTCCTCATTTTAATTTTGGATACTTGGATAGTGTTATGGGGTGAATTGTCATCCTCCAAAATTTATACATGAAGCCCAACTCCTATATCCCTTGGAATGTACCCTTATTTGGAGGTAAGATCCCTACACAGATGTTTAATGTTTTTACAAAAAGAAGAAATTTAGAGGCAGGCACATAGTTACCATGGGAAGATGAAGGTGGAAATCAGGGTGATGCTTCATACAGGCCAAAGAATGACAAAAACTTGTGCCAAACTACCAGAGAACAGGCTCCCTCACTGGCCTTGGAACCAACACTGAAGATTGATCTCTGACCTCTGGCATCCCGAACTATGAGACAATATATTTCTGATGTCTAAGCCACACAGGTTTTCCCTTTTGTAAATGCAGCCCTAAGAAACTAATGCAGATGGTACCTGGGTTGCATGATTTCTGGATTGACAATTTGTTCAAAGATGTTACTGCTCCCGCAAACGTAATAAGGAAATTCCTTATGAACACACAAAAATACATTTATATATGAGTCAACTATTTTTTTTTTTCCTAATTCAAATATAAAGGGTCTTAATTATCCAACTTTCTTGAAGCTGCGGGCCTTCTGTGGTGATTTTCCTCTCTCCTATTTTACAGATGCTTGAGGTTCTGCAATCTTCAATGGAGTAACATTGGGACATATTTTTCTGACCACAAAAAAATGGTCCTGAATATAGCAGCTAATGAGTTTTTGAAAGTAAACAGTTTGTCATTTTTTTTCAACAATCTCCAAAGTTGTTTGATCACGTATCTCTATTAGTTAAAAGGCTACATATTCCTGTTACAGCTAAATTTAGGACATTATATATTTAATGTAGTAGGTAAATCTATATTAAATATAAGGAAAATATAATTTCTTAATTATTGAATAAATTATAGAAATAATTTTATTCCTATGCTAAATGAACTACCTTGTGCATAGAATTTTGGTAAAAACAGCTATATTTTCCCACATTCCATTCAAGCACGTAACACTAGATAAAAATAATAACAAAGAAAGAGAAAATGTGAATCTGTTCTCTGATTTGTGGATCAGAAAATGGAAATATATTTTCTTTTTCCTTGTAGCACTTTGCTGTATGGTATAGTATCTCCTTATTAACAATAGAAGGTAAGAGTGTCACACTTCCCCCTTTAATCATTTCAAAGTCTTAGTGCTAATGCAGAAGGTCAAGGATAGGCTTAAGGATAAGACTTTCCTGAGGTCAAAAGAATGCACTAAATTTTCTAAGAAGTCAGAAAGAAGTTCCAAGATCTGCCTTCTACAATTAGGAAATATGTTTTGTCTTCCATCTATGCATTAAATGGAATAATTAGTAAATGCAAACATGACTAGTGTATTATGCTATGATTAATTAAGCATCTTAATATGTATCAGACTTGGTGCCAAATGTAGCAAGTAACACCATTGCCCTGCAAGTTCTTATATCCTCATGAGTGAAACAGACGTGTATCAAAGTAATTGTAAAACCATGTAATCCAATGAGTAAGAGAGGAACATTGTAACCAGAATGGTACCTCAAAAGGGAGAATATGATATTGTGTATAGATGGGGAAAGAGGGGTACAGAGAGGAATCCTGAAGGAACAGTAGGAATTAGTTGGGCAGATAAGATGAGGAAAGGAGGAAGAACAGAAAATGCAAAGGTGTAGCATTAATGATTGCAAGTTAAGGGAGTCATAAATGAGTTGGCATGATGGTAGCAAAAGCTATATGTGGGAATACAACAGGAAAGGGAGTTAGAAAAGTAGGTTTAAGCCAGGCACAGCTTGTTTATAAGTATATCTATGTTCCTTTTCTTAATTATTAAACATATCTCTAACATGTTTTAAAAGTATCTTTCTTTTTAGAAGCTAAGGGAATTAAGTTTTGGAAGAGTTTTAGAAACATCCTATTTCATCCGTATCTCCTGAGTCATACAATTAGGTGACATAGGTACAGGGTAGGATAAAAGACTGAATGATTCCAGCAGTGACAGTGATGAAAGAACATTACTTGTATCATCTTCATATTTTCAAATGTGAGAGGAAAACACATACAGGTTGACTTTAGTAGGTATGCAGTACATCAAGCAGCACTCAGGATAGTATCTCAAGATGATCAGCAACTCAAGGTTTTGGCAGCAGTGTTTATATGCCCTTGTTCAAAGTAGGAATTTAGATTTGTTCTCAGTCTAGAATTTCTCCACAAGAAATTTTACTGTGATTTATGGCAGAATATATAATAAAATCTCAAATAATTACACTCTGGATTACTAAATTCAGGGTCAGCAATGCGTTTCAGGAAAGAGCCACAAAAATATTTTACATGTCTCATGTAACTTATAGTTTCTGTTTCAGCTTTTTAATTCTTACTATAGTTCAAAAATAGCCACTGGTCAAAAATAGTGGAAAAGTAGCAGGCTGAGAGGACATCAGTAGCAGGAGATCAGCTCGATAGCTTATCAAACCATTCTGAACACCTACAAATCCAACAGGAGATCGAAGAGAAAAAGAGCAACAATTCTAGAAACAGAAAATCAACCATGTTCTGAAAGTTAGGACCAGTGGAGAAGTGAATCCAAAGTGACAGGAAGATAGACCATGGGAGGAGTGGCTGGCTCCTGGCAAGTGGTGGAGCAATGGAGCACAAAATCAGGACTATTAGAAGTCTGCTCCACTGAGGGACATTGCTAAGCTGGGGTGAAGCCCACGCTGGGTCAGCGTGGCCTCAGGTCCTGTGAGATCACAACAATTGGGGGTATCTGAGTGTCACAGAGCTCACAGGTATTAGAGCAGTGAAGCCGGCTACAGAGATGGAGCTGAGGAGTGAGCTTTCAGCTTGGGGTTACCTTAAATTGTGATCTGTGGCACAGGCCACTGCTCTGTGAGCAGGGACCCCACAAAGATCTGGGGAGACACCCCCTCTGGAAGAGTGCAGGGATCTGCAGGGTTGGGAGATGCCAGGTGGGGGTGTGTGCCCGAAACAGAGACACTTGATCACAGGCTGGGTGAGCTTCGACTGCGGCCGGAGACCAGGGAGATGGGAGTAATAGAGCACTTTTCTCCAAGGGCACACTGAGGAGAGGGGCCACAAGCTCTTGGCTCCTCCAGACCAGAGATTGGGAGGCCACCATTTTCATTCCCATCCTCTGAAACTCTACGGAAAGCATTCAGGGAACAAAAGCTCCCAAAAGCGAACCAAAGTGAATTACTTAGCCTGGCCTCTAGTAAGGTCGGTGCAATTCCGCCTCGGGCAAAGACACAGGAGAATCACTGCAACAGGCTGCAACCCCAGAAGGTCAACAAGAACATCCAGCCAATACCAAGTGCACTTACCAAGGAGAACAGCAGAATCCCAGAGGAGGAGAAAGCAAAGCATGGAATTCATGGCTTTCTCCCCATGATTCTTTAGTCTTGCAAAGTTAAATTATTTTATTAAATTTATTATTTTCTTCTGCTAATTTTTTTTAACTTTTACCCTTTCCTCTTTTAACATTTTAAAAACTAATTTATCTTCACAATACCGTTCATTAAAAAAAAATCTTTTTTGAGCCTTCATTATTATAGTCATATTTTATCCATTATTGTATCTAACTTTATTTTTTATATACACATGTTTTTTTTTCTTCTAAAAAAATTTGGGATAATATATCTTCTAATGGATCAAAATATACCCTAAATGTAGCACAGGGTTTTGTTCTAACGTCCAGCCTGAGCAAATTCTCTCTGCTTCCTTTTGCTGTATTCTCCCAACCAAATTATGTTATCAACTTCTTTTTTAGAAACTAAAAAATTTTTTTTTCTTCCTATGTCCTATTCCATCCCTTCATTGTGTTTACCCTTACATATGTTTTTCATTCTTTAAAATTTTGGGAGGTACTTTCTTCTAAGAAATAAAAATACTCCCCAAATTAAGTGGGTGAACCATTTCTATTCTAATAAATATATTTTTTCTTTTTTATATTTTTTCTTTATTTCTTTCATTTAAAATTTTTTTTTTCTGAACTTCTTTTTATCCCCTTTCTTCCTCCCATGATTTGGGGTCTCTTCTGATTTGGCTAAAGCACATTTTCCTGGGGTGTTTGCCACCTTTTAGTATTTAATTCACTCCTTCATATATTCTTATCTGGATAAAATGACAAGGCAAAAAACTCACCACAAAAAAAAAAAAAAAAAAAGAACAAGAGGCAGTACTGAAGGCTAGGGACCTAATCAATATGGACATTTGTAATATGTCAGATCTAGAGTTCAGAATGACGATTCTCAAGGTGCTAGCTGGACTCGAAAAAGGCATGGAAGATATTAGAGAAACCTGTCTGGAGAAATATAAGCCCTTTCTGGAGAAATAAAAGAACTAAAATCTAACCAAGTTGAAATAAAAAAAGCTATTAATGAAGTGCAATAAAATATGAAGGCTCTTACTGCTAGGATAAATGAAGCAGAAGAGAGAATTAGTGATACAGAAGACCAAATGACAGAGAATAAAGATGCTGAGCAAAAGAGAGACAAACAAATACTGGACCACAAGGGGAGAATTCGAGAGATAAGTGATACCATAAAATGAAACAACATTAGATTTGGGATTCCAGAAGAAGAAGAAAGAGAGAGGGGAGCAGAAGGAATATTGGAGAGAATTATTGCAGAGAATTTCCCTAATATGGCAAAGGGAACAGCATCAAAATGCAGGAGGTGCAGAGAACCCCCTCAAAATCAGTAAGAATAAGTCCATACCCTGTCACGTAATAGTAAAATTTACAAGTTTTAGCAACAAAGAGAAATTTCCTGAAAGCAGCCTAGGACTAGAAGTCTGTAACATACAATAGTAAAAATATTAGATTGGCAGCAGACTTCTCCACAGAGACCTCGCAGGCCAGAAAGAACTGGCATGATATATTCAGAGCACTAAATGAGAAAAACATGCAGCCAAGAATACTATATCCAGCCAGACTATCATTGAAAATAGAAGGAGAGATAAAAAGATGCCAGGACAAACAAAAAACTAAAAGAATTTGTAAACACCAAAACAGCTCTAGAGGAAATATTGAAAGGGGTCCTCAAAGTAAAGAGAGAGCGTAAAAGTAACAAACCAGAAAGGAACAGAGACATTATATAGTAACAGTCACCTTATAGGCAATACAATGGCACTAAATTCATATCTCTCAATAGCTACCCTGAATGTTAATGGGCTAAATGCCCCAATCAAAAGACACAGGGTATCAGAATGGATTAAAAAAACCCCAAACCCATCAATATGCTAAATACAAGAAACTCATTATAGACCCAAAGACACCTCCAGATTTAAAGCAAGGGGGTGGAAAACAATGTACCATGCTAATGGACATCAGAAGAAAGCTGGGGTGGCATCAGCAAAGTCAACAAAAGCCAAAGTAAACAAGTGGGACTACATCAAACTAAAACGCTACAGTGTAGCAAAGGAAATCATCAACAAAATTAGTAGATATTAGTATTCAGTAGATAACCTACTGAATAGGAGAAAACATATATTTGATAAGGGTTTATTATCCAAAAAATACAAAGAACTCATACAACAACAGGAAAAAAAAAAAGAAAAAAACAAAACAAATCCCCCAATCCTATTTTTAAAAATGGACAGCAAATCTGAATAGACATTTTTTCCAACAAGATATACAGATAGCCAACAGGTACATGAAAAGAAGCTCAACATCACTAATTAGGGAAATTCAAATCAAAACCACACTGAGATATCACTTTATACCTGTTAGAACAGTTTTTATCAAAAAGATAAGAAGTAACAAGTGTTAGCAAGGATATGAAGAAAATGAATTGGTGGGAATGCAAACTGGAGCAGCCACTTTGGAAAACAATATGAAGGTTCTTAAAAAAAAATTAGAAATATAACTACCATATGATCTAGCAATTCTACTTCTGGGTATATAGCAAAAGAATACAACAACACAAAATTGAGAATATATATGCGCACTATGTTCACTGCAGCGTTATTTACAAATGCCAATATATGGAATCAGCCCAAGGGTCCATCAATAAATGAATGGATAAAGATGTGGCTGGCATATATATACATACATATATGCCATAAAGAAGAGTGAAATCTTGCCATTTGTGACAAAATGGATGGAACTTAAAAATATTATGATAAATTGAAAACACGAGAAAAGACAGAAAAAAACAAACGCTGATATCACTTACATGTATAACCTAAAAAACAACAACAAAACAAGCTCATAGATAGAGAACAGATTGGCGGTTGCCAAAGGGAGGGACAGGGATGGGAGTAATAGGTGCAAAGGTACAAAATTCCAGTTATAAAATAATTACCAGGAAGTAATGTACAACATGGTGACTATATTTAGTATATTGTATCGCATAATTGCAAATTGATAAGTGAGTAGGTCTTAAAATTCCTCACCACAAGGGAAAAATTTGGGGGGTGCCTGTGTGGCTCACTTAACTGAGTATCCAAATCTTGATTTCTGGCTCAGGGCATTATCTCAGTGTCAGGGATCAAGCTTTGAGTTGGGCTCCATGCTTAGCTTAACAGTGAGTCTGCTTAAGATTCTCTCCCTCCCTCTCTCTCTTTCTCTCTCTCTGTCTCTCAAACAAATAAATAAATCATTAAAAAACAAGAAAAAATATTTTGTAACTATGAATAGTGAAGGATGTTAACTAGACTATCGTGATTTTTTTACTATGCATACAAATATCTTACCACGTAAGTAAATATCTTTTACTTAGTAAGTACATACATACTTACTATGTAGTAAATATTTTACTACATATACAAATTTCTTATATTGTTCACCTGAAATTAATATGTCAACTGTATCTCAATGATAAGAAAATTTATACACATGACCACAAACACATGAAGAGATGCTAATATCAATGCAAGTCAAAGCCATAATTATTTAACTCTACACAGACATTACTTTAGCCATAAAAAGAAAATCCCAAAATTTTGGTGAGAATGTGAAAAACTAGACATCTGATACATTTCTGCCAGAAATGTAAAGCTTTTCATCTACTGTGAAAGAGCTTGACCATTCATCATACATATAAAACCAACTATCATATGACTCAGTGATTCCTCTATTGTACATGAATTCCTATAACGGAGTCACCAAAAGGCAGGCATACATGTCTGATGAATACATAAATAAATAAATAAATGAACATTATTAAGGTCCATACAACAGACTATCATTCAACGATAAGATGGATTAAAATACAGGTACACGCTACAAGGCAGATGCCTCAAAGATAATACACTAAGTAAAAGAAGCCAGACGTAGTAAGTCCCCTATTATGCAGTTCTTTGTATATGAAATATCCTGAGGTATCTGGAGGGCTCAGTTGGTTAACCATCCATTCTTGGTTTCAGCTCAGGTCATGATTTCAGGGTCATGAGATAGTGCCCCTTGACGGGCTCCAGACTCAGCTGGGAGTCTGCTTAGAATTCTCTCTCTCTCTCTTTCTGCCCCTCTCCCCACTTTATCTTTCTTTCTAATAAATACATAAAATTTTTATGGAGGGAATAAAAGAAAAGAAATGTCAAGTAGATAAATCCATAGAGATAGAGGTTCATTAGTGGTAGGTGCTTGGAATAGAATTAATGGGGAAGAGCTGCTTAATGAGCACAGAGTCTCCCTTTGGGGCTGTGAAAATTTTTTGAAATTAGATGGTGGTGATCACTGCACAAGATTATAACTGTATGGAATGCCAATAAATTACACATTTCAAATCCTTGATCTTACGTTATGGATGTTACCTCAATTAAAAAAATAACTTTTGGGGAGCAGTAATTGGAAACTGTGAGATTTTAAAAGTAAAAGATCAAGAATTCATGATGAATACGTTAATTAACACATGGAGGTAAGGGAAAATCCTTTCACAATTTATCTATATATCAAATCATCATGATGTTGAATATCTTGATATCATTTGTCAATTTTACTTCAATACAGCTTTTTAAAAATACCAGGACCTTAGGAGAAAAATAAGTTGGCAAAGTTGTTTATTTGCATCCTGAGTTTTGAAGGAGATTTTTAACACAGACTTAACTATAACTAAATTTATAGGAACTTTTAAATCCGATCCAAAAAAGTCTTTGGGTTTTCCTTTCATAATCTTGGTTCCCATAACTTCTGCAAATAGAGTCATTTGCACACAAAAGATTCTGTCTCTGGAAAGTTAGACAATCATATTGTTGGACAATTAATGTCTTCTTCATCAGATATTTAATGAAATAATTCATTGTATGGCTGCCTAAAAATGATCTTCATTATTTTAAATGTAACATAACTCAAATTATTTCCCTTTTGGCTTCTAATGGACATTTTTTTTTTGGTCTCGATTTTAAAGACATTCCAAAGTAGTTAATGATATACATAAGTAAACAATACTAACTGGACTCCTGGAGATGATACACATTTGTGTAGAGTGATACTAAATGAAATATTGATACATACTACAAGATAGATAAAACTAGAAGCACTATGCTAGTTGAAAGAAGTAAAACACAAAAAGTTACATATTGTATCCTTCCATTTTTTAGACACATCCAGAATAGGTAAATTCACCAGAAAGCTGACTAGCAGCTGCCTGGCTTTGGAGTGATGGGAGAGTTGGGAGTGATTGCCTAATGATTACATGATTTCCTTCAGGATAATGAAAAATTCTTAGAATGAGATAAAGTTGATATTTTTACAAAATTGTAAATATATATTCATGTTTTATTTTATGTGTGAAATGAAAAATATAACCAAATTCAAACACAAATAAAAAAAGTGTAAAATCACTGTTCTCTCCTCCCAACACACACACATGCTCAGCCTTCTTTTCCACACTAAATATCTTGGATCCTGGATGCTTTGTCATTCTAATCCATCTCTTCTGGATATACTAGTTGTGGGTATCTCTCAGCCTAGAACACAGCAAGTCCAACTCCATATACTTCTATTCATGAGACAGCTGCCCTGTTGGCTCTTTAGGAAGATTCTTTTTTTTTTTTTTTTTTTAATCTTTAGGAAGATTCTTTACAATATAAAATGAATATCTACTTGATTCTGGGCATGAATTTATGGATTACTTATTGTGGGTCAAGCCCTGTACTCAGTTTTTACATTAATTATCTCATTTAACTCTCACAATAATGAAATTATGTTGGTGGTTTTTATTATTCAACTAAACAGAGAAAAGCACTGAAATGGTCTTCAGAAAAACTAAGAAACTTACTCCTGATCAACCAAAAACACATAAAAAAAATCAGGATTCAAATATAGGACCAGTTTCCAAGTGTACACTCCTAATCACAACTGCTGTCAGCCAACCAAAACCACACGATTGGGATATTGGCTTAAAGAGAGCAAAAGTTCTGCTTTCATTACTGGGATATTGTAAGAAAAGGGCTTTAGGATAATTGTCATTTTTTTGAAGTTGATACAATTATCACTATTTAAATTTGACTCCTTTTACTATAAGGGGAAGATTTTAAATTTCCACTTCAATCTATTTTGTTTTCAAATCTTGGCCTGAAAAAAATAGCACATGGGATTGTAAAATAACTGAATATCAACTTTATCTCCTTTATCTTTATGACACAAATGTAGCATACCTTAGTATATATTATTTACTTGAAAAGTATTATGTATTTAAAATCTAAAGTTCATATGATTGAAAGCTATATAGTTATAATTGTGTCACAATATATTAATATCACTTTAAATGAAAATTCCAAGACACTCACAGCATCTCCCATTTCTTCTATTCTTTCTAGACCATTACCCATGATCTTGAGGTAGTGTTCTCAGTTTAAATGTAACTTTAAATTAACATATTTTTCATTACAAAATATACACTTCCTCAATTTATACTGACCAAAATGTTAAGCAAAAGCAGCAGTTCAGTTGACTTTAAGCACTTTAGTGTCTTCGCATTCGAGTTTGTTAAAAATCTTAATTTTGCAGCATTTCAGAAAGTAAAGAAATGTATATTCAAAATACATTAATACTCTCAAAGACTTAAAAAATCCTCATTTCACCTCATGAATTTTTTTTTAAGATTTTATTTATTTATTTGTCAGAAAGAGAGAGAGAAAGCACACAAGCAGGCAGAGAGGCAGGTAGGGGCAGAGAGAGAAGCAGGCTTCCCACTGAGCAAGGAGCCCAATGCGGGACTCGATCCCAGGACCCCGGGATCATGACCTAAGCCGAAGGCAGCAGCTTAACCCACTGAGCCACCCAGGTGTCCCCACATCATGAATTTCTTAATAGTTACAAGCTGCATGGATTTTTTTTAAAGTCATAATTATAAGGATAATTTAGAATATGGACTATTACAAGGGTGTCATTGTTCTGCAACATGGGTAACCAGAAGAGAAATCAGATTATTTCTATACTTAACACTGAAAGGAAATATCTTAAAGTTTACTTTATTTATTGTAATAGTTTATATATTCTTTTTAATGTGTAAAATATAAGGTATACAATGCTTGCTATTTCTCTAAATCTGAATTCCCTAAATCTAAACCCCATCTTCTTCTGCAACAATATTTTTAGCTAGACACATGGATGACCAGCTAAAGTTTAGTTTCCAAAACTTCTTACAGTAAGTGAGACCAAATGATGATGACTGTTCATGGGATATTAGCAGAAATGATATATAGAACCCACACAGCCTGGCTTTTAAAAAGTAGGGTTTATTCTCTTTTTTCTTCATGAATTAGTGGAATGTGAATATGATGACTGGAGCTAGAGCACCTGTCATAGAGTATGAAACGAAAGACAAGTCTTAATAATCACTGCAGAAGACAGAAAGAGCCTATGTTCCTGAACTGTTTGTGGAGAAGAGCCATTATACTACCTTATTCTTTGTTATAGCAGTTCTTATGGTAGTTACATTTATATCCCAACTAATACAGCATAACAAACTAGTGAAGTTGTCTCTGTTTTGTTATATTCAAAAATAACCACTGAATATGCTCAAAGAACTGTTCTTCTAACTTACATGGGATTCAATGATGTTGCTTGTTTTCTTTTGAAAGTACCACCAGAGAGATTAAATAATTGGTATTAATTTCTTTGGTCCCAAAATGTATTGTCTATTTCTCTCTCTCTCTCTCTCTCTCTCTTTGTCTCTCTCTCTCTGCAGAAGTCTTCTGTGGTTGTGGGTTCTAACACCCAGTTCCAACAAAGAGAATCAGCTTTATCTTTAGATGATATTGACTTCACCAGCTCCATTAAGAGGAGATGAAGAATACAGGGATGAAGGCAGCATGCTTGGGTTCAAATACTGACTTTGTACTTTCTTGTTTTATGACCTTAGTGCTCATAGCTATGAAATGGTGAGGATTTTATTGATTGAGGTAAGGCAGTAATACAGTGCCTATATATAGTAAGGGATGACTCAATAAATGTGAGTTATGTATACATATAGAAAGAGTATGTGACTGTGTATGTACATGATGTATATATGACATATGCACATGCATTGTGTCTGCAGCACATATATGTTACACATAAATTACAAAGTATATCTAGTTTACATATAACAGATATGTACATATATATATAGAGAAGTGTATATATATACACACATATATACATAGACACAGGTACACACATTCTTCTTTTTAAAAAATATTTATTTTATGTATAGAGAGAGACAGAGGGAAAGTTGGGGAGGGGAGAGATACAGGGAGACAGAGTCCTAAACAGACTCCCTGCTGAGCACAGAGCCTAAAGCGGGGCTGGATCTCATGAACCTTAAATCATACCTAAACTGAAACCAAGATTCTGTTGCTTAACCCAGTATGCCACCCAGGGGCCACTATATACATTCAACTCTTGACAGATACACACATACATTCTGATTTCTTTGGAAACCAATTTGGTCAATAAAAAATAAAGTGGTCTTGTATCTCAACTTCAAAATCTTATTAAAACTTCAAAAGAATTAAAAAAATCTAATTCTTCTGTATTTGTAATATGTGTAATAATTAAGTGTTTTACTACTTAAACATTCCTTAAGGCTCCAACAGGATTTTTACGTACTATGGCCAAGTTTTAGTCTGGTAATTTTGATATGTGGGTAGCTAGAAGAAAGGGCATGTATGGCAGTCTCTATAATTTTTATGTTTGCAGTTACCAAAAGAGCTTATTTGAACTATCAAAACAAAAAGGCTCATAGGGTAATATCAAATATAGTTTATTGGAACACAACCTGGATCCTCGCCAATGTGACTGGGTTTGTGTCAAATCCTGTGAGAAAACTCCAAGAGATGGAGGGCAAGTGTCTTCCCGGGCAGACGCCCAGATTAAACATGGGAGGATCCCTGGAGGGTTTTCATGTCCTCCTTTAGATAGATCTGATAAGTGTGGAGAATCCTTAACTTGCTCCTGCCATTTAAAGCTAAGAGATAATTGTCGTTCTTCACTTGTCTTACTTGATTGCCTGCATGTAAATCACATCTCATATGTAACCCACACCCTGCACATAAATCTATATCCTGTTTGTAATTGGATCTTGTGGAAGGTATAAAAGAAGTGATTGTAAGAAATAAAGATGTCTACTGATCATCAAATGGTAGTCCCCCCATCATTTTGGCTCCAATCACCAGGATCCCCACCTTGCGAAGGTGATAGTAGTTTCTCAATGAAAGAGAACAGATAAAACAAGACCTTACAGCTGAAACAGAACTCATCTCTGCTCACCTCTAATACAACTCTCAAATTTTTGGAATGGATATTAAAAAATGTGAAGATATCAGGCACCTGGGTGGCTCAGTAAGTTAAGCGTCTGCCTTCGGCTAAAGTCATGATCCCAGGGTCCTGGAATCGAGCCCCACGTGGGGTTCCTGTTCAGTGGGAATTCTGCTTCTCCCTCTCCCAGTCTCCCACCTTGTATTTCTATCACTATCTCTTTGTCAAATAAATAAAAGTTTACAAAAAGAAAGTTTAAGTTATCATTTCCTGTGATAATGTTCCTAAATGTTTCCTATGATTTATGTTCCTAAAGTGACTCATATTTATATAAATAATGTGGATATAAAATGGAATTGATGCATGGGTATAACTACATAAATTATAATGTCCCACATATTCAGAATTTCAAGTGTTTTAGAAGCCTCACCTACAAAACAGTCAAATATAAACTGTGTAGTCAACAGCTTTCACTAATCTCATGTACTTCACTCTTAAGGTAAAACTCAGGGTACTCATTCCCAGCAATTATATGCGAAATAATGCATTCTGCAGTTAAGTTTCTTGACAAAGAATATGTACACACTATTAAGTGGTGTGTGTGTGCCAAGTGCATGCTTTAAAGAGGTGCTAACTGCAATAAAATAAAAAGATAATGTAAAACAAGAGAGCAGACTGGCTATATCGAGACCTCCCAGACATATCCTTTCTTGCCTCCACTGTGGAGTAGTAGTGCAATTTCCCCTTGGTATTAAGGATCAATCACCCCAGCCAGTATAGGAACATTCTTCTATGCCTTTTTACTCAGGTATGAGGATCCCAAAGTTGCCAGTAGCAGCTTTATATTCTAGTTCAGTGGAATCATTGTTGTGTCTCCTGTAGGAAGTACTTTTCCCTTTATTAGGACATATACACTTTCAGAAAAGAAGGCATTGGGAACAAGAACCAAAAATTTTGCCAGTGGACCAGAATGGGGAAAAGTGGAAATTTTATTTTCATTTCTACTCATTGATTCCTTAACTTATGAATTCTGGTAACTGGAGAAATGCAGCTTGTATTCGACACTGATTTAAAGCATATACAGCCTGCTGGAGAACCACTGGCTAGTCCTCCAAAATATTGCCATGTAGCTGACATTGTAACGAGTCTCCATAAATCATTCCATTATTCAATGAAGCAAATTGTTTTAGGAAGGTAAGGAACATGATAAGATCAGTGAACTCCCTAAGAATGGGCATTGCTTATGCTTCATTTGCTATAAAATGCATATCTTAAGCAATAATGCATGGGATATTATGACCATGAAAAAAAGGCACTCTGAAATCCATGGATGGTAGTTTGGGCAGAAGCAGTTGTGACCAGGAGAGGCAAACCTGTATCCAGAGTAAATGTTTATTCCAGTAAGAATAAACAGTGCCCCTTTAATGATTACAGTGATCCAGTGTAAACAATTTGCTACCAGACAGCAATCCTCAGTTTGTTTCCTGAGATTGAGAGTCTCTTATGGTTTGTCTCCCTCCCCGATCCCACCTTGTTTCATTTTTTCCCTCCCTTCCCCCCATGACTCCCTGCCCTGCCTCTCGAATTCCTCATATTAGAGAGATCATATGATAATTGTCTTTCTCTGATTGACTTATTTCGCTCAGCATAATACCCTCTAGTTCCATTCACATTGTCACAAATGGCAAGATTTCATTTCTTTTGATGACTGCATAGTATTCCATTGTGTATATATACCACATCTTCTTTATCCATTCAAATGTTGATGGACATCTAGGTTCTTTCCATAGTTTGGCTATGGTGGACATTGCTGCTATAAACGTTGGGCTGCACATGCCCCTTTGGATCACTACGCTTATATCTTTAGGGTAAATATAGGTAACGTGTTTTGTTCATTATTCCAATTAAATGTTATTGTCATCTACAAACATCAACATGAATACAACCTCAATAATGTTTACCAACGTTATTGGTCACATCAAGGTGACACCTAAAATTAACCATTCCACAAAATTAGTAATAAAAATGCACAAAAACCATGTTTCATTTCAATGTCTAAACTCTTCAGGAATCACATCAAATATCATCCATAACCATCCAAGAAAGCTTCATACTTCCTTCCTTCACCGCTCTACACTATGAAAAGCAGGAAGGAATAGACAAGATTAAAAATATTTTTGTAAGATTCACTTATCATTTGTTCCTATTAATTGGGCATTTAGTCCACTCTGTATCCTGTCCTATTTTGTATACTTCCAATATCTACTCTGTGCTATGGTCAGGCTAATTTCTTTAGGATCCCACTTATAAAACTTACTCATTCCTACTTATTTTCCATGGTTATCCAAATTTTTTCTGTTCTTCTTAATGCACCTCAAATTCAGGTGTATCTTGTTGTGGTGTTGATCCTGGTGGAGACCAGAAGTTTCATGAGCTACAACACTTCAGCATCCTTCTTAAAACTTCTATTTACACTTACTCAGAAATTTACAATGAGAAATAACTGTCTCAATGGATTTCTTTTTATCTCCTTTGGGTAGGCTGTTATTTCTTCCATGCTTCCATGCTGTCACTTCCCTGCTTTAAATCCCTTTATGATTCTCTGTGACCATCAAGGCAATAATCAGATTCTTTCCTGCTCTTCTCTCAGTGGCCTAGCCTGTCTTCTAGCCACAGTTCCTCTGCACTCCTCCCATTTAGACTGCACCCAACTCCTCAGTGTGACCATTTAGCAGTTTCTATCATACCTCCTCCCTCCTTCTGCACATCTGCACTCAAGGCATGGATATCCTCTCCCAGATAATCTGACCCCTCTATTGCATTCATCTTTCAAGACTCAGGTCAAAGGTAACTGTTTCCCTAGGGAATCCTTCTCTGCAATATCATCACTGCCCTGTTTTTACCTCAGATATTATTTTTCTCTATTCCATAGGACCTAGTGATTTTTATTAAAATTACTTGTTGCTTCTCTCAAATATCTATGGTTATTTGAATACAAGAATAGGTTTTTATTTATTTATTCTTGGTTCTTTATTGCTTATAACCTTAACAAAGTATCTGATTCAAGAGGACTCTGTGAATGCTTGTTGAGTGAGCAACCATCTTATAAATTTCCCTGAGAGCCTTAATGATAAAAGGCATGTTAAAAACTCAAAGACTGGCACGCTCTGATGGTACAGGATTATTGTTTACACTAAATTTTAGTTTTCATCCTGAAACTAAAAAGGTGTTTCCTTAAAGACCAAAGGTTTGAATCTTTAATCAACCCTTTAGTCAAAGAGAGGCTACTCTTTTTAGGAATATTTGGTGCCCACTCATTCATTAGGATTATAAACACTGATTTCTTTTTATTGTGGAATACTCCATGTAACAGAAAATACACCATTTTAAGAATTTAAAAATGTAAAGTACGCTGCATTAATAACTTTGTCCAAGCATCACTTCTCATCAGGAAAGTGGAAATCAATACCACAACAAGATACCACCTTACAGTACTAAGTGGCTAAAGTTAGCAAGTCAAGAAACAACACCTGTTGGAGAGGACATGGAGAAAGGGGAATCCTCTTACACTGTTGGTGGGAATGCAAGCTGGTGCAGCCACTCTGGAAAACAGCATGGAGTTTCCTCAAGAAGTTAAAAAGAGAGTGACCCTACAACTCAGCAATTGCGCTACTAACTATTTGCCCAATGGATACAAATATATTGATCTGAAGGGGCGCATGCACCCCAATGTTCATAGCAGCAATGTCTACAATAGTCAAACTATTGAAAGAGCCAAGATGCCCTTCACAGACGAGTGGATAAAGAAGATGTGGTTCATATTTACAATGGAATACTATACAGCCATCAAAAAGTCATTTGCAATAACATTGATGGAACTACAGGGTATTATGCTAAGTGAAATCAGTCAGAGAAACACAAATATCATGATTCACTCATTTGTAGAATTTAAGAAACAAAACAAATAAGCAAGGGAAAACCATATAAAAGAGAGAGAGGCAAATCAAGAAAAAGATGCAACCCTAGGAAAGAAACTGATGGTTACCAGAAGGAAGGTGGAGAATTGGTTAAACAGTTGACAGGGATTAGGCATCACACTTGTTGTAATGAACATTTATGTTTATATGTCATATGGAACTGCTGAATCACTATACTGTACAGCTGAAAGTAATATTACACAACACAGTAACTGGAATTTAAATGAAGACTTAAAAAAATGTATTTTTTGTCCCACCACCATCTATATCTAGTGCCCCAATTTTCATGACCCCCATAAATCACAAACTCATTAAACAGCCAATTACCATTGTTTCCTTGACTGTTTCCTGACATTCACACAACATCTATATCATTCTGTGTCTAAGGACTTACTTATCCTAGATCATTTATACAAGTATAATCAAAGAATTTGTGTGTGTGTGTGTGTATGTGCCTGGCTTCTATTCCTTAACATTATACTTTTTTAAAAACAAAGATTTTATTTATTTATTTGACAGAGATCACAAGTAGGCAGAGAGGCAGGCAGAGAGAGAGGAGGAAGCAGGTTCCCCGGGGAGCAGAGAGCCCGATGTGGGGCTCGATCCCAGGACCCTGAGATCATGACCTGAGCCGAAGGCAGAGGCTTTAACCCACTGAGCCACCCAGGTGCCCTTAACATAACACTTTTAAGAAACATATATTTTGCAGAATATATCAGAACTTCAACTCTTTTATGGCTGAATAATATTCCATTGTATGGATATAACCCTTTTTGTTGGCCCATTCCACAGTTCATGGACATTTAGATTGTCTCTACTTTTTAGGCTAAAATGAATAGTGCTTCTATAAACACTCATGTACAAGCTTGCTTGAAATTCTTTTCAATTCTTTTGGGTATACAACTAAGTCATAAGCTAATTCCATGTCTAACTTTTTGAGGAACTGTTTTCCACATGGGCTACACCATTTTACATCACTATCAGAAATGTATGGATACTCTAGTTCCCAAGATCCACACCAATTCTTGCTATCCCCTATTTAGAAAAAAAAAAAAAAATGTCTTTATGTTAGGGGATGGGAAGTGGTATTTCATTGACTCACTGATTACATTTCTGTAGTGACCAATGACATTCACCATCTTATCATGTGCTTGTTGCCCATTTGTCTCTTTGAAGAAATGTCTATTCAAGTCCTTTTCCCATTTTTAAGCTGTCTTTTTGTGGTTGAGTTCTGAGTTCTTATATTCTAGATAGTTTCAGATCTTTTAGATCTGTGATTTGCAATTTTTTTTCTCCCATTCTGTAACTTGTCTTTTCATGTTCTTATGCCTGATATAAACTTATATAAGTTACAGAATGGGAGAAAAAAATCAACTGAGATTGAGACCTGTGATACATTAAGAAGCACGTGCAAGAAAAGAAAAAAAATAAATTTTTTTCATTTTTTAACTATTATGTTCAATTAGCCAGGATATAGTATATAATTATATCATTAGTTTTTGATGTACTGTTCAATATTTTATTAGGTTGTTTCTTACGACTCTGAAATGTGCTGTTCAGCCCCAAGTGAATTTTTTCATTTTAGTTATTGCAATTTTCAGCTCTAGAATTTCTATTAGGTTCTATTTTACAATTTCTCTTTTTTGAAACTCTTTTTGTTAAGACATCATTCTATTGATTTAGTTTTTTGTACATGTCTTCATCTTTTTGAATACACTTAAGATAATCGATTTAAAATATTTTCCTAGAAAATTCATTATTTATTCATCCTCTGGGACAGTTTCTGACCAGTGACTGTTTTCCTATGAATGCACCATACTTTACAGTTTCTTTGTATGTTTTCTAATTATTTTAATAGTTGCACATTTGAATTACATGATCTAGCCAGTCCAGAAATCAAATTTTCCCATGTCTTTAGGATTTCTTGCTGCTTATAGATTTAGTTATTTTTGTTTCTTTAGTGAGTTTTATAAAGTATTCTTATAAAGACTGTGTTCCTTGCTATGTGTGCTCTCTGAAATCTCTTTTCCAGTAGCGTCATAATTTTATAAAAATTTAGTTAAACATCTGGAGCCAAAGGAGGAGGAGACAAAGAAGGAGAAGGAATTTAAAAAATTAGGAAGGAGGAGGAGTCAAGATGGCAGAGAAGAAGCAGCCTGAGACAACATTGGGTAGCAGGAGATCAGCTAGATAGCTTATCTAACTTTTGCGAACACCTACAAATCCAATGGGAAATCGAAGAGAAGAAGAGCAACAATTCTAGAAACAGAAAATTGATCATTTCAGAAAGTAGGACTTGTGGAGAAGTGAATCCAAAGCGACGGGAAGACAGACCGCGGGGGGAGGGGCTGGCTCCCAGCAAGCGGCGGAGCACCGGAGCACAACATCGGGACTTTTAAAAGTCTGCTCCACGGAGGGACATCACTCCAGAGGCTACACCGAGGGGAAACCCAGGCAGGGTCAGCGTAACCCCAGGTCCCGCGGGGTAACAGAAGGACCGGGGGTGTCCGAGTGCTGCAGAGTTTGCAGGTATTAGAGCGGGGAATCTACAGCTACAAAGCCGAGGAGTGAGCTCTCAGCTCGGGGTTACCTTGAGCCGGTCACAGGCTGGGTGGGCTCAGAGTGCGGCCGGAGGCCATGGAGACGGAAGCGACTGGGCGCTTTTCTCCTAGTGCAAGCAATTGAGTGCTCCAGGACTGACCGCAGGCCAGGGAGAGAGGGGCGGTTGGGCACCTTTCTCTGAGGGCCCACTGAGGAGCAGGATCTTGAGCTTGGCTCCTCCGGGTCAGAGATTGGGGGCTGCCATCTTCATTCCCGTCCTCTGGAACTCTACAGAAAGCACTCAGGAAACAAAAGCTCCTGAAAGCGAACCGAGCAGATTACTTAGCCTGACCCCTGGTAAGGGCGGTGCAATTCCGCCTGCGGCAAAGACACTTGAGAATCACCACAACAGGCCCCTCCCCCAGAAGATCAACAAGAAACCCAGCCAAGACCAACTTCGCTCACCAAGAACAGCGGAATTCCAGAGGAGGAGAAAGCAAATCTTATCTGAACAAATGACAAGGCGGAAAAACTCACCACAAAAAAAAGAACAAGAGGCCGTACTGAAGGCTAGAGACCTAATCAATATGGACATTGGTAATATGACAGATCTAGAGCTCAGAATGACGATTCTCAAGGTGCTAGCCGGGCTAGAAAAAGGCATAGAAGATACTAGAGAAACCCTCTCCGGAGAGATAAAAGCCCTTTCTGGAGAAATAAAAGAACTAAAATCTAACCAAGTTGAAATCAAAAAAGCTATTAGTGAGGTGCAATCAAAAATGGAAGCTCTCACTGCTAGGATAAATGAGGCAGAAGAAAAAAATAGTGACATAGAAGACCAAATGACAGAGAATAAAGAAGCCGAGCAAAAGAGAGACAAACAAATACTGGACCATGAGGAGAGAATTCGAGAGATAAGCAACACCATAAGATGACACAACATTAGAATAATTGGGATTCCAGAAGAAGAAGAAAGAGGGAGCAGAAGATATATTGGAGACAATTATTGCAGAGAATTTCCCTACTATGGCAAAGGGAACAAACATCAAAATCCAGGAGATGCTAGGAACGCCCCTGAAAATCAATAAAAATAGGTCCACACCTTGTCACCTGATAGTAAAATTTACAAGTCTTAGCGACAAAGAGAAAATCCTGAAAGCAGCCCGGGAAAAGAAGTCTGTAACATACAAGGCTAAAAACATTAGATTGGCAGCAGACCTATCCACAGAGACCTGGCAGGCCAGAAAGAACTGGCATGATATATTCAGAGCACTAAACGAGAAAAACATGCAGCCAAGAATACTATATCCGGCTAGGCTATCATTGAAAATAGAAGGAGAGATAAAGAGCTTCCAGGACAAACAAAAGCTGAAAGAATTTGCAAACACCAAACCAGCTCTACAGGAAATATTGAAAGGGGTCCTCTAAGTAAAGAGAGACCCTAAAAGCAGATCAGAAAGAAACAGAGACAATATACAGTAACAGTCACCTTACAGGCAATACAATGGCAATAAATTCATATCTCTCAATAGTTACCCTGAATGTTAATGGGCTAAATGCCCCAATCAAAGACACAGGGTATCAGAATGGATAAAAAAACAAAACCCATCAATATGCTGCCTACAAGAAACTCATTTTAGACCCAAAGACACCTCCAGATTTAAAGTGAGGGGGTGGAAAACAATGTACCATGCTAATGGACATCAGAAGAAAGCTGGGGTGGCAATCCTTATATCAGATCAATTCGATTTTAAGCCAAAGACTATAATAAGAGATGAGGAAGGACACTATATCATACTCAAAGGGTCTGTCCAACAAGAAGACCTAACAATCTTAAATATCTATGCCCCTAATATGGGAGCAGCCAACTATATAAACCAATTAATAACAAAATCAAAGAAATACATCGACAGGAATACAATAATAGCAGGGGACTTTAACTCTCCCCTCACTGAAATGGACAGATCATCTAAGCAAAAGATCAACAAGGAAATAAAAGCCTTAAATGACACACTGCCCAGATGGACACCACAGATATATTCAGAACATTCCATCCCAAAGCAACAGAATATACATTCTTCTCTAGTGCACATGGAACATTCTCCAGAATAGACCACATCCTGGGTCATAAATCAGGTCTCAATCGGTATCAAAAGATTGGGATCATTCCCTCCATATTTTCAGACCACAATGCTCTGAAGCTAGAACTCAATCACAAGAGGAAATTTGGAAAGAACGCAAATACATGGAGACTAAATAGCATCCTTCTAAAAAATGAATGGGTCAACCAGGAAATTAAAGGAGAATTGAAAATATTCATGGAAACAAATGATAATGAAAACACAATGGTTCAAAATCTGTGGGACACAACAAAGGCAGTCCTGAGAGGAAAATATATAGCAGTACAAGCCTTTCTCAAGAAACAAGAAAGGTCTCAAATACACAACCTAACCCTACACCTAAAGGAGCTGGAGAAGGAACAATAAAGAAAGCCTGAACCCAGCAGGAGAAGAGATATCATAAAGATCAGAGCAGAAATCAATGAAACAGAAACTAAAAAAAAATAGAACAAATCAACAAAACTAAGAGCTGGTTCTTTGAAAGAATTAATAAGAGAGATAAACCCCTGGCCAGACTTACAAAAAGAAAAGAGAAAGGACACAAATAAATAAAATCATGAATGAAAGAGGAGAGATCACAACCAACACCAAAGAAATACAAACAATCATAAGAACATACTGTGAGCAACTCTATGCCAACAAATTCAACAATCTGGAAGAAATGGATGCATTTCTAGAGACATATAAACTACCACAACTGAACCAGGAAGAAACAGAAAACCTGAGCAGACCCATAACCAGTAAGGAGATTGAAATAGTCATCAAAAATCTCCAAACAAACAAAAGTCCAGAACCAGACAGCTTACCAGGGGAGTTCTACCAAACATTTAAAGAAGAAATAATTCCTGTTCTCCTGAAACTGTTCCAAAAAATAGAAATGGAAGGAAAACTTCCAAACTCATTTTATGAGGCCAGCATCACCTTGATCCCAAAACCAGACAAGGATCCCATCAAAAAAGAGAATTACAGACCAATATCCTTGATGAACACAGATGTGAAAATTCTCGCCAAAATACTAGCCAATAGGATCCATCAGTACATTAAAAGGATTATTCACCATGACCAAGTGGACTTTATTCCAGGGCTGCAAGGTGGGTTCAACATCCGCAAATCAATCAATGTGATACAGTACATTAATAAAAGAAAGAATAAGAACCATATGATACTCTCAATAGTGCTGAAAAAGCATTTGACAAAGTGCAGCATCCCTTCCTGATTAAAACTCTTCAAAGTGTAGGGATAGAGGGCACATACCTCAATATTATCAAAGCCATCTATGAAAAACCCACCGCAAATATCATTCTCAATGGAGAAAAACTGAAAGCTTTTCCGCTAAGGTCAGGAACATGGCACGGATGTCCATTATCACCACTGCTGTTCAACATAGTACTAGAAGTCCTAGCCTCAGCAATCAGACAACAAAAAGAAATTAAAGGCATCCAAATTGGCAAAGAAGAAGTCAAACTATCACTCTTTGCAGATGATATGTATGTATGCAGATGATATGTATGCAGATGATATGATATAGTATGATATGATACTATATGTGGAAAACCCAAAAGGCTCCACCCCAAAACTGCTAGAACTTATAGAGGAATTCAGTAAAGTGTCAGGATATAAAGTCAATGCACAGAAATCAGTCGCATTTCTTTACACTAACAACAAGACAGAAGAAAGAGAAATTGAGGAGTCAGTCCCATTTACAATCGCACCCAAAACCATAAGATACCTAGGAATAAATCTAACCAAAGAGGCAAAGAATCTATACTAAGAAAACTATAAAGTACTCATGAAAGAAATTGAGGAAGACACAAAGAAATGGAAAAATATTCCATGTTCCTGGATTGGAAGAACAAATATTGTGAAAATGTCTATTCTACCTAAAGCAATCTACACATTTAATGCAATCCCTATCAAAATCCCATCCATCTTTTTTAAAGAAATAGAACAAATAATTCTAAAATTTATATGGAACCAGAAAAGACCTCGAATAGCCAAAGGAATATTGAAAAAGAAAGCCAACGTCGGTGGCATCACAATTCCAGACTTCAAGCTCTATTACAAAGCTGTCATCATCAAGACAGTATGGTACTGGCACAAACACAGACATATAGATCAATGGAACAGAATAGAGAGCCCAGAAATAGACCCTCAACTCTATGGTCAACTAATCTTTGACAAAGCAGGAAAGAATATCCAATGGAAAAAAGACAGCCTCTTCAACAAATGGTGCTGGGAAAATTGGACAGCCACATGCAGAAAAATGAAATTGGACTATTTCCTTACACCACACATGAAAATAGACTCAAAATGGATGAAGGACTTCAATGTGAGAAAGGAATCCCTCAAAAACCTTGAGGAGAATGCAGGCAGCAAACTCTTTGACCTCAACCGCAGCAACTTCTTCCTAGGAACATCGCCAAAGGCAACAGAAGCAAGGGCAAAAATGAACTATTGGGATTTCATCAAGATCAAAAGCTTTTGCACAGCAAAGGAAACAGTTAACAAAACCAAAAGACAACTGACAGAATGGGAGAAGATATTTGCAAACGACATATCAGATAAAGGACTAGTATCCAAAATCTATAAAGAGCTTAGCAATCTCAATACCCAACGGACAAATAATCCAATCAAGAAATGGTCAGAGGACATGAACAGATTTTTCTGCAAAGAAGACATCCAGATGGCCAACAGACACATGAAAAAATGCTCCACATCACTCAGTATCAGGGAAATACAAATCAAAACTACAATGAGATACCACCTCACACCAGTCAGAATGGCTAATATTAACAAGTCAAGAAATGACAGATGCTGGTGAGGATGCAGAGAAAGGGGAACCCTCCTACACTGTTGGTGGGAATGCAAGCTGGTGCAACCACTCTGGAAAACAGTGTGGAGGTTCCTCAAAAAACTGAAAATAGAGCTACCCTATGACCCAGCAATTGCACTACTGGGTATATATCCTAAAGATACAAACGTGGTGCTCCGAAGGGGCACGTGCACCCGAATGTTTATAGCAGCAATGTCCACAATAGCCAAACTGTGGAAGGAACCTAGATGTCCATCAACAGATGAATGGATCAAGAAGAGGTGGTCTATATACACAATGGAATACTATGCAGCCATCAAAAGACATGAAATCTTGCCATTTGTGACAACGTGGATGGAACTAGAGGGTATCATGCTTAGCGAAATAAGTCAATCGGAAAAAGACAACTGTCATATGATCTCCCTGATATGAGGAAGTGGAGATGCATAGTAGGGGGGGTTGGGGGGAAGTAGGAAAAGAAAAAATGAAAGAAGATGGGATTGGGAGGGAGACAAACCATAAAAGACTCAATCTCAGAAAACAGACTGAGGGTTGCTGGGGGGAAGGGGGACAGGAGAGGGTGGTGGTGATATGGACATTGTGGAGGGTATGTGTTATGATGAGTGCTGTGAAATGTGTAAACCTGGCGATTCACAGACCTGTACCCCTGGGGATAAAAATACATTATATGTTTATTAAAATAAATAAATTAATTAATAAAAAAATTAGGAAGGAAAGAAGGGAGGAAGAGAGGGTTGCAGGGAGGGAGGAAGAAAGAAAAAAAGAAGAAAAGGCAGAAGCACATCAAAGATGCCAGCATTTAAGACAACAATAAATGACACAAACAAATCATGTTAGTTTTAAGAAACCAAATATTTAAGCAATTAGAGGTCTATATTCTATTTTTTCAAACACAACATTAACATTTTATTACTTTTTTTATAACTTACGCATTTTGACATCTGAAGGGTCCCCCCAAATTTCATCAAATCTTATTATTTTATACTAAAATGAGACTAAGAAAACTATTTTTTGCTTTGTTTTTTTATTTGAGTCATATTTGATACATAATATCATAGCAGTTTCAGGTGTACAACATACTAATGTAAAATAGTCACCACAATAACTCTAATCATAATCTATCACTATACAAGGTTGTTATAATATTGGGTATAATCCCTATGCTATATACTAAATCAATATATTCATTTATAACTAAATTTTGTACCACTTAACCTCCTTGAGCTATTTACCCATTCCCTACCCACATCTATTTAACGCACTCATCATTTGTTGGACACTCGTGCTCTTTGCGTAGTTTGGCTCTTATTGACAATGCCGCTACAAACATCAGAGAGCATGTGCCCTACAAATTAGTGTTTGTTTTGTTTTCTTTGGATAAATACTTAGAATTAGAATTACTGGATCATACAGTAATTGTAGTTTTACTTTTTTAGGAATCTCCACACTGTTTTCTAGAGTGGCTGCAACAGTTTGCATTTCCACCAACAGTATAGGAGGGTTCCCCTTTCTCCACATTCTCACCAACACTTGCTGTTTCTTGTTTTTGTATCATGGACATCAGACAGGTGCAAAGTCATTCTCCTTTGGCTTTGATTTGTATTTTGCTGATGCCAACTAATGTTGAGTCATCTTTTCATACACTTTTTGGACATATGAATATTTTCTTTGGAAAAATACCTATTCAGGTCCTTTGCCCATTTTTTAATCACATTATCTGTCTTAATACGGAGTTGTATAAATTCCTTTATATGTTTTGGAGTTAATTTTGACTTGATATATCATTTGGGAATATCCTTTCCCATTCAGTAGCTTGTCTTTTCACTTTGTTAATGGTTTCCTCCGCTGTGCAAGGCTTTTTAATTTGATATATTCCCATTTACTTTTGCTTTAGTACCTTTTCTGAGGGAAAAAATCCTGAAAAACATCACTAAGACAAATGTAAAAGGCTTACTGCCTAGATTTTCTTTTAGGACTTTTATGGCTTAAGGTTTCACATTTAGGTCTTTTGACCATTTTGAGTTGTTTTTGTGTGTGGTGTAAGGAAATGGTAGTTTCATTTTTCTGCATGTTGCTGTCCAATATTCCCAACAACACCTGCTGAAGGGACTGTCCTTTTCTCATTGGATATTCTATTTGCTTTGTCATAGATTAATGGACATCTTTGAAATGGAGATTTATTTCTGGCTTTCTATTCTGTTCTATTGATCTCTTTGTCTATTTCTGTGCCTGTGGTGTTTTGATAAGTATAATTTTCACATGTATAGTTTGAAATACAAAAGTCTGACACTTTCAAATTTGTTCTGCTTTCTTAAGATTGCTATAGCTACTTGGGTTCTTTTGAATTTCCAAACAAATGCAGGATTATTTGTTAACAATACCAACTCTTCCAACCCATGAGTTGTAATATTTTTCAACTTGTCTGTGTTGTCTTCAATTTCTTTCATCCCATCTTGTAGTTTTCAGTATACAGGTCTTTTACCTCCTTGGTTAAATTTATTTTTAGGTATTTTATTCTTCTGGTGAAATTTAAAAGAGATTATTTTCTAATTTTCCCTTTTGGTAGTTCATTATTAGTACATAGAAACATACCAGATTTGTGTACATAATATTTATATTGGCAATTGACTATATTCCTTTATTAGTTTTAATAATGTTTTGATAGAGGCTTTTGGGTTTCCTGTACTTAATAGCATGTTATCTGTAAATAGTGGCAAAAAGCACAGCAAGCCAGAGGCCTCCATTTCCTCCCCTAACTCTTCCACTAATTTGCAATATAATCTTGGGTAAATTTCTATTCCCTGATTCCTCAAAGTGTCTTCTGATCTGGAGTGTCAATATCACCTGGAATTTTGTTTTGTTAGCACTCAGACCCCACTCCAGGCCCACTAGATTAAAATCTTATTTTTTAGCAATATCGTCAGATGATTCAATGCACATTGACATTTTGTGGACATTACAATTTGAGAAGGGCTACTTTTAATCAGTTTTTTCTAAAAGCTTTCAGAGAAATGACTGGCAATATTAAAATCCAAAATTCTTATAGAAATGTCCTTACTAAACAATGGTTAAAAATTATTTGTTTTGCTGTATCTGGTAATTTTGCTTACCATTTTCACTTGAAATTACAGACAATTAAACAAAATTATTAAACAAAATCTCTTTGAATATATATGTGACTACCAGCATGAAGAATATTATACAAATGCCCTATAAGAAATTATTACATTGAATCTGTTTGCTGAAGCTTGAAGTCTGTAAAGAAGGCAACAGAATCAAAATTTTGTCCAGCAACATGAAAAGCCAACAGATAAAACCAGAGTAACAACGAGACTATGTATGTCTATGTGTATGAGGGTGCCTAATGTGGAAAGTTTTAGCCATATGAGTAATAATTGCTTTCTATGCACACATTTCAGTGTTTACTGTCCCACTGTGCAGACCAACCAAAATTACTAGGCAGTCAAACATTTCAATTAGTTACATGATTCTATTTATATGAAATAGCCATAATAGGCAAATGTACTGAGATGGAAATATTAATGGTTACCATCACCTATGGCGGGATGGGCAGAAGGAAGAGAGAACTGGGAATGATTACGAATAAATACAGGGTTTCTTTTGGAGTGATTAAATATTCCAACACCAGATAATGGTGATGGTTGTACAACTCCGTGATATACCAAGAACCATTAACTTGTATACTTCAATGGGTGAATTCTGTGGGATATAAATCTCAGTAGATGGAAAAATGAGTTGGTTTAACAATCGAAATCTATGTTTTATTTTAACATGCATTAAAAAATAAAAGTAACTATCACCACTGCTCAGTATTTTATTTTTCGGCTTCAAGATTTGAATACTTAAAATTTTGAGTTTAGAGACTCTTTCATTTCCAAAAACTCTACTTATTTACCAGAAAATTAACTGAAATCAGGTTAGGGAAGTAACTTATATAAGACCAAAAGTTCTATTCCAGTCATCCGAAGGGCAGAATTTTCCTAACATTAAATAGTTTCAATTAAAATATCCATAAGCATAACTTCAGTTGTTAAAAACATGAAAGCAAACAAATAGTTCATGGTCTTCTGGTGTATGAATTAAAAACCTACCAAAGGAAATTGGTACGTTTCCTTTTTGATTTACAGGTAACATTTTGTTTTGTTTTGAAATGTAAAAACTAAACTAAAACCAAGCATACTGTCAGAACCAGTAAAATATGCACAAATTTAACATAATTTTGATGTGCAGAAGTGACAACTGTCCAAGACAAAAATACTTCCTCAAAAATAGGCCTCTAGTTTGGGCAATTGGTTCATAAGATAGACATCTTTCATCTACTTAAAAATAAAGCTTATGACCTTCATACATCATTGGTGGGAATATAAATTGCACAGCTACTGTAGAAAAGTATTTTGTGTTCCTAAAAATGTTAAATACAGAATTAATATATGACTCAGGAATTCCACTCCTAGTTTTATGCCCCAAATAATGTAAAACAAGGAATTAAACATGTATTTGTGTGCCAAATTTCATAGCAACATTATTCATAATTGCCAAAAGGTAGAAACAATTTAAATGTCCACTGACGAATGAACTGGTAATTATAATATAGTGCATATATACAAATAAATAACTTTATGTATATAAACTTATAAAAACTTACATAAACACATATACTTATACTAAAAATATATACAGGTATACATATAAATATACATATAAGTTCTGATACATATAAAGTTCTGGGAAGTATAACACATGGGGGAAACTTGCTAAGTGAGAAAGAGACCAGACACAAAAAAATTTTACCACTTTACTTACAGAAGTATCTAGAACAGGCAAATTTATGGAGAACAAATTAGAGTAGAGGTTACCAGAGGCACTGGGCAGAGGAAACAAAAAGTTATTGCTTAAAAGTTACACAGTTTCTGTTTGGGATTATAAATACGTTTTGGAAATAGTGGTAGTAGTATGCAACATTATAAATGTAATTAATGACAATGAATTGTATAGAGTAATGAACACTTTTATTTTATTTTGTACTTTAAAATGGTTAGAATGACAAATTTTACACTATATATGCTGCCACAACTTCATTTAAAAATAAAACAGTCTGGAGTATCTGGGTGGCTCCTTTGGTTGAGCATTGTGTAGATTCTTGGTTTCCACTCATATCACCATTTCAGGGTCCTGAGATCAAGAACCCCAGTTTGGGATTTTGGCTGTGTGCTCAGAGTCTGCTGGAAAGTCTCCCTCTTCCTACCCCTTTCTCTCGTTTTCTCAAATAAATAAATAAATCTTTTAAAAAATAAATAAGTAAAACAAAGTCTGTTCCCAATTAAATTCAGGGTATTGTGAAAATCATTCTGAGGTAGGTCCTATGTAGTAATCTAGTGTTGTTTATAACTGCTACAAATAGAAATGGCACTGGTAGGCCCAGAAGAAACAAATAGGAACTTAACAATTTCCTCAATACTGCATTTCTGTAACTTCAAAACTTTTTTCGGTAAATGTTGTCAAGGTGGTTTCAGTCTGAAATACAGCCATTATCTAATTTTTGTATATAAACCTCACTTAAAAGTGAGCATTGAGT
This sequence comes from Eira barbara, assembly GCA_020311275.1. Lineage (NCBI taxonomy): Eukaryota > Metazoa > Chordata > Mammalia > Carnivora > Mustelidae > Eira > Eira barbara. Next base: position 1,087,847 of record JAHRIG010009241.1, on the reverse strand, counting down.
GATGGAACTACTCACATAAGGTATTAAAGAGAAGTGAGAACAGAATTACCAGTTAGAAAATTTTGCCCCTTGTAGAAGGATTTTATCACAGTTCTTCCCTGATATGGCAAAATAATATTTCCCATTATATTCGGGGGCTTTATTTGGTTTCATATTTAGATCATCTAGTAAGTGTGTAATTAAAAGTAGATTTGAGTATAACACTGTTTCGTTTTAAATGTTAAACTAATGTTTTTCTTATTCACCTTCCCCAATTTTTATTTAGTACATAAATTCCGCATGTCTGCTGCCACATAGTTAATAGCAGTAGGAGTGAGGCTGATAAAAGATCAGTGTGGGGAACGGGCAGCGATTCCCAAGCCCTGACCACGAACCCGCAACGGTTAACGCACGGCGTTCCTCATTAGGAATGCTTCTGCGTGGCTCCTCAGTCTGTGGCTTTTGCGGCTGCAGTGTGGCTGCCACAGAGAAGGTTAACAAGCAGGGAGAGAAACCCTCTCCCAATCACCGCTCTCAGACGTTTCCTGGGGTGCGGCGGCATTGGGTTGTTCGCCACGGCATTCCCGAGTTCCCATTCCGATGGGGTCCCCGTGTAACGACATGTTGCTGACGGCAGCATTTCGGGGTGTTAGGAGGGGACGGAAAGAATCCCACGGCCGCCCAACATTCGCCCCGGGCCAGGCTGGAGCTTTTCAGTCTCCAGAACGGGGCTTTCACCGTTGCTCGTCGGTCCCCCCAACCGCCCTCGAATTCGCTTGGCAAACCGTCTCCACCTGCGCCCGGGTCCGCATTTTGATAGTTGCAACGGGGGACAAAGGAAAGAGGCTGACCCTCTGACCCATGCTGTCCCTCTCCCCTCCCCCTCTCCTGGTTTCAAGGGTCCTGGCTCCAGAAAGGGCTCTCGGAAGACCCCAGCCTTGGGGAACGCGGCGTTTGTTTCGTTTTGGGGGGAAACGCAGGAAGACCACGGCAGGGTGGGACAGGACCGGACCGGGAGCTCAGAGCTCGGGCGACCGGGAGAGGGTCCCGGGAAATGAGCAAGACACTCCTCTCTCCCCAGCCTTAAATAAAGCCGCTCGGGACGCCCCGTCCGCTCGCTCCGCAGCCCCTTCCGGGAGACCGGCTCCGGCCCTTCCGCGAGCCGCAAGCCGGGGGTTGCTGGGGGCGGGCGGGGGGGAGGGCAGGGGGCGGCCGGGACCGGGACGCCCCCGCCGCGGGGCAGGGACGCACACCTGGGCGTCCGCGACACCTGAGACACGCCCCTCCCACCTCCGGCCTCCGGGCGCGGAGGTGGCCCGGGAGCCCCACCTGAGCCGGGGTGGGGTGGGGCGGGGCGGGGCGGGGGCCGGGGCCGGGGCCGTGGCGCGGAGCCAACGCGCTCGCTTACCCATGGCTGGAGACTGGCGGGAGGGGCGCGGGCTCCGGGCGCTCGGGCTCCCCGGCGACGGGCAGAGCCGGTGGCACAAGTTTGCAGGTCTGGCGGGCACGTGCGCGGGCCGGGCTCCGGGCGGGCTGCTGCGCTGCTGGGCTGGCGGCTGGCTCCTGGCTCCTGGCTCCGGGGCCGGGGTGGGAGCGCTGCGCGGCTCCGCCTGCACTGGGGGCCGGCCGCGCCGAGAGGGGCCCTGACGTCAGCGCCGGGGGCTTTGTGCGCCCGCAGCGAGGGCCCGAACCACGCGGTGCTGGCGGCTTCCTCTGCTTTGTCCTCCTGCTACAGGAAAGTAATCTATTTGAACTGAAGCATGAATGCATATCTCCATGTAACAGTAACTGAGATTGTATGCAAACGGAAGAGATGTGGGCGAGAGACTTTGGAAGGTTTGTGGAAACATCAAGAAGAACAGAATTTGACTGGGACATGAATATAAAATCGTATTTTGATAAGATATGAACTCACGCAAGCACTATGGAACGAATTGTGCAAGGACTTAAACTAAACCTTTCGTCCAATTTCTGCCACTCTGTAGAAATCATAATAAATAACAATTTTGTTCATAATGTCGTTTTGTAAACTCTATTCACCTTCGAAATGGCAAAAGTTAATTTCAACAAGCAAATCTTTCCAAAAACCTTAAGAAACAGGAAGTAGGAAAAGTACGAAGAGTACTATATACAGAACTTGACCTCTATGAATATTCAATTTCACTATTAGTCAACAATAGACATTTAAAAAAATTATGTTAGTCACCATACAGTACTTCTCTAGTTTTTGATGTAGTGTTCCATGATTCATTGTTTACATATAATAACCAATGTTCCATGCAATTCCTGCCCTCATTAATACCCACCACCAGACTCACACATCTCCCTCGCAAAACCCTCCATTTGTTTCTTGGAGTCCACAGTCTCTCCTGGTTTATCTCCCTCTGATTTCCCCCGTCATTTTCCCCTTCTTCTTCCTAATGTCCTCCATGCTATTCCTTATGTTCCACATAGAAGTGAAATCATATGATGATTGTCTTTCTCTGGTTGACTATTTCACTTACCATCCATGAGAATGCAAATAGTAGGTATTCATTCCTTCTAATGGCTGAGTAATATTCCATTGTATATATGAACCACATCTTCATTATTTATTCATCAACATTGCTATTATGAACATTAGGGTGCATATGACCATTCTTTTTACTACATCTGTATCTTTTGGATAAATACCCATTGCGCAATTGCTGGGTCATAGAATATCTCAATTTTTAACTTTTTCAGGAACCTCCATACTATTTCCCACAATGGGCATACCAGCTTGAGCTCCCACCAACAGCATAAGAGGATTCCCTTTCTCCGCATCCTCTCCGACATTGTTGTTTCTTCCCTTGTCAATTTCTGCCATTTTAACTGTGGTAAGGTGGTATTTCAATGTGATTTTGATTTAAATTTCCCTGATGGTTAATGAGGATGAACAATTTCTTCATGTATCTTTTAGCCATTTGTACTTCTTCATTGGAGAATTGTCTGTTCCTCTCTTCTACCCATTTTTTGATATGATTATCTGTTTTTTGGATGTTGAATTTGAGAAGTTCTTTGTAGCTCTTGGATATCAGCCCTTTGTCTGTAGGGTCATTTAAAAAAATCTTCTCCCATTCCATGAGTTCTCTCTTGGTTCTGTTGACTGTTTCCTTTGCTCTGTAGAAGCTTTTTATTTTGATGAAGTACCAAAATTTCATTTTTGCTTTTGTTTCCCATATCTTTGGAGATATGTCTTGAAAAACTTGCTGTGGCTGATGTGCAAGAGGTTACTGCCTATGTTCTCCTATAGGGGTTTGATGGATTCCTGTCTCACATTGAGGTCTTTCATCCATTTTGAGTTTATCTTTGTATATGGTGTAAGAGAATGTTCAAATTTTCAATGGTCAAATGTCCAATTTTCCCAGCACCATTTATTGAAGAGACTGTCTTGTTTCCACTGGATATTTTTTTCCTATTTTGTTAAGACTAGTTGGATGTAGAGTTGAGGGCCCATATCTGGGCTCCCTACTCTGTTCCACTGGTCTGTGTATCTGTTTTTATGCCGGTACCATGCTGTCTTGGTGATCACAGCTTTGTAGTAAAGCTTGAAATCAGGCAATGTGATGCCCCCAGCTTTGGTTTTCTTTTTTAACAATCCCCTGGTGATTTGTTTTTTTTCTCATTCCATAAAAATTTTAAGATTGTTTATTTCAGCTCTGTGAAAAATATGATTGGTATTTTGATTTGGATGGAGTGGATAGATTGCTCTGGGTAGCATAGACATTTTATGCTTCTGATCCATGAGCATGGAATGTTTCTCCATCTTTTTGTGTCTTCTGCAATTTCTTTCATACGTATTCTGTAGTTTTTAGAGTATAGATCTTTTATCACTTTGGTTAGATTTATTACAAGGTATCTTCTGGTTTTTGATGCTATTGTAAATGGAATGAACTCCCTAATTTCTCTTTCTACAGTTACAATGTCAGTGTATAGGAAAGCAACTAATTTCTGTGCATTATTTTGTATCCTGCCACATTACTGAATTGCTGTATGAGTTCTAGCAATTTGGGAGTGGAGTCTTTTGGTTTTCCACAAAAAGTATCATGTCATCTGTAAAGAATGAGAGTTTGACTTCTTCTTTGTCAATTTGAATTTCTTTTGCTGTCTGATTGCTTATACTAGAACTTCTAGTACTATGTTGAACAATAGTGATGGGAGTGGGCATCCTTGTTGTGTTCCTGACCTTAAGGGAGAAGCTCTCCACTTTTGCCCATTAAGAATGACATTTGCTGTGGCTTTTCATAGATGGTTTTTGTGAATTTTGAGGGATGTTCCATTTACCCCTATACTCTGAAGAGTTTTAATAGAAAGGAGGCTGTATTTTGTCAAATGCTTTTTCTGCATTAGTTGAGAGGATCATATCCTTCTTGTCTCTACTCTTATAATGTGATCTATCACAGTGATTGATTTTCAAATGTTGAATGACACTTGCCTCCCAGGAATAAAGCCCTCTTAGTCATGGTGGATACTTCTTTTAATGCACTGTTGGATTCTATTTTCTAGGATCTTGTTGAGAATTTTGGCATCCATATTCATCAAAGATATTGCCTGAAATTCTCCTTTTTGATGGGGTCTTTGCCTGGTTTGGGGATCAAGGTAATCCTGGCCTCATAGTATGAGTTTGGAAGTTTTCCTTCTGTTTCTACTTTTTGAAACAGCTTCAGGAGAATAGATATTATTTCTTTTTTGACTGTTTGGTAGAATTCCGCTGGGAATACCTCAGGCCCTGGACTCTTGTTTTTTGGGGGAGGTTTTTGATCACAGTTTCAATTTTGTTACTGGTTATTGGTATTTAGTTTGTCAATTTCTTCCTGTTTCAGTCAAGGGAGTTTATAGGTTTCCAGAAAGGCATCCATTTTCCACGTTGTTTAATTTATTGGCATATAGTTATTGATAATAATTTCTAAAAATTGTTTCTCTTTCTTTGGCGTTAATTGCGATCTTTCCCCTTTCATTCATAATTTTATTAATTTGGGTCCTCTCTCTGTTTTGGATAAGCCTAGCCAGTGGTTTATTGATCTTAATTTCAAAGAACAAGCTTCTAGTTTCATTGATCTGCTTTACTGTATTTCTGGTTTCTAAATCGTTGATCTCTGATCTAATATTAATTATTTCTCTTCTCTTGCTTGGCTTAGATTTATTAGTTGTTCTTTTTCCAGTTCTTTAAGATGTAAAGTTAATTTGTGTATTTGAGATTTTTTTTTTTTTTTTTTTTGAGGGAGGCTTGAATGGCTATGTATTTCCCCCGTTAGGACCGCCTTTGTTGTATTCCATAGGTTTCGTACCAATGTGTTTTCATTCTCATTGATTTCCAAGAATTCTTTAAGGACTTCTTAAATTACTGGTTGACCCAAACATTCCTTTTTTTTTTTTCTTACCCAAACATTCTTAGCTTCCGAATGTTTGAATTCCTTCCAAATTTTTTCCTGTGGTTGAGTCCAGTTTCAAAGCATTATGGTCTGAGAATATGCAGGGTAAAATCTCGGTCTTTTGGTATCGGTTGAGCCCTGATTTGTGACCCAGTATGTGCTCTATTTTGGAGAAACTTCTATGTGTGTTTGAGAAGAATGAGTATTCTATTGTTTAGGGTGGAATGTTCTGTATATATCTATGAGGCCCATCTGGTCCAATGTGTCATTCAATGCTCTTGTTTCTTTAATGATCTTCTGCTTAGATGATGTGTCTATCGCTGAGTGGAGTGTTGAGGTTTACTATTAAATTATCATTATCAATATGTTTCTTTACTTTAATTGACAGTTGGCTTATGTAGTTAGCTGCTCCCATGTTGGGGATATTTATAATTTTTCGATTTTCTTGTTGGATAGAGTCTAAGAATGATATAGTGTCCTCCTGTATCTCTTACTAAGTCTATAGCTTAAAATCTAGTTTGTCCGATATGAGAATTTCTACCGTAGGTTTCTTTTGAGGTCTGTTGGCATGAAAAATGGTTCTCCATTCCCTCACTTTCAATCTGAATGTTCTTTTGGTCCAAAATGAGTCTCTTGTAGATAGCATATGGATGGGTCTTGTCTTTTTATCCAATCTGCAACCCTGTGCCATTTCATGACAGCATTTACACCATCCACGTTGAGAGTGATTACTGCAAGGTATGATTTTATGGCCATCATGTTGCCTGTGAAGTCCATGTCAATTTCTGGTCTATATAACTCTTGGGGTCTTTCTTCTTTTATAGAACCCCCCTTAATATTTCTTGCAGAGCTGGCTTGATGATCACGTATTCTTTCAGTTTCTGCCTGTCTTAGAAGCTCCTTGTCTGTCCATCCATTCTGAATGACAGCCTTGCTGGATAAAGTATCCCTTGGCTATATGTTCTTCTTATTTAGTACCCTGAATATGTCTTGCCAGCCCTTTCTGGCTTGCCAGATCTCTGTGGACAGGTCTGACATTATTTGATGTTTCTCCCTCTGTATGTAAGAAATCTCTTTTCCCTAGCTGCTTTCAAGATGGTCTCCTTGGATGTAAGATTTTCAAATTGTATTAGTATATGTCGTGGCATTGGTCTGTTCTCATTGATCTTGGGAGGGATGCTTTCTGCTTCTTAGACACAAATATCTGTTGCCTTCCCCAGATTAGGGAAGTTCTCAGCTACAATTTGCTCAAATATATCTTCTAGTCCTCTTTCTAACTCCACCCCCTCAGGGATCCCAATAATTCTGACATTAGAACATGTCATTGTGTCATTAATCTTTATCAGTTTGATTCCTTGGGCTTTAATCTGTTTTTCCCAGGCTGCCTCAGTTTTCTTCTTTTCTATCCTCTTATTTTCTAGATCACTAATTTGTTCTTCTGCCTGGTTTACCCTGATAGTCAGGAGTATCCAGTTTAGACTGCATTTTGTTCATTGCATTTTTAAGTTCAGGCCGAAGAGATCTCATTTCTGCTCTTAATAGATTCTATATTGTAGCTAATATTTTTCTCAACCCTAGATATCAACTTCATAACTGTTACTCTGAAGTCTATTTCTGACATCTTGCTTGTATCCATATCCATTAGGTCTGTGGCAGAGGTCACATTGTCTGGCTCTTTCCTTTGTTGGGGGTTCCTCTTCTTAGTAATTCTGTTGAGGGGTGGTTGAGGGAATACACAGGGTCCAAACTATTGATCACAACCCAAACAAAATGCACCTGTTTCTAGGGACCTTGGGGCTGTTGGCCTCTTGTTCTTCGCCTTGTCTTCTAGGGAAAGTGTCTGTCATGCTGTTACTCAGGCAACCTTATTTTGGTAGAGTTGTTCTGCTCCTGTGGCAGGGGAGGTGAGGAATGGGCTCAGTTATAAACAAAATTAAAAAAAAAAAAAAAGTTTTTCAGCTTTTGTTCTCTTGTGGCTTTAGGCATATCTTCTGAAAGAGCAGAACTGACCACACCCACACCTCTGCCCCAGAGCAGAGAAATCACAGTCTGTTCTTCACTGAGCCTAGAGTGAACACAGAGTCTCTGTTTCTATCTGTGCAGCTAAAAACTACAGCCTTCCTGGTTGTATGCCCCGCTACAACACTTCCAGAGGTGGAATCTAGGGATGAACTGTCTTTGCCTTTGTGCTCCTAAAACCGTGAGCTGCCCCTGGTCCATGTACATGTACCTGCAGCTCCTGGATCCTGTCTGGGGACTGAACTAAAGTCCTTTCCCCACCACTCCCAGTTTGAAAGTCTGTGCCCTGTCCCCAGCACAGGAGGCTTTTGTTCTCCTGTGCTATATCATCTTCCTGGTGCCAGTATATGGTGGTCCCTTCCACTTTTGTTTATCTTCCAATATCTGTGTCCAAACCATGGTTTCACCCTTCATACCTGGAGACCACTTGACATTTTCTGCTTCTAGAGATCCATATATATATTCTTATACCTTAGGCTGATTTGATGCATGTTCAGAATTGTTCAGTAGATATCCAGCTTGATTCAGGTACCACCATCTTTTTGTATCCCCAAGAAAATGCTTTTTAAAAATAATTACAAAATATTTTTTCATACTAAATATCAAAATATTACAAATTAAGCAAAGCTACTCAAAAAAAGGGGCTGAGGAGTGAGAATTTTATTGCTCCACCCAGCAGGTGGTCAAGTAAATTTACGGAGTTCCTAGGGAACCATTTGGTAATATGAATCCAGAGACTTAAATGCATTCATAATATCTGACCTAAAAATTTCTCTTCTGAGCCAGTCTCCTAAATATATAATGGCCATTTCAGTCAAAAGCAATGTAAAATGACATTTGTCATAGAACAAGTGTAAATAGCAAACCAGGAAACAATAAGAAACAACTACTGAACAGATAGGGAGAAGTTATGTAAATTAATGTGTTCAGTAATTCTCAATAATTCCCAGTTTTGCCCAAAGGGACATTTTAGTAAAATAGAGAATATTCCATGACATCATAATACATTCTTGGATTTCATAACAGAAGTGCAAGGATGCTACTGGTATCTACAGGCATACTTTATTTTATAGCATTTCCTTTTGTTGTACTTGGAACATGTTAATATTTAACAAATTGAAGGGAGCTAGAAAGAAAAATAAAGCATAAAGAAGAAAGGAAATAATAAAATTAGAGCAGAAATAAATGATACAAAAACTAAAAAATAAATCAGTAGAACAAATCAAGCAGAAATAAATGATACAAAAACTAAAAAAATAAACCAGTAGAACAAATCAAGGAAACCAGGAACTTGTTCTTTGAAAAATTAATAAAATTGATAAATCTCTAGCCAGACTTATCAAGAAAAAAAGAGAAAGGATCCAACTATCACAAATGAGAGGTGAGAAATAACAACCAGCACTATAGAAATACAAAGAATTATAAGTGAATATTAGGAAAAGTTATATGCCAATACATTGGGTAACCTTGAAGAAATGGATACATTCCTAGAAAAACAGAAATTCCCAAAATTGACACAGAAGGAATAGAAAACAAACGGATCACTAACCAGCAAAGAAACTGAATCAGAACTATTCAGCATGGAGGTTAATGTTGACAAACTGGAACTGATGTTCTAGAGAGCTAACTCCAGATCTGGATTACATTCAGTAAAGGTTGGAGTAACCTGAATCAGAGGCAAGGAAAATCCTATTATACTCTTAAAGGATTTGTTAGCAACAAAGTCTCAATATCAAAATTTGCGTGCACACATTAAACCAATTACTGTAGAGCAGAAAGAGATTAAGAATTGCATTTGTGTTATTGTCACTCAGACTATGACTGTGATACAAGAACTTCAAAAGCAAACAGACCTGGAACTGTCATCACTGAGTAGTGAAGAGAAACTATGGCAGAGCAATTAAAATCTCACATCAGACTTAATGAAGAAATAGACTTCCAAAAACGAATTCTAATGGAGAAGAAATCCATTCCAGAAAGATTTAACAAGGTGTCTTTTTAGCAGTTGATGACTACAGGTGGGGGCATGGAAAAGAAGAAAGAGATTTCAGCTGGGTGATTGGATAGTGATGACTTTCACAAGAGAGGTAATTATAAGATAGGCAGATATTATGTAAATTAAGTTCAGCCAAAAGGATGTAACTGGAATAAAGGGATTTGAAAATATATATACACACACACTTAATTTTTAGCAAGGAAGTCATGTAACAATATTTTGTATCTGTTTTTGTGTTATTGGGATAATATAGATGTCCTGGCCTATCGCCTTAAAAGATATTTATGTACTATCAGTTAGTCAGATCTGAATGAGTATTCTTGGAAATTAAAGGATAGAAAAAAATTTGTATTATTTTATACATTATATATATGCATATAATATTATTTTTGAAAATTTTGATTGCAGATAATGGCCATGCTTTTGATGGGACCGCTATTATGGGACCTATAGTCCTCCACAAAAACTTTCTTTGGTAGTAATAAATTGGCTTTTCTCTAACAGCCTCATTTTATTTTCCTATTTCCTCTGCCTGCTAGTGTTGAGCAGCAGTTTTGAGCAGTTTTGAACTCTGGTTTCAAAAATTTTAAACTATCCCTGTTATATATCAATACTATCTTTGTTCTCCTTTTGCCTATATTAATATAATGGTTCATTCTAAGAAACTGAATTCATAGGATCACTGGCAACTGATGCTGCCAGTTGTGTGTGTGTTGTGTGTGTGAATTTTCCTACTTATTTTTAAATAACTATTGACAATAAGGTAATCAGATAGATCTTGATACAAAGATCCTAATAACAGGGTTATTTATATGAGCAACACACAAACAAACACACACACACACACACACACACACGCACATCTGGCTAATGACAGGCAAATGGCAAAATAAATCATGGTGTATTGCTACATTAAGAGGTTAAGCTGAAATAAATTAATTACTATTAATGTTCTGGGAATGCTGAAGCTCTATTGAATGGAGAAGAGGAGAAGCTGAGATTGCAGTTTTGTAGTTAAGATTGGGCTTTGGAGTCTCAGAAGTCGTAGTAGTAGATTTTAAATTATGGCTATGATATCCAAGCAAACCATTTAACTTCCGTGTATCAGGTTGGCTGGGAACACAATGAGGTGGCGAAGTGTTTGAGTTTCAGAATTATTTATAAATATTCAGTAAATATTTCCATATGTGTAATAAAAGAATGCATTGAAAAGACAAGGAAAATGCATCAAATGTTAATACTGCAGGTTATAGAATTATGCTTTTATATAACTAAAAAAATTGTTATGAGTGGGTATTTGTCCATTAACAACCTTATAGTAGGGGACAAACAGTGTTAGGAAAGTAACTTCAATTAAAATTGTACTGTATAGTTTGAATATTTGAAGAACAGAAAACCCCTCTTTTTTAAATTATGAAAAAATAAGTCACACTTCAGAATCATGATTTTTCAGTACTCTAGCAGTTAAAATTGAGGGATTTTTTTTTGTCATGGAATGACTCTATGATGTAATGTCGATTGGTGGGGTTGAAAAATGGTAGTATCATGAGAGGTTATAACAAGTTCTTGGTGTTTTTCTTCTATGGATTGCCTCTATGATTTCCTTCACAGTTATATTTTAAATGTGGATCCTTTCCTTCAGCCACCTTGAAATTTTTCTCTATGCACTTCTTTTTATATTCATTTTTTTCCCAAATTTCATTTATTAACAGTCTGCAGATGTTTCCCAAATACAACTTTTCCATTAGATCTAGATTCATATTTCCAGTAGTAACTTCTACCTGAACATGCAAATTGATCATGTCCAGAGGACTTACTATTTTATTATTTTGTTAATGACCACAACTCTCATACCTTGAATTCAAAAGTTTGCGTCACTTAAAAAATAGAAGGAAGAGGGATGCCTGGGTGGCTCAGTGGGTTAAGCCTCTGCCTTCAGCTCAGGTCATGATCTTGGAGTCCTGGGATCAAGTCCCGCATCCAACTCTCTGCTCAGCGGGGAGCATGCTTTGCCTCCCCTCTCCATTAGCCTCTCTACTTGTGATCTCTCTCTCTCTGTGTCAAATAAATAAATTTTAAAAAATGGAAGGAAGAAAGAAAGAGAGAAAGTGGGAGAAAGGGAGGACAAGAGGGAGGGAGGAAGAAAGAAAGGAAGTGATAAAGAAAAAAAGAATATCAATAATAATAATGATAATAATAATAACAACTCCTTAAAAAATAAATGTCCAGGATTGGAAAGTGAACTGGGAATTTCTACCAAATATTATTAACAAATTAATTAATTAAGAAGTAATACCTATTTTTCTCAAACTATTCTAAAAAAAAATAGAAAGGGGAGAGAAACTTCCTAATTCATTCACTGAGGCCAGAATTGCTCTAATACTGAAAACAGACAGAGATTCCACTAAGAAAGAGAACTACAGGACAATATCCCTAATGCACAGAGATGCAAAATTTCTCAACAAAATGCTAGCAATCTTAATCCAATAATACATTAAAAGAATCATTCACCACAATTTAGTGGGATCTATTCCTCAGTTGTGGGGAGTGGTGTGTGTGGATTCAACATCTACAAATCAATCCATGTGGTACACCACATTAATAAAAGAAATGATAATAAAACTATAATCATTTCAATAGTTGTAAAAAAAAAAAAACCAAACATTTGACAAAGTACAACATCCATTCATGGTAAAAACCCTCAAAAAAGTTAGAGGGAACATAGCTAAGTGTAACAAAAATGATTTATGAAAAACCCACAGCTAATATCCTCAGTGGGACAAACTGAGAGTTTTCATCTGTGGTCAGGAACAGGACAGGGATGTCCACTCTCAGCATTGTTATTTAAGATAGTACTTGAAGTCCTAGCCATGGAAATCAGACAACAAAAATAAAAGCCATCCAAATCACCAAGGAAGAAGTTAAACTGACTATTTGCAGATGTTGTAGTCTATATAGAAAACCTGAAAGGCCACCTAAAAAATGGCTAGAAGTGTATACAAATTCACCAAAAGGATACAAAATCAACATATAGAAGTCAATTGTATTTCTATGAATTGCAATTCAGTAAAGAAGCAACAGAAAGAGAAATTAAAGGATTAGTCCCATTTATAATCACACAAAAAGCCATAAGATACCAAGGAATAATTTAACCAAAGATGTAAAAAACCTGTACTCTGAAAAATATAAAATACTGATGAAAGTAATTAACAATGACACAAGGAAATGGAAAAACCTTCCATGCTCATGGATTGGAAGAACAAACATTGTTAAAATGTCTATGCTACACAAAGCAACCTACATATTCAATGCAATCCCCATCAAAATACCAACAGCATTTTTGAAAGAGCTGGAAAAAATCATTCTAAAATTTCTATGGAACCTAAAAATACCCTGAATAGCTGAACCAAGTGTGAAAAAGAAAAGCCTGAAGTCACAAGTCCAGACTTCCAAGCTATATTACAAAGCTGTTGTCATCAAGTCAGACACACAAATTGATGGAAGAGAATAGAGAATCCAAAAATGGACCCACAACTATGTGATCAACATAGCAGAAAAGAATATCCAGAGTTGGAAAAGGAGGAAAAAAAAAAGATTTTTTGAATGAATTTAATTAAGAGACCATCAAAATAATATAAACTGGTTCAACAAATGGTGTTGGGAAAATTGGACAGAAATGGAAAAGAATGAAACTGGACCACTTTCTTACACCATTAAAAAATATAAATTTAAAATGGATGAAAGACCTAAATGTGTGACATGAAGCCATCAAAATCCTAGAGGAGAACACAGGCAGAGAAAAAGAACATATCATATGATTTCAGTCATATGTGAATTTAAGAAAAAAACAAATGAACAAAGGGAAAAGTAAAAGAGAGAGAGAGAGAGGCAAACTAAGAGATAGATTTTTAACTACAGAGTGTGTATGGATGGTTACCAGAGGGAAGCTGCATGGGGGAGATGCATGTTGGGGATTAAGGAGTGAACTCTTATTGTGATGAGCACTGGATGTATGGACGTGGGGATTCACTATGTTGTACACCTGAACCTGATATTATACTGTATGTTAACTAACTGGAATTAAATAAAAACAAAAAAAGTGAAAAATTAATGATAAAGAGAAATTTAAGACCAGAGAAAAGCAGTGAATTACAGTGAAGGGAAACTCCATAAGGCTATTAGCTGACCTTTCAGCAGAAACTTTGCAGGCCTGAAGAGAATGGCATGATAGATTGCAAAGTGCTTAAAGGAAAAAGTTGCAACAAAGAATACTCAACCTGGCAAGGTTACCCTTCAGATTTGAGGGAGAAAATTTCCCAGGCAAACAAACATTAAAGGAGTTTATCAGCAATTAACTAGCCTTAGAAGAAATGTTAAACTACTCTTTTAAGTAGAAAAGAAATAACCATAATTAGACAAAAAAAAAAGTGAACAAAAAGGTAAAATATGACAAGATGTATGTAAAATTTGGAAAAGAAAAAAAAAGATTTTTGAATACTATAAAATGCTTTAAAGACTTAGGTGCAGGAACTTAAATTGTAAGGGCCTATTCAGCCAGAGCAGTCCCACCCCAGTTGAACTGCCATTTTGTTGTTTATGCAGTAAAACTTAAATTGACCCTTCTCCCCACCTCCCCCCGCAGGGGAACTTACTTAAAATCAAGTCCAGGAGACCAGTCCCAGTTAACAAAGCCATTTGGGCACCTTTTGGGTGCCAATTCTGATCAAGGTGATAGGCTGGTTCAAATATCTACTAGGGTAAATTGTAATTCAATTGGTCACTTATGTGTGACCTAACATGACTGTGCAGCTTTCTCTGTGTGTTACAATCTCATTGGCCACCTGTGTGTGGCTAGGCCCAACCACATGGCCTTTGCCCTTAAAAGCTAGTCTGTGAAGCAGAGAGAGGTCACCCTCTCTGTAAGAGGCATGGCCCTGACGTTTGGTTTGATTCTTGATGCTTGGCATGAAATAAAGCTTTGCTTGACCTTTGCTTTGTATCAATCTCGCTCCTTTAATAATGGACCCATTATTGGGGGACCAAACACTGGGCGCTCGTCTAGGATTAAATGATGAGAACTGAGCCAGCATCAGAATTTCTGGGAAAAGCCTCTGGAGGTAAGATCTCCAGATTTTATTCTGTGGGATCCAGTCTGTCTGTCTGGTTGTGGAGCTCCAGGTATGGCCCACCAGGGAGAAGCTGGATGCAGCCATGCTCCCCAGGGCTGGAGTGGATGTGAGGATGCCCCATCCCTCTTCTGGTAGATCGTCTAGGGGTCCAAGTCCCCCTAAGCAGCCAGGGGGCCAAGAAAACCCCCACCAGCTGGTGTTGCAGGAGACCGAGAAAATCTCCACTGGCCGCTGGGTCTGGTTGTCTTTGTCTTGTGTTTTTTTTTTTTTGCCTGTGTGTTGCTGATTCCTAGGGGACTGAGAAAATTCCCACTGGCAAGCGTCTCTAGGGGGCTGAGAAAACCCCTGTCAGCAGCTGGCTCTGGGTGAGGGCTGCTGGATCTGCAGTTGTTTTTGTCTTGTCTTTTTGTTCTGTTGTGTTGTTTGTTGTGTTTGAAGGAATGAGGCAAGCAGAGAGTAAGGGGACTCTGAATTTCATCTCTTCATTCCTCCTTATAGATGTGGGGCTTCTCCCTCACTCATTTCGTGTGTTAAGGGCTATAACTGGAGCCAACAGGGGTTAGTTGAACTCAAGACAGAGACTTTAAGGCATATTCCCAAGCAGCTGCTGAAACTACCTTTGTTTCAGGGAATTCCTTGCCTTCTCTGGCCTGACGTGAACTGCTGAGCCCCTCCCTCTTTCTGGCAGGAAAGCATGGTGTCTGAAGTGGAGTGGGCCCAGGTGGAACATGAAATCTATTAGCAAAGAGATGACTAAACTGATAATTAATTGTCTGTCTCAAAGTTTTAATGGGTAATTGTTAAAGTAGCTTTCAAAGTCTTTGGTAACCTGAAACATTAAACCAAATGGGATAAAATGCTAGAGCCTTGGTTGCTGGAACTAGGTTTGTGCTTTCAAAATCTGTTGGTAAACATCTTTTGTGCTTAACTGAATTCTGTTGTAACAGCTCATGATTGGTTAATAGTCTTCACTAGAGATTAAGGTGTTTCTAAGAAAATGTAAATGGTTTTCTGTTGCCTGCTCAGAGTTTTAAATGAGGTCTCATTGACTCATAAGGCTTTTCCTTGATATGCTAAGTTACTCAGGGAGTACTGCTAAACCAATGATAAACCTTGGGTTACATTTGGGTAAATGTTGTAACTACTTTAGAGGTTCTATACATTTCCTAAAGTTTTAATAAGCGTCATCACTTGATATTTAACCATATCTGTTCTGAGTTTTTTTATTTGTAATTGTTTTAATTCTCTTGTAAGATGAATTAGCCCTAAAGGAAATTCATATCGGAGACTTTCAGACAAGACAAATACAGGTCTTTGATATGTTAAAATCCTGGAACTGAAATGGGTAAGAATTTCCAGAAGTAAAAGCTGCATTTGGACTAAGCCAGAATTAGCGACATGGAACTAGATGAACTGAAGGAAATTGTAATGTGTCTCTTAATGTTTTGTCTTATTTTAAACATGACTGGTTCTGTAATGTTTGCTCTTCCAGACTAGGGAAACTTTTTTAAAGTTATCTGTAACTTATAGAGATGTAAAAGTACTCATTTGTAAATGAATCAAGGCATTCGGCTTTTCTCTCTACTTGAACCCTCTGAAACCAAAAGGTCTCAGCAAGTATTCTTTCTTCCATGGCAATCAATCATTTGCATAAGTTCAATAAGAATCTGTTCTTGTAACAGGAAACCATTGGAAACACTGGTTATTTTACCAAGGCTTTGACTGAAATGTCATATTTGAAAAGACTAAGATATGACCAGACAGTTTAAAGGAACTCGACAGGTATTGCAGGCATGTCTGATGACAAGTACGTGGCTTGTCTTCTGGCCCGGAGAGGCTATTAAAAGTTCAACCTAGAGATTCCTTATAAGAAGTTCCAGCAAAGCGGATTCTAATAGATCTATATGAACACTCACTGTTCTTGCTGAGTTTATGTAAATAATTATTATGACAAGTTTGTTCAAACTGGACTTGTTTTTCAAATGAATTAGTCCTGATTTGGCTACCTCTGAGAATGAGGGTTATTTTAGAGAGAAAAATTATGTTTTAATAACACACCTTTATGGATATTAAATTCTAGATTTGGTTGTCTTTAAATATTTGTTTACCTAAGCTAGGCAACTTGAGGCAAACTTCAGAGAAGTTGCATGATAGCTTATTTAGACAATCTTGCCTTTGCCAATCAGTCAGCCCCAGATATAAGGAGGAAACTTCAGAAAATTGAAGGATTTGAAAGGAAGAATCTGACTGAGCTAGTGGGAATAATGGAAATAGCTGCTGAGGACTATGTGTCATGCTTGCAGGGATGAGAGCTCTCTTACGGACTCTGCAGGAAAAGGGTATCAGGTGTCAGCAATGAAAGCACAGCTTTGTCAGAGCTACGCCACTTATTTAGGCTTTGATCTCCATGAGGGGGTTTCTTGGAGTGGGCTACTGTAGGCTATGGATACAGTGGTTCACAGAGATGGCCTGACCTCTCTACGAACTGGCAAAGGGAGGACTCACTATGGTAGAGTGGACCGCTGAGGCAGAAGGAGCATTTCAGGAATTACAAACAACCTTACTGAGTGCCCCAGCATTGGCCATCCCAGATGTTACCAAGCCCTTCCACTTGTATGTGGATGAAAAGGCAGGGGTGGCCAAGGGAGTTTTGACTCAGACTCTGGGGCCTTGGCAAAGGCCAGTAGCCTATCTCAGCAAAAAAACTAGATCCAGTAGTGGCTGGGTTCCCACCCTTACCTCCGCATAATTGCTGCCATGGCCCTCCTGGTCTAGGATGAACATAAATTGACTTTGGGTCAAAATCTCATCTTGACCACCACTCACGCTATCGAAGGCCTTCTCTGGACTCCACCAGATC
Source organism: Eira barbara (assembly GCA_020311275.1). NCBI lineage: Eukaryota > Metazoa > Chordata > Mammalia > Carnivora > Mustelidae > Eira > Eira barbara. The sequence continues at coordinate 1,070,471 of JAHRIG010009241.1, read as the reverse complement.
GATGGATGATGAATGCCCGAGTGACGGGGTATCAGGCCCTCCTCCTTGACGAACCGAAAGTGACTTTCCAGCCTCCGGCTATGCTAAATCCAGCCATGTTGCTATCAGAGGAGCTGGCTGAGCACCCACATGACTGTGGGGAGGTCCTAACCCAGGTCGCAGGAATAAGGCCAGATCTTAGAGACACTTCCCTCCCAGATGTGGAGATGACTCTGTTCACAGACCAGAGTAGCTACATGGTCAATGGAAAGAGGTATGCGGGGACTGTGGTGGTTTCTCCTGAGCAAGAACTCTGGACGAAAGCCCTACCACACGGAACTTTGGCATAAAAAGTGGAGCTGATTGCACTCACCACGGCACTACAGATGGCCAAGGTCACTGCAGGCATTGCAGTCTGTCTTAGAAGGAGCCTTCACAGGGATCTGAACTGCCCACAATGGGACAGAGACGGAGGTGGAGCCACATCCTTGCTAACCCAGGGACTTGGTTTGGATGCCCTGCTGCCAAGTGGGACGCTTGGAGGCTCACTGGAAGGGACTGTTTGCTGTCATCCCGACCACCCCCAAGGTGGTGAAAGTAGAAGGCATCGGGGCCTGGATTCACGCAGGCCACGTCAAATGAGCCAAGGATGATGACGCCCCCCAGAGGTGGATGCCACTGCTGATGGATCCCGCCGATCGTGGACTAAAGCTAAGACTCAAAAAACAATGAGTTCATAAGTTCGTTGTTGCTTCTGATGTTAAGGTATAGGTGGGAGATATAAACAGTTGCAAAATAGAGAAAGGCTTGATATACTATTTCTAGAAAAAGGGGGGCTCTGTGTAGCCCTAGCAGAGAAATGCTGTTTCTGGGTAAATCACACTGGAGTCATTAAAAGTCTGGCAGCCGTTAAAAAGGGGGCATAGAACTGGCTAAAAGTCAAAGATTTAACTAATCTCCAAAGAAAAGGGGGGAATGTAAGGGCCTATTCAGCCAGAGCGGCCCCACCCCGGTTGAACTGCCATTTTGTTGTTTATGCAGTAAAACTTAAATTGACACTTCTCCCCACCTCCCAGGGGAGCTTACTTAAAAGCAAGTCTGGGAGACCAGCCCCAGTTAACAAAGCCATTTGGGCACCTTTTGGGTGCCAATTCTGATCAAGGTGATAGGCTGGTTCAAATATCTACTAGGGTAAATTGTAATTCAATTGGTCACTTATGTGTGACCTAACATGACTGTGCAGCTTTCTCTGTGTGTTACAATCTCATTGGCCACCTGTGTGTGGCCAGGCCCAACCACATGGCCTTTGCCCTTAAAAGCTAGTCTGTGAAGCAGAGAGAGGTCACCCTCTCTGTAAGAGGCGTGGCCCCAAACATTGGGTTTGATTCTTGATGCTTGGTGAGAAATAAAGCTTTGCTTGACCTTTGCTTTGTATCAATCTCGCTCCTTTAATCACAGACCCATTATTGGGGGACCCAACTAAATCAGTTTCTTTGAAGTTGGCCATAGCAACATTTTCCAGCTATGTAACTTAAAGCAAGGTAAACAAAAGAAAAAATAAACCATAGGTTCTACATGAAAATAAAAAGCTTCTGCCTAACAAAAGGAACCACCAACAAAACAGAAATGTAATCTCCTGAATGGGAGAAGATATTTGCATTGATATACATGATAAGGAGTTAATATCTAAATATCAGGAACCTGTAGAACTCTATACCAAAAAAACAAGTAATACAATTAAAAAATGGGAAGAAGACCTGAATAGGAATTTTTTCCCAAGAAAGACATACATATGTCTCTAACAGACATGTAAAGAGATGGTCAAATATCTCATCATCAGAGAAATGCAATTTAAAACCACAATGAGATACCACCCTACATCTGTTTGAATGGCTAATATGAAAAAGACAGTTAATAACAAGTTTTGAGGAGCATGTGGAGAAAAAGGAACCCTCATGCATTGTTGGTGGAAACATATATTGGTTTAGCTACTGCGGGCAACATTATGAAGGTTCCCCAAAAAGCAAAACAAAACAAAAGAACGACAACAAAAAACCCAGCCATATAACCCAGTAATTCCGCTACTGAGTTTTAATTGAAAGAAAACAGAGCACTATTCAAAAAGTAAGTTAAATCCTATTTTTATTGCAGCATTATTTATAATAGCCAATATATGAAAGCAATTTAAGTAGAGAAATAAAGAAGATGTGGCATATATATGTAAAAGAATATCATACCGCTGTAAAAGAGAATTAGATCCTGACTATGTGGTAACAATATGAAGCTAGAAAGTACAACACAAACTGAAATGATTCAGTCAGAGAAAGATAAATGCCATACTAGTTCACTCATATGTTGAATCCAAAAAAATAAAAAAATAATAAACAAAAAGCAGAATCAGACCTAAAACTTCAGAGAATAAACTGATGGTTGTCAGATGGAAGAATGTTGTGGGGAGGGATGAACAAAATTGATGAAGGTTTGTAGAGGTACAGATCTCTGGTTATGGAATGATTAAGTCAAGTGAATATATAAAAAAGTATAACATGGAATATTGTCTGCGATATTCTATACTGTATGGTAACAGATTGTAGCTATACTTGTGATGAGACTAGCATAATTTGTAAACTATGTTCTATGGCTAAAACTAATGTGACATTGCGTGCCAACCATACTCAAAGAAATAATAATAATAAAGACAAAGGAAATAAATATATGTGGTTACAGACAAGATGTATTCTGACTGATAATTTAATAATTATTAGAAAATAATTGTTAAAATGTACAATTGCTCATTTAAATTATAAAGTATTTTGATAGGAGTTTTTCAGAGTTGCTTTTGGTTTATGTGATCAAACTGGAATACCCTCTTGTTATGCTGTCTCTCAATGACGATGTAACTTCCTCATGTTATAAGATCTAGAAGCAATTTCTGATGATTACACTTTGCATCCAGTCCCTTTCCAAATGAAATTTTGTTCACTACCACCCAAAGAGAGAGAGAGAGAGGAAGAGAAAATGTTAGAAATATTGTTACAAAATGTTAGAAATTATCAAAATGTGAAACAGAGACAAGTAAGAAAATACTGTTGAAAAAATGACAGTGATAGACTTGCTCCTTGCAGTTTCTGTAAGCCTCCAATTTGTAAAAAAATAAAGAAAAAACACAGTATGTGTGATGTACAATAAAGTGCAGTAAAATGGGGACATACCTGTAGTTGCGTTTGTTTAGTTTTCTAGTACACTGTTATCTCCTTATTATTGGAAAATGTTCTGATGAAATTTGTGTTATTCGAGTTGCTTAGGACAGATTATCCGGAGCAGTTCAATAATAGGGAGAAAGATAATGATAAACCAGTACAGAAAAATAGTTCTGCTGCAAGGTAGGATTGTTGGATCCTGGCCCAAATCCCTACTCTTCTTTTCTCAGGGTTCCTAAGCATTTTCTGACTTCTTTCAATCACCAAAGTTTTCTATTGTTCTCTGCTACTTTTGTGGCTTCAGTTTTAGTCCCTGCTCTGGGGACAGACTTGGTCTGGACCTGGCCCAGGACCAGTGCTTATTGTGCTGGCCATTGTGACAAAATTGTCATTTCCCTTTTGCCACTGTTCCTCTTGCTTTCACTTTTTGACCTTAATGCCAATGGGCCTCTTCTAGTTTTGGTATTCGATTGTTAGCCTTCAGAAAGGATTCATCCATGTATAATCATGTATGATGATTCAACTCTAGTTTTATCCCTTTGTTCAGCTTCTACCTTTCTCTTCTCTTCCACAGAGTTTAGTGGAGTTTCCTTAAGAGCTGGGATGGTTACACAAAGAAAAAAGACTCAAATACTTAAAAGTCTCTACCTCTAAATTATATTATGTGGCTCATGGAGCCTTAGGTTTCTCATCTGCTAAATGATTTCATCTCCTTGCATCCGAGAGTTGCTAATTTTACGTGAGTTACCGTAAGTGGAGAAATTAGAAAAATACAGTGTACTTTACAAATTAAAGGGATAATACCAAAAAACAAAACAAAACAAAACAAAAAAAAACATGGTGGTGACTGAATCCCTGTAGTTTATAAAACTCTGTACAATGAATCCCGTAGTTTGGGAACTCTGGAACATCTGGGTTTATAATGGGTCTTTAGATTAGTTCTACAACCAATCAAAGTGGCACAAAGAGGTGTAAAGTGGATTTGGCTTCCCATTTGCCATTGAAATATAGATATAGTCAACTGGCACCAGGTCAAACTATATGTCACCTGGCTTTGCACTTCTAAAATCCTACCTTTGCCTTCTCCTTCACTTCCAGTGGCTGCCAAGAGACTTGGATTTGTATGCTGCATTACTAGAATTTGCTGGCCACTGTATAGAAATAATTGCCATACTAGTAGTCTTGGAATCTGGATCAATTATTGCAATGAAAGTACATGAGAAATTCCGGGAAGTTAAAACGAGAATAAAAAATGCCAATGATAAATACCATCTCTTGTTATCTAATCTAAACATGAGAGAATATAGTAATCTGTAACTAATGAAGTATGGTGGAAAATCCTTTTGAATAGGAAAAACAGACTGGGAAGCACAATGGCTAGAGTTGAATGAAGATGCAAGTACTACTGAATATCATAAGTTTTTTTGAGGAAATTAACACATTAGTGAAAAATTTTAACATGATGAAAGGGGCTTGTACTTGATCAATAAGAGCTGAACTTTGGCTTATGTACTCTTAAATGTCACTATCCCTTAATAAATGGGATTTATTAAGTACGCTTGCATATACTAGCCATCTAAAAATTGTTATTTAATAAATACTATGTTCTTGCATATTTATTTTGGGACTTGACAATAAAAAAAACTATGAAAGGAAGGAAAAATGACTAATTCTATAAAACTCATACTTAAAAGTAGCTAAATTAGTCTATTTGAATTATTCAAATATAACTTCAGAGAGGCATTTTTATTTTTATTTTCATTCCAGAACCGTTAATATATATTGTAATATGATGTTAAAGAAATTACTGCCTGTGTTCTCCTCTACAATTTTTATGTTTTCAAATCTCACATTGATGTCACATTTATTTTCGTGAATAGTGTAAGAAAGGCAAGTTTGCATGTAGTTGTCCAGTTTCTCCAACACCATATGATGAAGAGACTGTCTTTTTCCCATTGGATATTCTTTCCTGCTTTGCCAAACATTTAAAAAAATTTTTTATTTAAATTCTAACATACAATGTAATTAACATACAATGTAATATTGGTTTCAGGAATAGAATTTAGTGATTTCTCACTTACATATAACACCCAATGCTCATCACAAATGCCCTCCTTAATATAATATCACCTATCTAGTCAACACTTCACCCGACACCTTCCATCCAGCCACAGCCAGTTTGTTCTCTACTTTTAAGAGTCCCCTAAGAGTTCTCCCCTGCCCCTTTTTTCTTAAATTCCACATAGGACTGAAATCATATGGTATTTGTCTGACTGGTACCAGTGACCTCTGACTGATTAATTTCACTTAGCATAATGCATTCTAGTTTCATCCATGTCGTGATAAATGACAAGATTTCATTCTTTTGGGGGAGGAGGAGGAAGAGGAGAAGGGGGACGGAGAGAGGGAGGGGAAAGGAGAGGGGGAGAAGGAGGAAGAGTAATATATATATTCCACTTGTTCTTTATCCATTCATTAGACAAGAATATTTGGGCTCTTATCATAATTTGGCTATTGTTGATAATGCTGCCATAAACTTTAAGGTGCATGTACCTCTTGGAATCTGTATTTTTTGTAACTTCTGGGCAATTACTTAGTGGTGCAATTGCTGGATAATAACATATTTCTACTTTTTACTTTTTGAGGAACCTCCATACTGCTTTCCATAGTGGCTATACTAGTTTGCATTCCTAACAACAGTGTAAGAGGTTTCCCTTTCCTCTACGTCCCTGCTAACATCTGTTGTTTCCTAAGTTGTTAATTTTAGCTATTCTGATAGGCGTGAGGTGGTGTCTCACTATGGTTTTGATTTGTATGTCCCTGATGATGAGTAATGTCGAGTACCTTTTCAAGGGTCTGGTAGCTATCCAGATGTCTTCTTTGGAAAACTGTTCATGTTTTCTGCCCATGTTGTGACTGGATTTTTTGGCTTTTGGGTGTTCAGTTTGGGAAGTTCTTTATAGATTTTTAGATACTAACCCTTTATAAGATATGTCATTTGCAAATATCTTCTCCCCTGCATAGTCCTAGGAAAAATAAAGAGATAAAATCTCTAACCAAAGCTTGCAATTAAAATATAAAGATAAAAATTCAGAATTCCATGTTGTCACTGGTCCATTCTGCCAAATATTGAAGAAGTAACTCCAAAAAAGAAGTGTGTGTGGGTGGTGGGGGTGGGGGGGGGATGCAGGAAGTCTCTTCAATTCATTCTCTGAGATCTCCATTATTATTGAAACCAAAATAAAATAAAGACTATTATAAGAAAAATGGACTATTGAAAAATGCTTATTATGAACACAGACGGAAAACTCTTTAACAAAATATTAGCGAACCAAATCCATCAGCATACTGAAATGATTATACACCATGACCTAATGGGATTTGTTCAAGGTATGCCAAGGTGGTTAAACAGACAAAAATTAATCAATGTAATACATCGCATCAATAGAGTAACACAAGCACACACACACACAATCATTTTAATTGATGATAAAAGACATTTGACAAAATCCAACAGTCTTTCATGTTGAAACACACATTAAAGCAGGAATAGATGGGAATTTCCTCAGTGTGTTAAAGGGAATTAAACAAACAAAAAACAGCTAACTGATAACAACTAACAAACTTAATAGTGAAACAATGAAGGTTTTCTCCTCAGAGCAGGAACGATACAAGAATACCCATGTCCCCACTGCTACTTATCATTGTATGGGAAGTTCTGGCCAAAGCAAGTAGGCAAGAAAAGGAATTAAAATACATCAAAGTTGAAAGGAATAAGTAAAACTGTATTCATAGATGACATAATCTTATATAATAAATTCAAAGAATTCACAGGAGATAGAGCCAATGATGCATTTGGGTATGTTACAGCATATAAGAGCAACACACAAAAATCAGTTGTGTTTAATTATAAGCAATGAACAATCTTTTCTATTGGAAAAGACAGGAATTTTTGAACCCAGAGTTAACATAATAACTAGTGAAAGTCTAAATTCTATCCTACTAAGTTCAAGAACAAGACAAGAATGCCTACCATCCCATTATCATTCTTTTGGAGTAAGTGTTAGCTAGAGCAATTATGTAAGAAAAAGGAACACATAACTCCAGATTGCAAAGTAACAAATAAAAGTATCTGTGTTTGCAAATTTCATCATCTTACATAGATGAAATCATAAAACATAAGAAAACTCAGAATAGCTAATAATGAATTCATCAAAATTTCTGTTACATGATCAAAACAAAACAAAATCTCTGCAATAAATGGTACTAGACATTGGAAGTCCACCACTAAAAAATGAAATTGTTCTCATAATTTACAGCATATACAAAAGTTTATCCCAATATGTCAAAAAACTAATGAAGACCTTAAACTATACAACTTCTACAGTAATCAGGTGTAAATCTTCATGACCTTGGATTGGCAAAGTATTCTTAGATCCTATACCAAAGCCCAAGTGGCAGAAGTACATACTGATAATTGAACCTCATCACAGTTAAGATTTTTTTCATCAAAGGATACTACCAAGAAAGTGAAAAAATAACCTACAGGGTGAGTAGAAATATTTACAAATCGTATAGCCCTCATACTCAGGTGTAGTATCCAGAACATAGAAGTAACTCATTACAGCAATAAAAAGACAATCCAATTTTAAAATCAATCATCCACACTAGATATACAAATGACCAATAACCACAAGAAAACATCATTAGTTACTAGGGAAATGAAAATCAAACCCACAATGATATGCTACCTTACATCCCCTCAGATGACTATAATCACAAAATAAAAACAAATCATGCACACAAAAAAGGTAAAACAAACTGGAAAAGAACTTTCATTATGGGGAATTTGAACCCTTTCTATTGCAGCACCTGGAGAAAACAATGTTGATGCTTGCCCAAAATGAGATGCATAAAATTCTCATATGACGGAGCAATTCCATATTTAACTATTTACCCAAAATACTTTATAAACATGTATCCAAACATCAATATGTGTTCATGTAAATCAGCAATACATAGCCTTTCTCCATTATTTCAGAAATTCAGGGCAGTACTTATAGGTTATAAAGCAAATCAGTGGGTTGCTTATGGAGATTACTGTTTTCTAACTAAACAACTATGAAAAAACAAGAAGTACCTCCTCAACTTAATGTATAATGTGTACCGACTGTAACCATATTGTAACCAATCAAGTGAGGACTTGTCCTTTGTTGCTGTCTTTGCTCTCAGATCAACTTTTCTCATGTGTGGCCAAGATGGATATTGGCACCACAAACTGGCAGCATCCTCCGAATTTATGTCAAATAAAGAGAAAAGGAGCCTCCAATAAAAAAGAATGAGTGAGATGGTGGCCATCAGCGATAATGATTAATGACTCGCATGGGAAAAAAAAAAAAAAGAAGAAGAAGGCATTCTAATGTTCTGCATGCTTTGAAGGAGATACATTACACCTCGATTCAAGTAAAGGCATGAATTGAATAAAGTCTGAGTCTATCAGTTCATAGAAAATAAAAGAGAAGAACCTATAAGTGACACCAGGGAGTGTCCACAATCTACAGTGGAAAATCAACCTCTTTTCCCTCTTACCAGTTGCCAGGGAAAAATTTAAGAGAGACGTGAAAGCACAGATTTGAAGAATTAAGTTACATTCACCTCTGACAGTTTGAAGCCTTTTCTGGATACTGACTGGGAATTTCTTTATATTAATTAAGGAGCTATGTCAACATCTTTAATGTTGTGATATACGGTTATTTAAAGAGACCTAATCTTTTAGAAAAGACCTTGTCAAACTCAAAATTGACATTTTGGCCCAATTTTTTGTCATATGCTTTAACCCTAGGATTCCACTTATAAGACTGATCCTAAAAAATCAGAAATGTGAAAAAAATACCTAACCACACAGTTGTTGATAGTAGACTCACTTATTAAAGGGGAAAAAATGTGTATATAGAGGTATCTTATACAAGTTAAAGGATCTTATGAAATAAATTGTGGGATATTTATGCAACAGAACATTTTATATCTATCATATATGATGTTTACAATAAATTTTTACTAGTACTAAATCCCTGTGGCTTATTATTAAGTGAAAAGAGCAGCATCTAAATATTTACATATGTACACATATGTAATTTTATTTCAAATATATTTGTATATACACATAGACACATGTAGTATGACTTCAAATATGTAACAAATGTACAGGCATTGAGAAAAGTCTGAAAAGAAATAAACCAAAATATTGAGTGATTATGTATAAGAAATTTTCTTAAATATTTTATTTTTAGTTATTTTTCTATATTGTTTAGACTTTCTTTAATAAGTGCATGTTTTGATTATGATCAGAAAAATAATCAGTATCAATTTTAATAATGGATGCAAGAGATAAAAAATCTCTATAAAGTTTATGTTTACGTAACTATTCATAATAATAAGAATTATTATTTTTCATATTGAGAAAGCATGTATCATATTGAGATATGATCTTTTTTCATATTGAGAGAGCATATGCCATATCACATGAGAGGTTTTTTTTCCATCTATAAGTATCGTAATGTAAAATGATCCCAGTGTCCCTGAGACTAATAATGTCTAGGAATATGGACAATATAAATAGTGTAAAATTGAATCATCATTAGTTTATTTAGTGTTGTTCTGCATGTTACATGGCTGTACTAGTATTGTGTTCTATTTCTATTTCCACTATAGTCTCAAGCTAGAAAATGAAACTATCGGTTTTCTTTGCTTATTTTGGGCATACTCCAACTTGGAAGCTCAAAACTAGAAACAATTAAGTGAAAAATATTGATGATATTGTCTATTCAGTTGACTTTTAATGCACTACTTTAAGCAAAGTTCAAGCTTATGGAAACACATTTCTCAATAACTCTTCTTTACCATTTGCCCTGCTATGGTATAATTGAGTCTGGAGAGTTAAAAGGCTAAAACTCAGAAAGGTGTTGATAGAGTGAGAACCAAAGCTTCAAATCAACATATCTGGATGTATCCATGTTACGTACAACCAAAAAAACCCTTAACCCAGAAATATCGCATTGCAACTCTTAAAAGTAGGGGATTCAGAGACTTTCTAATCAAATGATAGTAAATTCAGAAAGTTGTACAGCACTCATTATTGCTAGAATACATTATACAAAATGTAGCATAACATTCTGCACACATAAGATGGTATGTTTATAGCTTTATTATCCCAAGATTAAATGATTCGTATTACATTTCTCTGGAATCATTGATCGCCAAATCATTTACTTGTAGGCATCTGTACCTGCAAGATACTTTCCCTGTACCTTGGGCTCCACAGTGCATTCTTGCAACAAAAAATTGATCTTTAAGAATAGATTTCTGTGATCAGGGATATACACCTGTTTTCATGGTCATTTTCACAGGAAGTACATTTTTCATTTGTTTTTTGGTCTTTTTTTTAATTTTCAAAGGTGACACAAAAATGGAACAATACTTAACATTTCAACACAGGACGTGCAGGAAGGAACATTTAGTAACATTTAGTTAGCATAATGATATTTCTTAGACCTCTCACCTGTGCAGAATTGCAGAATTTCCTCACAAACTTACCGTACTGCCTCCACCCACCAACTGTGACAGAAGCTTCTCGCATCCACTTTTTCTGAAGTTTTTTTTTAATTATTTGAGTGTAGTTGACACTTTGAAACATTAGCTTCAGGCTAATGTGATTCAAAATCCCTGTACATTATGCTATGCTCATCACAAGCGTTGCTACCATCTGTCACCATATAATCCTACTGACTATATTCTCTACACTACACCTGTTATCCCAGGACTTCTTCATTCCACGGAAGCCTGTATCTCCCACTTTCCTTTACCCACTTCTTTTGAGGCTGATTCACTTAAAATCATATAGGTTAGCCACTTGGTCTACTTCATAGGTAAAGCGTTCTCTGTTGTGCGAGCTCTCTGCATGTGTGTGTGTGTGTGTGTGTGTGTGTGTTCATAAAAGAATGTGGTGTTTTGAATGATCACAGGCTGGAATGGTGCAAATGGAAGCCCTCTTTGTTCTGGATGTCTGATACATTGTGATGGCAAGTTGTTTTGAATCAATAAGCAATTCGAGCAATGATGGGTATCCTTGTGAGCTGGCAAGGAAATGACTGTCAGGAGTTATTCGTCACTCTCATCTGCAGCTACCCAAACACCAAATTTTTGCATAAATACTGAAGAAGAAATACTTAGGGCTTATCCACTAACAATTTTCTTAGTGGTTATTTACAGTTTGGTGTCATATTGTAAAATGTTCTAATACACCATTTCCCCTACTTATATCTTTTTTTAGTACTACACTTTTTCTTCAAATTCCCTGTCATAATATTAAGACCTAACCAGTTGTGAGGTTACAGGTTTATCACCTAAGAGTTAGAGGAAAATAAGAACTTTGTCTCTTTTATTCACTAAAGATTTCTGTGACCTCTGATGGGATTCAGTCACAGGAAATGTGCAGGAAATCTTTGCTGAGTGAATGAACAGTCGAAGAAACAGAATCTATGGAAGTTTATAAAATACATTAGTGACTTCACATATCTTTTCTATACTACAGAATGATAAACTTAAAATGTTGAGACTTTACGGATTAAAGGAGGGTGCTGAATTATTGCTACCATTTTGCCATTGTATATTCCTGCTGATACCCATGCTAACAGACATAGTATAACGATTAAGGTAAGGAATCCTTCTGGGAATTGCTAATAAGGGTACTTTGATTAACTAAGTCAGGTTTTACTTAGTTATTGCTCTTTTAAGGCTTCATTAAAAATAAACATTACAACACATGTTGTTTCCCGTCTTGCTAATTTTGGCCATTCTAACTGGTGGAAGGTGGTATCTCAATGTGGTTTTCATTGGAATCTCCCTAAAGGCTAGTGATGATGAACATTTTTTCATGTGTCTGATAGCCATTTGTATGTCTTCATTGGAGAAGTGTCTGTTCATATCTTCTGCCCATTTTTTGATATGATTATCTGTTTTGTGTGTGTTGAATTTGAGGAGTTCTTTATAGATCCTGGATATCAACCTTTTGTCTGTACTGTCATTTGCAAATATCTTCTCCCATTCCATGGGTTGGCTCTTCGTTTTGTTGACTGTTTCCTTCACTGTGCAGAAGCTTTTGATCTTGATGAAGTCTGAAAAGTTCATTTTCGCTTTTGTTTCCATCGCCTTTGGAGACATATCTTGAAAGAAGTTGCTGTGGCTGATATCAAAGAGGTTACTGCCTATGTTCTCCTCTAGGATTCTGATGGATTCCTGTCTCACGTTGAGGTCTTTTATCCATTTCGAGTTTATCGTTGTGTATGGTGTAAGAGAATGGTCGAGTTTCATTCTTCTACATATAGCTGTCCAATTTTCCCAGCACCATTTATTGAAGAGACTGTCTTTTTTCCACTGTATATTTTTTCCTGTTTTGTCGAAGATTGTTTGACCGTAGAGTTGAGGGTCCATATCTGGGCTCTCTACTCTGTTCCACTGGTCTATGTGTCTGTTTTTACGCCAGTACCATGCTGTCTTGGTGATCATAGCTTTGTAGTAAAGCTTGAAATCAGGCAATGTGATGCCGCTAGTTTTATTTTTGTTTTTCAACATTTCCTTAGCGATTAGGGGTCTCTTCTGATTCTATACAAATTTTAGGATTATTTGCTCCAGCTCTTTGAAAAATACCGGTGGAATTTTGAATGGAATGGCATTAAAAGTATAGATCGCTCTAGGCAATATAGACATTTTAACAATGTTTATTCTTACAATCCAAGAGCATGGAATGGTCTTCCATCCTTTTGTGTCTTCTTCAGTTTCTTTCATGAAACTGAGTACAGATCCTTTACCTCTTTGGTTAGGTTTATTCCCAGGTATCTTACGGTTCTTGGTGCTATAGTAAATGGGATCGATTCTCTAATTTCCCTTTCTGTATTTTCATTGTTAGTGTATAAGAAAGCCACTGATTTCTATACATTGACTTTGTGTTGGAGAGGAAGTGAGAAAGGGGAACCCTCTTACACTGTTGGTGGGAATGCAAGTTGGTGAAGCCACTTTGGAGAACAGTGTGGAGATTCCTCATGAAATTAAAACTAGAGCTTCCCTATGACCCTGCAATTGCACTCCTGGGGATTTACCAAAGACACAGATGTAATGAAAAGAAGGGCCATCTGTACCCCAATGTTTTATAGCAGCAGTGGCCATGGTCACCAAACTGTGGAAAGAACCAAGATGTCCTTCAACGGATGAATGGATAAGGAAGATGTGATATACACTATAGAGTATGATGCCTCCATCAGAAAGGATGAATACCCAACTTTTGTAGCAACATGGGCGGGACTGGAAGAGATTATGCTGAGTGAAATAAGTCAGGCAGAGAGAGTCAATTATCCCATGGTTTCACTTATTTGTGGAGCATAACAAATAACATGGAGTACATGGGGAGATGGAGAGCAGAAGGGAGTTGAGGGAAATTGGAGGGGGAGGTGAACCATGAGAGACTATGGACTCTGAAAAGCAACCTGAGGGTTTTGAAGGGGCGGGGGGTGGGAGGTTGGGGGATCCAGGTGGTGGGTATTAAGGAGGGCATGTATTGCATGGAGCACTGGGTGTGGTGCAAAAACAATGAATACTGTTACGCTGAAAAGAAATTTAAAAAAAATAATCCAGCTCCTGGAACAAAAAAATAAATAAATATATAAATAAATAAATATTACAGCATTTATTTTAATTGTTGCAGAAAAATCTTTCTTTGCAAGTATTTCCTTTTTTTAAAATTAACATATAATGTATTATTTGCCCCAGGGGTACAGGTCTGTGAATCACCAGATTTACACACTTCACAGCACTCACCATAGCACATACCCTCCCCAATGTCCATAACCCAGCCGCCCTCTCCCTACCCCCCTTTCCCTCAGCAACCCTCAGTTTGTTTTGTGAGATTAAGAGTCTCTCATGGTTTGTCTCCCTCCCTATCCCATCTTATTTCATTTATTCTTTTCCTCCTCCCCCCAAATCCCCCACATTGCATCTCCACTTCTCATATCAGGGAGATCCTATAATAGTTGTCTTTCTCCAATTGACTTATTTCGCTAAGCGTAATACCCTCTAGTTCCATCCACATCGCCGCAAATGGCAAGATGTCATTTCTTTTGATGGCTGCATAGTATTCCGTTGTTTATATGAACCGCATCTTTATCCATTCATGTGTTGATTGACATCTAGGTTCTTTCCATAGTTTGGGTATCATGGACATTGCTGCTAGAAACAGTCAGGTGCACGTGACCCTTCGGATCACTACGTTTGTATCTTTAGGGTAAATACCCAGTAGTGCAATACTTGCTTTGCAAGTATTTCTGTAAAGTAACAAGGTTCCAATGTGGTAGGATTGCTGACAAGCAAAAGTCCTCTCTGAAAGATTAATTTCTCATCTTCAGACTCAGAGTTGACTTAAATTCTATTCCATCTCTTAGCTCTTCCTCCCAACCCTCTGGATGTCATTATTGAGCCCTCTGCTTGCATCATTCACAGTAAATTCGGCACTTGTATTTACTAACACATTTAAATACAATTAAATATGTATATTTATTATACAAATTTTATGTATTTTTACGTATTATATGTATTTTAATGCTACATATGTTTATATTCATGGCCACCTCACGTACACTCTACAGATCAAGACTATTTAATGCCAGATGCTATGTGTCACTGCACTTTGCTGGCCCCTGAACATTGAAGTATGCTATTACAAGACTGCCATCTGAACCATTGTTTTCCAATTACACGAGGAATTTGATCATGGGCTTGATGTCTCTCTTGAAGGACAGAATAGCACTCATGATGTTGCTGCCTTGTTGAAGGGGCCTCCTGCCTGAGAGACATGCTAGACCCTCTTCTCACCAGGGAGCTAGCTGTACACAGCCTTC
Organism: Eira barbara; assembly: GCA_020311275.1. Lineage (NCBI taxonomy): Eukaryota > Metazoa > Chordata > Mammalia > Carnivora > Mustelidae > Eira > Eira barbara. The sequence continues at coordinate 1,055,347 of JAHRIG010009241.1, read as the reverse complement.
ATCAGTAGTCTCTGTGCCTAATACACCCATTTTCAGGAATGTGCCCAGGATGACTGGGATGTCAAACTCACTCATCAAAGCTTGCATATGTTTCCCAATAACTTTTTCTCACCTTACATATTGGACTCTAATGAGTGGGCTATTTGGGGAATTTTCTGAGATTTACCCTGAGGACCATAGCAGGAAGATCTGTGTAATAAAACCAATGGAAGTAGCCAAGAAGAATTTGGGATGCTGCCAAATAACCCTCTGCAGTAGAAAGTGTGATAAATTGATCTTTGGAGGAACAGCAAGAGCTCACAATGAGTCTGTGCCTAGAAATGAGTTTGCATTTCTGGTAGGAGGAAGGCGGGAGACACAGGAACCCAGAGTAGAAAAGGTGGCAGGCAACACTCCAGGGAAAGCAAGATGACATAGCCCAGTGCCAGGACTTTCAGGGCGGAGGCTTCATGGCTATAGACACAGATCCCATAGAGGAGATTAGGAGGGAGAGGGGAAGGAAGAACATGCCAGAGCTATGTCACCTCCACATGTTTTTTCCTACAATGCTAATATTAAAAAAGGACCAAGAGGCAGAGACTGAGAGAAAGATACTGTCACTGTGCTGTGTGTTGATTATTGCCAACAAAAAGTCTACCCCCTTATTTATTGCTCAAACAGAAGGGACCCATGAATGTCTTATAAACTGAAATTTCAGAATATTTCCTAATTCCCAGTCCCTGTTACCAAAAACGAAAGACTGCAATCCACAAAGTAAAATGAGTAATGCCAGGGAAAGGAGGGAAAAGAAAGTAATGGAAATTAAGTTATCTTTCTTACTGGGATTATAATGCTTTCTCTAGATGTTACATTTCCCCAGGTCTAATTTATCTTTATATTCTTCATAGAGCTTGTGCTAAGTTGCTGAACCTGAAAGTGGGAGTTCCTCCTTTTACTTTCTTATAAAAGAGTGGGCCATCAGTTTGGTTAAACATTCACATGGAGGAAATGGCACATGCCCTTTCCTGACCCAACTGTCTGTGTAGGAAGAGACCTAATGCAGGCTTGTGTCTGGAGAGACAGTATGTGCATAGGGCATACTAGGGCATACCTAGAGCACATAGGGCATTAACTTCCTGCGTTTCAAGAATGCTTCCAAACGAGGCTGTCATTTTCCATGATGATACTTTACTTAAGATCTTGAATTTCCATTTTTGTGCAGAAGACAATGAACTACAGAGTTGTTTACAATCATGAGAAACAGAATAATGGTGATAAAGAAGGTTAATATCCTTGTAACTCATTTGATCTGCTTCTTTAACTTGAAACCCAAATATATCACATCTTTATTTTGCCAGTCTGTTCCTCAAGCTCCCATCTGCCTTGGAGCTAGAAGTCTAGTATTGCCATTTTGTAAGGTCTTGTCTCCCCTTAAGTCCTCCCTGTAAACAGACTGGTCCAATGCAATGGACAGTCAGTCCTGCTTCCAAACCAGTGCAGAAAGAATTAGAAAATCTGATCAGCTGGACATTGCCATGCAGCTTGATGCCACATGGTGTCAAGAGCTAGACAGATTCTGTACAGTTCCATGGGTCTTCTGGGATGTTCTCATTGAACCTGGTGCCCCACTCGGGCCCCAGCATAACCCTACTCCCCGCCCATCTGAGGTGCTGGGTCTAATTCTCTTTGGTCATACTCATATGCCTCAAGGTGTTCTTCAGTTTCCCCTTGGACAAAGGAGATGCTGGCCTCAATTTCAGGAGACTATTTAGCAAGCAACCTATTTAATCTTCATACCTGTTTCCCTTTTTGGTACCCTTCTCCTCGATCTTGGATTCCCCAGATCTGAGAAGAGTCTTTACCATGTTAACACTCATTATAAATCAACAAGAATGGACCAGGGGCATTCCAAACTCACTTAACCGCAGAAACATTTTCTTTTAAATCCTTGTTAAAGCACAACTTTGCTCTATTGTGGACTCACTTCTGTATTTGCCAAATTTCTCTCCCGAACAATATGTGTGATAGCCACATGTAATTTTGGTCATATGTGTATTTTTTTAACTTTAATCCAAAAAGGCAATTCTGCTTTTCTTATTCTTACTCGATCAGTGAGAATGGAACAATCCTGAGTTAGAAATTTATCTCTACAATAGTTATAATTAGTGAAATGAGTAGTATATGTAATTAGTATAATGAGTGCTGGCTTCAGGTTTCATAATATGGCACCAACACCTGATTTCAGCAGACACAGCTTTTTGATGGCTATACTATAATTCTCATAATTGTTGAGTAGTTATATTACCCATCTGGGTGTCATCCTTTATCAGCTACAGACAAAACAGAGACTGCACAATCATCTGCCTAATCACTGGGTACAGACAGAGATCAGTCTGTGTTTCTAGGCATGTCATTTCCTTCTCTGATGCTTCCAAAATACTATTTGAAGTCAACTCTTAGGTGATTAAGAAGGCAGTGAGTAAGGCACAAGTTCCAATTGAAGTCACTTTTGCCTTTACAGAATCATTTTCCAACACTCTTTCAGTCCAAATGCTGAGCAAGACTTTATTGCCTATATCAAAGACGAGAAAATTTTTGAGTAAGTAGAAATGAAATAGCAGGCAGAAACACTAGTTAGCATTTGTGTACCTCCTTCCTTGTGCCAGCTGAGTGTAGGGGTTTAACATTTTATCTTTAATCCTTCCAACATGCAGGAGACATAACATTGCCCCATGTTTCAGAGGTGGAAACTGAGGCCTAGAGAAGCTCAGTAACTTACGCAGTGTGTCACAAGGAGCTCCACCTATGCTTGTTGCACATTTGTGCATTTCACAACTCTGGGGGAGGCCCAGGTACCCTACGGTCACTGCAGATTTGCACAGTTGGTAGGACAATACCCCAGAAAATGACAGGAAAATATCCTGAGGAAGGGGCTCCTTTTTCTAATTCACACAAAGTCAACTAATTGGATAGTGGTCAGGCCGATTTAGTGACTAGTAAGCCAGTTTGAGAAACAAACTATGCATATTATTTATTAATTATATATTATGTATTTGTATTATTATGCTTTATATTTTATATTTTATTAAATTAAGATATATTATAATTTATTATGTATTAGTATATTATATGTATATACATATATTATATATTATATATATATTTAGGAACTTCAGATATATACACATATATTTGAACTTCAGAGAGATATATGATGGCTGTAGGGTAGAAATGTTAGGAACGACTTCACTGAGGATATTCAATTTAAGCTACACCTTGAAGAGTGTATAGGGATTGAGTACACTTTAGAAGCACAGCATAGCAAGGGAAGTTAGCTAAACCTCTTTCAATAGAATATAAGAATACAAGGAGAGGAGGGGCACCTGGATGGCTCAGTCAGTTGAGTGTCTCTGACTCTTGGTTTTGGCTACGGTCATGATCTCAGGGTCCTGAGACTGGGCCCTGCATCATCACCTCGGTGCTTGGTGGGCATGAGATTCTCTCTCTGCCTCCTCCCCTGGTTGTGTGCTTGCTTTCTCTCTCTCTCTCTCTCTCTAAAATAAATAAATAAATCTTTAAAAAAATAGAATGGAGGGAGAGCAGTGAATCAGTGTTTTTTTTTATTATGCTAGTTTGCATGATCAGGTCAAAAGCACAGAATGGGCTGACAGTAGAGAAAATATTTTAAAAATAATTCAAGAAACAATATTTTGTAATGCTTTCTCTTACTTGTTTGTTAGTATATGTAATTAGTATAATTACTAATTAGTATAATTACTAATCATTTGTTAGATTGTGGTAATCGCGTTATCTGTTAGATCGATATTCTTATGGATTGTAAAATGAAAAGCAAATGAGCCACTCAGTGTATTGATACACTTAACACTCACACAGCCTCTGCCAGCACCTTGCTACATAAACTTGTCTTTATAAAGCAGATGAAAGAAGAAAGAAAATGGAACTAGGGGAATCTTACATTTCCTATCTACATATGCGTTTGTTTTTTTCTACTAGGTACTCAAAATAAGTGTATCGTTACCTCATGGGATCTTAAAGATGTCAAAGAGAAGGGTATGAGAAGAGTCGTTGACTATTCAATCAGTGCTTTCTGGAAAAAATATAGATATTTTATCAAACGGTAAAGGTATTTGTAGATGCCTTTGACTAGATGCCTTTGCCTTCACGGAGATATCAATATCTCAATAATCAAGACAGTGTTTTCGTGCAATATTTTTGAACATCAGTCAATGTAAAATATCTATGATGAACAAGATAATTAAATTTTCAATAAAGATGGAGCTCTACGAAGTCTAGCGCAGTCAGATGTTTCCTTTATTAAAATTTTGATACTTGTTGATCATGTCTTTTTTACATTAATTCTTTAATGTATTGCATTAAAATATTTTTTATATTGATGACCGTGTATTCGGTGCCACTGAAACTTTAGGTCCCACAAAATACCTCTTCACTCCATCCTGTCATGGGTCTGCCAAGTAAGATGAAAAGTGGGAGGTGCATGGTCATAATTAAGAAAATGGGACTGCCTGGGTTTGCTTTTCAACTTCACTACTCCTCACTATTCTTTTGCTGCCCACATTGAGTACTGCTTCTCTTTATCCAGACACAAATGTTAAACTCCTCCCTACAGACAAAAATAAAGATAACAAATAAATTTCTAAGCCTTTCGAAGTTCCATTTATAGAAATCTGTTCCAAAACGCTACTATAGCAAGTTCAAAAAAATGCCTTTCAAGAATGTTTTTTGTAGCAGAAAACTAATGTGACAGAAAATTAAAATTGAAAATATAGATATCTATCCAAGTTTTCTGCCCATTTTTAAATTGGATTTTTGTTTGATGTTGAATTGTATGAGTGCTTTATATATTTTGAATACTAACCCCCAAGGGATGGGTGAAATAGGTGAAGAAGAACAAACTTCCTGTTATTAGAAAAAATAATACGTTACAGGGATAAAAAGTACAGCATCAGGAATATAGGCAGTGATACTGTAATAGCTTTACATGGTGATAGATGATAGCTACATCTGTGGTAAACAGTAGGTAATGTACAGAATAGTCAAATCATTTTGTTGCACATCTAAAACTGACATGATATTGCATGTCAACTATATAAATATAGAGTAAATAAGTAAATATCTTTGACACCTTTCCTGGCTTTCCCAGAAATGGTGCACACTCACCTCATCACTTATTACCCTCATCTACCTGCTCACAAACCTGTATTCTCTCATTTGCTCAAAGGCTCTGTAGTCATCAGTTCCTAGCGAGAAGCCCACAGTCACCCTGAGCATTTCTCCTTCACTCTACTCTCTCCTTATAACTTCAGAAACTGTTCTTCATCTCCCATTTTTTATTGTTGACCTAAGCTGCTATACCTAGACTACTGCAGTGTGTCCCAGGTAGTCTCGCTTCATTGCATCCATCATCCATGTGGGCCATAGACTACTCTTTCTAACATGCAAGTCCAGTCTCCATTCTCTTCCGTGAAGGATCATTTTGGCCTTAGGTCACTAACCTAGATCTAAAGTCCTTCTCTAATACACAAATGTTTTTTTATGTGACCCTTGACTATCTTTTCGGATGAACCCTCAGCCATACTGAGCTTCTCAGGGCAACCTGGCATATTTTACATATTTCTGTCTTTGTATATTATGGTATACCATATATTATATATACATGGTATATATAATATGATATATCATATGTGTATCTACCCACTATGGATATGTGCCAGGTCCCAGACAGAGCCTCTGCTCTTCCCTGTAGATGACTAGTCTTTCTTCAAGATTTTGTGCAAGTACCACCACCTCTGAAGTAATGTCCCTAGAGCTTCCAAAATTGATAGCTTCATACATTTTACTTGATGTCGTAAGTGATAAATTTATTTTTCTCACTGCGATGTCAGGTCTTTAAAGACTGTATTCCAATTATTTTTGGAAATTTTTGAAACAAATATAAACCCTGAAAAATGGCTAGTCTGTGGTGGTGCTGATTGAATGGGTGAATGTGAAGATGATGGGAGGACTGATTAATGCATGAATCATGGATAGAAGGAAAAGTGGGTTGGTGGATAGGTGGATGGATGGATGGATACATAAGTTGATGAATGGGAGGATGGACATCAATAATTCTTAATTGCACATAGAACAAAACAATTCTGTATAATGCCAACTTCGCAATAAAATTTCAGTATTCAAACTTTTACTCAATGTACTCTTAAGTTGGCCTCCGAGCTATGAATTCAATCCCAAATATGAGAGGGAAATGTGCGGAGAGGATGAAGTGTCAAAATGGAAAGAAAAAGTTTCCATTCATTAGTGAACCACCCAGCATTTGGAAATGCAAATACAACAACAGTTCTTGTGTTCTCTTTTCCCTAGATCACCAGGAAGGAAATGACCTCTCTAAGCTTGGCCACCGTATTTGGACTCGAGCTGCTTCAAAAACAGAAGTTATCAAAGAATTCTCAGTCCAGAGTTTGGCACAGACTAAGGAGAGCACAGTTATCATCACTGTGATGCACAAAATGATTGGAAATTAAGAAGGTCATGGCAGGCGGCCCTTCTTTGGCAAAGCATCTTTGGGAATTGTCTATCCGTAACTCAAGCACACCATGTTCTTGGCTGAATTCTTCAGAAGCTTTTTTTTTTTTTTTTTCAGTGTCAGTAGGAATAGAAATTTCAATGCACTTGAGTTTATTAGAATTATGTGACTCCACTTTTAAACAAACATGCTGAGATTATAAATCCATTTTCTTGTCCCCTAAACTATGATCATGTTTTGGAGTCATTTAGTTATTCCTATAGCAGTGTGCTTGGTCAGAATGTTGAAGAAATCCTTCAAAAGGAAGTACATCTGTGACCCTCATGTACTGTCATAACCATACTCAGGCCAGGCATCTCCTCTGCAGTCAATATTGACATTTTATACTCTGTATAGATTTACCCATTTTTCTTGCATCTTCCTATGTTACTTTTCATGTTATTTTCCCATCCCTTCAAGTCAATCGACTTGATATCTCATTGTTATTTACCTTATTTGACATTATGTGATAGTCATTAGGACAAATTCCTCTAATAGATTGAAAGCACATCTAAAACAAAAGCTGTACCCTTATACTCTCCCCTCTATACCCTTTTTACACTTCTTGAAGGACCTTTGCCTGTCAGGTACTCAATATTTTTTTTTATTTGTGTTGAAGTTCCGGGTGCCTTTTTCCCCAGGTAACACTGTATTACTTGGTTCAGCTTCCTTTGAAATATTAGAATGAATGTCAACTCTCCTCTAATTCTTTTCACCATTCAAGCTACATGTCAAAATCTTACAGAAACTCTCCATGTTCACTTCTCCATTTCTCCTATCAGTTTGCAAACACCACAAATCCTATACAGAATATTTGAGCCTTCCATGACTTCACGCATTAGGAGGACTACTGGTTCCTTTCCTTGGTTTTCTTAATATCTCATCTATTGATGGATCAAATGCCTTGCATTAGATTTAGATTTAGATTTATTTTCACGTTAGTGTTATATTAGCTAGTGTGTCTAAATTTGAGAATTAGCGATTTAGAATCTTTACTCTTTGTCCTACATATGTGATAATGATCAAATAACTCAATACTCAATAAGTATCATTTTCAGCTTCTATGCAATAGAAAAAATAAAAATATCACCTATTCATAGTGGCTACCAGAGTGGCCTGACATGTGAATCTTTGTATAAAGAGTACAATTCTAGCAACAGTTAATTAATAGTTACATTAGTAGGGAACACAAGCAACCTCAAATCTAGGTGCTTCAACACAGCAATCAAAAATGTCTCCTTGACTCATAGTTTAGTTAGTGGTGGATGAACAGCCTTCCTGGTCATGATTAAGGACCTTACCTTGTGTCTTGAGGGGCTGCCTTTGTGATTATCTGGTCCATCATTAAAATGGAAGAGTCAAACCATATTCTCTACATACATATAGTCATATAAATTAAATATGTATATTTTACACAGACTGTGTGTGTATGTGTGTAAAATACACTAGTGTTCTGGAAAATAGCCGAGGGTCTACAGTGACCAAATGAATGTCTAATTAACAAAAAGCCATGTTAAGACAGTAGGAAATGTGGTGTTTTTATTTACCCTTGCACATCTTACCCACTCCTTTCCCACAGTCAACAGGGTATATTCTGAAGGAAACAATAACCAGCCCAGTTCAAATTGGAGGGATCAAAGTTCACCTTATTTGCCACATTCCAACATGCCTGGGGGCTACACAGCTTTGACAGGGCTCAATCAAAGTTCAGATGGGTAAAAAGCGATACAGTTTAGATCTCAAGCTGGGAAATCACAAGAAACAAGAGAGAGTGGGCATTTATCATGAAATGCATCATGGGAGAACAGACTTGCAGACACCTAGGCCAAGAGATTATGTCTAGAGGAATAAAATAAAATTGCTAAAGTCACAGTAGAAGGGGAACGGGACATGAAACTATTTAGAAATCAGGACATTTTAAAAGAACCAAGGCAAAATCCTGGCCAACAAAAGCCAGAGACAAAGAAATTCTTTAAAGTGGCAAGAGAAAAGCAACTCATCCTACAAAAATTAATCTCAAAAATTGTCTATGGGTTAGTCAGCAGAAACCTGGGAAGTGAGAGGCAGAGGGATAATACACTTAAAGTGCTTAAGGAAAAAAAAATTGACAAGAAATTCTACATCAATAAAGCCTGCCCTTTGATGAGAGAGAAATTAATTTATTCCTCAACAAACAATAGCTGAGAAAGTTGACTGCCACAAAACCTGTTCAATAAGAAATGCTGAGGAAACCTGTGAATTTAAAAACATGGAACCTGTGAAATAAAAATGCTGGACTATAAATTGAAGACATATTATTATTTAAAGATCTCTAATTGAGTTAATTACATATATTTTATATATTTGGGTGCTCCATGTTGGATGGATAAATATTTAGAAATTTTAGATCATATTGTTGGATTGTTCTATTATGATGCCCTTTCTCATGTCTTATTCCAGTCTTTGTTTTAAAGTCTAGTTTGTTGGCTTTCTTTTGAAAGAGGTTTCTCCACCTCCTCAGTTTCTGTCTTTAGAAAGATGTCCTTAGGTCTGAAATGAGTGTTTTTTCAGCTGTAAATTGTATTTAATGTTTTGAAAAACTGCTAACCATTCTTGAATTCTTGAACCATTCTTGAATGGTTGACAGTTTTTCAAAACAGCTGCAATATTTTCTAGTTGTACTAGCAATGTTAAAAGTTAAAAGTTTCTCCAACTCCCCCATAATAGTTTTTGTCTTTTATTTTATCCATCTCACTAACTGTGACAGTGTTTCATCATGGTTTTGATTTGTTAATGGCCAATGATGTTAAATGTTTTAATGAGCTTGCTGGTCATTTTTTATATCTTTGGAGAAATGTCAGTTTAAGTCTTTCGCTTGTTTTTAAACTGTGTTGCCTTTTTATTATTGAGTTGTAAGTGGTCTTTAGATATGGTAGACAGAAATTCTCTATTACATTTTTTGCTGTGCAAATATTCTCCCCTATTCTGTTTACTTTTTGATTCTGTCCTTTGAAGAACCAAAATTTTTTAATGAGGTCCAATTCATCCTCTTTTGTTTGTTTGTTTTCTTATGACTTTGGTGTTATATCTGAGAAGCCATTGCTTAACTCAATGTTAGAAAAATTTACTTTTTTCCTTAAAGAATATAACTTTCATGTCTTACATTAGGTCTATGATCCATTTTAGAATTAATTTTTGTGTATAAAAATCTCATTATTTCATCTTTAACTGTTGTATACATTTGGGGGAACTTACTGATTTTTGAAAAAGTTAAAAGCTCCAAAGGGATTAGCCAAAGAGATTTCACTTTGACAAATCTTCCGTATTAAGAAAACTGGGTAAATTTAAAGATTAGGCCAGTGTTAATCTTCTTTTTAATAGGCTCTAAACTCTTTTGACTAATAGTTTTCTCTTGCCTCCACTGTGCCACTCCAAGGGCTAGTTCTTCAGTATTAGAGATCTGTTACATTAATTAGTAGTATGGTGAAAAAAATTATATGGTCACCTTTTGTTCTGCTGTATTCTGAACCAGAAGCCACTGTGGAACTATGATTTTTTTTTTTAATTTGAATTTTTGAGTTCCTCAAAAAATTAAAAACATGAATACCATACGATTCAATTAGTCCCCAAAGAAAATGGGAATGCAAGTTTGAGAAAGTATATGCACACCTGTTTATTTGCGATAGCCAAGATTTGCAAGCAACCTAAATGTCTACTCATAGATGAGTGAAGAAAACTTGGTGTATGTATAATGGAATATTATGCAACCCTACAAAATATTGGTTTTGTAATAACATGGAATGGATGTAGACTGTATTATGCTAAGTAAAATAAGTCAGACTGAAAAAGACAAATATATGATTTCATTCATATGTAGAATCTAAAAAGCAAAACAAATCAATCAAAAAAAAAAAAAAAAGACTTACGAATACAGAGAACAAATGGATGACTACCAGAGGTAAAAGGGAAGGATGGACAAAATGGATGAGAAGCAGCAGGAACTATAAGCTTCAACTTTTGCAATGAATAAATAACAGGGATGAAAAGTACAGAATAGGGTATATATTTTATGGTATTGTAATAGTGTTGTATGGTGACAGATAGTAGGTATACTTAGTGGTGAACACAGCATATGTATACATGTTGAATCCCTATATTGTGCACTTGAAACTAATCCAAGATTTTGTGCCAACTACACTAAATTTAAAAAGAAAGGTGGAAAGGAAGGAAGGGAGTGTGGGGGGTGGAGGAAAGAAGGAAGGAAGAAGGGAGGAAGGTTGAATTCCTAAAACTTTCAATTTCTTTCTTTTCAGAATGCCATTTGTTAAAGCACTTGAATGAGGGTGAAATCTAGGAACCAAAACTATGACATCAATTTATGTAATCCCCATTTATTTATTAAAGATTTATTTATCTATTGAAGGAGGAGAGGCAGAGGGGGAGAGAGAATCCTAAGCAGGTTCCAAGCCCATCTCAGAGCTCAATGTAGGGCTCAAACTCATTGATGAAGTTCTAGAATATAGGTGAGGTTCAGTGGGGTGAGGTCCATTGAGCCAATGGCCAAGAAAGAATTCTTGAAACCTCTTTGGTGCAAAATCATGGTTTGTTAAAGCACGGGGACAGGACCCATGGGCAGGAAGAGCTGCTGCCCTGGGGATGTGAGGGGTGGCAGGTTAGGTACCATGGGGGTGGGGGAGGTAAGGAAAAGGGAGATTTCAATAGAACTTTCATATGCTAAAGAGGACCTACAAGATACCAGATACCAGATTCCTTGCCATTGCCAAGGTCGTTTTGCCCTCTAGCAAAGTATTAACATTAAGATGGGTGGGAGATTCCTAAAGAATGTCACATATGTTCCCCCCAGCAGTGGGGGAGAGGGAAGGTTGGAGGGTGTCAGCTTTTGCTTTGTCCTCAGCCAGCCTTCTCTTCCCTCATCATTGGGAAAAAAGGGGTAGGAATCAAATTCTCTTTTACTGCCTGGAATAATCTAAGTTATTCATTCAAAAAGAGAGTCAATTACATCAAAGTTTTAAAAGAGGCATTTATTGACTGAAAACAAATATGTAGACACAATTCTGGTAGCAAAGAATTAACATTTTTTAATGAACTTGAAGTGCATGCAAACTCCTTAAATCCCCACTTATCTTGTGTGTGCTTACAACAAACTCTACATTCAAATGGAAACGAGTATTTACTGAAATAGTAAATTTTTTACTGAAAAAAATTGAAGTGCTTCCTTAACAAACTCTCCCTAGCTTAACTACTTTCAGAAATACATAAAAACAGAATGGTGTGTTAAATATTACAACCGATTGGTAATGTGGCAAGACAAATCTACATAGACTGAATATCAGCACAAGAACGATTAAACACAGCACAGACCATATACATGTCAAAGTGTAAACTGTGAAGAAATGTTTACATACATATAAGTATTTGTAAAAGTAACAATGAAACAGTTATAGAACTTTTAAAATTATAGGCACTACTAATGCTGTTTTAGCTCATTCAACTCTTACTTGAGAGGTGTTTTTTGTTTTTAAGCCTTTTGATAATCAGAAAAATGTCATATGCCACAGAAGGAAATTGCCCTAAAGTATGCAGTACTTCTATGTGGAGGGAAGCAGTAGAGTAGCAGGGGGCAAAATAAATTTGGTTGTAGCAAGCACTCCCAAAGGAACATTCATGCTTTAAACAGTAAGTTCTGCAACACTTTGCGGTAAGAACAACCTATCTTGTCAAAATAGTGTTATGAAGAATTCCTGACAGCCATTCTACTTTTTCTTGGAATATTAAAACAAGTAAGTGACCAAATGATTAGGATCACAAAGAACCTTTCATAGTCATATGTTCTTGCCACAGAAAGAAAAAAAAAAAGTACTATCATGAAACAACCTATATGGCCCCAGGCTCAGAATCCCTAAGTGATAATATTTAGCATAAAATAACATTGTTCTAACAAAGTCACTTAAATTATGTGGAATTGGTTGTGTTTTAAGATATATAACTTCCAACAGGTCTTTGGTATGTATACATATGTGTGTGTGTGTATATATATATATATAACTCTACTAGAACTTAATATATACATATTAAGTTACATATTAATATGTATATATTAATATGTATCATATATTATATATATATAAATATATATTAAGTTACATATACGATATACATATTAAATTCTAGTAGAGTTAAAATTTCATTAATTTGCAACATATCCACCTATATATACTGAAATGCTTCTTTGGTTTTTACTTATAATACTAGTTTTCACATTATTTAATTTCAGATTTCTTTGCCAAAAACAGTAATGTAATAAATGTATATCACCTAAATTTTATATATATACATATATGTGTGTGTGTATGTCATGTAAGAGAACGTTTAAACTAAAATATCCATAAAAGGCATCTTTTCCGTGCTCCATCAGGCTAATTCATATTTAAAGTAACTTATTTATTGGTTAACCAAAGTTTCCTCTGGGGAACAACAACAAAAAATGTTTTTGTGTAGATTTGAAGAAGTGGCTTATGAAACAGTAACAATGACATCATTTAACAAACACTATTAGGTAACTCTGAGAAGTACAGCAATGACATCTATGGTATGTGAAATGCCACAAAAAGTCATCAACAAGGGATGAGAGTTATGTCAGTCCAATTTCTTCAAGAACACTGCGTGGGGTTTCAGCTTCCTGTGGAGGGAAAATGTGAGACTGGTAAGGATATCTGGAGAGGTTTAAAAGTTGAAATTGACATGGAAGGATGCACATGCTTAGAAGAATAAAGAAAGCAAAATAGAAAACAATCTTTAAAAAAAAACCCAACTCAGGATTAAAGAGTACTCCACTAGTGATAGCTAGTGATTATTTCGGGTTTGGGGTCCAAGACATCTGGGATCAACATTCATTAAATACCTAAAGATTACCTACCATACTCTATAACACAAAATTGCGAAATGACCAGCAATTTCTAAAATCAAAATCCTCTTCTCCAAATTGAAAGAAAGAAACAAACAAAAACTATTGTTTCCATAAATCTTTAAAAGTTGTTTCTCATGCTGTTTTCTGGTCACGTTTTTACAAAAATATATATACATGTACTTTTAAAATTCTGCTAAATTAATTATTCACAGTGGAAAACCTTTGAAAACAGTTACTGCCTGAAGCCTTTCAGAAGCAACCAATGGCAATGGTAGAGGCAACACAGAGAAACAATGCTCTGGGACAAAAAGTCCTATTTAACAACTGCTAGACATTGCTAAATTTCAAAGAGGATAAACCAAAGCAAGAATATTAAGAAAAAGCTTGAAACATTTCTGTGATGGCTGGTTTTGCACATTAAAAAAAAAAAAAGGTACCAAGTAAGTCAAATTTCAGGTTTTACTACCAACAATTTTGTAATTTAAAGGAGAACTGTACGTTAATGAAAAAAAAAAGTTTAATTTTATAATATACATCAATAAATACATAAACTTACTTTTGCATCCTAATCATGGTATAGCATGAAACAGAAAATACAAATTATATAAAACCACAAATTGTTAAAATATTAGATTTAATGAGTTTAGAGCACTAAACATTGTAATCTTTATTACACTGCTTAACTATGGTCTGCTTGTGGAAACAAAAACAGTACTTACCTCATGCACTGAGATTATCAAATAAAATAATTCTAATAGCTTACTGATAACATAATTAACACATATTTTGTATCTATTCTGTGTTATATACAGAAAAGAAAATGTTATTATTAAAGAATCATAAGAAGATAGGACATTTATTGAAAAAAATCCACCAATCAAACCTATACAGTTCAATCCCTTGTTCAAGGATCAACTGTATATGTCCATAACACTAGAGTTTAGGTAAATACTTTCCAAACTCCTCTTTTAGTGGTAAACCAGTTTGAGTAACTTTCAAATTTACTGTTTAATTTTAACTTAACTCATGATTAAAGTCTCTAGATATTAACAATGAATTATCGTGTACTTTTCCTTTTATATGAAATATGATGCATGTTTTAATAAGAGCACATCCAATATGAAACGTTTAATGTTTTATAATAAAAAAGCATAATTAAAAAATCATCAACTATAATAAAATGACACTTAAACTATATTACAAAACCAAGACCATATTTTGGTAAAAAGTGCTTAACCAGATTGATATATATTTCTTTAAAATTTTATTTGAGAGATGAGAGAGAGAGAGAGGGAGGGCAAGCAGGGGTAGAAGAAGGAGAGGCAGACTCCTTGCTGGGCAGGCAGCCCAAAAAGGGGATCCCAGGACCCTGAGATCAGGACCTGGGCTAAAGGCAGACACTTAACTGACTGAGCTCCCCAGTGCCCCAAAACAGATTGATATTTTAACTCTTTAAATAAAGTTATAATAATACCTTTAAAGGGTTACTACTGAGCAACATGTATGTTTTCTGACACAGTTTTGAGACCCTAAAGAGAGAATGCTAGATACCATTATATAGCAAAATATGATTCAATAAATGAGGAATTAGAAATCCTTAAGATTGCTAAGAAATGTTTAATTTAAATATTATATAATGGAAAAATTAATTTTACTTGAATATTGTTTCCACATAATATTATGTGACAAAACTAAGTGATATATACAAGGTCATATAGAATGTGATATAACATAAAACATACTAAGTTTTGGGGCGCCTGGGTGGCTCAGTGGGTTAAAGCCGCTGCCTTCGGCTCGGGTCATGGTCCCAGCGTCCTGGGATCGAGCCCCACATCGGGCTCTCTGCTCAGCAGGGAGCCTGCTTCCTCTCTTCTCTCTCTGCCTGTCTGTCTGCCTACTTGTGATCTGTCTGTCAAATAAATAAATAAAATCTTTAAAAAAAAAATACTAAGTTTTAATAGTCTTAAATATATCAACTATTGGTTTGAAGACCAAACTACATTGTTGATAATGGCACTATTTAGGGCTAACCTAGTATTCCAAGTCTTCATTTTCTTTAGTAAACATTTTAATAATTGCAGATTTCAATCTTACAAGGTTAACCAGAGATAGCATTACAATGAAATTCATGATGTTTCATCTTTCAAAACATTATGTGTTTAAAAAGAAATATTCCTCAAATGTTCATAGGTCAAAAATTTCTTTTTCAATAAGAAATATGTCAACTGTGGGCAGGAATAAGCTATACGAAGATCACACATGCAATAAAAAAGAAGAGGATTAGAGTTGTAGTGAGGGAAATATATAGTTGTAAAAATACTGGATCTACACTGAGCTTTAGTGTATCTTCATCCATAAGTAGGTTTTCATAAGTGTGTCAGCTCTTTATGTTTCTGTTAAAAAGATGACTAGTTATTTAGCATACCACTTATCAGAATATCATAAAAAGAAAAAGAAATGGGCATGTTCTTACATAGAATATATTAAGTTGACATACAGTAAGACTTCTACAACACTTAGTGCACAGTAAAACAAAAACAAATTTTGCTTTTGTTTTATGATTGAATATTTAGCTTCAAAAGAATGCTCAAGTTCAGATTCATCTTTACTATTTCTATCTTAATGTATATCATGATACTCATTGAAAATGACAACTTATTTCCCACAGAATCATTAAGCACTTTAATAATAATAAAGGAAAGATTTCAGTACAGCCATCTGCTGAATACTGAATTAACTAAAAATTCAATTAGAATATTCTAACCTGCAAGTTTATCAGAATTAAGTTAAACAGGTTCTTATTATTATTCCCTTCATGAAAATTATTACATTGTAATAATCACTAGATTTTAATGTGATCATAAAATCCTACAGATCACCAAGAAAAATTCTTCCCAAGGAAAAGTGGAAAAGTAGTTTCTCATCAGCCACTTTAAATAGTAATGCAGATTTCTAACTACTAAACTCCATTCTGAACAACAACAACAAAAGCCAAAATAATGGTTGGAGTCAAGATGGCGGGGAAGTAGCAGGCTGAGATGACATCAGGTAGCAAGAGATCAGCTAGACAGCTTATGTAACCATTGCGAACACCTACAAATCCAATGGGAAGTCGAAGAGAAGAAGAGCAACAATTCTAGAAACAGAAAATCAATCACTTTCTGAAAGGTAGGACATGCGGAGAAGTGAATCCAAAGCAACGGGAAGATAGACCACGGGGGAAGGGGCCGGTTCCTGGCAAGCAGCGGAGCAAGAGCACTAAATCAGGACTTTTAAAAGTCTGCTCCATGGAGGGACATTGCTCCGGAGGCTAAACTGGGGGGAAGCCCACGCGGGGACAGAGAAGGACCGGGGGTGTCTGAGTGTCAGAGTTCGCAGGTATTAGAGCGGGGAAGCTGGCTACAGAGACAGAGCCAAGGAGTGAGCTCTCAGCTCAGGGTTACCTTGAACCGGTCCCAGGCTGGGTGAGCTCAGAGCGGGGCCGGAGGCCACTGAGACGGAAGCGACTGGGTGCTTTTCTCCAAGACTGAGTGAGTGAGCGCTTTCCTCCAAGCGCGACCAGAGGCCAGGGAGATAGGAGCGGTTGGGCGCCTTTCTCTGAGGGCCCACTGAGGAGCAGGATCTTGAGCTCTTGGCTCCTCCAGGCCGGAGACTGGGAGGCTACCATCTTCATTCCCATCCCCCGAACTCTACAGAAAGCGCTCAGGGAACAAAAGCTCCCGAAAGCAAACCCGAGCAGATTACTTAGCCCGACCCCTGGTAAGGGCGGTGCAATTCCGCCTGGGGCAAAGACACTTGAGAATCACTACAACAGGCCCCTCCCCCAGAAGATCAACAAGAAACCCAGCCAAGACCAACTTCACTCACCAAGAACAGCGGAATTCCAGAGGAGGAGAAAGCAAATCTTACCTGGACAAAATGACAAGGCGGAAAAACTCACCACAAAAAAAAGAACAAGAGGCAGTACTGAAGGCTGGGGACCTAATCAATATGGACATTGGTAATATGACAGATCTAGAGTTCAGAATGACGATCCTGAAGGTTCTAGCCGGGCTCGAAAAAGGCATAGAAGATACTAGAGAAACCCTCTCTGGAGAGATAAAAGCCCTTTCTGGAGAAATAAAAGAACTAAAATCTAACCAAGTTGAAATTAAAAAAGTTATTAATGAGGTGCAATCAAAAATGGAAGCTCTTACTGCTAGGATAAATGAGGCAGAAGAAAGAATTAGTGACATAGAAGACCAAATGACAGAGAATAAAGAAGCTGAGCAAAAGAGAGATAAATACTGGACCATGAGGAGAGAATTCGAGAGATAAGTGATACCATAAGACGACACAACATTAGAATAATTGGGATTCCAGAAGAAGAAGAAAGAGAGAGGGGAGCAGAAGGAATATTGGAGAGAATTATTGCAGAGAATTTCCCTAATATGGCAAAGGGAACAAGCATCAAAATCCAAGAGGTGCAGAAACCCCCCTCAAAATCAAAAAGAATAGGTCCATACCCCTTCATCTAATAGTAAAATTTACAAGTCTCAGCGACAAAGAAAATCCTGAAAGCAGCCCAGGAGAAGAAGTCTGTGACATACAATGGTAAAAAATATTAGACTGGCAGCAGACTTCTCCACAGAGACCTGGCAGGCCAGAAAGAACTGGCATGATATATTCAGAGCACTAAACGAGAAAAAGTGCAGCCAAGAACACTATAACCAGCTAGGCTATCATTGAAGATAGAAGGAGAGATAAAAAGCTTCCAGGACAAACAAAAACTGAAAGAATTTGTAAACACCAAACCAGCTCTACAGGAAATATTGAAAGAGGTCCTCAAAGCAAAGAGAGAGTGTAAAAGTAACAAACCAGAAAGGAACAGAGACAATATACAATACAGTAACATGCACCTTACAGGCAATACAATGGCACAAAATTCATATCTCTCCATAGCTACCCTGAATGTTAATGGGCTAAATGCCCCAATCAAAAGACACAGGGTATCAGAATGGATAGAAAAACAAAAACCATCAATATGCTGTTTACAAGAAATTCATTTTAGACCCAAAGACACCTCCAGATTTAAAGCAAGGGGGTGGAAAACAATTTACCATGTTAATGGACATCAAAAGAAAGCTGGGGTGGCAATCCTTATATCAGATCAATTCGATTTTAAGCCAAAGACTATAATAAGAGATGAGGAAGGACACTATATCATACTCAAAGGGTCTGTCCAACAAGAAGACCTAACAATCTTAAATATCTATGCCCCTAACATGGGAGCAGCCAACTATATAAACTAATAACAAAATAAAAGAAACACATCGACAATAATACAATAATAGTAGGGGACATTAACACCCCCCTCACTGAAATGGACAGATAAAGAAAAAGATCAACAAGGAAATAAAGGCCTTAAATGACACACTGGACCAGATGGACATCACAGATATATTCAGAACATTCCATCCCAAAGCAACAGAATACACATTCTTCTCTAGTGCACATGGAACATTCTCCAGAATAGATCATATCCCAGATCATAAATCGAGTCTCAACTGGTATCAAAAGACTGGGATTATTCCCTGCATATTTTCAGACCACAATGCTCTGAAGCTAGAACTCAATCACAGGAGGAAATTTGGAAAGAACGCAAATACATGGAGACTAAACAGCATCCTTCTAAAAAATGAATGGGTCAACCAGGAAATTAAAGAATTGAAAAAATTCATGGAAACAAATGATAATGAAAACACAACGGTTCAAAAATCTGTGGGACACAGCAAAGGCAGTCCTGAGAGGAAAATATATAGCGATACAAGCCTTTCTCAACAAACAAGGAAAGGTCTCAAATACACAATCTAACCCTATACCTAAAAGAGCTGGAGAAAGGACTCTTAACAAAGAAAGCCTAAACCAAGCAGGAGATGAGAAATAATAAAGATCAGAGCAGAAATCGATGAAATAGAAACCAAAAAAGCAATAGAACAAATCAACGAAACTAGGAGCTGATTCTCTGAAAGAATTAATAAGATTAATAAACCCCTGGCCAGACTTATCAAAAAGAAAAGAGAAAGGACCCGAATAAAATAATGAATGAAAGAGGAGAGATCACAACCAACACCAATGAAATACAAACAATTATAAGAACATATTATGAGCAACTCTATGCCAACAAATTTGATAATCTGGAAGAAATGGAAGCATTCCAAGAGACATATAAACTACCACAACTGAACCAGGAAAAAATAGAAAACCTGAAGAGACCCATAACCAATAAGGAGATTGAAACAGTCATCAAAAATCTCCAAACAAACAAAAGCCCAGGGCCAGACGGCTTCCCAAGTGAATTCTACCAAACATTTAAAGAAGAATTAATTCCTGTTCTGAAACCGTTCAAAAAAATAGAAATGGAAGGAAAACTTCCAAACTCATTTTATGAGGCTAGCATCACCTTGATCCCAAAACCAGACAAAGATCCCATCAAAAAAGAGAATTACAGACCAATATCCTTGATGAACATAGATGCAAAAATTCTCACCAAAATACTAGCCAATAGGATCCATCAGTACATTAAAAGGATTATTCACCATGACCAAGTGGGATTTATTCCAGGGCTGCAAGGTTGGTTCAATATCCGCAAATCAATCAATGTGATACAATACATTAATTAAAGAAAGAATAAGAACCATATGATACTCTCAATAGATGCTGAAAAAGCATTTCACAAAGTACAGAATCCCTTCCCGATCAAAACTCTTCAAAATGTAGGGAGAGAGGGCACATGAATTCAGTAAAGTGTCAGGATATAAAATCAATGCAGAGAAATCAGTTGCATTTCTACACACCAACAACAAGACAGAAGAAGGAGAAATTAAGGAGTCAATCCCATTTACAATTGCACCCAAAACCGTAAGACACCTAGGAATAAACCTAACCAAAGAGGCAAAGAATCTATACTCCAAAAACTATAAAGTACTCTTTTTTTTTTTTTAAAGATTTTATTTATTTATTTGACAGACAGAGATCACAAGTAGGCAGAGAGGCAGGCAGAGGGAGAGAGGGAGGCAGGCTTCCCGTTGAGCAGAGAGCCTGATGAGGGGCTTGATCCCAGGACCCCGGGATCATGACCTGAGCTGAAGGCAGAGGCTTTAATCTACTGAGCCACCCAGGCACTCCTATAAAGTACTCTTGAAAGAGACTGAGGAAGACACAAAGAAATGGGAAAATGATCCATGCTCATGGACTGGAAGAACAAATATTGTGAAAATGTCTATGCTACCTAAAGCAATCTACACATTTAATGCAGTCCCTATCAAAATCCCACCCATTTTTTTCAAAGAAATGGAAAAATAATCCTACAATTTATATGGAACCAGAAAAGACCTCAAACAGCCAGAGGAATGTGAAAAAGAAACCCAAAGTTGGTGGCATCACAATTCCAGACTTCAAGCTCTATTACAAAGCTGTCATTATCAAGACAGTATGGTACTGGCACAAAAAACGACACATAGATCAATGGAATGGAAGAGAGAGCCCAGAAACAGACCCTCAACTCTATGGTTAACTAATTTTCGACAAAGCAGGAAAGAATGTCCAATGGAAAAAAGACAGCCTCTTCAACAAATGGTGTTGGGAAAACTGGACGGCCACATGCATTAAAATGAAAGTGGACCATTTCCTTACACCACACACGGAAATAGACTCAAAATGGATGAAGGGCCTCAATGTGAGAAAGGAATCCATCAAAATCCTTGAGGAGAACACAGGCGGCAACCTCTTCGACCTCAGCCGCAGCAACTTCTTCCTAGGAACATCACCAAAGGCAACACAAGCAAGGGCAAAAATGAACTACTGGGACTTCATCAAGATCAAAGTCTTCTGCACAGCAAAGGAAACAGTCCACAAAACCAAAAGACAACTGACAGAATGGGAGAAGATATTTGCAAACGACATATCAGATAAAGGACTAGTATCCAAAATCTATAAAGAGCTTATCAAACTCAACACCCAAAGAACAAATAATCCAATCAAGAAATGGACAGAGGACATGAACGGACATTTCTCCCAAGAAGATATCCAGATGGCCAATAGACACATGAAAAAGTGCTCCACATCACCCGGCGTTAGGGAAATACAAATCAAACGACAATGAGATACCACCTCACACCAGTCAGAATGGTGAAAATTAACAAGTCAAGAAATGACAGATGCTGGTGAGGATGCGGATAGGAGAGCTCTCCTGCACTGTTTGTGGGAATGGAAGCTGGTGCAACTACTCTGGAAAACAGCATGGAGGTTCCTCAGAAAGTTGAAAATAGAGCTACCCTATGACCTAGCAATTGCACTAGTGGGTATTTATCCTAAAGATACAAATGTAGTGATCCGAAGGGGCACGTGCTCCCGAATGTTTATAGCAGCAATGTCCGCAGTAGCCAAACTATGGAAAGAACCTAGATGTGGTATACATATACAATGGAATACTATGCAGCCATCAAAAGAAATGAAATCTTGCCATTTCAGACGATGTGGATGGAACTAGAGGGTATTATGCTTACTGAACTCAGTCAATCTGGGAACGACAATTATCATATAATCTCCCTGGTATGAGGAAGTAGAGATGCAATGTGGGGGAACTGGGGATAGGAAAAGAATAAATGAAACAAGATGGGATCATGAGAGACACAAACCATAAGAGACCCTTAATGTCACAAAACAAATTGAGGGTTGCTGGGGGGGCAGGGTAGGGAGAGGGTGGTGGGGTTATGGACACTGGGGAGGGTATGTGCTATGGTGAGTACTGTGAAGTGTGTAAACTTGGCAATACACAGACCTGTAACCCTGGGGCTAATAAGACATTATATGTTTATAAAAAAAAAATTAAAAATTAATTAATAAAAACAAAAAACAGCAGAAAAAAAAAACAGAGACACTACTGGCTGCCTGGGTGGCTTAGTTAGTTAATCATCTGACTCATGATTTCTGCTCAGGTCATGCTCTCAGTCTTGAGATCAAGCCTCATGTCTGGCTCTGCACTCAGCATGGTGTTTGCTTGAGATTCTCTCTCACCCTCTCCTTCTGCCCCTCCCCATCTCGCTCTCTTTTAAAATAAATAAAATGTTAAAAAAAATTTAAAAAAAAATAAAGAAACCATGCAAAGGATTGAAAAAAGCCATCTCTGAAAGACTCGGCCAAAAATAAATGCCTTAATGACATTTAAATATTTAATATTGATTTTTGGTTAAATGATATATATGCCCCCAAATTAACCAACTCATTTTGTTCTCTTTGTATCAAGAAAATATTATAATGGGGTAAGTATAAATTCAGTATTCTTGATCTTCATGACATCAGTACATCTTTGGAGTAAAAGGAAAATTAAGAATTAGGGAGTGATAGCAAAATGATACCATAGGCAATGCCAACCTGTCATTCCTCTAAAGAAATATAAAAAAAAAAAAAAAGCGCTGAATTATCAAAAAACAATTTTGTCAGGATACTGGAAACCAGTCAAGTTTACAGGAACTAAGTAAATTCTGAATGAAGAAAAAGGTAACTTGAAAATGGTAGGAAAGTTTTATAGTGTTTTCTATACTCCCTCCCACTCCCTATAGGGCACGGTGGCAGTTCTGAAGTACAGATAGGCATTTAACTACATAGGACCTTGATCTCTGACTCTGGAAAGAGCAAAGTAGAACTTATTTATAAAGTACAGCCTATATCTGTACTAATCTGTCTGCAGGCTCTCTGAAAATTTGATGTAAGGCTCTTTCATGTAGCAAAAGGGCTTCCATGTGGGCTTTGGGCAAAAACTATAAAGCAAACTAGCAAGTGTTTGGGGGCAAAGGTAAGACCTACAATGGACTACTTAAGGCTTTAAGGGAAAGCTATAGGAGACTTCTTGGGAAACTGAGACTTTTGCAAAAACAGAAGAGAAGGAAACATTTCCTAACTTATATTATGAAGCCACCATTATTCTGATCCAAAGCCAGATAAAGACTTTCTTTTCTTTTTTAAGATTTATTTACTTGACAGACATCACAAGTAGGCAGAGAGGCAGGCACAGAGAGAGGAAAGGAAGCAGGCTCCCTGCTGACCAGAGAGCCCAATGCAGGCCTCGATCCCAGAATACTGGGATCATGACCTGAGCCAAAAGCAGAGGCTTTAACCCACTGAGCCACCCCGGTGCCCGCAGATAAAGATATCTGGAGAGGAATAAAAGAGGGACTGTGAGCTAGAGAGCTCCAGGCATTTGTTCTCCCATTATTACACCAATAAGCAATAACAAAAACCAAATTATCACTGAGATAATTAACTCTAAGAGCCAGTTAAGAAGCTGCAATAACCAAACACTAAAACAAGCAAAAGCTAAACTCATGTATAAGAAATTTCATGACATCTTCATCTTACCCTTAAATAACATGTTTCCCCAGCAAAACTAAAACCAGTAGTCACCCCACTAGAGACAAAGCCACTCCATTTCTGGTCCTCCTCTGAGTTAGAAGAACAAATTTGGAACTTGTTTGTAATATTCTGGCTTGTATGGGGCTACTCCAGGGAATGGTATCTGTTCACTTAACTCAAAATGATGATGGGAAGAGTGCCATAATTTGGATATCAAGTTGGAGGCTACTTAAAATAAAGGAAGATGCCACGGTGTGTGAAAAATTGTAGGGATGCTGCAGACCCATGGGTACCTTGAGATTACAGGAAAAGACACAGAATAGAAAGAGAGCTCAAGAAACCAGAGGAAGAGAGAGGGAGAGAGAGAGAGGGAGAGAGAAAATCTGAAGCAGGTTCCACACCCAATGTAGAGCTGCGAGTAGGGCTCAACTGCACCACCCTGAGATCATAACCTGAAGCAAAATTAACATTGGACACTCAACCAACTGAGTCACGCAGGTGAGCCCATTTACATTTTTCAGTAATTACACTGAGGAAAAAATACTACTGCCACTCTACATGTTATCAGACTGAAGCTCAGTAAGAAAATTTAGAGCTTGAACAATAAATACTATGACACAAGTGGACTTAAAAGACAAAGTCAAGAATACTCTACCCACCAAGACCTGAATATGTATTCTTCTCGAGTGCACATAAGACCATGTATTAGACCACCAAATAAGTCTTAGTACATTTGGAATTATCTTTTCCTGTCACAATGAATCAGGCTACAAATCAACAGCTGAAGAAATCAGAAAAATCCACAAATAAATCCACAAAGTTAAATATATAATCTTAACTACCCAATGGTTCAAAGAGAAAATCAAAGAAATTAGAAACTATCTTGAAAGAAAAAGAAAATAAAACAATTAAAATAAATAAATATAAAATAAATAAGAAATAAAATGAATGAAAAATAAATTCAATTTAAAAAACATACAAAACTTATGGAATAAAGTTCTTGGCAATGTTAAAATTCTAGTTTTTGCTACAAGTTTTCATTAAAAAAGATAAAAGATCTCAAAACCAATAACCTAAACTTACTCCTTACAGAACAAAGAAAAGAACAAACTTAAACCCAAAGCTAGGAGAAGGGAGAAAAATAGTAGACTTACAGCATATAAAAAACATAGAGAATGGAAAAGAGAGATAATCAAAGAAACAGAAAGTTTGGTCTTTGAAAAGACCAAAATTGACAACCCCTGAAAGCACTAATACAGTGTATGTTAAGTAAATTGAATTTAAATAAACAATTTAAAAGAACTGACAAAACTTTAACTAGATTGACTAAAAACTGGATAACTAAATGAGATGTATATATTCCTAGAAACATAACCTATCAAGAGTTATTAAAAAATAAAAAATCTGAACAGATCCATAGCTAATAAGACTGAATCAGGAATCAAAATTTCCCAACAAAGAAAAGCCAGCCCAGTATGTGATGTCTTCATTGCTGACTTATTTCAAACATTTAAAGAACACCACCAATTCTCTTCATACTCTTCAATAAAATCAAAAAGCAAAGAACACTTCCAAAATTATTCCAATGCCAGTATTACTTTGATATCAAAGCCAAACAAAGGCACTACGAGAAAACTACAAATGAGTATCCCTGGTAAATATTGATCTTAAAATCCTTAAGAAGTTACTAACATAATTCAAAGCACAAGTAAAAATTACATACCACAACCAAGTGTGGTAAATATTGGTCTTAAAATCCTTAAGAAGTTACTAACATAATTCAAAGCAAAAGTAAAAAATTACATACCACAACCAAGTGCAACTTACTCATAGAATATCAGGTTCATTCAACATGTCAGTGTCAATCAATGTAAGAAACCACACTGAAAGAAATTCAGAGAAAAAACCCCACATACTCATCTCCACTGCTGCAAATAAAATCATCTGATAAATTTAATACCCTTTCATGATTTAAAAAAAAAACCCTCAACATTTCAGGAACAGAAGATAATAAGGCTATATATGAAAAGTCCACATTCATATTCAGTGATGAAAAGTCTAAAAGCTTTTCCTCTAATATCAGGAATAAGATAAGGGTGCCCATTCTCTCCACTTTATTCAGCATAGTCCTTAAAGTCCTAGTCAGAGCAATTAAAAAATAGAATTAAAAAATCCAGATTAGAAAGAAAAAAGTAAAATTATGTCTACTGTAATGTACATCTTATGTAAAAAGCCCTACAAATTCCACACAAAAAAACAACAGTGACAAAATTGCAAGATGAAACAATCAACATGCAAAAATCACTTTTATTTCCACACACTAGAAATGAGTATCTCAAGAGGAACTAAAAAAAAAAAAAAAATATCCCATTGACAATAGCATTGGGAAAAGTAAAATATTTAGGAACAAACTAACCAGCAAGGAGGTAAAAGACTTGTGCACTGAAAAATACAAAACTTTGCTAAAAGAAAGTAAAGAAAACACAAGTGGAAAAATATCTAGTGTTCACTAACTGGAAGACTTATTAACATTGTTAAGATGTCCATAACTCCACAAAGTCATCCACAGGTTCAATGCACTCCCAATGGTGCTTTGCAGAAAATGAAAAATCTATCTTAAAATTCATATAAAATCGCAAAGGTCCAAACTATTTTAAAAAGTCAATCTTCAAAAGTGAAAACAATCGTGAAGAATGACAAGGCAGAGATCTCAGATTTCTTGATTTCAAAACTTAATGTAAAGCTTCTGTAGTCAAAACTGTGTGGTTCTGGCATAAAAGACATAAAGACCAATTAGATAGAACTGAGAACCCATAAATAAGACCATTATACATCTGTGGCCAACTGATTTTTTGTTTTTATTAGTAATCTATTTATTATAAATTTTCTTAAACACTGCACTACACGCATTACAGAATGGGTATCACTTTCAAATGGTAAAATAATTGTGTCATATATGCAGACTGAAGTAGCTTTCCTAGAAGCATCTTTATTGCAAGTATTCTTTTTATTTCCCCCAATTTTATTAAAATATAACTAACATATATCATTGCATGAGTTTCAGATATACAGCACAAAGGTTTGACTTACATGTATTGTGAAATGATTACCTTTGGTTAACATCCATCAACATTTGGATACAATAAAAAGGAACAAAAACTAAACTTCTTCCCTGTAATGATATACCACTCTTAACTTTCCTGTATATCATGCAGACATGTTATAGTTATCATGCTGTACATTCTACCTCTAGTACTAATTTATCTTATAAATGGAAGTTTGTACCTTTTAACCATCTTCCTCCATAGTCCCCCTTCCTCCATCCCCAGTAAATACAAATCTGACCTCTTTTTCCATGATTTTTCCCCTTAGATTCCACATGTAAGATGTCTTTATCTGACTTATTTACTCAGCATAATACCTCCAGTCCATCCACATGCCTTTCATAGGACTTCATTTTTTATGACTGAATAATACTCCATTATATTTAACTACCTACCTACCAATCTAGCTCACAATTTCTTTCACCATTCATCCAGCCATGAGTATTTAGGGCTGTATTTATATATTCTGGCTATTGTAAATAATGCTACTACATACATGGGGGTGGAGATGACTTTTCAAATTAGTGTTTTCATTTCTTTTGTATATATTTCGGCAAGTGGAATTGCTAGATATGACAGTTCCCATTTTAATCTTTTAGGGAATAATGGAACTGTTTTCCATCGTGGCTATACAAATTTACAATGCCTCTAAAAGGGCACAATGGTTCCCTTTTCTTCATATTTCACCAGTATTTACTTCTTATCTTTTTTGATGATGGCCAAGTATAATACCTCATTGTGGTTCTGATTTGCATTTCCCTAACAATCCTGAAAATCCTTTCACATACTTGTTGGCCAACTGATTTTTTGACAAGGATGTCAAGAACACTAAATGGTTAAAAAAATAGTCTACTCAATATATGTTGCTGGACTCACTGGATTTCCACATGAAAAAAGAGATATGGACCCATTTCAACTTTCATTATACATAAAAATTATTTCAAAATGGACCAGTGATATAAATGTAAGAGCTAAAACCTTAAACTGTTAGAAAAAAACACAGGTGTAGATCAGATAACCTTGGACATGACAACAGGTCCACATGTATAACAGCACAATCATTACTAATAAAAGAAAACAGATAAATTGCACTTTCTCAAGCTTAACACTTCTATACAAAAAAGGATATAATCAACAAGATCCAAAGCTAACATACAGAATGGGCAAAAACATCTGAAAACCATATTTTTGATATGCATTTAATATTTTCTTTCCTCTCTTCCTTTAAGAGACAGAGAAGGGTAGGGGAAGGCGGAGAGAGAGAGAATCTCAAGCAGACTCCCCACCTAGCACAGAGCCTGATTTGGGACTCGATCTCACAACCCTGAGGTGATGACCTGAGCCAAAATCAAGAGTTAGATACTTAACTGATTGAGCTGCCCATGTAGCCCTAATTTTCACAATATATAAAAAATACTGCAGTTTAACCACAAAAAGACAAACAACCAATTCAAAATGGCAAAAAACTTGGATAAACATTTCTCCAAAGAAGATATAAACTACAAATAAATACATGAAAAGATGCTCCCAAATCATTACTCATTATGGAAATACAAATCAAAAGTACACAATTGTATTTCATACCTATTACAATAAGCATAACAACAACAGCAACAATAACAACAAAAAACAACTATTGGCAAAGAGGGAACAGATTGAAACCCTCATATTTTGCTGGTAGAAAAGCATAAATGAGCAGGTACTGTGAAAAATAATTTGTCTATTCTTCCATAAGTTAAATAGAATTACCATGACTTACAAATTTTATTTTTAGGTACATACATACCCAAGAAAATTGAAAGCAGGTAGAGACAGATACCTTTATACCCACGATCATAGCATAGTATATATATATAATATATACCTTATATATATATATATATATACACATATATATATAAAATACATATTATATATATATACCTTTATACCCACGATCATCACCATACCCAAAAGGTGGAAATGATCCAAATGTCCATCAATGGATGAATGGACAAACACATGTACATGCAACTGAATATTATTCAGCCATAATTCTGATGGTAAAACATGGCTGAGCTTGAAGACATTATGCTAAGTGAAATAAACCAGACACAAAAGGCAAAAATGAAGCAGAATAGGCAAGAGACAAAAAAACAGAACAGAGACTACAGAGATTGGTAAAGAGTAGCAGGGAGATGCTATTATTTAATGGTTGAATGTTTCAGTATGGGCATGATAAAAAGTTCTAGAAATGGAGAGTGATGATGGTTATACAACACTGTGAAAGTAATTAATGAAATTGAATTATGTACTTCGAAACAGTTAAAATGGTAAATTTTATTTTACATGTACTTGAAGACAATAAAAAAAGTTAGACATTTAAAAAAAATACATGGGTGGGGAATACCTGATTTACCAAATCCTAACAACTGTGAGAAGTAATAGAAAAACATGAAGAAAATAGTGAAACACATTTCCCCAAAGGGGAAAAAACAGAAAAATACCTTAAGAAAACTCTAATCTGCTTTGCTACATTTGCATTGTTATCCATCAATTGAAAATAATGATCAACTGGGAAAAAAATGCCAGGCTCAATTATCCGGCCTAAAATGAGGAAGTTTTCTTAAGTAACTAAAATAATACATAATAAAGTTCTTGAAATAATTAATGTTAACTCTGATTCCTTTTTTTCCTTAACATTTAGGCTCTAGTATTCTGAGTGCTAAAAATAGGAACAGAGAGAGCCTTACCAACAGACTATTTTCAAAGTGAACAATCTATAGATAACTGAGTTGATGTGACTGAATACGTGTTTTAAGAAACAAACAACCTGCACATGGACACTATATTCCAACTACTTTCTTTCTTTCTTTTTCTTTTTTAAGATTTTATTTACTTATTTGTCAGAGAGAGAGAGAGCACACGCAGGCAGAGTGGCAGGCAGAGGCAGAAAGAGAAGCAGGCTCCCAGCTGGACAAGGAGCCGGATGCGGAACTCGATCCCAGGACCCTAGGATCATGACCTGAGTGGAAGGCAGTGGCTTAACCGACTGAGCCACCCGGGTGGCCCTGTTTCTGAGTACTTTCTGAAAGTATAAAGATGATCACCAAAACTTCTCTAACAACAACAAAACATGATAGTCCTAGTAAAGAAGACTAGTAGAGTAGCTTACCTCCTGAAGTAGATCTGCCTGCTCAATTGCTTTTAGGACATTTTTCTTGGATGTTTCCTGAACTTCCCCCCCTAAAAGAAACTCATCCAAAATAAAATAAGCCTTCTCAAAATTAAAGATGATATCAAGTTCACACACCTAAAAAGCAAAAATAATAATAATAATATTAAACTGAAGGAGGCAAATTTTGCTTATCCCCTATCAGTTGGTAATAAAATAAAATAAAACCTAACACAAGTCAATCAATCTTAACTTCCTGTAAAATAGCAATTATACCAGTGTAAGCATCACTGACTTTTCAAATTTGAAGCACCTGAAGACACAATGTATACGAGTTAAATAAAATTTCATTTTGCATGTTCCCAGCAAAAATTTTCTACCTTTAAAACTAATTTTTCAGTACTTATTTAAAAGGTAAAGGTAACTGCTACCCAAGTCTAAATTTCATACTAAACATTTCAAAACATTAAAATATCTGCAGTTGAACTCCTTTCAATTTCGGGATCTTAAATCTTATTCTTAGTACTGTAATTAAGTGAATAGGTCTCTAGGGGAATGGAATTTTACAATTAACTGACCATTCACACTTATAGGAACTTGTCATTCTTTACTTCTCAGTAACAGTAACATTTAAATAGGATCCATGAAACAAATAATAAACTCATCAAGAAGGTTAAAAAACTACTATGGCATTCAATTTCTCACAATACTACTCACACTGCCAAAATATTTGTCAAGTAATTCCACATAACGATGAATTATTTCCAGAGTAATCAGTTCATTTTCCTGATCCTCAATAGCACAGCAAAAATACAAGCTAGCATATCTGTAACAAAATATAAATGTGGGATAAAATTTTACCCTGTACTTGTGTTTTCTAAATACATTTTTATACACTATTGTGAAAATCCCCAGACTTACACATTTTTTTCTTCTCATAGTGCACATTATTTTTCTTCTCGACTAAAAAAAATAATAAATGTTTCTAAGAGAAATTCTGAAAAGTACACACAAGGAGAAAGAAAAAACATCATCCAATCACATAAAGCAGAAAGGGTACCATACTTTGCTATTCTTTCTTTCAGGTTCCTTTCTATGAGTATTTTAAAACACTGCGGATCCAGGTTTTTTTCTTGAGTTTACTTAATTAAAACAAAATACACTCCAGGGTTAATTCAAAGGACAAGTAAGCAAAGAAGAAAATAAAGGATTTATTGAAGATATTGTCATCCGAATCATCACAATAAACCTAACCAAAGAACATGGCTTAGTTAAGTAAGGGGCCCAGGGCAAGGAATATAACAAAGATTTCACTCAAGGCCACAAGTTTTACATAAAATAATAAAGGAAGAAAGAAACTGCTGCAATGAAATAAGCACACGGTGTGGTTTTACCTACTAACCCATTACCCAGATTAATGGCAGCTCACATTTCTGGTGCTGGCTGCTAATGCCAGAAAGTACAATAGGTACTATAATTCACAAAGAACTGGTCCAGTGGATTCCTCAAAGACTAGGAAAGGATGTGTCTGTTTCTTCCCACTGGGACCTAGGATAACTTCACAGGCAGCTCTTGCCCCAGAGTGTTTAAAGGCAAAATTATTGGCTATAGCAACAATGGGAAGGAGATAATAGCTGGGAGAAGCAACAGACAGCAAGACAGACCTAAAAACTTGCGCAAGGGAGCGAAAGGAGACATTGCGGTAAGAGAGTTTTTAAGATTCCTCAGGTGTTCTGGGCAGTTTAGAACATCACATGCATGTCCATGGCTGGACACATGCTCAGAAAAAGTCTGGACAGACACTAGGGAATATATGAAGAAATGACCCAAAACTTTCCAAATGTGATGAAATAAATGAATTTACACATTTAAATATTCCCTATCAATTCCACACAAAAAAGTTCAGAGAGAGCTATACTGAAACAGATTATATTCAAATTGCCAAAAGACAAAAGACATAATCTTGAAAACACCGAGAGGGAAGAAACTCATCAAGTACATAGATCCTCGATAATATTAAGTGCTGATTGCTATTCAGAAACTCAGGAAGCCAGCAGTGGTATTACATATGTAAAGTGCAAAAATCCTCAAGAACAACAACAGAATCAACAAAGAAACTAGAGGATCCCAGCTACTAAAATCTGAAATAGAAGTAGGAATACTACTTCTAAGTTTCAGAAATAAAAACGGAGTATAGCAGAACACTAAAAACAACTGAGTACCAACAAATGAGATAATCTAGACAAAAATGGAAAATTCAAAGGAATACAAAAAGTTCCAAATGACTAAAAAAAGAGAAAATCTGAATAAATTTCTATCAAGTAAAGAGACTGAACTGGTAGGCAAAACCTCCCAACAATGAAACACCCATGAGCAGCAGACTGCTTCAATGATAAATCCTCCTACATTTACAGAATAATTAATACCGACCTTTAAATTTCTCCCCAAATAGACAGGAGGAGGAATTTAACTTATTTTGGGATGTCACCATTATCATGAAAGCTAAGCCAGATAAAAGATTCCACAAGACCACTACAGATCAATTCCTTTATAAATACAAATACAAAATTCCTCTACAGAATAACAAACTGAATCCACCAACATGTTAAAACGACTGTTCAGTATGACCAGGTATGGTTTCAAAAAAATTTAAGGGTGCTCAACATACAGAAGAAAAAAAAAATGTTACAATACATTACAGTAAAAGAATGAAAGATATAAACCACATAATCATTTTAAGTGATGCACAAAGCCACCAAAATCCAGCACCTTTTTATGATAACAGGCAAAGGACCTGAATAGATTTTTCTCCACAGAAGATAAACAAATGACCAAAAAGTACAAGAAAATGATCAATATCATTACTCATTACAAAAATGCAAACTGAAACCACAGTATCACTTCACACTCACCAGGATGGCTATTAACGAGGGAAAAAAAGCAAATTAAGAGCTGGTAAGCTTATAGAGAAATTTGAACTCTTTTTGTATTTACATATTTTTGAGGCAGGAGGGGCAGAGGGCAAAGGGAGAGGGAGTGCACGAGAGCGAGCAAGAGAAAGAGGGAGAGAGAGAGAGAAA
Source organism: Eira barbara (assembly GCA_020311275.1). Classification (NCBI taxonomy): domain Eukaryota; kingdom Metazoa; phylum Chordata; class Mammalia; order Carnivora; family Mustelidae; genus Eira; species Eira barbara. Next base: position 1,022,130 of record JAHRIG010009241.1, on the reverse strand, counting down.
ATCCTTGGGGAGACTCCCTGCTGAGCACATAGCCTGACGTGGGTCTCCAACTGTCAACCCTGAGCCGAAATCAAGAATCTGACACTGAACCAACTAAGCCACCCAGGTACCCCAGAACTCGTGTACATTCCCTACTGGGACTGTATACTACTAGAGCCATAGCAGAAATAATCTGGCAGAACTTCATAAAGATAAACACAAAATTCCCTTACAACTCAGCAACTCCACTCCTAGCTCTATAGCCAGAAGAACTGAAAACAGGTAGTCAAGAAAATACTTGCACATGAATGTTCATAGTAGCACTATTCAATGGCCAAAAAATTAGAAACAATTTAAATGTCAACCAACAGATGAATGAATAAACAATGTGGTAAATCCATGCTACGGAATATTATGCAATCATAAAAAGGAGTGAAGTATTGATATGTGTTTTGACATAGTCAAATCTTGAAAACATTATTTTAAATGAAAAAAGTAATATGCAAAGGGCCCATATCACATGGTTCCATTTACCTGAAGTGTCCAGAAGAAGATGAATCTACATAGACAAAAGATCAGTGCCACAAGGGAAATGGACAGATATAAATATGTAGTTGCTACATATATGCACGAAGTTTCTTTGGTGATGATGAAATCAGAGGTGATACAGGTAATAACTGCACAACTCTATATATAGTAAAAATAATGTATCATGTAAGGGCTAATGGTTTATGTGGCTTTTCTATCAACCTAGGAAAACACAACGGGATACCATTTTATACCTAATAGAATGGTCGTAATAAAAAATGACAGGCAACAACATCTGTTGGCATAGTGGATAGACACTGGAATCCTCACGACCTATTACTAGAAATGTAAAATTGTACATATACTTTGGAAAACACTTTAGCAGTTCCTCAAAAGGTTACTTTATGATCCAGAATTCTATTCCCAGGTATAAACCTAAGAGAAATTTAAAAATATGTCTACAAGAAGTTTGTACACAAATGTTCACTTTACCTATAATAACTGCAAAGTAAAAACAACTAAAATGTCCATCAACTAATGATGGGCTATCCATCATTAATGAATAAAATGTTCCCTATCCATGTAACAGAATACATGTGACAATAGAAAGAAATGAAATGCTAATACATGCTACAGCAAGTCTTTGAAGTGTAATGCTATGTCAAAGAGGTCAGTGACACGTTTTAGGATCACATGTTTTAGGGCTCCATTTACATGAAATATGTACATGTTTTAGGACTCCATTTATATGAAATTTACATGAAATATAGGCAAATCTATAATGCTGTAAGTTATTAGTTACATAAGTCCAGGAGGATGGATTTTGGGTAGAGTGGCAGTCACCTGCTACAAGCTACATGGTTTTTTGGGGAGGGGGACTGGAAATGTTCTAAATTGATCATTCTGGATGCACAGGTATGTGAATATTGTATGATATGCTAGTTATATCTCAAAAAAATTGTTAAAGAAAAAAAACAGAGCAGTAAGAAATTATCTGGTCATTTTTAACACAGTGAATTTAAGCTTAATTATTAGCTTTCAAAAAATTAAATTAAATTTTAAAGCTAAAAAAAGCTAAAAAAAATTATTAGCTTTCTGTTCATATATTCGAAACACTTGATTTCTCAGTCAGCTAAATATGTACACTGTCCATGAATATAGCTAAATGTAGTACCCACTGGTATACTAATAAAAATTGTTTTGTTTTTAAAGGAAATCTGTTTAGTAATATTCTTTAACAAATTCTCAAAATGGTAATTTGGAAGTATGTTTACTTTCTAGTAAATTGTAAATCCAGAGCCTCTTCCCCCTACGAAAAAAGCATTCAATTCTATCTTCTATCTTTGAGCAATCTTTAAGAACACTTGCTTTAGAGATGAAGAAACAAAGGGAAAATGGTAGTGGTAGAAACAGGGAATGAAACTGAAGTCCCTAGATTTTCATCTGGTTTTATTTTCATCTCTATTGTCCTTACTCCTTATCTTTCTTTCCCAAACAGGGAAAATCTGCGTAAGAGATATTCAGGATAAAGCATATGGATTAGAGAGAAGACAATGTGTAAGTTAATGAAGATATTGAAGACCACCTGTTGATATGAATAGTAAAAGATCAGAATTTTTCTGATCCTCAAAGGTAATTCTCGCTTAAGAGTCTTTCCTCTTCCAGCTAGGCTAGAGAAAACAAATCACCTGCTTATACCAACAAAAAATATTTCATTAAATAGCATAAATGAGTCTTCAACACAAAATGGGGTGAGGGGATTTTAATAGGTACACTGATTATAAATGACACAAAATTTTTCATGTGAATTTTCCCTCAATTCAAGTATCAATCACAAAGGATTACATACTACAGCTATTAAAAGGAAGGGACAGGCTCATTAATATGTGTAGGAACACTACTGCTTCTCCTTTCATCCATTTAACCACCCTTTTCCTTCAAATACAGGAATTTTGACTCCTGTGACTTTTTCTCTTAATGGCACTTTCAAATCTTCCTCTCTAATAGGGACTCCTCCCTCTATGTATAAACAATCTCAAGGTTCTCAATCCTTTTGAAGCCGTATCTCCCAGTCCTACTAGTATGGGTGGATACCACCTCTTCTTTCCTTTCATGGCAAAGCTCCCCGAATAGTCTACACCTGCCTTTTAAATTTCTTCATTTCTTCACATTGCACTTCACTACATGGGGAGTTCTGCCTCTACTACTCTACTGAAGATGTTTTGGCAAAAGGCATTTATGAAATGCCCACTGTAAAATCTAGAGCATTATTTCTTCATTTTAATTGAACTTTATCTGACCTTTTGAGCCACATTTGAACCAGTAATCTTATTTTTAATAAATTAACTATTTTTAATAAATCTTATTTTTAAATAAATTACCTTATTGATTGAAACCCTGATAGTATACTAGAGGAACAGCCTTGCCCAAAAAGACATCTGGGTTCTAGAAGATTATCTCTAATATCTAACATTTTGCAATTCCCTGTCTGATGAGAGTATCTTTGTTTACCTGGAAGCCTTGAGGATGTCACATAGTCTATGCTGACGTCATTTATGTGGGAATTCTGGGCCACCACGTATCACCTGAAGTTGGCCATTCAGTTACATTTATGTGACCAAGAAAACTCCAATAAAAACTGGTCACCAAGACTCCCATGATTGGAATGTTTCATTTATACTTCTTGACATTTACAGCATAGAGAATGTCCTAACTCCAGTGAGAGAAAACAGAAAGTTCAAGGTTGGAACTCTTTCCAACTATATACTATGCTCCTCTTTTCTTGACTTACTGTAATCTGGATCCTTGCCCCGTAGTAACCATGAATACACTACTTTTCAGTATATTTTGTGAATTATGATAAAATTAACTTATAGTGAGCTATGAACCTACGGTAGTCTTAGGAAATCCTGATTTTATACATGGTGTCAGATCTGAGGATAATCTCGGGGAGTCTGGGACTTTACACTGATCATACTCATTGTCTGGTTCTTATTCCACTCTAGAGGTTTTTTCCTTCTACCCTTTTGCCAAATGTTTAAATGCTGCTAATTAACAATTTATATAAAAAATTTCAACAGACTTTTTAGCACACTCACTCCATCAAAAACTAAACACTGGCAAATCCAAATAACACAGGCTTCACAAACCTATCTAAAAAATAAGCCAAGTTCTCTAGTTTATCATTTTTCTACTCAGCTGAACCAGAAATCACCCCATTCCCCTCCTTCATTTATTGCCTTCCCTACTTCTACGAATAACCAAGTCTTACAAGAATTAGCCTTAGTAGAGCTTTCTTTTCCACTTGTTGAGGGCCACTATCTTTGTTCAGGACCTCATTATAACACTGTCAGATCATCCTTTAGGACTCAGTTTCAGAAGTACACAACTTCAATTCTTTTATTTTTATAATGATCTTTTAAGAAATGTAACTCTGATCTCTTACGTGTGAGGTCTTTTTATCTCTATGATTAAGATCTGAGTTTTAGTGGCACACAGCTCACTCTTCAGACAAGACTCCTAATTCCTTCCTTGAATTTGAAGTTTGGTCAACAGCAAGAGTTTTCTGAGAAACTCGGTGCAGAAGATAAAAGCCACTGGACAAAGGCACAGATTCCCTATTCCTGATTTTACAATTGTAGTCCCCCTTCTACTTGTTCTACTTATTAAGGTTCTATCCTAACTAGGTATTTCCCAGCTCTAAATTTCTATGATTTTTCTATCATATTTTCTTAGTAAACACTAAAATAAACACCAAATATTAAAAAAAAAAAAAGATCAAATTCATTCTGTTAGAATATTTAAACGACACTATAAATTCTATAATCTCCATTTCTTTTCCTGCCATCATTCCAACAAAGATTATCACCATCCATATCCCGAGTGGAATAAATGAAAGCAGATTAGAAAATCAAACTTCTTTTTTAATCCTCACTGCATCCATACTGTTAGTTCCCTGCACACTCTCCATGTAAGAAACTACTTTCTACATACAGAAACTGTCTTGTCTTTATTTGGAATTCATTAAGGTAGTTATTTATCTTTAAATTAAAGCGCTTAAAGGGAAGAGGAATGGGGAAGAAACAAAGTAAATGTGGCCCAGATATTCTATAAAAGAAATTTTATTCTTTAACTTTCTAAGAGTCTTTAAAATAGAATTTTAAATTTTTTAAAGCTTCAGATATTAATAAAATAATGAATATCCTATTTTCCAATAATAATTAAGATAGCATTTTTTTGGGTAACTTAATTGTTAAAAGAAATCAATGAGACAGACTGTGAAATTAAATTTTAAAGACGTTATCCTGGCCAAAACTGATAATTTATTCAAAATTCTAACACTGCTTCATTTTAATTCAAATTAATAAACCTAACTAAAAACCAGATCCTGTACACAAACATAAGTTACGAAATAAATGTATTTAAACAACTATATGACTGAACAGGCCTATCTATTCAAGATGCGCTTATAATTGAATAGGACTTGAAAACTCAGATAAAAGCCTTATCAATATCAGTCATTACAGAGTCATAAGGAGAGGTGGTGTGGAGTGGGAAATACATTCTCTTATCTATTCTTATCTAAATTAGAAAACTGATGACTTAAAAATATCGACCCTAAATAATGTATAAGAAAACGAGTTCAGTGAATTTTTTCTAGAAGATAAACATTTTAGAAGATAAAATTATTTGTAAATTTAGTTAAAACTATTCCCCTGCTTCTAACATTTAATCTGGGTAATAAAAAAAGTTATCTTGAAAATACAAGTTTCTACCTAAGTAGGTTTATCAGAATTTTACTGTTTATAAATGTTCTCTCTCAAAAGACTGCGATTTCCTTGGGGCGCCTGGGTGGCTCAGTGGGTTAAGCCGCTGCCTTCAGCTCAGGTCATGATCCAGGGTCCTGGGATCGAGCCCCGCATCGGGTTCTCTGCTCAGCAGGGTGCCTGCTTCCCCTTCTCTCTCTCTGCCTGCCTCTCTGTCTACTTGTGGTCTTTCTCTGTCAAATAAATAAATAAAATATTTAAAAAAAAAAAAAAAGACTGCGATTTCCACATTATAAATGACCTGACATTTGATTCTGCTACTTCCAAATTTCTGACAAATAAAAATTATACCTTTTATAAACAATCTTCAGATCTCGCCACTCAAGAAAGCTGCACATTTTAGGTTTACGTGCTAAAACGGTCTGAACAATTTCCCTTGTTATTTTTTTCTTCTCTCTCTCTGATAGTGAGACATACCATTTCTGCAGTCGAAGCTTTCCCTGACGACTAAAAAGCAACATAAACTGCATCTGTTAAGATAAATAAAACCAAAGTTACATTTGGTGCTTCTATTCAATACAGTTAAGAGTACAAAATAAAAGGTCTTTGAAGAAAATCAAAATAGATAATTCTTGTAGAAAAATTTTGGCAACCTACTTTGGTGTGTAAAAAAATGAATGGAGAAAAGAAGAAAAGCACTGCCTGTTGCAGTCAACTATGCAACTGCAAAAACTATTTTCTGTTTTCTGTACATTCCATAGTCCATTTTCAACAAAAAGAGTACTCTATACATCAATTGGCTTAGACAAATAAAAAAGAGACCCAGAATTTCTGGCACTTGGGTGTTTCCATTTCCAGAAAGAATAATTTATAGTTTTACTTACAATGTTTTTTCAGTTAATGGTAGCTAGCATATTTTGACCAAACATTAAAAATCTAGAAACAGTGAAAAAAAACCCTCAAATCCTATTAATACAGGTTTTCCTTGAAAAGGTAATTTTTAGGTATGTATTGTCATGTCACTTTTAAGAAAATCGAATACAATACAGAACTGATGCAATGTTAGAGTAAATAAGCCTTTAAAAGCGAAAAGAGGTAGATCCAGAAGCATTACACCAAGTGTTCCTTTAAAATAATAAATAGGAGCTTGTACATTTGGAGTCGGTGTTGACATTTAGCAAATCTATAAACCGTTTCGTTTGTATTTTTATTTAGAATCTAGAAAGCACGTTATGTTCATCTTTAGAAGAAAAGCCCTTGTAATTCAACTGGCTGTAGAAATGCAAACAAAAGCGCCATTTCTACAAAGATTAAAGGTAGAATTTACAGTGGTAGTCTTTTTTTTTTTCACTTTGTGAAATTTCCATTAATTATAAGAAAAATTTCTTTAATTTTGGTACTGCAAGTAAAATTGAAGCCTGATATCAATAATATTTTCCACTTCTTCTTAGATTTGAATAAGGGTTAATTTACAGAAAAAGACTAGAAAAAGAGTACTAAATCTGCAAAGCTACTAAGAAATCCGCAGATGTGCACATAATTCTCTTCGCGAGCCCCTCCCCAATATGACCTGCGAAATTTCATGACTCCAGAACCAAAGATAACCGGTTAGGACACACAACGTCCGTCACTGGCTTTCGCATTCCCAGGGTAACGCGGATTGAAAAAGTGCTCAACACTAGTTCACCGCTCCCGACGCCCTGCTTGCTCCCCAGTACTTACTGCGGCCGCGGGCCGCTGGCTCTCTGGAGCTCGTTCTGCCGCACTGGCGGCAGTTGAGGGGAAGCCCCTGTCGCCAGGCTGAGAAAGAAAAGCCGTTTTGCAGTAGGGTGGGGAGCCAGTTAACCGAGGCAAGTTTTATGCGGCGAGGGGAAGGTGCGCCAACAGAGCCCCCCCCACCCCCAAGGACCCGAGAAGAGAAGAGGCGAGGTTGTGCCAACGGTAAGGGAGCACCGCCCTACGCGAGGGAAGCACCTTCGCCGTCAACCGAACACTCGGAAGCCTGCGTACTGACTTCACAAGCCGAGGAAGCCGAAATGGCAAAGGAGGCGTATCCCGGAAACAGCTTCCGCGGTAGGGCGTGGGGGTGCTGCGCGCCTGCGCATGTCTAAGAAGCTCCCGGAAGGAATTTGTCTTAGGTAAAGTAGAAGGTTTGTGTAGCTTTGCAAATTAAGCTCCAGTTTCAAGGCCGCGTAATTCTCCGTGAACAAAAAGACTAGTAATTTGTCTCCGTTGGGGAATGATAGGGGAAAGGGAGCTGTTATCCTGAGTGAAACAACTCGGATCTTTTCATGAAGTTACTGCCGGCATTAGAAGTACCTTTTGCAAGCTTTTCTGCTACAAAACCGCCTGAAACTCAAAATGGGAAGCCCCCTCCAACCGGAGTATACTGCTCTACATTTTGTCTCACACTTCTCCATGAGAATCTTCTATAGATTGCTTCGCGCGTCCTCCTGGTGACAAACTGGTGATAACCCAAACAGCAGCTCATCTCGGCGATGAAGCGCATTCCTTTCTGCACTGAACACTGCCATGCTACCTTTCAAGCCAACTTGGATGTGAATCCAGACACTATGACTCTGTCCAAACATTGCAGAACTATCTCTTTTTCACCCATTTGCCCATTGCTGTCTGTGGCACATCAATTTCAGCATTCATTTTGTAACATAAGCCTCATACCCTATTTGGAAAAAACAAAAAAATAAAAAATAAAAAATAAATAAATCAGTTGACGGACAAGGACCATAAAATTATAAATTTGTTAAGAACTATAGTGCTCAGGGGCGCCTGGGTGGCTCAGTGGGTTAAGGTCTCTGCCTCCGGCTCAGGTCATGATCCCGAGGTCCTGAGACCGAGGCCCGCAGCGGGCCCGCAGCAGGGAGCCTGCTTCCTCCTCTCTCTCTGCCTGCCTCTCTGCCTACTTGCGATCTCTGTCTGTCAAATAAGTAAACAAAATCTTAAAAAAAAAAAAAAAAAAAAGGGAAGAAGAAGTACTATAGTGCTCAGCATAGTGTCTTCTACCTAGTGGGCGTTCTTTTTTCCTCCTTCTCTCCTTTTTAAATGGAAAAAATATGTGATCCCTCAAGTCTAACTTGTCTTATACACGTGACTAAAGAGGAGCCTTATACACGTGAGTTTTCCCATCTGCAATACTAATTACCGATCAATGCTTCTTAAAAAAGGAAACAAAAAGTGGACCTTGGCCCATAAACTTTTTGTTGAATAATCCAAACATAAATCATCAGAATCTTTTTCAAAACTAGAAGGTCTTTTTTCAATCGAGCATTTAGTTGTAATTACAGTATGATTAATATACAGCGTCCTATTAGTTTCAGGTATGCTATATAGCAATTGAACAATTCTATGCATTGGTAAATGCTCATTTATCATAAGCGTACTTATATTAAGGGAGTGAATTACAAGTAATTCTTTTTTAGGTATTTATTTCATTTTCAGTATAACAACATCTAGTGTTCTATTAGTTTCAGGTTTCAATATACTGATTTAGCCATTCTGTGCATATTTTACTTTTCATCATAAGTTCTTTAATACCCATCATATATTTCATCCATCCTCCCGCTGACCTCCCTTGTGAAACCATCGGTTTGTTTCTCTATAATTAAGAATGTGGTTCCTGGTCTCCTTCTCTATCTCTTTTCCCCTATTTTGTTCCTTAAATTTCCAATATGAGTGAAATCATACTGTATTTCTCTTACTCTTATTCACTTTGCATCCTACTGTCTATTTCCATCCTTGTTGTTGGAAATGGCAAGCTTTCATTTTTATGGCTGAATAATATTTCATCGCATATATACAGCACATCTTTTTTTTTTTTTTTTAATACATCACATCTTTATCCATTCATCTGTTCACGGATATTTGGGTTCTTCCATAACTTAGCTATTATAAATAATGCTGTTACAAACACTGAAGTGCATGTATTCCTTTCAATTAGTTTTTTATATTCCTTAGCTAAATACCTACTAATGGCATTGGTGGATCATAACGTAGTTCTGTTGCTAACTTTTTGAGGACACTCCATACTGTTTTCCAGAGTGGCTGCACCAGTTTGCATTTCCACCTATAGTGAAAGAGGGTTTCTTTGTTCCTACCTCCTTGCCAATATATGTTGCTTCTTATGCTTTTGAGTTTAGCCATTCTGACAAATATGAGGTGATACTGCACACTTTTGATTTGCATTTCCCTGTTACAAGTATGATGAGCATCTTTTCATGGGGTCTGTTGCCATCTGAACATGTTTTTGGAGAAATGTCTGTTCATGTCTCCTGCCCATTTTTTAATCGCATTATTTAGGTTTGGGGTGTTAAGTCTTATCATTTCTTCATATATTTTGGATACTAATCCTTTATCAGATACATCATTTGCAAATATCTGTCCCATTCTGTACGTTCCTTTTTACTTTCGTTGAATGTTTCCTTCACTGCGCGGAAGCTTTTCATCTTGATGTAGTCCTGATAGTTTATTTTTGCTTTCATTTTTCTTGTCACAGGGGACATACAGAAAGAAGTTGCTGTGACTGATGTCAAAGAGTTCACTATCTGTGTTCTCTAATATCTACATTTATGACTCTCCTCTCACCATTTTGAATTTATTTTTGTGTATGGTGTAAGAAAGTGGTCCAGTTTCGTTCTTCTGCATGTGGCTGTACATTTTCCCAACACCATTTGTTGAAGAGACCGTCTTTTTCTTACTGGATATTCTTCCCTGCTTTGTTGAGGATTAATTGCTGCATAATTGTGGGTTTATTTCTGGGTTTTTTATTTCGTCCCATTGATCGATTTGTGTATTTTGTGCCAGTACTGTCCTGTTTTGATTACTACAGCTTTGTAATGTAACTTGAAGTCTGGAACTGTGATGCCCCCAGCTATCTTTTCCTTTTTCAACATTCCTTTGGCTAGTCAGGGTCATTTGTGGTTCCACGTAAATATTAGGGTTGTTCGTTTGAGCTCTGTGAAAAATGCTGGTGGTATTATCATAGGAATTGCATTTAAATGTGTAGATGGCTTTGGATAACATAGATATTGTTAGGGTCCATGATCAAAGGAACGAGACTGATACAAAGCAAAGGTCAAGAAAGCTTTATTTTGCGCCAAACAGCAGGAATCAAACCGAGTGGTAAGGGCTGTCTCTTACGAAGAGATGACGAGATGACGATGATGACTTCGACAGGGGCACTCCCAAGAAGGCTGCTCTGGACAAGGCTGCTCTGGACAAGGCCGCTCTTACTGACAGCTCTTACTGACAGCTCTCATAGTTCTCCACGACTCCTACAGTTGACAGCTCTCACCAACAGCTTCTCACAGCTCTTGCTTCTCCAACAAGACCACTCCCAACAAGGCTCACAGCTCTTACTCCTGCAGGAGGCAGCTCTTATTCCCTGGAGGGAGGCTGCTCTGACAAGGCCACTCCCCTGACGACTATTCTCCCCGAAGACTCTACGGCTCCAGCGAGACTGCGAGACTGCTCCTACTAGCCTCGCAAACCAACTTTTATAGAGGCACTTTTAGCCGGGCTATACACAGGTAGCCAATGAGATTGCAATTTACCCTAGTGGATATACGGTCAGCCAATTGAATTGCAATTTACCCTAGTGGATATACAGGCAGCCAATTGAATTGCAATTTACCCTAGAGGATATACACGTGCCCCTCTGATTGGATGTCTTCCCCTGGCCTGACCCGCCCTTGTATCTAGGCTTTGCAAGGAAGTTCCTTTGGGAGGGGCGGGGGTCAATCTAAGTTCACTGCAACAATATGGGTCCCTCTGCTTAAGTAAGCCCTTACAGATATTTTTAAAATGTCTATTCTTCCAATCCCTGATTATGGACTTTCCATTTCTTTGTGTTCTCTTCAGTTTCTTTCTTCAGTCTTTTCTATTTCAGAGTACAGGTCTTTCACTCTTTGGTTAGATTTATTCCTAGGTACCTTATGGGTTTTGGCGCAATTGTAAATGGAATTGCTTTAATTTTTCTTTCTGCTACTTCATTTTTAGTGTACAGAAATTCAGCAGATTTCTACACATTGATTTATTTATCCTGCAACTTTACTGAATTCATTAGTTCTAGCAATTTTTTGGTGGTCTTTTGGGTTTTCTATATATATATTATTTCATCTGTGAAGAGAGAGAGTTTAACTAATTCTTTGCCAATTTGGATGCCTTTTATTTCTTTTTGCTGTCTGATTGCCATTGCTAGGACTTCTAGTACTATGTTGAATAGCAGTGGTGAGATAGTGGGCATATTTGTTGTTTTCCTGACCTTAGGGGAAAGCTCTCTGTTTTTCCCCATTGCGAGTGATGTTAGCAGTGGGTTTTTCATAGATGGCTTTTATTATGTGGCGGTATGTCCCTCTATGCATACTTTATTGAGGATTTTTTTTTTTTTTTGAATCACAGATGGATATTGTACTTTGTCAACTGCTTTGTCTGCATCTATTGAAATGATCACATGGCTCTTATCCTTTCTCTTATTGATGTGATGTATCACATTGATTGACTTGCACATAAATATCCACACTTGCAACCAAGGAATAAGTCCCACTTCATCATGGTGAATGATTTTTTTTTTTTTAATGTGTTATTGGATTTAGTTTGCTAGTACTTTACTCAGGATTTTTTAATATCCATTTTCATCAGAGAGACTGGCCTGCAGTCCTCTCTGTTTGTGGTGTCTTTATCTAGTTTCGGCATCAAGGTAATGCCTCATAGAATGAGTCTGGAAGTTTTTCTTCCTTTTCTATTTTTTAAATAGTTTGAGAAGAATAGATATTAACTTTTCTTTAGATGTTCGATGTACTTTACCTGGGAAGCCATCTAGGGCAGGACTTTGCTGGGAGATTTTTGATTACCAGTGAAATTTTTCTGCTGGTTATCAGTGTGTTCAAAATATTTTTTCCTTAATGTTTCAGTTTTGGTAGATTATATGTTTCCAGGAATTTATCAATTTCTTCTAGGTTGTCCAATTTATTGGCATATAGTTTTCCATAATTATGTATAATTATAACATTGGCATTAAATAATTATAATTGTATTTCTATGATCTGATTATTATTTCTGCCTCACTTGTGTTTTGTTTTTTGTTTGTTTTTGGTTTTTTTTTGTTTGTTTGTTTGTTTTGTCCTTTCTCTTTTTTTCTTGATAAGTCTGGCCAGAGATCTATTAATTTTATTGTGGGTTTTTTTTGTTTTGTTTCATTTTGTTTTTTGTTTTCCCCAAAGAACCAGTTTCTGGTTTCATTGACCCATGCTTTTTTCAGTTTCTGTATCATTTATTTTGCTCTTATTTTTTTCTTTTCCTTCTGATGGCTTTGGGTTTCATTTGCTATTCTTTTTTCTAGCTCCCTTAGGTTCAAGGTCAGGTGGTTTACGTCAGACTTGCTACTTGAGATAGGCTTGTATTGCTATATACTTACCTCTTAGGACTGCTTTTGATACATCCCAATGATTTTGGTCCATTGTATTTTCATTTTCATTTATTTCCATATACTTTTTAATTTCTTCTTTGACTTCTTGGTTTGCCCACTCATTGTTTAGTAGTATATTATTTAACCTCCACATATTTGTGATCTTTTCAGATCTTTTTATTATGGTTGACTTCAAGTTTCATAGCACTGTGCTCAGAAGAGATTCATGGTTTGATTTCAGTCTTTTTGAATTTGTTGAAGCCTGATTTGTGACTTATATGTGATCTATTCTGGAGAATGTTCCATGTGCACTCGAGAAGAATATGTATTCTGTTGCTTTAGAATGGAATGTTTTGAATATATCTGTGATGTCCATCTGGTCCAGTGTGTCATTCAAGGCCATTGTTCTTTATTTTTTGTTTAGAAAATCTGTCTATTGATAGAATTGGGGTGTTGAGATCCTCTACTATAATTGCATTGTTATTGATTAGTTTCTTTATGTTAATTATTAAATGTTTTATGTGTTCGGGTGCTCCCATTTTAGGTGCATAAATATTTATAATTGCTATATCCTTCTTATTCTGCTATCCCCTTTATGATTATACAGTGTCCTTCTTTGTCTCATTACAGTCTTTGTATTATTTATTTATTTGACAGACAGAGGTCAGAAGTAGGAAGAGCGGCAGAGAGAGAGCGGCGGGGGGGGGGGGGCGTCGAAGCAGGCTCCCCACCGAGCAGAGAGCCTGATGTGGAGCTCAATCCCAGGACCCTGAGACCAGGACCTGAGCTGAAGGCAGAGGCTTAAGCCACTGAGCCACCCAGGTACCCCAACAGTTTTTTGTTTTAAAGTCTGTTCTGTCCAAAGCAAATATCACTACACTGGTTTTCTTTTGACATCTATTTTCATGATAAATGTTTCTCCATCCCCTCACTTTCAATCTGCAGGTGTCTTTAGGTTTGAAGTGAGTCTCTTGTAGACAGCATAGAGATGAGTCTTGATATTAATGCACACTGTTAACGTATCTTTTGATTGTTTAGTCCATTTACATTCAAAGTAATTATTGAAAGATATGTATTTAATATCATTTTGTTGCTTGTTTTATGTTTTTTTCAAAGCTCTTCTCAGATCCTTTCTTGTTCTCTTTTATGGTTTACTGGTTTTCTTTAGTGATATACTGAGAACCTTTCCCTTTCTTTGTGTATTAGTAGTTTTTGTTTTGTGGTTACCATTAAGTTTGTATACAAAGTCTTCTGTAGTAGCGGTCTATATTAAGTTGATGGTCACTTAGATTTTGACTCATTCTTTAATCCCGTCACCCCTGTTTAGGCATATGTTGTTATATTCTACATACTTTTATTTTCTGTGTCATTTGACTAATTTTTTTTACAGAAATAGTTGTTTTTGCTGCTTTTGTGTTTCCTACTTTTCATAGTCTCACTCAGGGTCTCTCTTTTATACTCACAGAGTGCCCATTAATATTTCTGGCAGGGCTAGTTTAGTAGTCATGAAGTCCTTCAGTTTCTGTTTGTCTTAGAAACTATCTGTCTTTCTACTCTGAATGAATGAAAGCATTGTTGGATTACATATTTTTGGCTGTAGATTTTTCCTGTTCAGCACTTTAAATCATGCTTTTTTCTTCTGGCTTGCTACCTAATCATCTGACAACTTTATGGGGTTTCCTTTGTATGTAATTGTCTTCCCTTGCAAGCTTTAAATTTCTTTCTTTATCACTACGTTTTGCCATTTTAATTACTATGTATCTTTTTTTTTAAGATTTTATTTATTTATTTGACAGACAGAGATCGCAAGTAGGCAGAGAGGCAGGCAGAGAGAGAGAGAGGAGGAAGCAGGCTACCCGCGGAGCAGAGAGCCCGATGCGGGGCTCGATCCCAGGATCCCGGGATCATGACCTGAGCCGAAGGCAGAGGCTTTAACCCACTGAGCCACCCAGGCGCCCCTACTATGTGTCTTGATGTGGACCTCCTTGCTTTGAATTTGTTATGAGACCTCTGTACCTCTTGGATCTGGATGTCTGTTTCCCTCCATGGATTCAGGAAGTTTTCAGCTATTACTCAAATACATTTTCTGCCTTCCCTCACCCCCCTTTTTTTTTCACTCTTTTTAGGGGCCCTTTAACGCAAATGTTATTATACTTCGTGGAGTCATGAGTTCTCTAAGTCTATCCTCATTTTTGTGCTCTCAGACACCTCTGTGTAAACCCTGAGGAATTGCCATCTGTTTAACTGCCTGAAACAATACAGTGCTCTCCCGTCTTCTCTCTTTCCGCCTCTGTGTGTGTTTGTATGTTTTGCATATATTTTCAGTGTATGTTATGATGATGTAAGTATATATTTCTCTATAAAGCTAAGTATATCATGAATGTTTTCATTCTTGTACATATTCTTGGTTTTACTGGTCTATTGGGGTTTCAGTCTTGGTTGTCTGCTCATTTTGCGTACTTGCTTTCAAACAATTCTCAGTTTTCAGTACCATGCTGTGGTTCAGTCTTCCACTGTTAGTGCCTCTAATTCCAGTACACCCCTATTTGTCTGTCAGATAAATTGGCTCGCACTTATTTAGTTGCCTTTTCTGCAAGAACTTTCTCTGCTTTTCTGTATCAGTTACCACTTATTGGTGTCTACTTTATCTTGCAAAATTTTGTTGACATCCTAATCTTAATATCTCCTCTTGTTTCTATGTCCTTAAATAGTCCTTTATTTTCACTTAATGATGTTTCAAGACAGACAGGAAATAAAAACATGTCATCATCAACATTTAGCAACAATTACTAAACCCTAGGAAACTAATACATATTTTTGCACTGCTGTAACAACTTACCGAAATGTGGCAATTGCTCTGAAACTGGTTAATAGATACCTGCTAAAAGAATTTTGAGACAATTGATTGCAATATCTAAGAAAAGATACTTAGAAATATACATGTTAAGGGCAATTATGAGTGGGTGGTAAGGAGGAAATGGATAATGCACTATCATCTTCGAGGATATATTTACATACACATATAGATATATAGATGGATAGGTAGATATCTCACGTGGCAAGCTAAAAAACTGAAATTCATTAACTGTTCGTAGACCCATCAAACTCTAATCCATCAGAGACAAACCTAAATATTGCCACTAAAATTGAAGAGAGGCAAATACAGAGACTGACAACTTACTGGAAGACAAATCCATGGGTGGTGTCTTCCTTTGGAACCAATATCAGGATAGGAGAACCTAAATATAACTGACCAGTTTCTAGACACTCATTGTGGCCACATCTAAGAGTTAAAAACTCCAGAGGGGTATAACCACTGGGAGCCCTCCACAGTTTTTTAAAAAGAATTTTACATTCCAGGAGCTCAATCAGGCTCTCATAGAAACTATCAGAAAAGTAAGAAACTTACGTTTTTGACAGAGTTTGGGGGAAGGCAACCATTTTCAAAGAACACTAGAGCACATGTTAAAAGTTTCCCTGAGAAGAAACTTTTTTTTTTTTTAACTATAGCCTAAATTATTGGAGTTCTGTCAGAGTCTAATTGCCACATGGGAAAAGAAATACCAAACTCCAGCCATTCTACCTCCTACTCAGGGCAAAAAAAACTGAGAATTACTATTGAAGTTCACAGCATAGAGATGTCCTTAATCCTAAAACTATAAAATGATGCCCATCCCCCACATCTTACTAGCACATTGCTTAGGATATATTTACCTTACATTGTTATACCCAGCACATCACATCCATTTAAAAAAAAAAAAAAAAAAAAAAGGTGAAACACGCTAAAAGACAAAAAAATCCCAAACTTCTTTTTTTATGAAAACTACCCTTTACTCACTGTCAGATATTGCTCTAAGTACATTATATTCATTGCTCCATTTACTCTCTTAAAAGTCACCAAGAGGAAATGAAAAAATTATTTCCTCTGCCCCAGCTTTAGAATATAATTGACATATAACACTGCATAAGTTTAAAATGCAAAATGCAATGATTTATACATGTATAATTTGGAGAATGTTTATTGCAGTAAGGTTGGTTAACACATTTTTCACTACATGTAATTCCATTGTTGTTGTTATGCTGAGAAATTTTAAGATCTACTCGCTTATCAACTTCCAAGTATACACTAGAGTTTTCTTAACTGTAGCCATCCTGCTATACATTAGATACCTGAACTTATTCCTCTTATAACTAAAACTTTATACCCTTTACTATCATGTCTTTTTTTCCCTGAGTCCCCAAGTCCTGGCATCTATATATTTACTCTCTGTAGTTTGGCTTTTTTAGAGTCCACATGTAAGTGAATCACAGTGTTTCTCTGTATGTGGCTTATTTCACATAGTGTTATACTATGTGAAATACTCAAGATGCATCCATGTTTTGCAAATAGCAGATAGCCTTCTTTTTTATGATTGAATAAATTGTAGCTGAATATACAAATTATATACACGCACATATTGTATGCATGACATTTTGTTTATCTACTCATCCACTTACCTGTTGATGGATAATTAGATTGTCTTCATGTTGAGTATAATGAATAATACTGCAATAAACATGGGGGTCGGGGCGCCTGGGTGGCTCAATGGGTTGAAGCCTCTGCCTTCAGCTCAGGTCATGATCCCAGGGTCCTGGATTCGACCCCTCCATGGGGCTCTCTGTTCGGCAGGGAGCCTGCTTCCCCACCCCCTCTCTGCCTGCCTCTCTGCCTACTTGTGATCTCTGTCGTCAAATAAATAAATAAAATCTTAAAGAAACAGAAAAACAAACAAACAAACAAAAAACATAGGGGTGCACATATCAGTGATTTCATTTTCTTCAGATAAGTAGCCAAAAGTGAAATTGGTGAATCAAGAGGTAGTCCTATTTTTATGTTTTATTTTTCATTATTTTTTAATTTTTAAAGATTTTACTTATTTATTTGATAGACGGAGGGATAGAGAGAGGAAGGCGGGTGGGGGGGGGGAAGAGCACAGGATGGTCAGAGGGAGAGGAAGATGGAGAAGCAGACTCTCTGCTGAGCTGGGAGCCAGGACCCGGTGATCAAGACTTGAGCCAAATCTTGGGCAGATTCTTAACTGACCGAGCCAACCAGGTTGATGCACGATAGTCTTATTTTTAATTTTGGGGGGAAATTCCATACTGTTCTCCATAGTAGCTATGCTAATTTATAATCCTACCAACATTGCAACATTTCCTCTGCATCATCACCAGCATGTATGTCTTGGCTTGTTGATAAAAACCATTCTAACAGTTATAAGTTGATATGTCCCACTGGTTTTGATTTGTATTTCCCTGATGATGAATGATGTTGAGCATCTTCCATTTGTCTGTTAGCCATCTGGATGTCTGAAAATAACAGTTTGGGTTCTTTGCTTGTTTATTAATCAGACTATTTTTTGTTTTGTTTTTTTTCGCTATTGAGTTATGCAAGCTTCTTGTATGTATTGACTATTAACCCTTCAGATTTATAGTTGGTAAATGTTATCTCCAAATGTATAGATTGAATTTTTATTTTATTGTTTATTTCCTTCACTGTGCTTAAATTTCTTAGTTTGATGTAGTGACGTGTTTATTTTTGCTTTTGTTGCCTTATCTTCATCTCATATCCAAAAAAACATTGCCAAGACCAATGTCAAGTTTTTTCCTATGTTTTCTTCTAGGACTTTTATGGCCTCAGGCCTTATGTTTAAAGGTAAAATAAAAGCCCAAATATCTTAGAGACATAACAGTCTCTTTCAGGCTAATAAGTGAACCTCAGTCCATCTCAAAAAAAAAAAAAAAAAAATCTTCCCTTGAACTCCTCCCTCCCACACACATTTTGGTTTTCAGGATTTAAACTGTGTATCCATTAAAAAATTGTAGCTATAAAAAAAAAATTGTAGCTATAGCTATTTTAAAACTTCTGGTCTTTAACCTCTTTACTAGAGTAAGATAACACAATGCCATATTACAATATTGAAGCATTTTAAATATCACTAGATACTTAATTTTATTAATGTGTTTTATATTTTTACATGTTTCCCTGTCACTAATTACCATCCTTTTATTTCAGCTTGCATATTGCTTCCTACAATTGTTATAAGATGGGTCTAATTGATGAATTTCTTCACTTTTTGTTTGTCTGGGAAAGTCTTAACTCTTCTTCATTTCTGAAGGACAGTTTTGCTGGATAAAATATTCTTGAGGTTTCTATTTTTTTTTCCTTTTTTTTCTTTCTTTCTTTTTTAAAGATTTTATTTATTTGTTTGACAGAGAGAGATCACAAGCAGGCAGAGAGAGAGAGAGAGAGAGAGAGAAGCAGGCTCCCCGCTGAGCAGAGAGCCCAATACGGGGCTTGATCCCAGGACCCTCAGACCATGACCTGAGCCGAAGGCAGAGGCTTAACCCACTGAGCCACCCAGGCACCCCTTTTTTTTTTTCTTTTAAAACTTGCCATAAATCATTCCACTCTCTCCTGGTTTGTAAGGTTTCTGGTAATAAATATACTAATAGTTGTATAGGCCTTCCCCTGTAAGTGACAATCTTCTTTTCTCTTGCTCTTTTAAAATTCTCTTTTGTTTTAATTTTTAAAATTTTAGTATAATGTGTTTTAGTATAATGTGTTTTGGAGAATTGAGTTGAAGCTATTTATGTACTTCTCAGCTTCGTGAGTTGGATGTCAAATGTCTCCCAGTTTGGGGAACTTGCTAGTCGTTATTTCTTTAAATAAGCTTATTACATTTCCACCCCCTCAATCATGCATACATTGTTTATATGGGTTCTGTAAGTATCATAAGCTTTCTTCATCCCTTTCATTCTTTTTCCTTTTTGCTCCCCTGAGTAAATAGTTTCAAATCGTTATATTCAAGTTCACAGATTCTTTCTTCTGCTTCATTCAGTTTGATTTTGAAGCTCCTGTTAAATTCTTTAGTTCAGTCATTGTATTTTTTAGCTCCAAAATTTCTGTTTAATTTTTTAATTTTTTCTATCACTTTGTTGAACCTCATATTTGTTCTTTATTGTTTTACTCCTTTTGCTAAATTATGTGTTCTTCTGTACCTGTCTGATCATTTTTACAGTTATTGTGTATTCTTTGTTAGGCAGTTCTTGTATGTCCATTTCTTTAGGATCAGTTACTGGAAATTTATTTCTTTGGTGGTGTCTTGTTTTCCTGATTCTTTATGATCTTTGTAGCCTTGCGTAGTTTGTGTATCTTAAGAAGCAGTCCCTTCTTCCAGAATTAGGGACTAACGTGGAAAGGAAATCACTTCACCTATGCATGTCTTGGGGAAGAGGGGACACATTCTGGTGCATATTGTGATCCCCAACTTAGTGGTGCATGTGCCAAGTGTGGGGGTATTTGCGGTCCTGGTGGGGCATAATGGTTGCCAACTCAGACTTCTAGGATTCACATCATTAATATCTGCATGATTGTGGTGAGAACTGCTGGGTTCCACAGTGGCTACAAGGACTGTTGGTGTCCTTCATGGCTTTTCTAGGTCCAGTACATAAGGACGAGGGCATGTGGTAGTGATGGGCATAACCTGATGTCCTCGTGCTTTACTGCAGGGGTAACTTCAAGTGTCTGAACTGGGAATAAGGACGAGATAGATTAGACTTTACAAGATGAGATTGATGTAGATTAATTGATCTGATGCCATTTAGGTAGGCATATGGCAGGGCAAATAAAAGATGTCACTAGGGGATGATGGTTCTATTTACTGAGAAAGAGTACTCAGGGTAAGTGCATATTGATGGTGAAATTGTAAGCTCATTTTTTTTAACCTGCAAAAGTAGGATGAGAGAATCAGAATCAGAATTTAGAATCTGAATCAGAGGATGATATTACTTCAGTAAAATGCTTATAGTTAAAAGAAAAAAATGGAATATAGTAAAAAAAAAAAGATGGTCAGGACAGATTAAAAAAAAAAAAAGATTCAACCAAATGTTGTACAGGAAGTGCTATTTAAATAAAGTCACATCCTGACTGAAAATAAATGAATACAGAAAGATACACCATGTTAATATTAGTCAAAGCAAAAACAGGGGGAGATATATTAATTTCAAACAGAAAAGACTTTATTTTTTTTAAGATTTTTTTAATTTATTCATTTGTCAGACAGAGATCACAAGTAGGCAGAGAGGCAGGCAGAGAGAGAGGAGGAAGCAGGCTCCCTGCTGAGCAGAGAGCCTGATGTGGGGCTCGATCCCAGGGTCCTGGGATCATGACCTGAGCCGAAGGCAGAGGCTTAACCCACTGAGCCACCCAGGTGCCCCTGGAACAGACTTCAAAGCAAGGATAGCATGGATGAAGAAAGGTATTGCTTAATGATAAATGGGTCAGCTCTTAAGAGCAAACTTCAAATAATGTGAGGCGAAAACTAATAGAATTGCTCAGAGAAATAGATGAATTCATTATCATAGTTAGAGACTATAGTATCCCTTTATCAAAAATAAACAGATTCAGCAGTCAGAAAATTAAGAACAAGAGCTAAAGAAGATGTTAGCATAGTAATGATATGGGAAACAAAGGCAAAAGAAAAAACTAAATTTCTACTTACTTAACAGCCCATTGACAAGTCCTTGAAACAGAGTGACCTTTGGGATCTCAGCTGCCTCAATTTTGACACTTTGCTAAGGGCAAAAGTCAATCTTGGCCTGACCCCCGGGATCCTATCGTATAAAAATTCCTTTGGAAACTTTATCTCTGAATGCCCCCAATATGCATGTTGGTAATCATCCTCCAAGAATATGACCCACTGATATACATCTGAAGGGTCTTAGGACTCAGGTTTTACTAGATGGTAATAAATGACCTTTTCCCAGCAGTAGCTAGCCCCTCAAGGTCCTGGAAACCTTGCTTCCAAAATTCCTTAGAGACGTATACTATGGTTACCCAACTCCCAACTTAAAAGTATATAATCAGTTACCCATCACAATCTCAGGACAGCTCTTTCTACCCACTTTGCATCAAAGATGTTTCAAGAATCCTTTCTTGGTTGTTGGCTCTGAACCATTGCAGTTTTCTACATCAGTAGGAACACCCTAAAATTGTCTCCAACACAACGAGATAATTATGAAATCATCCTATATACCCTAGAAATCATCCTAAAGACTAACAGAACAAACTTCACAACTAAAGGGAGAGAAGAGGCCTCATCGAAGATGGTAGGAAGACATATGGTTTGGGGTAAAACAGATCACACAAAACAGATCACAGGTGCTGCAAGGGGAGGGAGCCCTGATCACAGAGAAGGGCCAGAGAGAAAGAACACACAGGGGAGTGCACAGGGAGAATGTTTCCCCAAAGACTTTGGCTGGGAGAACAAAAGGGGCTGAATGTCATGAGTTGTTGCAACCAGCAGGGCTTAAAGGCCTGGAATTTTAAATGACAGCAGACAACGGTGTAGCTATATAGAGTCCAGGGAGCTGGTGAAAAGACAGGCAAACAACCTGGAGTAGAGGGGGAGACAGCGTGGAAACAGTGATCTGAAGAGTATGGGGGGGGGGGAAGAGGGGCACTCAGTGGGAAGATCCTTTCTCGGTCTTCTTGGAGCCTACCCCTGAGAAGCAGTATTCATGGAGATGCCTGGAAGGTGTGGGAATGAGCTGGCTGGCATCCCTTCCCTTCTCCACCCTTGAGTGTATAGACAGAGGTACCTGCAGGAAGCAGCTCAGATCTAACACTGGCTGCATAAGTTGCTTATATCAAGTGCCAGACCTTTGCAGACTGGCAGGACTGCCCTTCTTGGCCAGCCTGCCTCAGTCCCAGTACCACCAAGAAACTCTGTCCACCCCATTTCTATTGATTAGAGTGTTCTGCAGGGTTTCAGTTCTGGTGGACTCATTCCACAGGCAGACCAGAGCACCAGAGTTAGAACTCAACACATTCATGCCAGGGACAAACACTGACCACTGCAGGCAAGGACAGCCCCTGCAGGCAACTGGTCTGAAGGATAGAGCAGCCAAAACAAAATAGCAGAACGTCACTCCCTGAAGTGACAGGCCCTGGGAAATACATGACCCCTTCTTCATAGGACACTCCTTTAAGAAGCAAGAGATTTTATTACCTTTTCTAACACAGAGAATCCATTAAAAAAATAATTCGCCATGATCAAGTTGAATTTATTCCTGGACTGAAAGGGGGTTCAATATTTGTAAAGCAATCACATTAATAAGAGGAAGGATAAGAACCATGTGATTGTGTCAATAGATGCAGAAAAAGCATTTGACAAACTGCAACATCCATTTATGATGAAAACTCTCAACAAAGTAGGATTAGTGGGAACATACTTCGACATAATAAAGGCCATATAGAAAAAACCCACAACTAAAACCATACTTTGTGTGAGTTTCTTGACTGATTTTTTTTTTTTTTTAATACACATATACTTATTTTTACTGTTGCTATCACTTTGGGTCTCTCCTTTGCACTCAAGGAGTCCCTTTAGTATTTCTTCTTTAGTGAACACAAACTCCTTTAGCTGTTTTTTGTTTTGTTTTGTTTCTCTGGGAAACCCTTCTATTTCTCCTCCTATTCTGAATGACAACCTCGCTGGATAGAGTATTCTTGGCTGCATGATTTTCCCATTCAGCACGTGCACTATATCATGCCATCCCCTGCTAAGTTTCTGTTGAAAAAAAAAAAAACAAAAAAAAAAAACTCATGCTATCCTAATGGGTTTTCCTTTGTAATTTAAGGACTGCTTTTTCCTTGCTGCTTTTAAAATTTTTATATTTTGTAAATTTAATTACCATATTTCTTGGTGTTTGCTTGCTTCTGTTGAATCTACCAGGGATTTCGGTGCCTGTTTTCTGGCTGTCTGGATCTGGATGCCTGTTTCCTTCCCCAGATTAGGGAAGTTTTTGGCTGTTATGTCTCCATAAAATTTTCTTCCCTCTTTCCCCCTTCTTTTTCTTCTGAGATTCTTATGACACAAATGTTAAATTTGATGAAGGCACTGAATTCCTTCAGTGTATTCTCATTGTCTCTACCTGGTTTTTGTTCAGCTTGATTATTTTCTATTACTGTGTCTTCTAGGTCATGAATCCATTCCTCTGTTTCTTCCATCTAGAAAGTCTTGTGTTTTGTATACCGTGCCCCTTATCTCTGCTACATTATTCCTTATCTCTGTGTTAAGGGTCTCACTCATGTCTTCACTCTTTTTCTGTTCTTTTTTTTTTTAATTTATTTCTTTTCAGCATAACAGTATTCATTGTTTATGCACCACACCCAGGGCTGCATGCAATACGTGCCTTCCATAATACCCACCACCTGGCTCCCCCCAACCTTCACTCTTTTTCTTAAGTGCAGTGAGTATCCTTATGATCATCGCTAAATTTAAATTTATTTTAATTAAATTTAATTTAATATATTTAAAAATATTTTAAATTCTCTATCAGGCATATTGGATATGTGTGTTTCACTTAGATCTGTGACGATAGCCTCCTCTTGTTCTTTCATTTGGGAGACACTTCTCTAACTCATTTTGTTTGCCTCTTTCTGTCTGTTTCTCTGTATATTTTTCTCTTGAATGTAGTGACTTTATGAAGAAGAGGTTCTGGAGTGCCCTATAGTGTACTTCAGGATCCTATGTGTATTCCTCCCACCCTCTGTTGTTTCTGAGTCAATTTGAATTTTAGTGTCATCCTCTCCACTGATTCTCTGCCTATTGTAGGCTGTGCTTGCTCTCCATGGTCATAACACAGGCAATCCAGCTCTGGGAAAGGCCTGCCTGCTGGGGAACTTGATAGTGGGATAGCACTCTCAAGAAAATTTTCATTGTACCACTAGTCCTATGCCTGATACCCCCAAGTGCTGGCATGTGGGGGTTGCACTCGGGACTGCTGGCAGCGTGGGGTTGGGCCTGATTTGTGTGTGTTTTTGAGCAGGTGGCTTTGTGTGGTAGAGTGCAGTGCCAGCTATGCACCCAGTCAGTATCTTGGTGTGGCACATCACAATGGCTGGGGTTTACAGGACTGGTACTGTGCTATGGCTGGACAGGGCATATGAGCACCTTTAACAAAACTTGTCTTGAGCCCTGAGTTGAGGCTCTAAATGTCTGTGAAGACCTGCCTTCTACAGGTGTCTTCGTGGTTATGATAGGAGGTGGGACAGGACAACCTCTGACCTGCCAGCTTCCTCATTTTCAGAGGAGTCCCCAACACGTTCTAAACCCAGTCAAACAGATCTGTCCCATTTGCCCATGACATTGTGTAAATTGCCAGTTGTATGTCGTCTCTCTATGCAGGGTTTGATTCCTTAAGAGCTATCATTTGCCCTCCCAGCTTGCCCAGTGCTGAGTCAGTGGACCTCCAGAGCTCCAGGCTCCAAGACCCACTTGTTATATAAATGAATGGAATTTAGCCGCTTTGCTGTTTAAAGCCAAATATCATGGGATTAGTAGTCCCCGTGTGAGCATCTTGGTGTGAGGGCCCATTTCTGCGCCCTCTCCATATGCAGCTCCCTCTGTCCAGCAAGCAGTCTCCCTCCCCTTTCTGACCTCCCTAACCATTCAGATGAAGCTGCTTCTCTGTATTTAGTGGTGGAGTTTGTTCTGCCCATCTTCATGTCACTCTCTGGTTTATTGACTTGGATATGGATGACAGCCAGCCGCAAACGTGGGATGGGGTGAGCTCAGGTCATCCTACTCTGCCATCTTCCCCCGATGAAATCTCTGTTATGCCGAGAGAAACAAGATTGATCTAGAATTTCTACTCATTAAGCTCTATTGAAATACGAAGTTGAGAGAATGGCATTTTAGAGGAACAAAATTACTCAGGTGCTCCTACTAAAAGAGTTGTATTCATGTATTTCTATAAGAAGTTAAGTTGAATCCAGAATAAATTAAGACGAAAGAAAGAAGGATAATTTTTTAATGGAAAATGAATAGAAAAAGTGAAAATATTCACAATGTGAAATCTATAAAAATTAATAAGGATCTAGAATGTAGATAAAACTGAAATATTGAACGGAATAATAGAGAAGTGGAGGGGAGCTGAAAAGCCTCAATTATTATTGCATTATTCTAAATAGGGATTAATTTCATTTTAATTTTATTAAACAAAATATGACAATCATTCAAAAATGCTTAAGGAATAAAATGTCTGTGAAGCTAGCGTGTATTAAGCTAAGTGAAACAAGTCAGTCAGAGAAAGGCATACTATATGATTTCACTCATTGTGGAATTTAAGAAACAAAACAGGAAAACATAAGGGAGGTTGGGGGGAAGAGAGGGAAGCAAACCATAAGATACTCTAGAGAACACACTGAGGGTTGCTGGAGGGGAGGTGGGTCAGGGATGGGCTAAATGGGTGAGGGGCATTAGGGAGGGCACTTGTTGGGATGACCACTGTTGTATATTAAGTGAGGAATCACTAAGTTCTACTCCTGAAACCTACATTACACTATGTGTTTTTAAATTATAATTTAAATAAAAATTTGACTGAAAAAACCTCAAAGCAAAGTTGTTGTTTTTTTATTTTTAAAGGGTGGGGGGAAGAACGGAATCTCTAGCTTCTAGAAAATGGGTATAAAGGAAAAAAGAGTGACCAATACAAAGTAAGTAAAGAATTTTAAAAGTATAAGGAAAAGAAAGTACAAGATAATAAACTAGAAATAAACCTACATGGTATTGTTTCTGCCCTAATGCCATAATGCACCGTATATGTTCCAGAAATATTTTGCATCCTATGAAACTACACACTAAAAATGAGACAGGTTATGAGAAAAGTAGGAAGGGGAAAGATGGTAATATTGGGGCATATTCTGTGACAGTCATTTGTTTTCAACAAGAGAGATAATTAGTAAGGGAGTGGAAACTATTACATAAACGTGTAAGGGCTTCAGTCTGGGTGACACACTGCTTTGAGTGAACAAGCAGTATGCCCTTGTTTGTACATGCAAGATGTATTTCCTGTCATTTCATTTTCATCTATTAATATGATTTAATGAAATGTGCCTCTTCTTTACAACATTGTAGCTCATAGAGTAGTTCTTTGTCATCCTCTTCTCCCCTGCCTTATTCCTCCTCCTTCTTCTTTTTGGGGAATGTCTTGGTCCCATGCCTCAATTCATCTTATTTGAAATGTAAACCTAGAGAATGCAGGAAGATTAGAATCATTTTATATTTTCTATGAAATCACTCATTTCAGAAAGTTCATGTGGACTTTTCATGTTAGGATGAGGGAGTGAGGACCAGTAGTTGCTGAAGGAAAACAGATGGAATAGTAATGTATTCAGCATAAAGGACACATGTTGGAAATGGCACGATCACAATCAGAGGTGGTGTTCAAAATATAAAATAACTTCTTGGGTACCTTGTGGAGGATGTAATTTTATTAGGTGGTTACACGGGGCAATACTCAAGGGGTAAAAAACCTATGATGATTGTCCATGGCCTCAGGGTCTAGAGGGGTACTGGGCATTTGTCCATTGGGTGCCAACACTGCCCACTAGAGTGGCATCTTCCCAGCTGTGGACTGGGCCTTGTCTGGCAGGACACATATAGATGGGCACTGGTATATGGGAGTTGTAGTGGGCTGGCTGGAAGGCTACTGGACACCAAGTGCTCAGGCAGCCGCCTACCAACTTGGAGCTCTCCAGACCTGAGGTGATTAAGTCAGTGTGGGAAAGAGGTGAAGGGGTCTGGGGTAGCAGCTATTTATCAACTGGTGTGGGAGTATCTCTGAATTTAATAGTATGTTTTCAACGTTTTCCTAGTAAAATTGGTTTGGTGGAATTCTTGATTGCTGTAGAATTATCAACTACTACATGAGTAGTTGATAACTAGTTCTGTACAGGAGTACACATATTTGTAAGCAGGAAACAAGAGGGGTTATAGGTCAGGAGATAATATCAAGCAAAGAGCTAGAGCCTGAAATAGTTGCCTGTAAATGCTTAACTTCCCCAGTGCTTCTATAGTCCTCTTTTCCTGCAATTCATTCCTTGGTTCTTTTCATTTCTTTGTTTTTGGCAAGTTTGATACACCTTCTCACTTTCAATTCCTTTTGCTCCTCATAAGATTTAAACCTCATAAGATTTAAACTCCTAAAGAGCTCCTATATCCGATAGCAAAGACAAGTGTGGTTGTAACCATAAGTCTTCAAAGAGGTATCTATAAAAACATGTCTGAATAGTTAACTTCTGTAAAGGGATAAATTCCCTTCAGATGATCATATTTTTTGGAGAAAATCATGTCTATCACTTTGTGAGTGCTCACTAAAAGTTCCTGTACCCCAAATAAAATATGCTGCTGCAAGAGTTACTAGGCAGACAGTGACAGAAGTGCTTCTTATTGTACTTTGTAAGATTGGCTAATCTGTATAGTAAGATGGATTTGGATTTGAGCTCTATAAAATTTATTCTTTAACATGGAATCACATGCCTACTGAGATTTCTATTGGTCAACCAATTATTTACTTTGAGAATACATCACACTTCAACTCACTTTCAAGATTCATGCCATCCCATTTCCCTTAGAATAAGGATATTGCTTCCTCCAGTATTTCCTTGACTAATATGTTCAACATTAACTCTTCCCATGTACATACCCAAAGATACGTTATATATAAGATGCTTCTATCTCAAATACACACACACACACACACACACACACACACACACACAGCCTTGGCAGACCTCATGTTACCTCTAATTGACACATTTTTCCAGAGAAAATTACCGTACCCATTTCTTCTTCTTAAACACTTTTGAACCTCTTTCAACCAAACTTTCCTTTCTATTACTGCTGTGAAAAGAGTTTCATCAAAGCGACTAAGTGACTTCTTAACTACTCCATCCAAATAGACTTTCCAGTCTTTTACCACCAAGTCTGGTTTCCTTATTTAGTTCAAGACTGCTACCTACACCTTCATTTTAAATTTTTGGGCCCTTTTATGAGCATGCTTTGTTCCTTAACTTTGTCCTTTTACTCAGTTTTACTTTACTTCACAGGGGACTAGCATGGGCTAATGAATTGAGACTGATCTATATTCCATCTAGGGGTAGGTTCACTAATAATTTTGCCATGGTTATTGATAGTTTGTTTGTTTTTTTTGGTAGTCCTTTTCCATTTGTATTTTGATGATGGGAACACTGCTCTTGATTGTTTACATAAGGGTAATGAGTCAGTAATTTCCTAGTAGTATGCCTCAGTAATTGGGAATAGTGTTATTTGGAGCTTATGTTTGAGTCAGGATTTCCAAAAGAGGTTATTTATAGAATTTAGGCCTCTGTGTCCAGACACACATTGGAATACTATTCCTAAGTATATGAGATCAGTGAAACCAGGAATCCTGGCTATAAGGAAGTAGTAAGGGCACATAGCAAGGGCAAATGGATATCTCAAAAATAAAGGAGTTATTTATTCTCTCATCATGACATGATATCGGAACCAGGGCCTTACCTTACCTAGGCTACATGTTTGCATCTCAGTTCCTTCCAGATGGTATTTGGTCTGTAGCTCTATGAAGTTTGTTGAATTAAATTTCGAATTACCTGAAGACTGCTAAATATGTTGTAGTAATTGTATCTTTTTCTAACAGAGAGATGCAAGCAAAGTTACAGCTTGACTTATGGTCAATTGTCCATGTAGTTTCAAGTGGAAATGCCCTTGCTTGTGACTTCATTTGCCCAGAGGTTTTTATCATATAGATTGTTGACGGAGGGCACATCTGTCATCCAGTAAGATTGGCAACAATGGCTACTGTTTGGGATAATCTAAGAATGGTATTAAAGTGAGTGTGTTCTGACCTAATACTTATAAGAAGTGGGGGGAGAAAAAGGAGTAAGAGGACCATTATGCATAGCTGACAACAAAAAGCCTATGGAAAATGAGAAGAAGAATGATTATAAGAAAGAAGACTAAAACAACAACAACAACAACAACAAAGGAGGAGTTAGGGATCTTCGTCCCACCTTCATTATCCATCATTACCTGCTTGTTCCAGAAGGGTATCATCTGCTTCTAAAGGATCTCGCAGAATTCTCGGTTTAAGGCCCACTATTGGAGTAAGGGGATATTTGTGTGCATTTTGAATTTCTTCTTTACTTGTGACACATGCACCCAAAGATTAACTCCATGGAATTTCACTGCTTTCATTTTTGTAAACAGTATATGATACAAGGTTCGAAAACAGTTTTTCTCTGATACGTCTTTCAATATCTGAGTTGAAGATTAAAAAGACATGCTTTAGGAAGATGCTGTGGAAAGGCTGCCTTGGTGACTTGAAATAGTATATGAATTTCTGGCAATACTTTGCCATGTTAGCATACAGGAGGGCATAAGTCTAGTACTGGAAGCGAAATCCTTAGATTCATGAACCTTCCAGTTATTGCTTTATACAAAGCGACTAATGTGTCTTCAAGAGATGGGGCTGTGTGGTCAGAAGGGGTCAGAAGGGGTAATATGAGTCCTTTTGCCCAGTGGAGTTCAAGAATTACTGAAACTGTTACTAATTTTAATAAAAGGGTGCTACTGGTACTTTCAACCTTTCTGGAAGATGATGTGCATAAGGCCAGTGCGATTTTAGTAAGAGATAACGCAATATTTCCTATAAAGCGTGTACTTTGATTACTTGGTATACCAGCTTGGATGCCCCAAGTTGGAAAGAGTAGCACAAAGACAGCCAAAAAAAGGAAAAGCAATAGCCTGATTCTACCTAGGATGCCAAGCAAATCAAAACCAATGACAAACCAAGGTACTAAACTGAGAACAAATAGCTGAAGAACTAGCCAAGCTCTGAGTGACTATAAGGGCTGAAGTTTTGGTTAGGGAAATGCTTCAACCCATCCTAAAATTAGGAATGCATAACTAAAACATAATCCAACCTACTAGAGGGTAGAAAGTGGGTAAGACCCCTGTGAAGGTGTACAAAGTGTTTCTGTAGCCATGTCTCTCTTATACCTCTTGCAAAATTATATCGTTGACAGGTGACCCATGACCCAAATATAGCCTCAGCTGTATTATAGTTTCCTCACCAATACTGATTCTATATAATCAATTTGACTATGACAAGACACATAGTTTATGATGGCTATAAACAAATTGATATCCTTGCCTGTTTTGTTTACTGATGGAGAGAAGGAATGCAGGGACTAGTGCAGGACATGAAAAGGGCCTTTAGATATAAGGTTTTCTACTACAAATTTGATCCCTTCTTTTGCTGTGACTTCAAGAGATATTAGGGGAAATTTAGGCGATGGTTTGAAAGTATTTTATCTGAACTTTTATAGATTCTGTTCTATTTTTCTTATGTCAGTGAAGTTTTTAGCCCATGGTCTTTCTGGTACACTGTCAAAACCCTTATCTGGGTTATGCATCAAATACAGTGGAGAAAGCAAAAGTACAGGCAGACCACACACAATTTGATTACGAATAGAGACATTCCTGGAATCCCAGGAAAGAGTCCTACTGATGGTACATTTGGGGTTATAATTTCATTTGCAAGGTAAACCTCTCCCTGTTATATTTGTAGTTGTTGTACCACAAAAAAGGAAGGAATGTTTTCCAGTTAAGTATTGGAGGGCTGAGGAGTAGGTAACATCTAAGAGTTATTTCAATTATCTACCTTCTGTGTGATATGTTTACTCAGAGGAAGAAGTGATACGGTTAAATGTAGAAAGAGTAGCACCCCTACTGATCAGGAATTCATGAGGATGACCATCTGGATTTATAGCTGATTGATTTTGAATGTTTAAGAGCATGGCAGGATTGGAGGTGCTTTTTCTTTCTTCAGACACCATCATCTGAATTAATGGATTTTTGTTTTTTTATTTTCACAAGACAGTAGACAGAATTCCACAGAGTCATCTCTCTCTGATCAAAACTAGTATTTCTGATCACAAAATTAAGATAGAAGTAGGACCTCACTTGGATTTACTAGTGACACACAGCAAAGTTTCTTTGAGTACATACTGGTGAGGTGAGAACTGCTAACTCACAAGTCTGAGAGACCTGCTTGAACTTAGAGGCGTATACCCTATAAGGTTTCTTTTCATAACAAACAACACTTTAAGACAACACAACAGACTGACTTATTTCGCTAAGCATGATACCCTCTAGTTCCATCCACGTCGTCGCAAATGGCAAAATTTCATGTCTTTTGATGGCTGCATAGTACTCCATTGTGTATATATACCACCTCTTCTTTATCCATTCATTTGTTGATGGACATCTAGGTTCTTTCCATAGTTTGGCTATTGTAGACATTGCTGCTATAAACGTTCGGGTGTGCGTGCCCCTTCGGATCACTACGTTTGTATCTTTAGGGTAAATACCCAGTAGTGAAATTGCTGGGTCATAGGGTAGCTCTATTTTCAACTTTTTGAGGAACCTCCTGCCGTTTTCCAGAGTGGTTGCACTAGCTTGCATTCCCACCAACAGTGTAGGAGGGTTCCCCTCTCTCCGCATCCTTGCCAGCATCTGTCATTCCCTGACTTGTTAATTTTAGCCATTCTGACTGGTGTGAGGTGGTATCTCATTGTGGTTTTGATTTGTATTTCTCTGATGCCGAGTGATGTGGAGCACTTTTTCATGTGTCTGTTGGCCATCTGGATGTCTTTTTTGCAGAAATGTCTGTTCATGTCTTCGGCCCATTTCTTGATTGGATTATTTGTTCTTTGGGTGTTGAGTTTGATAAGTTCTTTATAGATTTTGGACACTAGCCTTTTATCCGATATGTCCTTTGCAAATATCTTCTCCCATTCTGTCAGTTGTCTTTTGGTTTTGATGACTGTTTCCTTTGCTGTGCGAAAGCTTTTGATCCTGATGAAATCCCAATAGTTCATTTTTGCCCTTGCTTCTGTTGCCTTTGGCGATGTTCCTAGGAAGAAGTTGCTGCGGCTGAGGTTGAAGAGGTTGCTGCCTGTGTTCTCCTCAAGGATTTTGATGGATTCCTTTCTCACACTGAGGTCCTTCATCCATTTGGAGTCTATTTCCGTGTGTGGTGTAAGGAAATGGTCCACTTTCATTTCGATGCATGCGGCCGTCCAGTTTTCCCAACACCATTTGTTGAAGAGGCTGTCTTTTTTCCATTGGACAGCCTTTCCTGCTTTGTCGAAAATTAGTTGACCATAGAGTTGAGGGTCTATTTCTGGGCTCTCTATTCTGTTCCATTGATCTGTGTGTCTGTTTTTGTGCCAGTACCATTGATGTCTTGATGATGACAGCTTTGTAATAGAGCTTGAAGTCCGTAATTGTGATGCCACCAACTTTGGCTTTCTTTTTCAATATTCCTTTGGCTATTCGAGGTCTTTTCTTGTTCCATATAAATTTTAGGATTATTTGTTCCATTTCTTTGAAAAAAAAATGGGTGGGAGTTTGATAGGGACTGCACTAAATGTGTAGATTGCTATAGGTAGCACAGACATTTTCACAATATTTGTTCTTCCAATCCATGAGCACAGAACATTTTTCCATTTCTTTGTGTCTTCCTCAATTTCTTTCATGAGTATTCTATAGTTTTCTGAGTATAGATTCTTAACCTCTTGGTTAGGTTTATTCCTAGGTATCTTATAGTTTTGGGTGCAATTGTAAATGGGACTGACTCCTTAATTTCTCTTTCTTCTGTCTTGTTGGTGTAGAGAAATGCAACTGATTCCTGTGCATTGATTTTATATCCTGACTCTTTACTAAATTCCTGTACAAGTTCTAGCAGTTTTGGAGTGGAGTCTTTTGGGTTTTCCACATATAGTATCATATCATCTGCAAAGAGTGAGAATTTGACTTCTTCTTTGCTGATTTGGATGCCTTTAATTTCTTTTTGTTGTCTGATTGCTGAGGCTAGGACTTCTAGTACTATGTCGAATAGCAGCGGTGATAATGGACATCCCTGCCATGTTCCTGACCTCGGCGGAAGAGCTTTCAGTTTTTCTCCATTGAGAATGATATTTGCAGTGGGGTTTTCATAGATGGCTTTGATAATATTGAGGTATGTGCCCTCTATCCCTACACTTTGAAGAGTTTTGATCAGGAAGGGATGCTGTACTTTGTCAAATGCTTTTTCAGCATCTATTGGGAGTATCACATGGTTCTTGTTCTTTCTTTTATTAATGTGTTGTATCACATTGATTGATTTGCAGATGTTGAACCAAACTTGCAGCCCTGGAATAAATCCCACTTGGTCGAGGTGAATAATCCTTTTAATGTACTGTTGAATCCTATTGGCTAGTATTTTGGTGAGAATTTTTGGATCTGTGTTCATCAAGGATATTGGTCTGTAATTCTCTTTTTTGATGGGATCTTTGGTTTTGGGATCAAGGTGATGCTGGCCTCATAAAATGAGTTTGGAAGTTTTCCTTCCATTTCTATTTTTTGGAACAGTTTCAGGAGAACAGGAATTAGTTCTTCTTTAAATGTTGGGTAGAATTCCCCTGGGAAGCCGTCTGGCCCTGGGCTTTTGTTTGTTTGGAGATTTTTGATGACTGTTTCAATCTCCTTACTGGTTATGGGTCTCTTCAGGTTTTCTATTTTTTCCTGGTTCAGTTGTGGAAGTTTATATGTCTCTAGGAATGCATCCATTTCTTCCAGATCATCAAATTTGTTGGTGTAGAGTTGCTCATAATATGTTCTTATAATTGTTTGTATTTCATTGGTGTTGGTTGTGATCTCTCCTCTTTCATTCATGTTTTTATTTATTTGGGTCCTTTCTCTTTTCTTTTTGATAAGTCTGGCCAGGGGTTTATCAATCTTATTAATTCTTTCAAAGAACCAGCTCCTAGTTTCATTGATTTGTTCTATTGTTTTTTTTGGTTTCTATTTCATTGATTTCTGCTCTGATCTTTATTATTTCTCTCCTCCTGCTGGGTTTGGGCTTTCTTTGTTGTTCTTTCTCCAGCTCGTTTAGTTGTGTATTTGAGACCTTTCCTGTTTCTTGAGAAAGGCTTGTACCGATATGTATTTTCCTCTCAGGACTGCCTTTGCTGTGTCCCACAGATTTTGAATCGTTGTGTTTTCATTATCATTTGTTTCCATGAATTTTTTCAATTCTACTTTAATTTCCTGGTTGATCCATTCATTCTTTAGAAGGATGCTGTTTAGTCTCCATGATATGAGGAAGTGGAGTTGCAACATGGGGGGATAGGGGGGTAGAAGAAGAATAAATGAAACAAGATGGGATCCGGAGGAAGACAAACCATAAGTAACTCTTAATCTCACAAAACAAACTGAGGGTTGCTGGGGGGAGGGGGTCGGGAGAGGGGGGTGGGGTTGTGGACATTGGGGAGGGTATGTGCTATGGTGAGTGCCGTGAAGTGTGTAAACCTGGCGATTCACAGACCTGTACCCCTGGGGATAAAATACATTATATGTTTATTAAAAAATAATAATAAAAAAATGCAGCAGCTAAAAAACAAAAACGAAAACAAAACAAAAACAAAAACAAAAAGACAACACAACAGAAAACACTAACAAAAGACAGGAAAACAATAGCTCGATTCTGCTAAGGATGACAAATTAAATAACCAAGGAAATCAACATGAAGAGTGTGAAAATTCAGATCTGGTGATGACTTACTCTCCTAGTCTCAGCAAGCTACAAGCAGCATGGCATAAGTGTCTTTAAGAATACCACACTTGGCCAAATATCAACAAAATGAAAATAGACAAAGGCAATTTATTAAGAGCCTGCTATAGCAAATGAGTCACCACCATCACCTGTGTTTTGGCAGATACTCAAAGAGAAGCAAAACAGTAGGAACGCTTCACAGTGAAAAAATGGAAGGTCTCATGTATGTCCTGATTAGAGGCTGTTTGCATGGAATGCTGTAATTTGGTTCCCTAGAAGAGGAGATTTTATGTATTTGGCTAGACGTGTACTTCTGACTTCCTCTACTTGGGCACAGCTTGGAAGAAAATCAGGGGCTAAAATTACAGAAGCCCTCAGTTATTAATCAAGTCTTGGATATTTACGGGTCAGTTATCAGAGGGGTTATTATTTGGCTCCCACAGCTAGTTGCTACAGACAGCGATCTGTCTATAAGCTGATATATATATAGTAACCTGGCTTCCTAGACTTGTTACTGTAGAGAATGAGTTGGTTTTCTGGACCGGTTGTGGAAACTACAACTACAGCCACAATCTTTGCTGCAGATTATGGGCACAGCTCAGTTTGTATATATGGAAATCCGTTGTCTGTATAGTCTCCTCTCAACAGTAATTCAAGAGAGAAAGTGATGGTATTTAGTTGCATGATGTTCAGGCGAGAAGTGTTTAAAACTGTATGTATGGAAATAAATATGTATAGTTGGTAAATAAAAGGGTAGGTCATAATGAACCCTGATGACAACTATACATGCCCTGAGTGATATAACACATAGCTACAGATGATATATATCTTTAAGTGCTTTTTGTTAAATGCCACCTAGGAGGTTGTTCCAGCCTGGAAGAGTCCCAAGAGGGGCAAAACAGCTAATCTCTTAGGGTATTGCCACACAGATCAAAATACCTAACCATAATTCCTTGACATCAAAGTCTGATACTACAGTAAAGTACAGGCCACTTAGCTAGAGAATGGAGAATGATAGGCAAGTAAACAACACACTATAATCCTCTCCTACCTAAATTTGGTAGTTACTTTATTCCATAAGTACCAACTGGCTGAGGTAACTATTTGCTTTGATTCCAGAGTTCTAACACAGTTGATTTTCAGTTTTTGACAAGTTATTCATTGCTTCATTCAAGGAACGTATCCTTGGAGCTTTCTTCCATGCCATTGTCACTGATGCCCAATGAGAGATATTTGATACACCTACCTCTCTAGACTCTATGCTATTATGGTTTTCTTCCTACCAGCCTGACCATCTATATCTGCAGTTTTGTCTTCCATCAAATAATGTAGCTTCTCAAGGCTCAGTCCAGATCCTCTCTTTTTTTATGATATCCTTTCCCAGCCAGTATCAACCATGTGCATGGATGGCTTCAGTGATCATTTATAAGCCCATTACAGGATGGCCAAACATAACCATGATTGAAAAGTCATGATTATCTCTCCTAGAACTTGTCTTCTTATAATGCATGATATCAATGTCCACTCAGTTTCACAAGTCAAGTAAGCTGAGAGCCACCAGTCACTTTTTCCTGTTTCATTATCCATTGTGATGTACCATAAAGCTTTATGGGCTGTACCTTTACAGATATGCCTCCGCTTTGTCTATACCAGCTGACAGCTTCATAAGATAAAACTACCTCCCAGACAATTGTGGTTCACTCCTAAGTAGCCTTTCTATAAGTACTCTGGTTCCCTTCTAATGGGACCATTTTTATATTTCTACCAAAAACATCAAGAGTATGATAGGTATTGCTTTAAATCTATATGTTGCTTTGGGTGGTATAGACATTTTAACAATAGTAAGCCTTCCAATCCATGAACTCAGGATGTATTTCCTTTATTCTTCAAGATTTCTTGAAACCTATATGGAATTTATCAAATTCAATACCTCCCCCCACCAAAAAAAATCCAGTTAAGAATTGGGCAGAAGACATGAACAGACATTTCTCCAAAGAAGACATACAAATGCCTAACAGACATGGAAAATCGTTCAACATTACTCGCCCTCAGGGAAATACAACGAGTACTGCCTCATGGTGGTCAGAATGGCTAAAATTAACAAGTCAGGAAACAATAGATGTTGGTGAGGATGTGGAGAAAGGGGAACCATCTTATACTGTTGGGAATGCAAGCCAGTGGAGTTATTCTGGGAATAGTGGAGGTTTTTCAAAAAGTTAAAAACTTTGCAGTAACCTGGATGGAACTAGAGGATATTATGCTGAGTAGAATAAGTTAATCAGGCAAAGACAATTATCAGATGATCTCACTGATATGAGGAATTTGAGAAACAGGACAGAGGGTCATAGGGGGAGAGAGGGGAAAATGAAACAAGATGAAACCAGAGAAGGAGACAAACCATAAGAGATGCTTTTTTTTTTTTTTTTTTTTTTTTTTTTTAAGAGACTCTTAATCTCAGGAAATAAACTGAGGGTTGCTGGGTGTGGGGGAGAGATGGGGTGACTGGGTGATAGACATTGGGGAGGGTATGTGCTATGGTGAGAAAAAAAAAATAAATAAATAAACAAAAAATAAATAAAGGGTTAAAAAAAAGTAGAGCTACCTACAAGTCAGCAATTGCACTTCTAGGTATTTATCCAAATGATATAAAAATAGTGATTCAAAGGGGCACATACACCCCACCCTAGTATTTATAAGCACACAATCCTCAATAGCCAAATATGGAGAGCCCAAATGTCCAACATCTGGTGAATGATTAAAGAAGATGTGGGAGGCACCTAGGTGGCTCATTCAGTTAAACACCCAGCTTTTGATGTCAGCTTAGATCATGATCTCTGGGTTAAGACATCAAACCCTGCCTTGGGTACCACATTCAGAGGGAAGCCTGCTTCTGTCATTCTCCTTCTACTTCTGCCCCTCCCTCCACTCATGCTCTCTCTCTCCAAAAATAAATAGCTAAATCTTAAAAAAAAAAAAAAAAAAAAAAAGATGTGGAGTACACACACACACACACACACACACACACTGGGATATTATTCAGCCATCAAAAAGAATGAACTCTTATCATTTACGATGATGTGGATGGAGCTAGAGGGTATAATTCTAAGTGAAATAAGTCATTCAGAGAAAAACAAATACCATATGACTTCACCATATGTGGAATTTAAGAAACAAGACAGATGAACTTAGGGGAAGGAAAGGGAAAACAAAATAAGATGAAATCAGAGAGGGGGACAAACCATAAGAGACCCTTAATTATAGGGAACAAACTGAGGGTTGCTGGAGGGGTGGCGGAATGGGGGAATGGGGATAAGGAGGGATGGGCATTAAGGAGGGCGCTCACTGGGATGAGCACTGGGTAGAATATGGAACTGATGAATCACTGAATTATACCTCCAAGACTAATAATACACTATATGTTAAATAGTTTGAATTCAAGTAACATCTTGAAAGAAAAGAAATAATAAAACAAATTTCTTTAAGCAATGTTTTCTACTTTTCAATGTATAAGTCTTTTGCTTCCTGGTTAATTGTATTCCTAAGTATTTCTTGTTTTTGATGCTGTCATAAATAGAACAAGTTTCATGTGTACTGCAAATTTTTGATATTTGTATATCCTGCAAAATGATCCTGACGGTGTCTAGTTAATATCTATCTCAAACATATTTACATAACTTTCTTATTCTGAGGATAATTTTTATTTACTCTCTTAGCAACATATGATTAACTATAGTTAATCATCATGGTGTACCTTACTCTTAATTATTTATTTATATTATAAATGGAAAATTATAACTTTTGACCCCCTTCTGCCCTTTTGCCCACTCTGAAACCACCTGTGTCAATCACCAGTTTGCTCTCTGTATCTATGAGTTAGGTTTGTGTTTCTTCTGTTTTTTAGATTCCAGATATAAGTGAAATCATATGGTATTTGTCTTTTTCTGATATCTTCTGTTTTTAAGCTCAAGTATAATTAAGATACTGTGTTATATTTTAATGTTGAGTGTACAATATAAACATTCTATTATCACTTAGTGCTCATCAAAAAAATGTATTCTTTAATGTGAGTAGGTATTTATTCTTTTTTTAAATTTTAGTTATTTCCAGTATAGTTAACAAACATGCTATATTAATTTCAGGTGTACAATATAGTCACTCGACAACTCTATACATTGCTTAGTCCTTATCAAGTTGAGTGTACTCTCTCTCTCTTTCTTTTTTTAATAAAATAAGTGTTCTCTTAACACCGTTCACTAATTTCACCCATCCCCTCATCCAACTCCCCTCTGGTAACCATCAATTTGTTCTCTATAGTTAAAAATGTTTTTTGGTTTGGCTTTTTCCCCGCCGGGTTTGTTTTGTTTCTTATATTCCATATATGAGTAAAATCATATGATGTTCGTCTTTCTCTGACTGACTTATTTCACTTAGCATAAGACCCTTAAGATCCACCCATGTTGTTGCAAGTGGCAAGATTTCACCCTTTTTTACGCTGAGTAAAATACATTGTGTATGTATATCTATATATACGTATAGAGACACAAATATGTGTGTGTGTATACATGTATATATGTATACACACACACACACACTTTTGGGTTGCCTTCGTATCTTAAAATTATTGTAAATAGTGTTGCAATAAACACAGGCTACCGTGTATCTTTTCAAATTAGTGGTTCCATTTCCTTTGGATGAATACCCAAAAGTGGAATTTCTAGACAATATGGTAATTCCATTTTTTTTATTTTTTGAGGACACTCCATACTGTTTTACACAGTTGCTGCACCAGTTTGCATTCTCAATAACAGTGCAGAGGGTTCATTTTTATCCACATCCTCCCAAAAAAACTTGTTAGTTCTTGTCTCTTTGATTTCAGCCATTCTGGCAACTGTGAGTTAATATCTCATTGTGTTTTGATTTGCCGTTCCCTGATAGTGATGTTGAACATCTTTCCATGTGTCTTTTGGTCATCTGGATGTCTTCCTTGAAAAGTTGTCTATTCGTGTCCTTTGCCCGCTTTTTAACTGGATTGTTTGCGGGGCTTTTTGGCATTGATTTGTATATGTTCTTTTTATATTTGGGGTTTTAACCCCTTATTAGGTATATTATTTGCAAATATCTTCTCCCATTCAGAAGCTGGTCTAATTGTTTTCTAGACGGTTCCCTTCACTTTGCAAAAGGATTTTCTTTTGTTATGGTCCTGAAAACTTCATTTTGCTTTTGTTTCTCCTGCCAGAAGAGACGTATCTGGAAAAATGTCTCCATGGCCGATGCCAAAGAGGTTACTGCCTATGATTTCTTCTAGAAATTTTACAGTTTTCACCAAAAACTATTAGAACTGATAAATGAAATCAGTAATGGTATACGAAATTAATATACAGAAATCTGTCACATAATAGTGAAATATCAGAAAGAGAAATTAGGGAAACAATGCTATTTACAATTGTGTCAAAGAATAAAATATCTAGGAATAAACTTAACCACCAGTGAAAGACTACTCCAAAAACTAAAACACCAATGAAAGAAACTGAAGGCAAACATGGAAAGATATTCCACATTCATGGATTGGGTAGAAACAATAGTATTAAAATATCCACACTGCCCAAAACAATTTACAGATTTAGAGCAATGCCTACCAACAGCTATTTTTTCACAAACCTAACATAAATAATACTACAATTCTTATGGAACCACAAAGGACCCCCAATACCTAAAGCAGTGTTGAAAAAGAAGAATGAGGCTGTAAGTATCTCAATAACCCAGATTCCAAGATATACTACAATACTGTAGTAACCAAACAAATATGGTACTCGCACAAAAGCAGAATAGAATATCCAGAAATAAACCCATGTTTTCATTGTCAACTAATCTATGTCAAAGGTGGTAAGAATATACAATGGGGAAAAGACAGTCTTTTCGACAAATGGTGTTTAGAAAGCTGGACAGCTACATGCAAAAGAAAGAAACTGGATCACTTTCTTATAAACTCAAAATTAATTAAAGATTTAAATGTGGGACCTTAAGCATGAAATACCTAAAATATATTTCAGGCAGTAATCTCTTTGACATCAGCTATAGAACATATTTCTAGATATGTGTCCCTTGGTAAGAGAAACACAGTTAAAGTATTGGGATTACATCAGAACAAAAGATGTCTGTACACTGAAGGAAACCATTAACAAAAGAAAAAGGCAACCTACTGAATGAGAGAAAATATTTGCAAATGATATGTCAGATAAGGGGTTAATACCAAAATTCTAAAGAACATACACCAACCCCCGAGTAATCCAATTAAAGTGGGCAAAGGATATGAATAGACATTTTTTCAAAGAAAACATACAGATGGCCAACAGACACATGGGAAGTTCCTTGCTAGTCACCAGTGAAATTGAAATCAAAACAATGACCTGGAATAGTAAGTGGTGAGGAAGAGGAGAAAAAATGTTCCTGTACTGTTGATGGGAATGCAATCTGCTACAACAACTGGAGAAAAACAGTATGGACGTTCTTCAAAAAATTAAAAATAGTATTACCATATAGACATGAGTTCCACTTTTGGATATTCATCCAAAGACAATGGAACCACTACTTTGAAAAGATACATGCACACCTTTGTTCATTGAAGCATTATTTATAATAGCCAAGCTATGCAAGCAGCCTAGGTGTGTGTCCATCAATAAGTGAATAAAGAAAATGTGATATATGTATATGAATATATATAGAGACACCGTGGAATGTTACTGAGCCATAGAAAGAATGAAATTTTGCCATTGCAACAACATGAGTGGACCTACAGAGTAAACGAATAAGCCAGTCAAAAAAAGAACACCACCATGTGGTTTTACTCATATGTGGGAGAGGAGACCACCGAAGCAGCTCAACCGTCACGGGATGGAGGGCTACCTCTAGGCAGTGCCAGCTGGAAATGCAGATTTCTTGGCAGAGATGCCTGGCAAGTCCAGGCTCACGGTGCACCCCTGCCCTAGGCTAGGCCTGGGTACGACCCTGTCATCTTCCAGCAGAATCCAAGTTACGCCACATGTGCTCTAGGCCTGACAGGCAGCACGGTCTGCCTGTACCCCAGCCCGGGGGGAGATCTACATGGGTGACATGGAACCGGGGCTCCGTCCCGGAGGTGGACCACAGGAAGGCATGTCTGGCAGGAGAGCCTGGAGGGAGGGGCATGGCACTAGGTGGGCGCAGGGCCGTGGTTACTCACCAGGGTGATGATGGTGGCACCAGTTCCGGCTCAGGCCACGATGAACAGGTGGTAGGACATGTAGAACTAGGAAAGAACAGAGCACCGGTTGAGCGTTTTAGGCGAAAGGGATGGGCCTTCACCTGTTCCCATTCCTCCAGGGCTGCTTTCCCCTGGGCCTCTCCCTGGCTGCCCAGTGCCACCCCTGGTGGGGGGTGGGGCGTGGGGGGTGGGGGGCTTGCTAAAGCTTCTTGAGGTCTGGGATGTACCCACGACCAGTTAAATCTCAGTGGTGGGGGGTATAGTTCTCCTTATAGTTCTCCTTATTCTCCTTATGACTACCCTGTGCTGCCACCCTCGCGAGCCCCTGCTTGGAACCAGGCCCTGGTATGGAGAAGCCAACTGACTGACGATGGAGGTGGGGGCTGACGATTTCAGTAACTTGCTCTTTTCCCAAAGCAGGCTCGGATTCCCTGAAGGATGCGAGCTCCCCCTGCTGCCG
Source organism: Eira barbara (assembly GCA_020311275.1). Taxonomy (NCBI): domain Eukaryota; kingdom Metazoa; phylum Chordata; class Mammalia; order Carnivora; family Mustelidae; genus Eira; species Eira barbara. Next base: position 979,250 of record JAHRIG010009241.1, on the reverse strand, counting down.
TTGAGAAAACAGCTCTAAACCAATGCCGAAAGCATGTTGTGAGGCCTGAGTTTAGAGCAAAGTGGATTAGGGTGTACTGTGAGCTAAGAGTGAGTGAGAAGTAGTGATGACCAGCTGTGACCAGATTGAGAGGAATTGGGCTTCTATACAAATTCTAGGGTTTTTTTTTTTTTTAAAGGGGATCTTTTCTATATGAAAATTTGCATTTGTCCTGTGATAAATGTCCCACTTTGAAAAACTATGTGAAGGTGAAAGTGTGTTTTCACTGAAACACACTACGTGTGTTTTCAGATGGAGGCGGTTAGGGTCACTCTCAAATTAGTGCCCAAAGAGAAAGCTCTCAGCGTGCTAAGGGTCCTCCCTGAACCTGCTGGACCATGCAAAAGGGACATTTTCTAGGTCAGAAATGGGTGAGTATGGGTGAAGACAGACTATTGGTTTGATCTTAAAAAGTCTGCAGAGAAGAGTCTTCCTTCCTAGCATCTGTACCACCTCCTGCTCTGTCTCCCCAGAGCGGCCCTTTCCTCAGCCGGCTCTGCCAAGCGGCCATGTCCAGACCCTGACAGGAGAAGGGTTTACCTCATTGGTGTTGCAGATGTTCTTGAGGGCGGAGCCACAGATTTTCCCTGGGAAAGCATTCCAAGGGATGATACCTGTGAGGTGAAGCCCAGCAGAAGGTTAGTGGTCGGTTAGTGGTGCCCCCCGCAGTGCCCCTTGCTCTCGCTCGTCCCCGCCAACACGATACCTCTGCCGACCAGGCCGTTGAGAATCAGTAAGAAGTCCTACTCAGCAGGACAAGAGCCAAGTCAACTGGTCCATAAGCGCTTTAAGCTGCTTTGTTTTCCCTGCCAACTGCGCTTGCTTGAGTTGACCTCATATTGAAAAAACTGATTTTCCAACTGGTTAAACAGCTGGATGACAGCCACCTTCATACAGTACAGGATTTCCTAGTCCATGGACTTCCTACTGAAGTTCCAAAATGGAGGGTCTATACTCAAAGTTTACGGAATTTGGATTCTGTAGGTCTTTTATATTCATTTTCACTGGGTTTGGAAATCCAGTTGGAAATTGAAAAAACGGAAGCATGATGGAGTTGATCCCCTGTACCCCCTGACCCGCCTCTGTGCCACGCCATGGCCCACCAGGTTACTGGTCTCTGTGCCGTGTACTAGGTGTGTGCTTTTAAATATTAAACAGAGCTCCAGTTACTCTTCTCCCAGGAGGTAAGGAAGGCTTTCTTTAAAAATCCCCTATCCCTTCCATCCCTGCCATGGGCCAAGACATGCTGGAGGAGAACGGGCCCATGAAACCAGTGATTTCACATAGAGAAGACTTAAAAATAGGATCGCTAATGGCCAGAAGTGTTGAGTCAAATATTTAAGAATAAGGAAATGGTATCTAGACATTCACAAACACTTTTAAAAAATCATCTTTAGCCTCTGATTTCAAACCATCAGGAAGACCGGTACAGCTGAACCTTGGTCTTTATGAGAAAACCGTACTCCAATGGGCAGTCCTGGGCAAGTTTCTCATTATGTTGTAAGAAAAGATGTTGAAGCCAAGCTCCATGGGAAAAACAAGAAGCATCCTCTCTCCTGAGAAATCTTGTCTTTAATTTTAATGAAAAGTTCTCTCCCCCTCCACCCCGCCTCGCTGTTTCTGCCAGGAACAGGGTTCCCCAGCATCTTGGCAAAAAGCATTCATTAAAGTCCTTACTTGGGAGGCTGCCTCTCAATTTAATTAACAGGAAGAGCAGTGGCCCTTCAGCGGCTTGTCAAAATGAACCAGCCTTAGCTGCCCATTGCAAGTATCCCATTCATTAGAAAATAGGTTTGAAGGGGCTTCCAACAAGCCAGATTTTATTGAGTTCAGTCTGATGACTTTAAAATATGTCTGGATTTTGTTGCGTTTTCCAGGACAGCTGAAGTTTAAGCAGTTGGTCGTTTTAAAAGCCTGGATTTGAAGAGTGGGACATGTAAATTAATTGGACTACAGGGTATACACAATATTTTGTATAAAGACTTGAATGGTACTAAACTGAAAAGAAATTGAAAAAAAAGTCTGTAATCTTTTGATATCCAAAAGATGGATTATAATGCACTGCTACTTGATAACACAGTTTGAAAAGTTTCCTTTGTTCCATACTTGAAAATACAACAAAAATCTGTATTACAACTAAGAGTGTACGTGATGTTTCTCTCCAGAAAACAGAGCATACGTTGAGAGTAACGTATGACAGCGATCATGGTGATTCAAAAAGCCACCCGTGTAATCACTCAGGTCCAGAGGGCTGCACAAGAGGCTAGAGGTTCTGCAGGGCCGTAGTGTCGGATGTCCACACAGATCTGTTCCACAGCTGCCGTGCTGTGCTGTTGGTCTTTGGTGACTTGATGACCTCACAGGTTGACCAGATGTTGTAGAACATAAATACAGGCACGGCGGAGAAACCAAACACACCCAGCCAGGCCACTTCCAGCACATTGGTAAGGAACACGAACTGAGCAGAAAAGGAAAAACAATCATTACTGCAGGGAGACAGGGTAGGGTATAGCATCTGGGGGCGAAGTGCTCACACAGCTCTGGCTGGATGGCGAACCCGGGGGCTGCATTCCCAGCACTGCCTGGGCCACGGGAGCGATGGGCACAGTGACAAGGAGAGGGGAAGCAAGGGCCGGGCTAGGGCAGTCATGCTTTCTGGAGCTCCCCGATGGACAGTGTGACCGCATGTGCAGGTCCCCTTCTCGGGAGCTGGCCACCCACCTGCCGCTCTTTCCCGGACTCACCGTGCAGAGTGTCCAGCTGCTTTCACAGGCCTTGATGTACTGCGACGCAAGCGTAGTATGGTGACAGGTGCTCCAGGAAGCCCTTTCTCGAAAGGAACTTCCCTAGCTTCACAGGCTGCGAAATCACTAAACGCATTAGGTAACAGTCTAAAACAGCCCTGAACACAAGCTTAAGGCACAGTGTCTGGTACAACTCCCCTTTCCCTCTCCACCGTGTCATCTGGAAGATTCACAGCAGTTCCGTGTGCACGGCCGCTCTCCAGCCTGCTCCGCACACGTGGGCGTGGACGGCTTCGGGGAGAACCTCGTCCGGGAGCTTCACCGCCTAACCTGCCTTGACTACCAGTTTTCAGAGACTGGTGAAAGCTGTTCCAAAAACGTCCCTGTCAGGGTAGTCCTGTTTTCAGAACGGGCACCCACAGAGCTTGTGGGTGATTCTCTGCCATTCTCATTGGGCTCTTTTCTTCAGGCGATGCTCAAGAACTGCAGACTCGGTGTCCCTTTCCATCCTGCAGGAAAGAGCTGGAGGAGCTCAGGGCTGTTTGGGGGACAGGCTCACACCGCAGGAAACTGCAGAAGTCACCTTTGCTTGGGTTTCCAGGGCACTGATACTTAGAGGCATTTGCATTTCTAAGGAGAGTAAAGCCCGTTTCAGCAGTTTCACACTACCTGTTGGCCCTGTGCTTATGGATGGGCCGCTCCAGACCAGGCTGCTTTTTCCTTACCCACCCTTCAAAAGGACCTTTGCAGAGTTATTAAAAAGAAAAGACATAAACATGGCCTTCCTGAGGTCATCAGGGCTTTGCAGGGCAGGCCTGTGGAGAGCGCCCCCTGCAGACGTATCTTGTCCTGGGGCTGTAGGCCTTCACAGGCTCTTCCAGAATGCGCTCCCCAGCAGCGGCTTTCTCATAATGGACTGGTGAGCACCAGGCCTGCTCATGAACAAAGGGCAGCTTCTCTGTCCCGGGTGGGTAGAGCTCACGGAGCTTTCTGGCAGAAAGCTATCATCAGGCCTCCCGGTCACCTAGCATGCTCCAAGGCAGGTCTGTTCCCCGGTCCCCTTGAAGGTACCGTCCTACGTCCAAGATACTGCAGTTTGGTTCCATACTATCACGGTAAAGCGAGTCAATTTAATTTGGGGGTTTCCCAGTGCAAACTCCTATTTATACTGTAGTCTGGTAAGTGTCCAAGAATATTAGGTCTGGAAAAGACAAGGTACTGACCTTTAAGAAAATATACTTTATTGCTCAAAAACGCTAACCGTCACCTGAGCTTTGAGTGGGTCCGTCTTCTGGACAGCGGAGGGTCGCTGCTGGCTGTTCGGCAGTGACATCTGTTGCAGCAGGTGCCTCTTCCTTTCACTCCGCAGTTCTCTGCAGCAGACAAGGCTGTGTGACAGCATGTTACCCACAGAACCGCTTTCAGAACTGGACTGAGCCCTCTCCAGTGCTGCGACGGCTTCAGCAGGAGCCCTTTCCGTCACCAGCCGCTAGCGAGAATGAGTGTCAGCCTGCCCTTTGCGACTCTGAAGCCAGGTGCTGAGCTCTCCTCTCCAGCTATGAAAGTCCTCCGGGGCATCTTCTTCCTGTGGAAGGCTGTTTGGTCTACACTGGAAATCTGTGCTGCCGCACTTGGCGCTCTGATGTTGTGGAGTTGGCTTCTTTCCTTAGAGCCCACGAAGCAACCTCTGCTGGCTTCCGACTGCCCTTCTGTGGCTTCCTCCCCTCTCAGCCTTCAGAGAACTGAAGAGAGTTAGGGCCTTGCTCTCCTAAGGGAATGTTCCAGCTGGTCTGCCCTTCTGTCCAGAGAACTACAACAGTCTCTTACCGCTTGTGTGTTCACCGGACTAACACCTTTCATTTCCTTTAAGAACTTTCCTTCGCATTCACTCCTTGGTGGTTTGGCACAAGAGGCCTGGCTTTCTGCCTGGCTGGGCTCTCGACTTACTTTCTTCGCTAAGCTTGGTCATTTCTAGCTTTTGGTAGAAAGTGAGAGACAGGTGACTCTTCCTTTCCCTTGAACACCTGGAGGCCACTGTAGCATTAGTAACTGGCCTGATTTCAATACTTTTGTATCTCGGGGAATAGGGAAGCCCGAGGGAGAAAGATGGGGCCAATGGTTGGTTCGTGCAGCAGGAAGAATGGACCCAGCCTGTGTCGGTTACTGCCTCTAGCAACATCAGATATCACCACAACTGACAGAATAATGAGAAAGTTTGCAATATTGTAAGAAGTACCAAAATGGGACAGACTCGAAACGGATAAATAGTTTGGGAAAACGGCGCCGACAGACATGCCGGGCACAGGATTGCCATGGCCCTCCCGGCCCTTCTGTGTTTCGCCACCACAGCGGCCGTGAAGTACGAGATATGAAGCCAATCCGTGTTCAAGGTGCCCAGGGTGGCTTTTCAACGTTTTGGGACGGAGATGTCTTCAATAAAACTGAACATGTAAAAGAGGCAAAGTGAGCTGTGCTGGAGGCGTGGTGGAGGTCTTCACGCCTGACCTGTTGGGCCAAAAGCCCAGTGCACACTCGCTCCAGGTCCCCAAGAACCGCTCAGAGCTCAGGCCCTCCCCCTCCTAGCTCTCTGGCACCAGCTCCAGTGTGCACTCTACCTTCCCTCTACTGAACGCCTTTGTAAGGTAAACTGAGGCACATTAACATTTTTCATGACCTATGCAGGCGTGTGTGGGCACACATCTGCTACGCTGGGGCAGCACCAGCAGCATGAGTGCAGGGAGAGGCGCCTCGAGGCAGACACGGAGTCCAAGCTTGGATCCTGTGTCACAGGCTGCTAGTGCAGCAGCTGGTTTAGAGAAAGCCAATGGGGCATGGGGCATGGTTGCTTCTTAAATTTCCTCTTCTGGGATTCTAGCACCCCAACTCTGGCTTTGGTTTTAGTTCATTCTCATGGGCTACCAAGGGATTAGGGACACCTCTGGGAGTGACTTAATAAAGACTCCATCCCCCAACATGTTCGACACCAGGCAGATGTGCCCTGCGTCGGGACAGAAACCAGACCCCCTGAGTTGGAGGAAATGGCTCAAGGTCCCCCCCCACACATCGACTTTCTGCTGCTCTCTCCCCTAGGCTCCTGGCTTTTCTTCCTTCTACGGTTGCTTCCTTCCCCAAAGTAAGCACTCCCCCCCAAGTTGGAGAGTAGTCATATCTTTTTTTTTAAATAACAGTTTTAAACTCATTTATTTCCTATTCTGCAGACTTCATCTTAAGAAGGCAAATTGAAATGATAGTCCCATCAGGACAGTCCCATAGTGGATATGGAGTTGGAGGGCCGCCTATCATCCAAGAACTAAAGCGTTAAACAAGCGAGCGGGGGTCTCACTGCTGCACGTAGTTTTAGCACAGCATCTGTCCCACCCCTGCTCCTCCGGGGGCGACGCAACCCAGGACATGCCGTGTGTACGGGCACACACACGCATGGGGACGCACACACGCCTCCCTCCCTGCACATGAGCACAGAGGAGGCACGTGGATTCTACAGGGTCCCCGCCAAGGCCGAAATCCCAATGGCAGCATTCTGAAGTCCTCCACATGCTGTCATTCAGGGAAGCTCACACGGTGCCACCCAGCCCCATGCAGCTCCATGCTGATGGGACAGCTCCCCGTGTGCGCTATCTCCCCGGCCTGGTGCTGACAGGGACAGCAACACAGAGCTGTGCTGGGCCCCGGTGTAAGACCTCGCTGATAGCAGTCACTGGGCACAGAGAGGCCCCTGGCCTCCCACAGGAGCACTATCCACACAGGCATCACGGCCGGCAGCCCTGCCCTCAGGACAACTGTCACAGGTACAGGCTGCGGGCATTCATGCTGTGGGAACTAAGGACTAGCTCAGCCCCTGATGGAGGACAGGATGGGTAGTGTGGTAGCCTGCCAGAGGGCAGAGCCAGAGCAGAACCAGCTTTCAGAGAATTTTCCAGAGCTCATCGGGTCAGAGATGCCAGCCCCCGAGGTGCCACTTGCTGTCACCTATGGGTTCAGAGGACTGGGAGGTGGGCATTCACAGCAGGAGTGACATGGAGATAGGACCCAAGGCTGTATCAGATTATTTGCACTCTTGGAGGGGGGCATGTCCTTACATGCACGACAGTCCTAACATCTCTGGCTGTTTCTCCTTAGTTCCCCCTGAAGGCTCCTATTTTGGGGTCTTCTTGGTAGACCATGCTTTTCCCCAGGGCGCTTTCCTCAACAAACCTGTCACCTTGTTCATGCCTACCACCGGTCTCTGTCATTTCCAGCCCAACTGTTCGCAGAAACCTCAGCCCAGGGTTCTCGGTGACACTCAACCTACCTCTCCCGATGGCCTCCGGTGACTGAAAGCACACAAGGCCCAGCTGGAGACTGGGCGCTCATCCCGTCCTCTCGAGATTAGTCCCACAGCCCAGTCCTAAGCGGCCAGCTTGCCCCCACTTGGCTAGTGCCCCCCCCCTCCGCTCTGCCACAGGGGCCCAACTGGGATCTCCGCTGTGCACCAGTACCCACCCCGCTCCGGCTGACCTTGCCTCCCCCCCACCCCCGGCCCCATTCTCCCAGCCACTCGGTCATGCTCGCGTTCGTGTCTGGAATACCAGCGCTCCCTGTTCGACATTGGATTCTAAGCCTGGCCCTTGGGGCCTTTCCTGACCTGGTCTCTCCCCTTCCCAAGCAGTGTCACTTCCATCCTCCTTTACTAGACTCTTCTGTTCCAGCTGGGGCACACTGCTGGCTTGCAGGATAACCCCCCCCCCCTTTCCTGAGGGTCTCTGAAACTTAGCAGAACTGAGGGACAGGGACTTTCAGCCATTTTCTTAGGACCAAGGGTCCATCCAGGGATGAGCAGCTGCACGGGCACATCCCCCCCTCCCAGCTGCCCAACCCACCACCAAGTTTCCTTCTGGGACACTCGCAAAGCCTGTCTTTTCAAGGTCCTCCATGTCTGTGGAGGGCCCAACAGGGGCCGGGGAGGCTGTGCAGGCCACACACTGGCCGTGTCCCAAGCACTTGGCTCTGCTAGGAGAGCACAAAGCAAAGCATGGCACACCAACTCACGCATGGGGCTGGCGGCCAACACACTTAGGGTGCCTAGATGCCACTTTCACTTTGTTCCCACATATAACCTTCCCCAGCAATCTAAGGATATTAAACCATTCTCAGCTCATGGGCCACGTGGAAACAGATGACAGGCCAGATTTGGCCCAAGGGCTGGAGTTGGCTCTGAGCTGCCTGAGGACAAAAGTCTGTGTTTCCCTCTTTGCACACCCACAGCGACTAGCAAGATCCACCACCTGGGTGCTTAGTAGAAAAAGCACCTGGTACTTCCAGAACGAATGGGACAGTTTCTCACACTACACCATCTTCAGGGCCACAATCCACATTCAGAGACAAATGCAAGGGGGTATGGAGACAATACACAGCGACCTCCTTTCACAACTTTGTACTCGAAAACATGATGATCCTGTACAAGAAGAAGAATGGGATCCTGTGGATGACATACTGCATCAGCTGTATCCTGGGGGAAGGAGGACAACAGCCACAAGGGTGACATTTGTCACAGCGAAGAGCAGATGACACCAAAGAAATACAAACAATTATAAGAAGATATTGGGAGCAACTATACACCAGCAAATTTGACAATCTGGAAGAAATGGATGCATTCATCGAGACATAGAAACTACCACAACTGAGCCAAGAAGAAAGAAAACCTGAACAGACCCATAACCAGTAAGGAGATCGAAGCGGTCATCAAAAATCTCCCAACAAACAAGAGCCCAGGGCCAGACGGCTTCCCGGGGGAATTCTATCAAACATTTAAAGAAGAATTAATACCGATTCTCTTGAAACTGTTCCAAAAATTAGAATGGAAGGAAAACTTCCGAACTCATTTTATGAGGCCAGCATCACCTTGATCCCAAAACCAGACAAGGACCCATCAAAAAGAATTACAGACCAATATTCCTGATGCACACAGATGCAAAAATTCTCACCAAAATACCAGCTAATAGGATCCAACAGTACATTAAAAGTATTTTCACCATGACCAAGTGGGACTTATTCTGGGCGGCAAGTTTTGTTCAACAACCACAAATCAGTCAATGTGACATAATACATTAATAAAAGAAAGAACAAGAACCATACGATACTCTCAATAGATGCTGAAAAGGCATTTGACAAAGTACAGCATCCTTATTTGATTGAAACTCTTCAAAGTGTAGGGATAGAGGATACATACCTCAATATCATCAAAGCCATCTATGAAAAAACCCACCACGAATATCATTCCCAATGGAGAAAAACTGAGAGCTTTTCTGCTAAGGTCAGGAACACAGCAGGGATGTCCATTATCACCACTGCTATTCAACATAGTACTAGAAATCCTAGCGTTGCCAGTCAGACAACAAAAAGGAATAAAAGGCATCCGAATCTGCGAAGAAGTTGAACTCTCACTCTTTGCAGATGATATGATACTTTATGTGGAAAACCCAAAAGACTCCATACCAAATCTGCTAGAACTTGTACAGGAATTCAGTAAAGTGTCAGGATATATAATCAATGCACAGACATCAGTTGCATTTCTATACACCAACAGCAAGACGGAAGAAAGAGAAATTAAGGAGTCAATCTCATTTACAATCGCACCCAAAACCATAAGATACCTAGGAATAAATCTAACCAAAGAGGCAAAGAATCCATACCCAGAAAACTATAGAATACTCATGAAAGAAATTGAGGAAGACACAAAGAAATGGAAAAACGTTCCATGCTCATCGATTGGAAGAACAAATATTGTGAAAACATCTATGCTATCCAAAGCAATCTACACATTTAATGTAATCCTTATCAAAATGCCAAGAATTTTTTTCAAAGAAATGGAACAAATAATCCTAAAATTTACATGGAACCAGAAAAGATCCTGAGTAGCCAGAGGAATGTTGAAAAAGAAAACCAAAGTTGGCAGCATTACAATTCCAGACTTCAAGCTCTGTTACAAAGCTGTCATCAGCAAGATAGTACCATACAAAAACAGACACATAGATCAATGGAACAGAATAGAGAGCCCAGAAATAGACCCTCAACTCTATGGTCAACTAATCTTCAACAAAGCAGAATAGAAGGTCCAGTGGAAAAAAGACCATCTCTTCAACAAATGGTGTTGGGAAAATTGCACAGCCACATGCCGAAGAATGAAACTGGACCATCTTCTTACACCACACACAAAAACAGACTCAAAATGGATGAAAGATGTCAATGTGAGAAAGGAACCCATCAAAATCCTTGAGGAGAACACAGGCGGCAATCTCTTCGACCTCAGCCGCAGCAACTTCTTCCTAGAGACATCACCAAAGGCAAGGGAAGCAAGGGCAAAAATGAACTCTTGGGACTTCACCAGGATCAAAAGCTTTTGCACAGCAAAGGAAACAGTCAACAAAACCAAAAGACAACTGACAGAATGGGAGGTATTCACAATGACATATTAAATAAAGGGCTAATATCCAAAAATCTATAAAGAGCTTATCAAACTCAACACCCAAAGAACAAATAATCCAATCAAGAAATGGGTAGAAGAAATGAACAGACATTTCTGCAAAGAAGACATCCAGGTGACCAACAGACACATGAAATAGTGCTCAGCATCACTCGGCATCAGGGAAATACAAATCAAAACCACAGTGAGATACCACCTCACACCAGCCAAAATGGCTAAAATTAACCAGTGAGGAAACAAAAGGTGTTGGCGAGGATATGGAGAAAGGGGAACCCTCCTACACTGTTGGTGGGAATGCAAGCTGGTGCAGCCACCCTGGAAAACAGTTCCATGGAGGTTCCTCAAAAGTTGAAAATAGAGCTACCCTAAGACCCAGCAATCACACTACCGGGTATTTACCCTAAAGGTACAAAGGTAGTGATCAAAAGGGGCACATGCAGGCCAATGGTTGGATCACGTTTCCAATAGTTCATTTTTTGCCCTTGCCTCCCTTGCATACCAACTCCTTGTATGTGTGCACTTATACACACATTCATACCCACTCCTTACACATGAACACTGGTGCACACACACCTGCATAGCCACTCCACACACCCGAAGAACTCGTGAAATTCACCAAGCCCAGAGGTTTGCGTCCTGAACCTTTTCCTTAATTGTAATCAAATGGCAGGAGTAGTAAGTGTATCATTAGCTGAATTTTACAGTGGTGTAAACACCGAGCTCAGAACACGATCTTTAAGAGCAATCCTCAGCCAAGGTTTCTTGGTCTTTCTCCCTCCCTGTCTCTTCTCCTCTTCCTTCCTTTTTTCCTCTGCACTTGCCGCACTTCTGGGTGGTTTTCTGTGTCCACAGTAGCAGGTAGAAAACCCTTGTACTGGATGGATGCCAGCAAAGCATCCAGGAGAGCTCCGGGCACCCTGAGCCTGTGATTTTGCAAATCCCCAGTGTCCTTGAAAATGCCTGCCTCCATCCTGTCCTGACCTCCAGGAGAAGCAGATAAGGTTCCTGGCGCCTGAGGCCATCCAGGGCACAGAGGCTGATCTGTGCACAGAGGGGAGAAGGGGGGGGGGGCACTCAGAAGTCACTTAAATGCTTAGAGGGTCTGGGCTTATAAGGAGGGCTGTGGGGAGGGTGTTGGAGGTTCTGGCACATTCCTGAGGCTTCACTGGGACGGGAAGTGGAGAAGGTCCCTGGAGGGTCCAGTCCCACTCTGGCCAGAGCAGCCATGGGCTCTGCAGGAGAGGACAGAGGGCTGCTCTGGGTGCTGAGTGAGGATGAGGAGCTCACTCAGAGGCCCATGCCTGGGCACTCCCAGGTGAGAACTGGATTGGCCTGTCTGGTCCAGAAGGGGCCCTCAAAATAATGATTACTGCCCAAGGGGGAACCTCAGGGCCCAACCAGCTGCTCACTCAGGATAAAGCTGGTTGGGGTGTGCTCAGTCTGGGACTCCAGGCCTAGGACTTGGAATGAGGGGCTTCCACAGAGTGACCACTTCCATATGTTGGGATGGTTCGTCTGTGAGTGGTCTCCTCCCCTTCCCATGCTGTGAATTCCCAGGGGCCACCCCAGCGGTCATCATTATACCCCAAAGTTCCTGGAGGATGCTTCTTGGAGAATGAATGAATGAATGAATGAACGAACGAACATGGCCTCTTCTCCTTATTGCTAATTGAGGTTCAGAACACAATTTTTCCATGGCGGTTAAATTTAGGCACCCACCTGTTAGTCCTGTGTGTGTGTGTGTGTGTGTGTGTGTGTATGAGAGAGAGAGAGAGACGTGGGTGACATGGCCTCCTGCACTCTACCGGGGCTGACACGGGGGGGGGCAGCAGGGCCTAGAACAGCAGAAACCGAGAACCCTGTATGCCTGGGGTAGGAAAGAGAGAGGAGGGGTGGTGAGGGAAGGTAGGTGGCTCCTGCAAGGAGTTAAGTTTCCAGTCCCTAAGGGGAGACTGAGAAGGGTTCCCACTCCTAACCCTAACCCTTGCACGCCGCTGGAGATGAGCTGCTGGCAGGTGAGCAGGTGCTCTGAATCTGCATCCCCAAAATTCCCTTTTCTGCGACTTTCCTCCATCATCTCATCAGTGGCCACCTCCTTCCCTCCTTTCCATTCTTCCTTCTCTAAGTATTTCCTGAACCCTGGGGTGCCAGCCGCGCTGCTGGGCACAGGGGATCCAGCATTGTGAGAAAGCTTGCCTCTGAGGAAGCTGACGGTCTTCCAGAAAAGTCAGCCATAACCCACATGACCTACTAAGGGAGGCCCAGGGTACCCAGGAAACCTGCCATCATGCTGTCAAGTGTTATCTGTAAATGACTGGAATACTTGGCAAAGAGAAATCCACATGTTTGGGGGACTGTAGATTTGCACTGACTGATTCTGCTGGAGGTTGAAATCACCAATTTAAATTTGGGCCATCAATCTGATAGGGAGTGTGGCTTGCAAAGAAGACTTTCTGAAGGGGCTGGCCAGGCAAGAAGGGTTGACAAGGTGGTCCTCATCTTTCCTAAAAGACAAGGGGGTGTAGCTTCTTGACACATTTACAAAGAGCTTGGCAGTGCTCCCAATGAGCACAGTCTGATGTTCTGGAAACTCTGGGCAGTCATCGTGTGTCACTCTTGGAACCCTTCCCTCCCCCACACCAACACACACACACTCAAAAAGGGGGAAATAAAACCAGACAACCCGAAGTTTGAATTTAGATGTTCAAGAGAAAGTGACAGCCTTAACGTTTGCCAGATTTAGAGAGACAACCTTAAATGGTAAGTTGTATTTAAAATATCAAATGGCAAATGTTAGACTTTCAGAAATATGAAGGTTTCAAAATGAGGCATTAAAGAAAAAAATCCACGACGTAATTTCAAAGTGACAGAATGAAATATCTTATCTTTCCAAGAGCTACTTCTGTTAAAATTCAGTGTTCGATTTCAGCGGGTGATTGTTTGGTCGCTCTGGCATTTATTTGACGTTCTCAGCAAGGACCCGGGAGAGAACAGCTTCGAGGACCATGGCAGAGTTGGAATGACTGGCTTTTTTTGTAGTTCTCGTTAACAGGATTGAATCCACCAAGACGAATGGTGTGGGTTGCTTGAGCTTCTGGCTATACTCAAATTTCTTTGATAAGCAACTACAGGAGGAGCTCTGGCAAGATATGGTGGAACGTAGGATTAGCTAAAGTGGCGGCATCTTCTCTAGACTTGGACTGTGTCTCCTGCTTCCTCCTGCTCTAGTTGTCAACCCCCCACCCCCACCCCCTTTTGCTCCACTTGGCTTACAGATCTGCTTACCAGCCCATGAGCTCTTTGATGTCGCAGGGAAGCCTGTGTGTATGGAAAGGATTATTGACAGTAACTGCTTTTCACTTCATATTTACTTTACTACGGTTACACTTGAAAAAATCCTAGTTTTTCTTGTTTTGAACCTCAGGGAATAAATCTTACTAATCTATTTTTAAGTCTAGCAAAAGAAAGACAATCACCTATGTATTTTCTTTCTAGAATATTTAATTAATTCACATGAAAAGATACAAATTTAAATAATGAGACCCACTCTGAAGGTAGTTCATTAAATTCTTTTGAATATTTTACACTGCTGGGGCACCTGAGTGGCTCAGTGGGTTAAGCCTCTGCCTTCAGCTCAGGTCGTGGTCTCAGGGGCCTGGGATCAAGTCCTGTGCATCAGGCTCTCTGCTCTGTGGGGAGCCTGCTTCCCCCTTTCTATCTGCCTGCCTCTGCTTGCCTCTCTGCGTACTTGTCATCTCTCTCTGTCAAATAAATAAATAAAATCTTAAAAAATAAAAAAATGAATAAATATTTTACACTGCTATCATGCACTTAATCTGTTGTTTTCTTTTAAAGTCTTTCCAGAGACTGACAGACAACGTGATATGCAAAGTCTAAACCTTTCAAGCATTTAAAAGTGCTGTTATAGTAAGTTAAACTTATAAAGCAAACAGTCTGTGTGAAATGTTTTAACTCTGTTAAAAGATTTTTCTCATTCTGCTAGAATCAATTTTTTTTAGTTTAAATTGGGAAAGTGAACATAAATCACTTATATAATACAGATTGTTCACAAAAACCCCAATTGTATGAGCTTGTATGATTTCAGTTGTTACTTAATTCTAAATATTCCCAGAGCAGAAGGGACACTTACCACTGTGGTAGAAATATCCGGTTTCTCTTCTTTCCTAAATCTTATCTTCCCTCTTGCTATAAAAGGTATTAACAAACTTTTTCTGTGAAAGGACAGATAGTAAATATTTCAGGCTTTGTGGACCACACACAGGCTCTGTCACAATTATGTCTTCTTTCTTTCTTTTCTTTAAACAATGATTTTAAAATGTAAAAAGCATTCTTAAGCCTCTGGCCATAAAAATACAGTGAGCTGAACTTGATCTGTGAGTTGCAGTTTGTTGACCCCTGTTCTATAATTTAAAAATCCTTTCATTATTCTTTTACCAGGACACATTTCCCAGACTCCTTGTAACTAGGCAAGATTAATTTCTGTCCTCTTTCCTTCAGACTGGAATGTAGACCTAGTGGTGCACCATCTTGGCCCTGTGGCCAAGGACAGTATGGCAGGGGTGGTAGAGTGTCTAGAGGAAGGCAGGCAGACCTCCATGGCACCATAGGATGCTCTAACACTCCCACAACTCACAGAACAGTGTTGACATACAAACCTAGACTTTGATGTGAGAGAAAAGTAAATTTCTATCCAGCTGATGTTACTGTAACCTGAAGCCAAATCTATTTTTGAACTATCCACTTTCAAGGGGACAGATTTCATAACCCAAAGGATCTCAAGTTAATGAGCCAAAAGTTCATAATCATGTCATGGTTGTTATTAAAATTAACTAGTTCTTTAATAATTACTAATTGCTTCCATCTCTTTCTCATTTTCATGATAAAATCTGGCATTCTTCACTCACGAATACAGAAATTTTAAAGATTTTTTTAAAACTTATTTATTTGACAGAGATCACAAGTAGGCAGACAGAGAGGGGGAGGGAAGCAGGCTCCCTGCCAAGCAGAGAGCCCGACGTGGGGCTCAATCCCAGGATCCTGGGATCATGACCCAAGCCGAAGGCAGAGGCTTTAACCCACTGAGACACCCAGGTGCCCCACGAATACAGAAATTTTAATGCTGTTTCATTAGATTTTAAAATTCTCTTCATAGTTTAGTAGAAAAATCCCAGTAGCATTGTTTCAGTGCCATGTTTAGCATGTTGGTTTTTTGCCTGGTTTCTCCTAAGATGACAGGGCTGTTTGCATGTGAGGATATACAGACCTATGATCCTTCTCTTATACATCGTAGTCTGAGGCATGAAGGGCACTGTGCCTACTCCTAAGGTCCTTGATCAAGTCTCCCTCATTGCCAGGGAGGCAAAGATTGTAGAGGACTAGTAATGAGATTGAAGCAGTGATCAAAAACCACCCAAAGAACAAGAGCCCAGGACCTGATGGATTCCCTGGGGAATTCTACCAAGCCTTCAAAGAAGATATAATACCTATTCTCCTGAAGCTGTTTCAAAAAATAGAAGGAAAACTTCCAGACTCTTTCTATAAAGCCAGTATTACCCTGGTCCCCAAACCAGGCCAAGACCCCATCAAAAAGGAGAAATTTCAGACCAATATCTCTGATGCATATGGATGCCAAGATTCTAAACAAGTTCCTAGCTAATAGGATCCAACAGTACATTAAAAAGATTGTCCACACGACCAGGTGGGATTTTTCCCTGGGATGCAAGTGTGCTTCAACATTCACAAATTAATCAATGTGATAGAATAAATCCATAAGAGAAGAAAAAAGAACCACATGGTCCTCTCAGTTGATGCAGAAAAGCATTTGACAAATACAGCATACTTTCCCAATTAAAACTCTTCAAAGTATAGGGATCCAGGAAACATTCAACTTCTTAAAATCTATCTATGAAACACCCACAGCAAGTATCATTCTCAATGGGGGGAAAGCGGACAGCCTTCCCTTTGAGATCAGGAACACAATAAGGGTGCCCACTTTTGCCCCCATTGTCCAACATAGTACGAGAACTCCTAGCAACAGCAATCAGAAAACAAAAAGCAATAAAAGGTATTCAAATTGGTAAAGAAGAAGTCAGACTCTCTCTCTTTGCAGATGACGTGATACTTTCTGTGGAAAACCCGGAAGACTCCACCCCCAAATTGCTAGAACTCATACAGCAATTCAGAAATGTGGCAGGGTACAAAGTCAATGCACAGAAACCAGTTGCTTTCTCATACACTAATGATGTGAGAATCAATTCCATTTCCTATAGCACCAAGAACCATAAGATACCTTGGAATAAATCTAACCAAAGATGTAAAGGATCGGTACGTAAGGAACTATAGACCACTCATGAAAGAAACTGAAGAAGACATAAAAAGATGGAAAAGCATTCCAGGCTCATGGATCGGAAGAATAAACATTGTTAAAATGTCTATACTGCCCAGAGAAATCTGTACTTTCAATGCCATCCTGATTTTAAAACAGCACCATTTTTCAGAGTGCTGGAACAAACAATCCTAAAATTTGTATGGAACCGTAAAAGACCCGAATCACCAAGGAAATGTTGAAAAAGAAAAACAAACCTGGGGCATCACGTTGCCTGACTTCAAGCTTTACTACAAAGCTGTGATCACCAAGACAGCATGGTACTGGCACAAAAACAGAAACACAGACCAATGGAACAGAATAGGGAGCCCAGATATGGACCCCCAACACTATGGTCAACTTATCTTTGACAAAGCAGGAAAGAATGTCCAATGGAAAAAAGACAGTCTCTTCAATAAATGGTGCTGTGAAAATTGGACAGCTGTATGCCAAAGAAATAAATGACCATTCTCTTACACCGTACACAAAGATAAACTCAAAATTGATGAAAGACCTCAATGTGAGACAGGAATCCTTCAAAACCCTACAGGAGAATGTAGGCAGTAACCTCTTTCGACATCAGCCACAGCAACTTCTTTCAAGACACATCTCCACAGGCAAGGGAAACAAAGGTGAAAATGAACTTTTGGGACTTCATCAAATGAAAAACTTCTGCACAGCAAAGAACACAGTCAACAAAACAAAGAGGCAACCCAGGCAGTGGGAGGAGATATTTGCAAATGACACTACAGATAAAGGGCTGATATCCAAGATCTGTATAGAATTTCTCAAATTCAGCACTCAAAAAACAAATAATCCAATCAAAAAGTGGACGGAAGACATGAGCAGACAATTCTCCAAAGAAGACATACAGATGGCTAACAGAAACGTGAAAAAATGTTCATCATCTTAGCCATCAGGGAAATTCAAATCAAAACCACATTGAGATACCACCTCACACCAGTTAGAATGGCCAAAATCGACAAGGCAAGAAACAACGAATGTTGGAGAGGATGTGGAGAAAAGGGACCCCTCTTGCACTGTTGGTGAGAATGCAAGTTTGTATGGCCACTTTGGAAAACATCTGGAGGTTTTAAGAAAATTTAAAATAGAACCACCCTCTGATCCAGCAATTGCACTGGGTATTTATCTCAAAGATACAGATGTAGAAGGGCCACATGCACCCCAATGTTCATAGCAGCAATGACCACAATAGCCAAACTGTGGAAAGAGCCAAGACGCCCTTCGACAGATGAATGGGTAAAGAAGATATGGTCCATATACGCAATGGATTATTACACCTCCATCAGAAAGGATGGATACCCAACTTTTGTATCGATATGGATGGGACTGGAGGAGATTATGCTGAGTGGAATAAGTCAAGCCGAGAAAGTCAATTATCGTATGGTTTCACTTACTTGTGGAACATAGGGAATAGCATGGAGGACATTAGGAGAAGGAAAGGAAAAATGAAAGGGGGAATCGGTGGGAGATGAAGCATTAGAGACCATGGACACTGGGAAACAAACTGAGAGTTTTAGAGGGGAGGCGAAGGGGGGGGATGAGCTAGCTCAGAGATGGGTATTAAGGAGGGCAAGTTTTACATGGAGCACTGGGTGTTATATACGAACAATAAATGAGGGAACACTACATCAAAAACTAATGATATACTGCAAGGTGACAAACATAACATAATAAAAGAAAAAATCAATGGAATAATTTAAAAAAGAATAAATAATTGATAAGCCCCTAGCCAGACTCATCAAAAACAAAAGAGAAAGACCCCACTAGACAAAATCATAAATGAAAGAGGAGAGATTTCAACCAACACTGAAAAAGAATTAAAAAGGTATAAGAAAATACTTTGAAAAATTACATGCCAACAAATTAGGCAATATGGAAAAAATAGACGAATTCCTAGAAACATATAAACTACCAAAACTGAAACAGGAAGAAAGAGAAAAGTGGAGCAGACCCATAACCAGGAAAGAAATTAAATCAGTAATCAAAAATCTTCCAGGGCCAGATGACTTCCAGGGGAATTCCACCAGACAGTTAAATTACCTATTCTTCTAATGCTGTCCCAAAAAATAGAAATGGAAAGAAAACTTCCAAAAACTTCCAAACTCATTCCACAAAGCCACCATTACCTTGATCCCCGAACCAAAGACCAGTTTATAAACAACTACCTTGAGTTCTGTCCTAAATACATCTTAGCCTGGTGGTGAAGACTTGCCTGTGAGGGAGTTTCCAGGGATCATTCCAACTGGGGGGGAGCTAGTCTGAGATGAAAACTACAGTACAAGGGAGTTACCACTACAGGCCAGTTTCCTGTCAGAGTCGGAATCCCTTTTTACAATCAAATTTCAAAAGTTAGGGAACATACCATACCTTTATGTATAAATCATAGACATCAGTGAAGAAATTCTTTATTCCATCTTCTTGCCTTATATCATGAAGCACAATAAATCTCATATGTGAAAGAATTAAGGTATAATCTTAGTAGGAATGAAAAGTGAAAAGTATTCAGGTGATAAGATATCCTTTGAATGAGTCACACGCATTGTATTTTGCTGGAAAAGTCAAATATGTAAACTGCATTTGAAGTTAGGTAAATTTTATCAGAGGACACAATCTTTCTAAGTTAGAAAGTCACCACAGAATGAAGTAAAATCAACCTAATGGTTCAGCTTGACCATAGCCTTATTTGAGACTTGGCTCTAAAAGTGTCTGTTAAACAAAATTATCTGTTAAACAAAAAATAGTAAACAAATGCCCTCCCCTGCCAAATAACAGTAGCCCCATAAATGGCAGTTTTTACCTGACACTTGAAGTCCACAGACTCACAGTCTGGCATCTATGTCCCATGTTGTTCTAGTCTGTTACCCAACACTTAGTTAGAGATCTTTTTTTAAAAGATAAGGATATGACCTGCAATAACAAATGCCGAAACAAACCACTCATTGAACTTGTCCAGTTTTCAAGTACATGTTGTTGGACAACCACATATTCTCATCTACAAGGTCAAGCGCAGCATGAGCTATGAACTGGTTCAGATGATGATGATCGTCCTAGATGACAATGTGAGTAGCACCAGATTAACATTTCTAGACAGCATTGAGAACAACAACATTTCATACTGGAAATTCTATACAGTTTTCTTGGGGGTGGGGGCATCTTCTGCCTCTACTTCATTTATTACTGTCATAGGACTTAGAAAAGATCGTAAGTGTTTTCACATCATATTCTTTTCAATTTGCTATCTAAGACTCAACAAATAGAAACAACCAATTAATAAATGAAATGTTGGTGTTCAAGAAACAATATAGATTACTTTTTTAATTTTGCAAGAAGGAAGTTATGAAATTTGGTAATTAACTGAAGAACAGTAGGTTAAAAATAGAGATTCTGTTTTAAAGACCCTCATATCTTTTTAGAGGAAGACATGAAAAAATACGTAAGTGGCTCTGGCTAGCAGACAGGTGGTGGTAGGCTGGAGAGCTAGGGAGGTGGCGAAGGAGAGCTACTCAGAGTGGTATTGGTATGGGTCTCAGGGCCAGCAGGGGAAAAGGGCAGGGAAGGCCTTGAGACACGGTGACACTTGGTGAGCAGAGACAGCTGAGGAGGTGGCACTCTTACAGGCTTGGCGTTGGCCTCTTTCAGGTGAATGGGGCTTACGTGACAGGGGAACCTGGGAGTGGCAGGAGGCCATGATCAGCCCCAGCTGTGAGTAGTCACTGGTCTCAACATCAGGAGACAGTCCTATCAGAGCTGAGTGTCCTTTTCCTGGGCTTAACTGGAGGTAGGACTATCCCCATAATGTGGAGAGGGAATTCACAACCTGGGAGTCTTACCCCTGTGAAATTCTTTATTTCAAAATAAACTTTTCATGAAGACTTCCATTAACGGGTTGAACTGAATTCTTCTGCTCTTTTTGAGTGCTTTCAACCAGACTCCAAGTTAATGCTGGTCCCCAGACGCAGGGCACTCTCGTTTCGGGGTATTACTTTCCATCGCTTCTCAGCATTTTGGCTAAGATCAAGTGGGGTATTACTTTCCAATGGGTCGCTTCTGGTGGCTCCCTCGGTTTATCTTCTGATATCAGTCTGACGTTCCCACTCTGCTTTACCTGCCCACTGGCATCTTCTGCCCCCATAGAGATCCAAACGTGTATAATTCTGATCTCAGGCTGATTTCATGGGTGATCGGAGTTCTTTAGTAGGTAATCAGCTCACTGTAGGGTACAGGTTGAAATGGCACATCCTCCTACTTCCCTGCCATCTTGTCTCCCTGAATTGAATTCTTCTGTTGAAGTCCAAACCACCCACCACCCCACCCAGTACCTCAGAACATGGCCTTCTTTGGAGAGAGGGTCACTGCAGCTCTTGTTAGCATGCTAGAGTAGGGTGGCCCTAATTATGATACTGGCATAGTTATGAAAAAGGGGCATGTAGGGACGGACACACAGCAAGAATGCCATGTGAAGACTGGGGTTCTGTGGACACAAGCCAAGGAACTTCCAGAAGTTAAGAGAGAGGCTGGAAAAGATCTTCCCCTAGCAGCTTCACAGTGCCCATGCAGATGGGCACTGAAAACTGCTGTAGTCTCAGGGCCATCGGGGCATGGAAGCAAGGGTCTCTTTTAGTCCTCCCAGGTGTAGATGGCCCTACTCCGTATGTCCTGACGAGAAATGTAATTCCCCTGGACAGAATGGGCTTTCATGGCATTTCCAGTCAGTAACAACTGTTCTTCCGGTCCCACAACAGGTGGACTATGTTCCTTTGTGCTCAGGAAGCAGCTTTTCACAATGGGTGACACAGTGAACTACATATCAGAGAAGAGACCCAGAGCATCCTGCTAGTTAGTATGTGCCAAATGTGTGATGAATCGAAGGATGAGTCAGCCACTCAGAGACTGTTCCCTGGCCGGCTTCTTTCAACCTGTGGGACTCCAGGGCAAGCCTCATTTAACTGTGGTGGATTCCAGTTACCTCATCTGTCCGGATCTCTCCCAGCTGTCAAATCACACCACACCATTATCATTACAACAACATAACAATTCTTACAGAATTTTTTAAGGTTCCATATGCACTTTGGATTCTGATTTTCCAGCTGGCAAAAATTCCATTTCAAAAACCAGATTATCATGGTGGCCCACGATTACAAATTAGAAGCTTCCAGACATTGTCTTCAATATATAGCTCCTAGTTAAATGAAAATAACATATTTTCAGTACTCCATACTGAAAATGAAAAATGGTTAATAAGAAGTCTAGCATTCAATTTTTTATTTAAACCTGACATTGTAGAAGAGGAGACCACTAAGCTTGTCACGTTTTCCAGTATATCGCCATAGACAAATGGCTTTGGGACTATACAAATTAGGTCTGTGATATGTCCTATAGAATCCACTACCTTATTTTCACAGGGAAACTGGAAGACCTCTAATACAAAATCGTAAAAACAACATTCTCATGACCCCAAAAGAACATTCAGAGCAAGCTGGAACAAACCTGGATGGGACCAGTTAGCATTATTAGCACTAACACTGGGAGAAATTGAGGAAGGGTGCTGATTTTGTCTTCTTTCTACCTGAACAATGTATGCTATAATTCTAAGTCTCTGCAAATGCAAGAGCCTATGATATGCCTCCTCAAACAGCATTCTTTTTTTTTTTTAAGATTTTATTTATTTGACAGACAGAGATCACAGGTAGGCAGAGAGGCAGCCAGAGAAAGAGGAAGGGAAGCGGGCTCCCCGCCGAGCACAGAGCCCGATGCGGGGCTTGATCCCAGGACCCCGGGATCATGACCTGAGCCAAAGGCAGAGGCTTTAACCCACTGAGCCACCCAGGCGCCCCCTCAAACAGCATTCTTAAGGGAAGACACAGGTTGCCCAGCTGGCTCAATCAGTGGTGTGCGTGTGACTCTCAATGTTGGGGTTGTAAATTCAAGCCACATATTGGATATAGGGATTACTAAAAGAAAAAAAAAAAAAGAAAGAAAGAAAGAAAGAAAGGCAGGCACAATTTTGTATTCCAGAAAAGATGAAAGAAACCATAATCCAAAAAGAAAGACATTTGAGGTGTTAAGAAATCTCAGAACTGGTGTTTATAGGTTTGCTAAGGAAATGAGGATAAAGTGTTCGGGGGTGGGGTTGGTTGCGGGGGGAATCAGGGATTCTGTGGCTTTTAGCACAATCAAAATCTGGATGAACAGACAGATGGGTGGAAGGATTTATGTATGTATTTATGTACTTCTAGCACAGGGTCTTTGGAATCAGACAAAGCTAGGTGCAGGTCTACCTCTGCCACTTACTGGAAACATGACCACAGGCACAGTCCTTAAACTCCCAATGCCAGTTTCCTCCCCGGTGAGACAGAGGCAACCATCAGAGATCCCTTATAGTGACCTTGAGGATTATACAACTTAATGCATGTGAAGCACTAGGCATGATATCTGGTTCTCTAGAACAACAAAGAGGAGCATACACATGCAGAGATGTGCTGACCCTTAAGGCCTCCACATGGGGCAGCCACCTGGCTGAGAGTACACCGTCTCAGGGCAGGTATGGTGAGGTGTGTCAGAGCCCAGGGCTCATCAAGCCTCACTGGGGCTTCTGCTCAATCACACTGAACATGAGAAAATCTGAAATGTATTCCTAATGAATACAATCTCTGTTGTTAAGGAAATCAAGGCAAAACTGCCACTTTGAACTCTGGAATTGGAAGGCCCATGACTGGAAGAAGAGGCAAATAAGATGTTCTTGTGGCATGATGAGGTAAAGAGAATTTAGAACGTCATTTGGGGCAGGTGTTGGGACACTGCATCCTACAGGCCAAATCTGGCCCTGTCCATCCTTTTATTGTTGCTGAAGGCAGCCTTTGCCCGACAACAAAATGATGGATTGAGCAGCTGCAATGAAGACCATCTGATCCTTTACAGGAAGTGTCTTAGGGGAAAGATGGGGGAAAAGGCCCCAACAGTAAAACTGGATAATAAGACAGGCAGGAATGAAGTGAAAGCTCTGCAAAACTAGCAGAATTAGCAACAATTCTCAAGATTGAAAGAAACTGTCAAGGGGCAAAAGGATGAGAACTTTCAATCTGAACAAAGTCGACAATGATGTCATTAATTAGAATAGGAGTTTGCAGCTGGAGTTTGCCAAGAGAAGGGCTTCATTTCTGCCACACAAACATTTAAGCAGCAGCAGAAAACAATACACATCTAAGGAAGAAAACCCTCATTCCTATGCCTTTGTAGTGTCAGTACAGGGTGACGTTAAACAGAAAGGGAACCGAGGAAACACCACATAAATATCAGGTCATAGACTCTGCAGCCGGACAGAACTTGAACTGCCAATAATTTGATTTCATAGCAGCTGAATGAGTAATGTGACAGTTCGACTCTACAGGCAGAACTGGAAGGTGAAGTGGAAGAAATGGAAATCTTGGGAGACTACAACCACACTGTCTCAGAAGGGAATATCTACATCGCTTAATATTTGAGGTTTATTGTGCCAAGGTGGTAGGCAACGATGAGACACACTTTAGAATTCCGTGCTGTCTGATATGCTCAGTTTTCCATGGGGAGGGAAATGTTCTGTATCTGCACTGTCCAGTGTGGTAGACACCAGTGGCTATTGTGTCTGCAGAACTGAGTTTTTCACTTTGTTTGGTTAAAAAGCCACATGCGGTCAGTCGCTACTGTATTGGACGGTGGCCTCTGTATTGGCTCTGTAATAATGATTTGAAATGTTTTAAGTTCTGCCATGTCTACTTTCCCTCCATCCAGGAACCAAGTGTCACTTAGTACTCAAGTCTGTGATACAAAAGAAGCAACCCTTTTCTCCATCTACAAAGTGTTACTTACTACAGGTGAAGCAGCTGCCGGTATTTTTGTGAGCTTGAACAGTGTATGTCTGTTCCATTTCCCCATCACCTAAAGTAGGGGACCTTCAAGCCTTTCCTAAGACGAAGTCTCCAGGTGGGGAGGAG
Organism: Eira barbara; assembly: GCA_020311275.1. Classification (NCBI taxonomy): domain Eukaryota; kingdom Metazoa; phylum Chordata; class Mammalia; order Carnivora; family Mustelidae; genus Eira; species Eira barbara. Next base: position 954,608 of record JAHRIG010009241.1, on the reverse strand, counting down.
ATGGCTACACAGAACTTGGCAATGGATTAAACTGGGGAACTGAGGAAGAGGGAAGAATCAAGGATGCTTCCAAATGCCTGACTAAGGTGATCAAGCAGAGTATCAAGATGAGTCTATTCACCAGGAAAGGAAATAAGGAAAAAAAAAGAGGGATGAAATGAACACGTCCATTCTGAGCATGTGGTGGTGCTAGAACTGCACGCTCCACCCTGACCACATCCTGACCTCAAAAACCTGTGAATGTCCATTTCCTGGCCAAGGGGAATTAAAGCTGCAGAGAGAACTGAGGTGGTTCACCAGCTGACCTTACGACAGGGAGAGGCGCCCAGACTAGCCAGGTGGGCCCAATATAATTACAAAGTTCTTTAAAAGTGGAAGAGAAAGTGGAAGAGTGCCTGGGTGGCTCACTGGGTTAAAGCCTCTGCCTTTAGCTCAAGTTATGATCCCAGGGTCCTGGGATCGAGCCCCGCATCAGGCTCTCTGCTCGGCTGGGAGCCTGCTTCCTCCTCTCTCTCTCTCTCTCTTTGCCTGCCTCTCCACCTACTTGTGATCGCCGTCTGTCAAGTAAATAAAAAAAATCTTAAAAATTTTAAAATTAAAATTAAAATTAAAAAAAAAAAAAGTGGAAGAGAGAGGCCCCAAAGGTCAGAAGGAAGGGCAATGGCAGAGGGGGCAAGGGGGTAACGAAGATGCAATGTTGCCAGTGTTGAAGAGGGAAGAAAGGGCCGGAAGGCGCACAGCCTCCGGAAGTTGGAAAGCACAAAGAAACCGATTCTTCCCGACAACCTCCAGAAGGGAACACAGCCCAGTGAGTCCCGCGGCAGACGTCTGTGCCACATACATGTAAGGTAATATGTTTGTGCTGTTTAAGCCATTCAACTTTGTTATAGCAGTAGACAGCACACACGTCAGAGCCGAGAAAGCTGCAGGAATGAGGGGAAAAGGACATATTTGAAGTGCTCACAGAAAGTAGGCGCATTCTGTAGGGAGACTGAGGGAAAAAAGGAGTTCACTTACCCCAGGACAAGAGTTTAAAAGAACCGTAGAAGGTCGGAGGGAGGGGAAAGAAGCAGGGGACAGTGATGCATCAGGGGGAAACTACCTGGGGAAACCTGAGGGTAATCTAAGTGTTTTTCTAGCCCAGCATGCCTCTCTAATGCTTACCACAGAGCCCAGTACAGAATAAGCATGCCATACTTGGGGAATGGAACCGGGAGGAGGTGGGCAGTAGCTGGGGCAGTGTTGGGTGAAGCCGGAACACAGGAATGAGAGGCATGCTGGGATTAACTGGCCTCAACACAGAAAAGAACCTTCTGAATGTTCTAGTGCTGAGGCCTTCACAGTCTCAGAGGCCTGCTTGGGGAGGTCTGTGATCAAATGATTAACAGCACCTTTGTGAGAAGTTGAAGTTTCCACACTTATGAAGAAACTCCCATAACCACTGATGGGAGTTGTTGACTCAAGGACTCTCACCTGGGATGAAAACAGTAGCTGTCCCTGATGGCTAGGTGATCTGAGCTGTTTGAGAGGGAGTGACAACTAAAATCAATGTGGTGATCCAGCAGCTCTGGACTAATTTGAACTGGAAGAGGGCATGTACATGATGTAAGAAACAGGGCACTAACTAGTAATGAATGCAAAAAAATAATCACGTATCTGTGAGCCGGATATGAGAAGGGCTGTGAAGCGCAAAGTGAAGGGAAAGGTGTGAAATAAGTTAGGAAAAACAAAAGGCTTCTTAGACTACAATCAGGAAGAAGAGGAGAAAGGTCACAGGATGCAGATCTGCTGAACTTGTTTTCTCAAAGAGCATGATTTTCCTTTTTTCAAAAAAAATTATTTATTTGACAGAGATAGAAAGAGAGAGAGAGATATCACAAGTAGCCAGAGAGGCAGGCAGTTGGGGGCGGCAGGCTCTCTGCTGGGTAGAGAGCCCGATGTGGGGCTCGATCCCAGGGATCATGACCTGAGCCGATGGCAGAGGCTTAATCCACTGAGCCACCCAGGAGCTCCCTCAAAGAGCATGATTTTCTAATAGCAAGTGTGACAAAAAGTTAGGCAGGCTAGGAACCTCAAGACAGGTATATTAAAAAAAAAAAAAAAAAAAAAAAAAGACCTCTCAATAAATACAGATCTTCAAGTCTTAGCAAATCTTACATCTTTAACTAAGAAAAGTGGCTGTATAGTCATCAGGGACATGGGAAATCTCAGGAACAAAACTGTCAAACCACCTCAGATAGGTAAGTGTTACTGTTTTCAGAAACAAAGACTTATCTTCTGTAACTGAGTACTTTTGCAATAGATTAAACCACCAAGAGAAACACGTATGAAATACCTGCCTCCGGTCAGAACACAGGCTAGGAGCTTTTAATTTACATTAACTTCATTAACATGAATCCCCAGACAAAAATCAAGTGGTTAGTCAAAGTACTGGTTATATGAGAACAAGTCCTGCCAAACTTAGACTTTCTGTTTTGGAAGAGAAATCCAGGAAATGGCAAATCATTGTATGAAGTAACCTGGTATCTACCTGAGAACAAACTGGAGACGTGTGGTTCCAAGAAGTCCATGGTACTGTCAGAGCTACAAGGGGATGGGGGTGCAGGCAGCACTCGTTTTATTTGTTGAGTGAGGGACCACTCCTACCAGACTTGAATGTCAGTGCCCAAAGAACTTAAAAGTTGTACAAGTCGGTTGATATCATGGGGTCTCTAAGGAACCATCGTGTGACATTAACCTAATTCAGCTCAACATTTTGATTGTTTAAGTGAGGGACAGTTTATCACATTGAAGGATAACACCTTGGGCAGCTAATAAACTGGAAGGCAACACTAAAGGTTCAATAATCCCTACAGGTTAAGAGAATTTAAGTGAAATGAACAAGATAGAATTTAAGAGAATGCATATACGCACACACAAAAAGTTAAAAACCAGAAAAAAAAAAACAAAACCTCAAACTGTACAATAGGAGAGAAACCTAGGTTAAGAGCAGTTCATCTACAAGGACCCAAAAGTTTACATTTAATGCAAGCTCAGTAAGGGGCAGTAGTCTGAGACAGTAACCCAAAAAGCTAATGCCAATTTGAGGCTGCACTAAGATCATGTCCTTTTAACTAATTACACCTCCAGGGAACACACGCACTTCTGGGAATCTCATTTTAAAAGGATCAATAACTCTGAACTGTGTGTTGTAAGGAATGCTCTGGAAAGGAGCTACTGAAGGAACAGAGAATGTTTAAATGGGAAGGCCTTTCTGGGGGTTGGGAGTGAGATACAGCAGGATCTTACCTTCAAATATAATTCATGTGGTCCAAAGGAAAAGGGATATGATGAGGGATGGCAAATGGGTTATCGCTGGTGAGCCAGTTCTAATTAGTAGTGACTGCCAGGACCTGGTGGGGATAACGACTGGGACAAGGAAGATCTGTAGCAGGAAAGATGGCTGTGATCGAAGGGCAGTACCTACGTGTGTACCAAGTCTTTAAACCCTGGGTGACAGATTTATCCCAAACTGCCCAGAGGACAAGCTGAGGGCTGCTCCTGTGAGGTTACCTGGAAACTTACTCGAGACAATGTTACCAAGCACTTGGTTACAAGCTATCAGGCTGCCTGTGAGAGGACTAATCCCCGGCCCTCACCGGACAGGGCCCACAAATTTTCCAGCTCCAAATGACAACAGTACGGCCGTTTAAAGAACCCTGAATTAGCTGAATGTCCCAGCGAAAGGCAACATGAAGCAAAGGCCCCGAGCTGATCGACACTTGCGGGCTAAAACGCGATGTGCGTCGGCCCAGTGGCCTGGGATGTGACCGAACGGGGACTGGCCGGGTCCAATCCGGTTGTCCCCGGGCGGGCTGGAGAGACTGGGCCAAAACCCGCGTCGCGCGGGACCCGGAACGTCCCCTGGACCTCCCGCCCCCTACTCACCCCGTTTCCTACCTGCGGGGAGATGCCGCCAAAGGAAACAGCCAGTCAGTTCCCTCAGCAGACCGGCGCTTGGCAGCCTCTGTCAGAACTCCCCGAGCTTTCCTCGCGAGAGTCCGCGGTTGCGATCTCGCGGGAGGTGGGAGGAGCTTCCGGCCAGAGGGCTGCGTAACCCAGCGCGTGCGCCGTAGTACTCCCGACAAGGGCGGTTCCGTTTGGCGGGCCTCGGGGGAGGGCGGGCTCAACGCGGAGTCCAGCGAATTCCGGTTGGTACCTGGTTTTCTCCTGTTGCCTCACTACCGGTCCTCGCCCTCCAGCCGCGTGGGAAAGTCGCGTGTGGACCACGACCCCGCCTACCCGTCAGAACCAGTGAGAACGGAAGTGCGAGTCGGTTGGAGTTCCTGGTTCAGAGCGAGAGACAAAGTGTTCAGTTCCCCTGTTCTTCCCGACTGGCCCCAGGCAGAGACCGAGCCCTGAACGCCGGGACTCCTGAGCCCGCAGCTCGGGCGGGGTGTTAACTCGGGCCGAGGCAGGACGGGCCGGTGGGGGGGGGGGAAGTCGGGGACAGGGGAAGCTGGCAGCTAACGGCTCGGGTAGATACGCTGGCTCCTCCCCAGGACCGGTGGAAAAGTAACCTATTGTTTGTTTTCGCTGTAGCTTCTTTTCCGCTGCTTAGCCTCTTAGGGTTTCCCGGGAGGCCACTGGTCTGTTTTCAAAAATTCATGGTACATCTGCCCTCCAGGTAACCCGTAACCATTTTTTTCTTCCAGTTCACTATGCGCCCCGAATCTGACGTGTTGAGTCAAGATGAACTGCGAAAAAAGCTGTACCAGACGTTTAAGGATCGGGGTATACTGGACACGCTCAAGGTATCCGTTTTAGCCATATCTTTTACACAACTTTTACAAGTTAACCTGTAACACGCAGTCCAGATTTAAATACATTCAAGTCTTGGCTTTTAAAAAAGTAAGCCATACTTTGTATTGCTAAGTTACAATTTTATGTACTTCTGTAACTCTTTGTAACTGAATACGGAAGTCTTAAAAATGGTTTAGAGTTTGAGTGGTCTTAAAAGAGCATGTTCAAATCATAGGTTTATTGGACTGATATTAAGGTGGTAGTGAGTAGCTTTGTAAACTGAACACATTTTAGTAAAGTTGGACTTGGTTTATAAATCTGGTTTGCAAGTCCTGAATTAATAAGTGGTTTTGTAATCGTACTCGCTTTTGAATGAAGGAAATAGACACCATATGGAAAACAGTAGGTGAACGATTTACCGGAGAATAATTTGGGGAATGCGAAATTTCTTGCTTAAAATACATTGAAATGTATAAATACTTGGGCAGCAGATACTAGTACACATATGAACAGCAAAGAGTAGGATTAGCTCAAATGTTTTTATTACTATATACATTTCAAAAGTATATTTTGTATTTGAAATGTCAAATTAAGGGGGCACGTGGGTGGCTCAGTCAGTTGAGCCTCCAGCTCTCAGTTTCGGCTCCGGTCATGATCAGGGTTGTGGGCTCAGCCCATAACCAGCTCTGTGCTGGGGATGGGGCCTACTTAAGATTCTGTCTTTCCCCATCCCTCTGCCCTGCCCCTCTCCCTCTCTTTAAAAGAAAGTGTTGAGGAAAAAGGGAGCTTTTAAAAAAAGTTTTCTCTCTCCCATTGTTTTGGTAACTTAAATCTTGAGATTAATCTGAAAAATATAGAAAAACATGAAGAAACATCTTCGCTAATACAGCTACTAATTGGCATAAGTTTCTTTCTTTTTTTTTTTTTTTTAAGATTTTATTTATTTGACAGAGAGGCAGGCAGAGAGAGAGGAGGAAGCAGGCTCCCCGCTGAGCAGAGAGCCCAACTCAGGGGTTGATCCCAGGACCCTGGGATCGTGACCTGAGCGGAAGGCAGAGGCTTTAACCCACTGAGCCACCCAGGCGCCCCCCGCCCCTTTTTTCTAAAGTAGTCTCCATTCCCCAATGCAGAGCTCGAACCCACAACCTGGAGACCGAGAGTCCCATGCTCCATTGACTGAGCCAGCCAGACACCTCTCCTTTTAATCTGATATTATATGGTGAACATTTTCCTCTGTCCTTCAGAGTTCCTTGAAATCCTCATTTTCAGTGGCACCAGGCTTGTCTTTGAATGTATGTGTGATTTATGTAGCAGTTCCCTGTTGAAGATTTACATTATACCCAGGCTGGCACATTCCTTCATTGAATCTCTCACTTTTTGCCTAGTCTAGGTTAAGTGACATTACTGAACCAAAAGCCCGAGTTTTGTTTGTTTGTTTGTTTTAAGATTTTATTTGACAGAGCAAGAGAGCACAAGCAGGGGGAGCAGTAGAGGGAGAGGGAGAAGCAGGACCCTGGGATGATGGCCTGAGCCGAAGGCAGATGCTCAACCATCTGAGCCATCCAGGTGCCCCCTGAGCTTTTTTTTCTTAAAGATTTTATTTGAGAGAGAGAGAGTGGGCGGGTGCCAGAGCAGGGGGGAGGGGCAGAGGGAGTGGGAGAAGCAGATTCCCTGCTAAGCTAAGAGCCCTATCGGGTTCCATCCCAGGGACCTGAGATCATGACCCAAGCTGAAGTCAGATGCTTAACTGACTGAGCCACCCAAGGGCAGAGCTTTAAGGCTCTCAGTATATGGGTCTTGTTCTAGAAAGATTGTTAATAGTATATACTCCACCAGCAATTTAACAATGCTTATCTCTCCAGTGATATTATCATGACATTTTTTTTAACATTTAACATTGGAAAATCTTTAACATTCCATTGATTATTAATGAGGTAGCACATGTTTTCTGGCCATTGGTATGTTTTCTGTGGATTGGCAGTTTATGTTCCTTGCCCGTTCCCCCTGCCCCAGTGGTGTTTTATTAATGTAGAAGATTTCTTTTAATGGGAACTTAATTTCTTTTCCAATTTTGGAGCCATACTTTATCTTGATATTCAGTTCTAATTTGGTTCTAAATAGTGATGTACGTTTTTAATATGGTCAAATCTTTTTTTTTTTTTTTCTGATTATTCTCAGTTCTCTAAAAGAACAAATACTCTTTATTTTTTAAAAAGGTTTTATTTATTTTTTTCAGTTAACTCTGTAATCCACTTGGAATTAATTGTAGTGTATAATGCATTAATATGCTTTCTAATGTGGAATGATCCTTGGATTCCTGGCCATGGCATACTTTCTTTTACTGTGCTTCTGAATTAGATTTGAGAGTGTTTTATTTGTAGTCACAAATGATACTGATGTATCCTTATCCTTTTTAAGCTTTCCCTGTTTGGGTTTGGTATCAGGATTATGTTACCTTTGTTCACTTTACTAATGTGTATCTTCTAGAGAAATACTATTTTCTTTGTGTAGCTGGCTGTTCAGTTCTGTTATCCCAGCTTTACCAGTGGCAAGACAGATTTTTACTTACTAAGTCTGAGCTAATTTGTGTTTTCTCAGTTCAGTGATGGTGGCCTGAGTGAGTTTTAATTTTTAAAATTCATTGAGGGGGCGCCTGGGTGCCTCAGTAGGTAAGCCTCTGCCTTCAGCTCAGGTCATGATATCAGGGTCGTGGGATCGAGTCCCACATCGGGCTCTCTGCTCAGCAGGCAGCCTGCTTCCCCTTCTCTCTCTGCCTGCCTCTCTGCCTACTTGGGATCTCTCTCTCTGTGTCAAATAATGAAATAAAATCTTTGGGGCGCCTGGGTGGCTCAGTGGGTTAAAGCCTCTGCCTTCGGCTCAGGTCATGATCCCAGGATCCTGGGATCGAGCCCTATGTCGGGCTCTCTGCTCAACGGGGAGCCTGCATCCCCCTCTCTCTGTCTGCCTCTCTGCTTTCTTGTGATCTCTCTCTCTCTCTCTCTGTCAAATAAATAAAATCTTTAAAAAAAATTTTTCATTGAAATTTTTAATGGCCTAATTAACATTCTATTTGGGTGTTTGCAGAGAATTTCTGGTGAAGTACAAAGTCTGGTATCTATTAAATGGAATTTATCAAGTCTTTCTCCTTATTTTGAGTCTACTCTTACTTTTGGAGAGAGTTGTGCTGAGGCTACACAAGTTTCTTCTCTTCCAGTCCCCCCCGCCACAGTTATTGTACTTACTTCTATTTTAGGAACATTATTCTGAATGGATTTCCCTCTTTGTATTGGCTGCTGGAGAGTCCCCAGCCAGTTGTGGGATTCCTTCCAGCAAGTGCTGGATGGCTTGCTTTTTGTGTTTGTTGGGCTGGGGATTCACCTGTAAGGTCCTTTGCTTCCCCTCCGCCTTCCCTTACTTTCCTTTCTGCTTCTGTCACTCTTCTAAATCTTACCCTATTTCAGTATTTGTTTGGAAGACACTCTAAGTTATTTTATTAAGCTGAATCTAAATATGTTCTTTAGTTGTTACAAATTTAATTAAATCACCTCTGAATTTTACTGGTGGAGAATGCTATGATTTCTCTCATTTTATTTCAGTTACTGAATTGTACTAGATGAAGCAGGGCATGCATATTCTGTTAAGTGTAAATGTCTTTTTTTTTTTTTTTTTTAGGAGACTTTAAAGAATTTTATTTATTTATTTGACAGACAGAGATCACAAGTAGGCAGAGAGGCAGTCAGAGAGAGAGGGTGGGGGAGGAAGCAGGCTCCCCATTGAGCAGAGAGCCCGATGTGGGGCTCGATCCCAGGACCCTGAGATCATGACCTGACCCGAAGGCAGAGGCTTAACCCACTGAGCCACCCAGGCATCCCAACTAGGAGACTTTAGACCTATACTAAGGCCTATTCTATACTGGTAATTATGTACTGTTCTACTCTTGAGCTAAAGAATAGAAAAAAGTATAATAAGAACTGCATTTGTTTCTTGCTTGTATTCTATTAACATGATTATTAGATATCATTTATTGCTGAACCCCTTGAATCTAGGCAGTGTATTCTTAAACTCAACCTAAATGTATGTTTTCAGATGATATGCAAAATAGACTAGAACAAATACCCAGTAGTCTGAGTAATCTGGGGAATTTTGTTAAAATCCAGATGAATAATGGTAGTGTTAACAACCTTGAGAAAATGACCCACTTTACACTATGATTTTCTCACTTATAAAATGTAAGAAAATTATTATACTTCAGTGTCTTGAGATGTAAATACTGTGTGCAAAAGTATATCTTAATATGTTTTGGGGTTTACCAGTTTCTTTCTTGCATATGTGATTTCCCTTTTGGGAACCCAGTTTTGTTTTAATCAATATGCCCAATATTTTCATATCTTTTAGTAGCCCACAGAGAGGTGAGAAGGTGCAGAATTGTCTCCTGCACTTGATACCCTGGTGAAAAGCTGCTGAAATGGGCTCCTGGGGAAGTGAAGTTAGAGTATGCATGCGTTTTGGTGAACCACAAGTTAACTTGGAAGTTGGTAAAAATGAGTTTTTTCCAGAACTCAGTGGGCTACTTGTGTCACAGGGTTATCTAGGGAATGGTTCCTAGCTTTTGGTCATGGGTCCAGAACCATTCTGGAAATAAGGATGCTAATTCATGTACAGATCTGTATATCTCCAGTGAAATAATCCTGCTGAAATTTTTTCCCTTTTTTCATGTTTTTGTTTTGTTTTGTTTGAGCTAGACGCAGCTCCGCAACCAGCTAATTCACGAATTGATGTACCCTGTGTTGAGTGGAGAACTGCAGCCGCAGTCCATTTCAGTGGAAGGGAGTGCCCTCTTATTGGATGCTTCTAACTGTCTAGTAGCAGATCACTTACAAAGATGTGGCTATGAGTATTCACGGTCTGTTTTCTTTCCGGAAAGTGGTTTGGCCAAAGACAAGGTAAAGTTTTCCTTTTCTGTTTTTGAATTTTCTATTAACAGCTTTTTTTCTGAGATAATGGGAAGTGCTGCACCCTAGCGGCATATTCCCTAGCGAGCGAGGTCCATTTTTCAGTCATCTTTGAATTCACATTATGTATTCAATCACGTAACAAAGTGGAAGTACTAAAGTTGATTGTTACCAATTCCTTAGAATCTCAATTAGTCTTTGGTAAAATTTTGATGTGAAGAATGACTGTTTTGGAGCTAGAATTGACCTCCCATTCGGTGTCGTCTACTAAGACTCACAGTTGTCATTGATGTTGAATCTGTTGTAAGATTGTTATTGTACTAGTCACAGTGCAGGTGTTACCTGTATTACAGATGAGGATCCAGCCTCCGGAGAGGTGAGGTACTTTGCTCAAGGTCACATGATTTGTAAATATCAATGCAGGGCCATAAATCTAGATCTCTAAAACGTGTTGTTCTTACTATGTTAAAGTCTTTTCAGATATTTCTGTTCCTTAGAGTTACACAAGGGAAACGAGGGATACAATAGTTTTTAAAAGTCTGTGGAATTCTTGGGGCACCTGAGTGGTTCAATGGGTTAAGCTTCTGCCTTCGGCTCAGGTCATGATCTCAGGGTCCTGGGATTGAGCCCCACATCAGTCTCTCTGTTCAGGAGGGAGCCTGCTTCCCCCTCTCTCTGCCTACCTCTCTGCCGACTTGTGATCTCTGTCTGTCAAATAAATAAAATCTTTAAAGAAATAAAAATAAAAAATCTATGGAATTCTCAAATACTAAAACACCTATTTTTACCAATTTTCTAGTTGCCTAATGTTTAACAGTAATGGTTGAGAAATCTAGTCACGCTTGATTATTTTATTTTATTTTTTTAAAGATTTATTTGTTTATTTGACAGAGAGGCAGGCACAGAGGCAGGAGAGAGAGAGGAAGGGAAGCAGGCTCCCTGCTGAGCAGAGAGCCCGATGCGGTGCTTGATCCCAGGACCCTGGGATCATGACCCGAACCAAAGGCAGAGGTTTTAACCCACTGAGCCAGCCAGGTGCCCCAACACTTGATTATTTTAAAGGCTGATACAGCTGACTTTGCCTACTTCGTTTAATAGACTTAATTTTTTAAAGCAGTTGAGATTCAGAGCAAAGTTGAGCAAAGGAAGATATCCTAAATGCTCCCTGCTCCCACACATGCACAGCCTCCCCTACTAGAAACATTTTATATTATATACTTGATTTTTTTTTTTTTTTAAAGTGGGAAGTGGGAGGGAAGCCTGGGTGACTCAGTGGGTTAAGCACCTGCCTTTGGCTCAGGTCATGATCCCAGGGTCCTGGTATTGCCAGAGTATAGGACCAGTACAGTAATTGGCTTTGTTAGGGTGAACTGCTCTGCTTTAAAAACTATCCACAGACTGAAGAACAGCGTTAACAAATCAACAAGGAAGATAAACTTTAATCATTTACTTCTCGTTTCACTAGATTGTTAATACAATGATTCAATAACTGGGAAAAAAAAAAAAAAAGTGGAGAGCCTGCATCTCCCTCTGCCTGCCTCTCTGCCTGCTTGTGTTCTCTCTCTGTCAAATAAGTAAATAAAAGGTTTACCAAAAAAAAAAAAATAAATAAATAAAATAAAGAGGGAGGTGGGAAGGAGCACAAAGAGGAAAAGAGAGAATCTTAAACAGGCTCCATGCCCATTGTAGAGCCCTCAGCAGGACTCCATCTCCTGACCCTGGGATCATGATCTCAGCTGAAATCAAGAGGCAGATGCTTAACCAACTGAGCCACACAGGTGCCCCCATTATATACATTTTTGCCATAGAATCTACATTGTCACATCTTATTACCTAAAGTCCATGGTTTATTTTTTTTATTTTTATTTTTTTTAAGATTTTATTTATTTATTTGACAGAGATCACAAGCAGGCAGAGAGGCAGGCAGAGAGAGAGAAGGGGAAGCAGGCTCCCTGCTGAGCAGAGAGCCCGATGTGGGGCTCGATCCCAGGACTCTGAGATCGTGACCTGAGCCGAAGGCAGAGGCTTTAACCCACTGAGCCACCCAGGCGCCCCCCATGGTTTATTTTTATTTACTTTTTAAAAGGTTTATTTGAGAGAGAGAGCAACAGGGAGCAAGAGGAGGAGTAGAGGGAAAAGCAGACTCCCTGCTGAGCAGAGAGCCTGACTCTGGCTTGATCCCAGGCTCCAGAACCATGACCTGAGCTGAAGGCAGATGCTTAACTGCCTGAGCCACCCAGACACCCCTAAAGTCCATAGTTTAACTCTTGGTGTTGTTTCTCTATTTTTGTTATCTTGTCTATAATTGACTAAAAGTTTATATTAAGATGTTTTAAGAAAATAAGAACAATGTTAGTATTTGAAAATTCAAACATGCTGTATTTATTTAACAGCCAGATTTTATTTGTCAACATTAGGAGTTCTTGTTTGGTCCATCAGTCTTTTAAGTTTTGTCGTTTGTTTGTTTAATAAGGTCTAAGCCCAAATGGGGGCTTGAACTCATGACCTCAAATCAAGAGTCCTACTGAGTTAGCCAGGCACCCCTGAGTTTCCAGTTATGTTTCACAATTTTGCTTATTGCATGAGTAATAGACAGTTACACAGCTGTTACAGCAGTAGTTAATCCAGTTCACATACTTAAAGGTTCTACTCTAAAATAATGTGCAGAATATTTTCTATAAAGAAAACCACTTGAAAACCTATCCATGTTCTCAGAGTAAACCTAGTAAATGATAAATATTGTAGTAAAAATATATATTAAGCATAGCCACCCAAGGGGTGCCTGGGTGTCTCAGTTGGTATCTGCCTTCAGTTCAGGTCATGATCCTGGAGTCCCAGGATCGGGCCCCAGCATCAGGGTCCCTGCTTAGCGGGGAGTCTGCTTATCCCTCTGCCCCTCACCCTTGCTTGCTCTCTTGCTCTCTCTCAAGTAAATAAATAAAATCTTAAAAAAAAAAAAAAGAAATAGCCACCCAAAATGTTTAAACTATTTATGTATGCTTTAATTATTCATTCTGGTAATGACAGTAATAGTTTATTTATATTTTGAAGCAGTAATACTTTAAAAACTTTACTGCAGTTTAAAGACCCTCAAATTCACACATGTATTCACTGGTTCATCACCTGTTAAAATGTTTGTAATCCATAAGGCATTAACTATTTAGACATATTAGACCTATTGTCTTCAGTGTGTAATAATTGGAGGTTAATTATGTGATCAAGAAAAATATTTTATTCTTGTGACTTTAATATGTTATCAGTAGTATAAGAAAGTGCTTCAGTTTTATTTTAGCTTGATCATAATATTTTTAATTTGGTCTGAACCATGCTGCTTGGTCTTCAGAAATGTCCTAGTTTATCATTTAAACACTGATGTAAAAATATGTCTAACTTTTCTTTTCCTTAAGGTATTTACTATGCAAGAGCTATTACAACTCATTAAAATCAACCCTGAATCCGGTCTCTACAAATCACTGGTAGGATTGTTTAGTTTTTATAACCTGCTTTGGTTTGTTAACTGTAACTGAACAGTTGAATAAAGATAAAATATTTTCTTTTAACAGATTTCAGGATTTGATAAAGAAAACAAAGGTAGGAGCCTTCATCTTTGTAGAAAATAGCAACATTTTTGTAATGTAGTTTTTCCTGTAAAACTATGAAAGTAATAATATTGAGGGGTATGAGTAGGGAATTTAATATGAATTTGAGTTTCCATGCTGTAACAGTACTTACCTTCTTACCTAATATTTTTAAAAGATTTTATTTAAGTAATCCCTACACCCAAAGTGGAGCTTGAAATCATGACCCTAAGATCAGGAGTCACACGCCCCACTGACTGAGCCAGCTAGGCACCCCAGTACCTTACCTTTTAAATAAACCGAGCAATTCATCTATTTTGACAAACGTCAATCACTTCCCTAAATTCCACTCTTCTTAATTGCCCTTAGATACCAAAAAACCCCCAAAACTGTAGACAGAAGTTGATAGAACCCTAGAAATGATGTGAAAGCTGCATTTTGTAAAGATATCCACTGTTGGGAACATTTCCACACACACAAACTAACGATTTTAAGGCTAGGTGTCTTTAGTCTAGATCTCCCCCTCAAATACAGTTCCTAGATTCTTAATATTTGCTTAAAGAATGAAGTATTGGGTCAGAACGAGTGTTACATATATACTTTTTATTAAGAGTTTATATAAGCCTGATACATTGCTTTATTCTTGGGCTTGATAATAACCTTCATAGAGTCCATAACATGCCAGACCATGAGCTAGACTTGACGATAGACTTTGTGGCATGAAGTTAAGCTGGTAACTTGGATGAAATGCATATTCTTTAGGTCTGTTGTAAATAATGTGTAATATTACATAGCAGCTCTTTTGTGTTGGTGATCTCCAGGATTTTGTCTGTTGCCAATATTGCCACCATCCCCAGTAGGGCATTCACTTAACTTACAGCAAACATTCAAGTACTTATTTTCTGTCAGCCATTAGTCTATAACTTAATTGCCTCGTCTCTTGGGAGTAATGTTAGCAGAGGACGAGTAAATCAGATCACAGGACATTCTAGAGTGCCTGCAAAGTAGGTCATCCATACTGAGCTTTGGTATGGCAAGTGATCCCATATTCGGTATTCCAAGATGGGACTGTCTAATGTCAATTTCCTGTAGTGATGGTGGGCACCTGTGTCTCTGCTGTCTGATATGGTTGCTGCTAGCCATGCGTGGCTATTAAACATTCGAAATGTGGCTAGTGTAACTGAAGAATTGAATCTTAAATTTAAATAGCCACACAGGAATATTGCACAGGGCACACAGATTTAAGGGAGATAGGCTTATCTGGACCTTAACTCTCCTTTCAAGAAGCCTAAAGGAATATTAGGAAATATTCCACTTATTACAGGTATTTCGTATTCTCTTGAAAAATAGTTTTTCACCTTTATACACTGTCAGAATGCTTCTGGTTCAGAAAGACATGTGGTTAAAAGCTCTTCCCGGCTTCACCCAGCATCCTAGTATAAGTTCTGAAATTCAGAAAAACAGCATAGTAGACATGTCAGGCATCCTCATGGCAAAATTTGGGTAGAACTCTTTGCTGACGTTAAAATGAAATAATTTGAAAAATTTGTGGCTTCCACTTAAGAAACTGAGAACATAGAAAACATGTAGGAAGATATTTTGTGTTTGTTGTTTAGGCCCTAGCAGAGACCTGTTTATAGTTTTATTTTACTCTTGTCTGTATTTGAGGGTGCTGGGTTGTTGAATGGCCATAGTACTTCCCCCTAGATTACACTTACCCATCCTTTCCATCCCCAACTTCTCAGAGATAATAATGCCGAGATAAAAGCTGTGTAGAGAATTTGGATGAGGCAGAAAATTTGAACATTGGCTCTTTATTTTCTGGAACTTAAAATCTCTACCTGTTATGGGTAAAACAATAGGTACATATAGTATATCAGCAGGATGGAACAGTGAGCCAGAAATCAGTCTACACAAATACATTTGACCTTTGGACAACACGGGAGTTTGGGGTTCTGACCCCCACCCCTCTCTCCAGCCTGGGCCGCAGCATAGTCCCAAATGCACTAGAATTATTGACTCCTCCAAAACGAATAGCCTGTTGTTGACTGGAACCCTTACTGATAATATAAATTGTCAACACATATTTCGTGTTTTAAATATATGATATACCATACTCTCAAAGTAAGCTAGAGAAAAACATGTCATTAGGAATCAAAGAGAAAATGCATTGATCTATATCTATATTTATATCTATATATATATATATAGCAGTATTGATCTATGTTGATTGAAAAAAATTCCCATGTAAAGCCTGTGTTAAGGATCAACTGTATAGTCAACTGATTTTCGATAAAGGGTGAAGGTATTTCAAGGGTGGAATGATGTCTCTTCCATATGCATGCTGGAACAATTAGACACTCATACACAAAAATGAACCTAGACACAGACCTTCTACCTTATGTAAGAATTAAAATAAATGGTAGATCTAATTTTAAGTATCAAACTATTAAACTTATGTCAGAAAACATTAAAAAATGTATTGACCTTCAGTTTGGTGATGAGATAGAATAGTAAAAGCATATATATGAAGAAAAAAATGGACCAGTTAGACTTTAGTAAAATCAAAAACACCTGCTCTGAAAGACACAGAGCATGAAAAGACAAGCCCCAGACTGGGAGAAAATATTTGCAAAGGCCGCATCTCCTAAAAGACATATCAAAAATATACAAAGAACTCCTAAAGAGACAACACAGTTTAAAAATAGGTAAAGGATCTGAACAGACAAGTCACCAAAGAAGATCTGGAGATGACAAGTAAGCACACAAAAAGATGTTCAATGGCACTTGTTATCAGGGCAGTGCAAATTAAAACAACAAAGAGATCTCCCCATGCCCCTGTAGAATGGCGGAAATCCAGACCTTACAGCACAAGTTGTTGGTGAGGTTGCGGAGCCACAGGAACTCCCATTCATTGATAGTGTCACTGCAAAATGCTGTAGGCATTTGGGGAGATTGATGGTTTCTCACAAAGCTAAACCTAGTCTTGCCATACCATCTGACAGTGATGGCTCCTAGTTGTTTACCCAACTTGTTGAAAAACTTAGGGCCACATAGATCCCCAGACAGAAATGTTTATAGCAACTTTATCATAATTGCCAGAAATCAGGAGCAGTCAAAATGTCCTTGAATAGGTGAATGGGTAAACAAGCTGTGGTATATCCAGACAATGGAATACTGTTTGGCTCAAAGGAATGAATTGTCCATCTATGCCAAAACAACAGCTGGGGCCCTGGGTGGTGCGGCTGGTTAAGCATCTGACTCTTGGTTTTGCCTCAGGTCATGAGTCAGGGTCCCTGTGTCAGGCTCCTTGCTCAGTGGGGAGCCTGCTTCTCCATCTCCCTCTCTCCTCCCCTCTGCTTGTGGTAGGGCTATCAAATAAAGTCTTAAAAAGTTGAAAAAAACAGCCAGGTGGTGGGTATTGGGGAGGGCACGTATTGCATGGAGCACTGGGTGTGGTGAAAAAAAAAAATAAATACTGTTACACTGAAAAGAAATTAAAAAAAAAAAAAAAGTTGAAAAAAACACATAAAACTGTAGAGCTGGTCAGTGGGTTGGTGATTGCCAGGGATTTGGAGGGAAGGGGTGTAGGAGGTTGAATAGGTGAAGCATAGGGGATTTTTTAGGGTCCTGAAGGTATTTTGTAGGATACTATAATGGTAGGATATGTACCTCTAGATATTGGTCAAAGCCTGTAGAACTTTATAGTACAAAGGGTGAACCTTAATGTATGCAAATTTAGGAGGTCAGGTGATCCCAGGATGGACTGCAGACTGTGACCAAACCAACTAATAACCTCACCAGAGGGGATGGGGAAAAAAAAGAACCTGAGCTTGACCAGCTTTGGAAATGAAGACTGTGAGGCTAAAAGCAAATGAAACTATATAGGCACCATGTTCAGGGTGATAGTTATTTCTGGTGGAGGTTCTGGTTAACAGTTTGGAAACCATTGTACATGTGTGCTGGAACTGCACGGTTAACCAGATGGGTATAGAGGGTGAGCGCTGAGTTTCTCAGCGTTAGAGTGCAGCTTCACGGATCGGTAAGGGGAAAAGGCTGGAATGATCCGCGTGGGAATGGATTTGTTGGAGCCCTCAGAATAAGCTCAAGTTTAGCTTAATATAGATGCAGAGGATATACAGAGATATTTACAGATACGTGTCTACACAGGGTAGTGGAACACTTAGATTTCCTTGTTCTGGAGGCTGAGAGGGCCTAGAGGCAGTGACACCCCAGTAGCCACAAGCATGCCTAGTGCCCCGCTCAGAGCACTTCGCTTTGGATTCCAATACCATTCTGTAATAATAGGAGCCAAGGCCGCCGGGAGCAATGGCTCATTCCAGGACTGGGGCAGAGAGTGTACAAGATGAGCCTGCATCTTTTATAGTGCCAGATGAAAGGAAGGGCTCAATTAAAAAAAAAAAAATCCACTGTGAAAGACCTTCCAAAGGCCAAAGCTAGAACAAATGGAGCAACAAAATAAAATATTGGATTATATAAAAAATGTTACATAATCACAGAGGAGTTGAAATAAAATGTGTAAAATACCCATGGGTCCATACCAATGTAAATGAATGCTTGAATAAATGAGAGAGAGAATATTCCTTCTTAGAGGGGATATATAGGGGAGGGGTGGGGAGGAAGTGAACTAATTAGGGGCCCTTGAATAGTAC
This sequence comes from Eira barbara, assembly GCA_020311275.1. NCBI lineage: Eukaryota > Metazoa > Chordata > Mammalia > Carnivora > Mustelidae > Eira > Eira barbara. The sequence continues at coordinate 936,623 of JAHRIG010009241.1, read as the reverse complement.
TACGGAACTGGGAAAAGGTGACCATTCTTCACCTAGAACGAGTGAGGGGGAAGAGCAGACCTCGGGAGATTGTGTACTGCAGGATCTCGAAGAACATTTCTGCAGTATGCCTACCTTTTCTATAAAGGCAGAGCAGACACCCTGAGCATAATAGTAGCAGGAAGGTGTGAGGAGAGGACAAGAGGACTGGATGAGCCCAAGGGGAATTGCAGGCAATGGCTATGAAAGAACGGAGCGTAGGTCCCATTAGAGGACGTGACAAACTATATTTTAAAACATCTTCAGAAAAGGGTAAAAACAAAAAGGCCTTTAACTTGGCTGATACAGAAGCCAAGTCCTTCCAACTGTTTTAAGAAACAAAAAACTTCTAAATGTATACTCATGGTTTAAAAAAAAAAGTTTTAAACTATTCAGAAAAGTATAAAGTGAAAGAAGGGTGGAAATTGCTGCCTGTATTCTGTAATCTCCCTCTCTGCTGATATGTAGAATGAATAGTTTATCTTACCAGAATTTTGTTTATGAATGTGAAAGTCTGTGTGATTAAAATACACGCATAGTCATAAATGGGATCATACTGTTTGGCAGTTTGCTTTATTCACTAATACATCTTTGTATATTCAGACTGATTTTTAAAAAATATTTTATTTATATATTTGACAGAGATCACAAGTAGGTGGAGAGGCAGGCAGAGAGAGAGGAGGAAGCAGGCTCCCTCCAGAGTAGAGAGCCCCATGCGGGGCTGGATCCCAGGACTCTGGGATCAAGACCTGAGCTGAAGGCAGAGGCTTTAACCCACTGAGCTACCCAGGTGCCCCCACACTAATTATTTTAAAGAATGTATTTAAACCCTGTTGGTGGAGATTTCACTGTTTTATTGCTTTGCCATTGGAAGCAATCTGTGTACAGCACACCATAAGCACGTCTCTGAAAGTACAGCTGTGTAAACTTAGGGAAGTGGAATGCCGAGGTCAAAGGGCATGTGCATTTGAGCATACACAGTCCCTGACAAAATTCCCTCCCAAGCGAACGAGCATGTCTGTTTCCCCATTTCCTTGTTTGGAAGAAGTTGACTTCAACTCTCATGGATGACTTTGAGAGGTTCAGGAGTTCAGTGGGGGAAGTCACTGCACATGTGGTAGAAAATAGCGAGACGACTAGAGTTGGAGCCTGACGATGGGACGGAATTGCTGTATTCTCAGGGTCAGACTTGAACAGATGGGTTGCTTCTTACGGATGAGCAGAGGAAGTGGTTTCCTGAGACGAAATCTACTGGCGAAGATGCCATGAAGGTTGTTGAAATGACAACAAAGGGTATACATTATTACATAAACGTAGTGCCAGGTTTCGAGAGGATTGACTCCAGTTTTGAAAGTGGTTCTATTTTGAATAAATCTTGTGCTACAGAGAACTCATGGAAAGAGGGGTCAGTGTGGCTGATTTCAGTGCTGTCTGGCTGTTGGCCACAGCCACCCCACCTCCAGCAACCACCACCCTGATCAGTTATCAGCCATCAGCACCAAGGCAAGACCCTCCACCAGCCAGACTGTGTGTGACTGGCCGAAAGCTCAAATGATGGCTAGCATTTTTTAGCAGTATTTTTAAATTAAGATAAGCATGTTGCTTTTTTTAGACGTAATGAATGCTATTGCACACTTAGCAGACCTGAGTATAGTGGAAATATTACTTCTGTATGTACTGGGAAACATTCATTAGACTTGATTCATTGTGATACTCACTGTATTGTACTGGTCTGGAACTGAAATTGCAGCATCATGAAGGTATTCCTTTTTGTTCTTAATGGATGTGCCCCACTTAATTTAATGCCATAACTGATGAATCCAGCAGCATTTTGGACAATGCAATCATGAACATTACTTTATGTGTGTGTATGTATATATACACACACATATTTTTCAATAAAAATGTGTTTGTATAATAATACAAAATGCAGAAATTACAGCTTGGTGAAACCATCAAAAAATAAATGTACCCAGGAAATACCTCCCAGCACAAGAAATAGAACAATGCCAGCATCCCAGAAGCCTCCCTTGTATCCTTCCTAATCACTACACTTTCCCTATTTCCCAGTCTTCACTGCTATTCTGATATCTAGCACCGTGGATTATTGATGCCTGTTTTTACACTTTATATGCGTGGACTCCTGTAATATGTCATGAGTATGTCTTCTTTCTTTCAGTGTTATGACATTGATTCAGACTACTTTAGCATTGGTTTGTTCATATTAATTGCTATGTATTATTTCATTGTCTGAGTATAATGTTATTTTTTATTCAATTATTAATATAGTGGTATATTAGTTTCAGGTGTACAGTATGATGATCTAACAATTCTATATATTTGTCAGTACTAATTGTAACAAGTATACTCTTAATCCCCTTTGCCTGTTTCACTCATCTCCCACCCACATCCCCTCTGGCAACCATTAGTTCTCTGTATTTGAATCTGTCTCTTTTTCCTTTGTTTTTTCATTTATTTCTTAAATTCCACATGCAAATGAAGTCATATGATAGTTGTTTCTCTGACATTTCACTTAGCATTACACCCTGTACGTCCATGTTATTGCAAATGGCAAGATTTCATTCTTTTTGATGGCTGATTCCCTTGTGTGCGTATCTTCTTTAGCCATTCATCTATTGAGGGGCACCTGGGTGTTTCAGTGGGTGAAAGCCTCTGTCTTCGGTTAAGGTCCTGATCTCAGGGTCCTGGGATCAAGCCCCGCATCGGGCTCTCTGCTCAGCAGGGAGCCTCCTTTTCTCCCTCCCTCTCTGCCTGCCTCTCTGCCTACTTGTCATCTCTCTCTCTCTGTGAAATAAATAAATAAAATTAAAAAAAAAAAAATCCACTTGAGTTGTTTCTGTATCTTGCTTGTTGTAAATGAAGCTGCCGTAAACAAAGGGATGCATAGATCTTTTCAAAGTAGTGTTTTTATATGCTTTGGGTAAATACCCAGTACTGTAATTACTGGATTATATGGTGATTCCGTTTCTGATTTTTTGAGGAACCTCCATACTATTTCCCATAGTGGCTGCACCCATTTGCATTTGAACCAGCAGTGCACTAGGGTTCCCTTTTCTCCATGTTCTTGCCAACACTTGTTTCTTGTGCTGTTGCTTTTAGCCCTTCAGAGAGGTGAGGTGAAAGCTCCTTGTGGCTTTGTTTGCAATTCTCTGATGATGAGTGATGGTGAGCATCTTTTCATTTGTTTGTTGGCCATCTGGATGGTTTTGGAAAGATGTGTATTCAGGTCCTCTGCCCATTTATCGGATCGTTCTGTTGTGTTGAATTGTGTAAGTCCTTTATAGATTTTGGACTTTAATTTCTTTTTTGGTGTATCATTTGCAAGAGTTTTCTGCCATTCGGCAGGTTGCCTTTTTGTTTTGTTGATGGTTTCCTTTGCTGTGCAAAAGCTCATTATTTTGATGTAGTCCCAGTGGTTTAATTTTGCTTTTGTTGCCATTACCTGAGGAGACCTGTCCAGGAAAAGTGTTTCTACAGCCGATGCCAGAGACATTATGGCCTGTGTTTTCTTCTAGGAATTTATAGTTTCAGGTCTCACATTTAGGACTTTAATCCATTTTGAGCCTATTTTTGTGTGTAGTGCAAGAAAGTGGTCCACTTTCATTGTTTCGCATGTAGCTGTCCATTTGTTGAAGAGCTTTACTTTCCCCATAATATATTCTTGCCTCCTTTGTTGTACGAGTTCATGCTTAATTGACCAGATAAGCGTGGGTTTATTTCTGAGCTCTCCTTTTGGGTCTGTTATCTTTGTGTGTGATGTTGTGCCGGTACCATACTGTTTTGATTACTACAGCTTTGTAGTGTATCTTCCAATCTGGAATTGTGATACCTCCAGCTTCATTCTTCTTTCTAAAGGTTGTTTTGACTCTTTGGGGATCTCTTGTAGTTGCATACAAATTTTAGGATTATTCTAGTTCTATGAAAAATGCTGTTGGTATTTTGATAGACATTGCATTCAATCTGTAGATTGTTTTGGTTAGTATGGACCTTTTAACAGTACTGGTTCTTTTAGTTCGTGAGCATGAAATCTTTCCATTTGTGTTATCTTCAGTTTCTTTCATCAGTATTTTATAGTTTCATAGTGTAGACCTTTAGCTCCTTCATTAAGTTTATTTCTAGTTATTTTACTTTTGGTGCTATTGTAAATGCCATTATTTTAATTTAAAAAAAATAAACCTACTTTGTTGAGAGTTTTATCATGAATGGATGTTGTACTTTGTTAAATGCTTTTTCTTCACCAATTGAGATGAGTATATGGTTTATCTTTTCCATTACTAATGTGATATATCACCTTGATTGATGTGCAGATATTTGTACCACACTTGTATCTGTGGAATAAATCCCACTTGCTCATAGTGAATAATTTTTGTAATGTTGGATTCGATTTTCCAATATTTTGTTGAGGATTTTTACATCTGTGTTCATCAGAGATACTGGCCTATAGTCTTTTGTGGCATTTTGTTTGGTTTTTGTTTTGTTTTGGTAGTGTCTTCATCTGATTTTAGTATCAATAATTCTGGCCTTATAGAATGAATTTGGAATCTTCCCTTTCCCTCTGTTTTTGATAATAGTTTTATCTTTATTTTTTCAAAGATTTTATTTATTTTTTTGAAAGAGAGTGAGCACAGGCAGGTGGAGGGGCAGAAGCAGGGAGCCTGACACAGGGCTCGATCCCAGGACCCTGGGATCATGACCTGAGCCGAAGGCAGAGGCTTAACCCACTGATTTACCCAGGCACCCTTAGATTTCCTATTCGTGATTCAGTTTTCAAGGTTATATGTATTTTTAGGAATTGATCCGTTTCTTCCTGGTTGTGCAATTTGTGGGCATATAATTTTTTGTAATATTCTCTTTTTGAAAAATGTTTTTAAAAGATTTTATTTTAGAGTGTACATGCTCGAGTTGGAGGGAGGAGCAGTGGGAGAGGAAGGGAATCTCAAACAGACTCCTCACTGAGTTCAGAGCCCAAGATCATGACCTGAGCTGAAGTCAAGAGTTGGATGCTTGGGGCACCTGGATGACTCAGTCGTTAGGCATCTGCCTTCGGCTTGGGTCATGATCCCAGTGTCCTGGGATTGAGCCCCACGGCACGGCCGGCTCCCTCCTCAGAGGGAAGCCTGCTTCTCCCTCTCCCATGACCCCTGCTTGTGTTCTCTCTCTCGCTGTGTCTCTCAATGTCAAAAAAAAAAAAAAGAGTTGGATGCTTAACTGACTGAGCCACCCAGGCACCCAGATATTCTCTTTATAATCTTTTATATTTCTGTGGTATTGGTTGTTATTTCTGCTCTTTCATTTCTGATTTTATTTGAGTCTTTTTTTTTTAATGAGTCCAGTTAAAGGTCTGTCATTTACTTTTCAAAGAACCAGTTCCTGGTTTCATTGATGTGTTCCATTGATTTTATTTAGTCTTTATTTCATTTATTTCTGCTACAATCTTTATTATTTCTTTCCTCCTACTGGCTTTGAGCTTTGTTCTTTCTCTAGCTCTTTTAGGTGTTAAGGTTACATTATTTGAGATTTTTCTTGGTTTGTGGTATAAGCTTGCATTGTTAAATTGTTAGAATCTTCCGTCTTTAATAGCTTTTGCTGCAGCCCAAAGATTTTGGACCATTGTGTTCTCATTTTCCATTGTCTCCATGTATTTTTTTATTTGCTCTTTGATTTCATGGTTGACCTGATGAAGTTCTAGAACATAGGTGAGGTTCAGTGGGGTGAGATCCGGAGCCGATGACCAAGAAAGAATTCTTGAGACATCTCTGGTGCAAAAAGGTGGTTTATTAAAGCACGGGGACAGGACCCGTGGACAGAAACAGTTGCTGCCCTGCTATCCTGAGGAGAGGCTGATTATATACACAGGAGTTGGGTAGGGGAGGACAAAGGGGTTGTTCAGAAGGGCTGTCAGGGTAAAGAAGGATATTGGAGGCCTGGTTACTATCAAGCCAAGGCCGTTTTTCCCTCTAATGAGGCACTAACATGAAGACAGTTGGGAGTTTCCTGGTGGAATGTCACATTCTTCCTATCAAACATCCTTGTCAGTGAGTTTTAGGTTTAGAAGAAATTTCACTTTATTTACATTTCCTTCTGCCTCAGCCTCCTTCAGTTTTTATGGAGGGGAGGTGACATTAGGGCTTGAGGAACTGAGTTATTTGTCTCTGAAAATTGGGCTATTGATAAGAGAGCTTCTTTGTTGTAAATCAGTAGGACATTTGTACACTGAGGTAGACTCCTGCCTTGCAGGATTGTGATCTCTGCAAGTTAACTATTTGTTTTTCTTTTAGGGCAGCCTGGGGTGCCTGAGGAATGTCACACATATTACTGAGGGGAGCAGGTGGAGACGGGATGCAAGGTGCCAGCTTTTGCTTTGTCCTCAGCCAGCCTTCTGCCCCCTCATCAGACCCATTCATTGTTCAGTAGCCTCCATGTAGTTGTGTTCTTTCCAGATATTTTTCTTTTTCTCTTTTAAAGATTATTTATTTGTTTATTTAACACAGAGAGAGAGAGAGATATCACAAGTCGGCAGAGAGGCAGGCAGGCAGAGAGGGAAGCAGGCCCCCCACTGAGATCATGACCTGAGCTGAAGGCAAAGGCTCTAACCCACTGAGCCACCCAGGCGCCCCCAGATTTTTTTCTTATGGTTGATTACTAGTTGTGTACTGTTGTGGTTGGAAAAGACGTATGGGATGACCTCAATCTTGTTGAATTTGAGACTTGTTTTGTGGCCTAATGTGTGCTCTATTTTGGAGAATATTTACTGTAGACTTGAAAAGAATGTATACTCTGCTCTTTTAAGATGGAACCTTTTGAATGTATCTGTTAGCCCCATCTGGTCCAGCATTTCCTTCAAAGCCACTGTTTCCTTATTGCTTTTCTGTCTCGATGACCTGTGCATTAACATAAGCGGGGTGTGTTAAACTCCCTTACTATTATTGTATCACTATCAATTACTTCCTTTATGTTTATTATTAGCTGTTTTATATATTTGGATGCTACTGTGTTGGGTGCAAAAGTATTTAAATTGTTCTTTTTTTTTTTAAGATTTTATTTCTAAGTAATCTTTACACCCAGTGTGGATCTCGAACTCACAACCCAGAGATCAAGAGTTGCATGCTCCACCAACTCAGCCAGCGGGGGTGCCCCACAATTGTTGTATCTTCTTATTGGATTGTTCCCTTTATGACTATATGGTGTCCTCCCTTGTCTTTTCTTACAGTCTCTGTTTTAAAGTCTATTTTGTCCAATATACATGTTGCTCCCACAGCTTTCATGTCCATTTGCACAATAACGTTTTTTTATCCCTTCACTTTCAATCTACATGTATGTTTAGGTCTGAAGTGATTCTCCTATCGGCAGCATATAGATGGGTCTTGCTTTTTTTTTTTTTTTTTTTCAAGATTGATCTATTTATTTAGAGCAAGAGAGCCACATGGGGGGAGGGCAGAGGGAGAGAATCTTCAAGCAGACTTCCTGTTGAGCAAGGAGCCTGGTGCGGGCCTGATTCCACAACCCATGAAATCATGATCTGAGCCAAAACCAAGAGTCTGACACTTAACCAGCTGAGCCACCCAGGTGCCCCATAGATGGGTCTGCCTTTTTTGTCCATTCAGTTACCCTATGTGATTGGAGCAGTTAGTCCATTTGCATTGAAAGTAATTATTGATAGGTACACACTTACTGCCATTTTGTTACCTGCTATATGTTTGTTCTTTGTTTGTTATGCTGGTTCTTTAAGGGTGGACCCTGTTTCCTTTTGCCCTCCAGCTCTCCCAGAGCTAAGCCTGCTCATCATTAAGATACCTGGAGGGAATCCCTGCTGATTGTAAAGGCAGGCTAAGTTAAGCCCCACTGGTTTTTAAAGCCAAATGATATAGGGACTCGTCTCTCCAGTGCAGGTCTCCCCTGTCTGGGGTGCCTGGTGTGGTTGGAGTCTGCTCTGCTCCCTTCTCTGTACTTGTGGTGTCCCTCCAATTGGTGGTTAGTTTGGCTCCCAACTGTGTCTCTGCCCCTTCTACTGTTTTCAGTGTGGCTTCCTCTCTCTAATAAACTATGAGATGTCTGTTCTGCCAGTCTTTGGGTTTGTTTTCTGGGTTAGTTGCTCTGCTGTGCCTGTTACCTAGGTATGTCGGTGGGAGGAGGTGAACTTACAATCTTCTTACTTTGCCATCGTTCCAGAAGTCCTATTTGCCTGTATTTTGTGTGTGTTTTTTTTTTTTTAAGATTTTATTTATTTATTTGATAGAGATCACAAGTAGGCAGAGAGGCAGGCAGAGAGAGAGGAGGAAGCAGGCTCCCTGCTGAGCAGAGAGCCCGATTCAGGGCTCGATCTCAGGACCCTAGGATCATGACCTGAGCCAAGGGCAGAGGCTTTAACCCACTGAGCCACCCAGGTGCCCCTATGCCTGTGTTTTTAATCTTAGCAGTCTTACTGGGAAAATACAGTCTCTCTGTTGTAATATTTTGCATTTATTTATAATTTTGTTCACGTTTGACAGTTAAACATTTTTTTGTGTGTAAACTTTGTCCATGTCTTGTTCCATTTTTCCATTTGTTCTTAGATTGTAAGAGCTGTTTGATAGTATGAAAACTAGTCCTCTGTTGCCATATTATTACCGCAGATTTTTTTTCCAGTGTATCACTTGTCTTTTGACTTCATTTCATGCCGTATAGGTTTCTGATTTTTATGTTGTTAGACTGATATTTATCCTCATTTCTTCTAGGTTTTGTGCCATGTTTGCAAAGTCCTTTCCTTATAAATTATTCTTAAAAGATATAGAATGGAGAAAAGGATAGTATTGGTTTTTTGTTTTTTTTGTTTTTTTTCAACAGAGATCACAAGTAAGCAGAGAGGCAGGCAGAGAGAGGGGAGGAGGAAGCAGGCTCCCTGCTGAGCAGATGCGGGGCTCGATCCCAGGACCTAGAATCATGACCTGAGCTGAAAGGCAGAGGCTTTAACCCACTGAGCCATCCAGGCGCCCAGAAAAGGATAATGTTTTAAAACCAAGATTATATAAACAGTGACTGAGCAATGGTTAAATGAAAGAAATTGGTGCCGCGAAACTATATTATACGCTTTGTGTCTTTTAGGTTTTCTCATGCAGTTTTTAAGAGAATTGGCAGAATATCATCAATCCAAAGAGAGATGTGATATGGAAACTCAGACATATTCAACATTTCCTAGCAAGGACTCTCTTGGTAACTGTAGCCTTCTTTCAGAATTTTAATTGTTCTGTTTTCTCTTCAAATGATAGTGACTTGATTTACAGTATTATGAGCTTGTTCCTTGACTGGGAGGGATGCAACCCGCAGGTGGGGGGGTGGGCTCGTTTCCTCTGGCATCACTGTGGAAAGGAACCCGAACTTCTCTCCAGTACTGCTCCCTCCCCTTGCAACTGCTAAGGCTGCACCTTCCACATCTCCAGGAGACTCCAAAGGCTCACATTCTTCCTTGTGTGTTGCATTCAGCCTCTTTTAACTGGCAGGTTCTTCTCTTTGTCTCAGTCTAACTTAATTTTATAGCTACTACCTGAGAAAATCGTAGACTACTTGCACTGTAGAAAACTAGAGAAGTTAGTGGTATATCACTTCAGTTTATAGTCGAGGAAATGGGGGTCCACAGAGGAAGAGCAACTTGGAAGCAAGTCTGGGGCAGAACTGATATTAGAGTCCAGGTTTTCTGAAATTACGTGATTAATCGATTTCTTGGCCCTTCCTGAGTCTTAAGGAGTAATGGTGCTTTTAACCTGTAAGAAGATAAGCCTGTAATCTGTAAAAGTTACACTGTATAATGAGGCCTTTAATTTATTTTGGCATAGGTTTTATTCCATTGGGAACATGGTATGTGCTTATTCTGGAGCAGTGCTGTCCAGTAATATGAGCCACATGTGTAATTTTTAATTGCCCAGTGGCCATAGTAAAAAAAAGAAAAGCCGCAAGACAAAAAACCCACAGGTGACTTTGTTTTAATATGTTTTATTTAACTCAGTGTGACCAAACTATTCCAATATGTAATCAATATTAAAAAAACTAATGAGGTTAGTTTAGATAAAATTTCTATGTTCAGTCCTTTAAGTCTGGTGTGTCTTTTACACTTAGAGCACATGTCAGTTTAGATGGTCACATTTTGTCTACTCAGTGGCCTCATGCGGCTAGAGAGTCCTATATTGAACAGTAAGAATTACAGAGCATTTGGAAAATACAGAAAGGACAACAGAAAGTATGTCTAAAATTCTCAAAAGGGACGAACACTGCTGGTACCTCTGCCAGCCTTTTACCCTGTGTATCGTTTTTGTTGGGTGTTGGTGTTTGGTCTCTAGGTTGAAGTTTGCATGCCGTGTGGCTCATGCTGATCTGCAGTTGGTTTGAAGGCTGTGGGTACTGGAGATGGCAGGAGACTGCGGGACAGTCCGTGGGCCTGGTCTTAGTCCCCATTAGGCCATCACGTAGTTGCTTAGCCCTCTAGGGCTCACTTAAACTGTAGGGGGCACTTTACTTTCCTGGAAAGCAGAGGAGTTGAAATACATCTCAGTGTTTTGAATGTGTGAGTCACACCTTTAACCAAAGTCCACTGAAAGTGCTCTCTGCCTTGGCACTTAGGGACTGGAAAGAGAAGCCAGTGTTTTCTGGCTTATACTGTATGCTTTTCTTTTATCGCCCCTGACATTTGAGGATGAAAAATTTCCAACACACGGAAAGGTTGAAACAGTTGCATGCTGAACACTCGTGTACTTGATTCTCCCAGTAAATTCGTGTGATACTTGCTCAAGCCCTTGTCTGTCCCATCCGTTAATCTGTCTTAATTTTTTGATGTTTCAGAGTCAGTTGCAGAGATCCCTAGCCTCCCTAGCTCTAGCCTCTTGCTCACCTGACCGCATCCCTCTATCCTAACTTCCCGTGTTGTTGTTTTTTAATAGTGAAAAAGCTTCCGCTTATTGATGATCAGTTTGCTGATGCTTACCCTCGGTGTCCCAAGTTAGGATCTTTAGAACTAAAGTTAAATGCATATAAGAGAGAAATAGAACATCAGCTTCGGGAGGAAATGTGTCTAAAGGTAAGTTGTATCTTGTTGCTGTTAGCAAGGTGATGATAATGGTGCTTATCTTTTAATGTCTTAGTCTTAGTTATAAGGGAAAAAATGCAGTATCTTTATTAATGAATGTGATAAACTATTGCACATAGGATTCTTTCTAATTAATGTCATTTTTTGGTGCTTTTTGAATGAACGCTATAGGTACAGTGAATGAGAGGAAACTAAAAATGAATTAAACTGAATGTATTTAAGTGCAGCATTTGTGTTAACCCTAACTATCAAGAGAAAAGTTATTTCTTTAGTATAGTTATTGGTATTTACAGTTATTTGTAATCAATTGGCAGTTTAAGTATTTTAAAGATACGGAAATAGCAAAAGTTAAAATGGAAGAAAAAAGAAAGGCTGAGAGGGAATTAGCTGAGTTCCGGAACGAACTGGAGCGAGCTTGTCAAGCAAAATCTGAAGTCCTCATTTCTCGGGAAAAGATGGCCCTTGAAAGAATTCAAAAGCACCAACAGGTAATATTTTAAAATTATTTGCTGGGTGTCTATTTCCTGCAGCTCTCAGTAGAGGGGCTCAAGGTCTGAGACTGGGATGGGACAGTTGGTCAGACAGGACAGAGCCCTACGAGAGTGCTAGGGATTGGGCTTAAGGGCACAAGTAGAAGGATCGGCCTATAAGTGATATGCAGACTTCATTCCTCCAAAATTGCTGGAACGAAAGAACTGTGAGTGCGAACATCCATGTGGGGATTGTGAGAAACTCACACTGAATAAGCTCTGTCCTCTCGGGCAGGTTTGAGGGTTGGGGGGCAGCTTCCAGAAGAGGATCAGCAGTTGTGGAACGGCTGTGTGGGGCAGAGCAATGCCCCAAAGCAGACAGGACAGCCAGTGCCATGTAGAGGGCCCAGCTGAGATGGGCAGCCTGCCCCTGATGTCGACCAAACCGGGCGCTTGTAGGCTATTGTCCTGTTCCAGTTCTTGGTAGGCCTTGTAAGGAGAGCAAGGGTAGAAAGAGGCCCTTGTGGAGTGGAGATTTATAGAGCTGAAGTGACTGGGCTTGACAAAGACAGCCTGTTTAATTGAAGACTTTGGGGTTCAGTGGGGTGGTGAAGGGACCCAGTAGGGAAGATAGGGGGACTGCTAACCCAGGGGAAAAGGGAAGGCCATGTGGCAGTGTCTGAGACCTCAAGGACTAGATCTAGGGCTACCAACAGGAGGATGGGTAAGTGTGGGCCAAGAGGTTAGGGTTTCAGGCCGACTGGCAACAACATGCTGTGTGCTGCCATTGGGTCAAAGTGCGGGGTCCCCAGAGTAGTAGAGTCCAGGCCTGCAGAAGTCAGCCATGTGGCTGTTTGATCTTCTCTCATGGAAAATGATTGGACAGGAAGTGGAAGGTTGTGGTATGGCAGGAGGCATGGGTCCATTCTTGTTAGGAAGATCCAGTTCCTTTCGTGAGGGGCTGTTTTCCATCTGCCTGGATTGGGACCACTGTTTCCTGTGTCCAGCTGCAACTGCTACTGTCGGGAGCTCTTGATCAGGGCTTCACAGTCACACCCAGTCATTTCATTCTGACTTCACCCTGTATGATTTTGTTTACTGTTTCTGGTGTGTGGGCTTCTCCAAAAATACATGTGGACAGCACCGTCTTTGGATTATGTTTAGATAAATAATGGCACCCTCAAGTCAGGTGACTGACTCGTTCAGCCCAGTCAGTTATCAGACCAGAATGTTCATTTAGTTAACTGATGCTATGAGGGCTCTGGACAGGAGGGCCCTCCTCACGCACAGCATCGTGTCATTCCACCACCCGAATGCCCTTCTTCTCCTGTGTCTGGTGAAATGCTCTTGGCCTTCAAATTCCAGCTTGAATGTTACCTGCTTGTGATGCCTTCCCTGGTCTACTGACCCATTCGGCTGCCTTTCTGGCCAGAGTCTTTCTGTAGTTCAGTTATAACATCCTCATGTCATCATCTGATTATTTCTCTCTCCCTGACTAAACTGTGAATTTTGGGAACGTGGGACCTGTATCTCTGCGTCTTTCTCTGGCCAGCTCCAAGAGTGCTGTTTGACATAGGTTAGGTATTCTGTGAAGCCTTTTGCTCAGTGAACACACAAATGGAAGTGTGGCCCATTCCTTCAGCTTGCTACTGCTGAGTCAGAATGACTTAGGAACGGAAACTCTCCAACAGCAACAGAACCAGGAGTATTCTATTCTTCTGGAGCTTTATTGCTAAATACATATTTTGTCATTTCTTTCCTTGCTGAAGCACTTACCATATTTTAAGAGTCCAAGAGATAGTACATAGAATAAATAGACGAGGGATGTTAGGAATACAGGCTAATGGAGTTTCACAGTCATTGAAGGAGGGAACACATGTTTGGGTAAGGAATTAGGCAAAAGCTTATCTCCAGTTGGAACCTCTTGAAAGGAAAATTGTGGCAGTAAATGTCTGAAATTTGTTCTCTGGAACTTAGGAGGCAGGATGTTAGTTCAGATCTATTTTATTTCCTTTAGCTTGCTTATTGAAAATTAATGCTTTCTTACACAGATGGAAACCAGAGAAATTTATGCTCAAAGGCAGCTTCTACTAAAAGATATAGATTTGCTAAGAGGCAGAGAAACGGAGCTGAAGCAACGAATGGAAGCTTTTGAATTGTGAGTAACGTGGATTTGTTTTACATATTCAGAATGAATGAGATTTTAAAGAACTAAATAGCTGTCTTAATAGTTTGATGCTAATTGCTAAGTGGAGTTTTTGGATGTAAAAGTGACAACACCTGATTTTAAAAGGCACAAGAGAAACAAAGACTAGGGTTTCATTTATGAAATATCAGACATTAGGGTGAAAGCAGAATAAGACACCGTCATCGGGCTACAGTAAGACCAGACACATAATTTGAAGAAGCTCATGATGCTTTGACAAATCCCATGTTTCTCATTTACGGGCCGTCATTCAGCTCTCATAGTTGCACGCGCACATAGCACCTGAACTCCAGACACCCAGACCTTCACCTTTACCTGCTCTGCTACCAAAAAAAAAAAGGAAATATGGTAGCTCTGACTCTTGAGTTGTACTGGGTGAAACTTTCTCCTGGTGTTGTGTTAGTTTTCTAAGTGCTCATGGATGTATCAGCCTTTAGATCTTACCTGGGATTAATACCAAGCTCACCAGTCTGTAGTTGGTGAATAAGCTTTCTTTCTCATTTGGGATCTTGACATTCATAGATACTCCAGGAGTCCAATTTTATTTAAGTTTGTTTCCATCTTCATTAATGTTTTTTCATTCTTGTAGGCTCTGTTCATTTGATTTCTTCTCTCTGCCTTTCTTACTCTCCTTTTCGCGGTACGGAAGTGGCGCATGGATAATGATAGAGAAAAGTAAAGAGACAAAATGTGTGCAGATTGTTGGTTACATAATCATGATTGTATTATCATTTCCTTACCTCCACCTCCCCGACTCCTCCCATCTAAGCATGTTAAACTAAAGTGGATTTAATGCGCCTTTGCCTTCCAGATAAGCCAGCAGAGGGAGCTCTAACACAAAGGATTTATCCTTTGCTTGGAACAGGCGGTGTTCATAGTTCTCACTGTGGTCTGGTCTAGGTACCTGTGAACCTGATTCCTGGCTCCAGAGTTGGTTTTGTGGGTGATTGGGGGCGGGGGGTGTCTCACCATGAAAAGCACTCCGTTCGGATTTGGAGGTTCTAAAGCACCCATCTATCATTTCCTCTTTCTTTTGGTGCTCTTTTTGACATTCACTTGATGGATTACTAAATGCCAAAAACGAATCTTATATCTATAATTCTTATGGATTCATCAATTAAGTCTCACAGTTAGAAATAATATTCTAGAAGAAATAAGCATTTAAGTACACTAGAGTTTGGGTTTTGTGACTAAAAACATCACTCTTTGATTCCTAAATTGACGATGGCCATCGATTCGCTAGAACCTCTTTTCGAGTGTGGTAAGAGACCACTTTGATCTTAGTACATTCACACTCCCCATAGCCAGGAGCCACTGGATAATTCCATCTGGTAGTTGATGAACTAAGTCAGTTCATTAAGTAGATAGAGGAACTAAAACATGGGTGATTTTTTTCTCCTAAATTTGTTACTTCAGATATTGTGGTTTTGTTATTTGCTTTCTCTGTTTTTGCCAATTTCAGGGCTCAGAGGCTGGAAGAGGAAAAAAATAAAGATACAGCTGACGCACTTAGGAAGAAGGAGCTGGATATAAAGGGCATTGAGGAGAGCTATGACCAGAAGCTCAAGAATGAACTTCTCAAGTAATTGCTTGGCACTGCTAAAGGAATCCTGTGTTCCATTAAGTTGCTAGAAACACAGCAACATTGATGAAATAGATAAGATGGACAGCTTATGGCAACATTTGGTGTTTAAAAAAATATACATTTTCATTGGTAGTCATGCCTTTCCCATGAATGTTTAAGATGGGTTTAAAAAGGTACAGAGAATGGCATCCTCTGTTCATTGTTACTTGTACCTTTTCTGACACTGACTGAAGGCTTAGGGTTTGCTTCAGTTTTTAGGGCACATTAGGACTTGCTTGGTT
Organism: Eira barbara; assembly: GCA_020311275.1. Classification (NCBI taxonomy): domain Eukaryota; kingdom Metazoa; phylum Chordata; class Mammalia; order Carnivora; family Mustelidae; genus Eira; species Eira barbara. The sequence goes on along the minus strand of JAHRIG010009241.1, from coordinate 920,989 downwards.
TTCACGGATGAGCAGCCGCAAAGTCCGAAGTATGATCACTTTCCGTTCTCACCTCATGCTGGCACAAAGATGGGGATAGGCCACGATTCCTCCCGTGGCCTTCTTCCTGGGTACATACAGTGTTTGTCACTGAACGTGTGCCTGGTATTCCTTCAAGGTTCTGCCAAGTCCGAATCCAGAAAAAGGGTTAGCTCTGTGAAGTAAAACACAGCATAGAAGAGGAGAAGATGGACAGATGTGGTCCCGGGGGCTTTCCTGTAGCCTGCGTTTTGTGTTCCGGTGAATCGTGTCTTCATGCAAAGACGTTAAGCCCGTATGGTGGCTTTCCCTCCCGTGTGGCAGGGCAGCTCGCGCGCACTGAGTGCTCTCTTAGTACTGACTAAGTGTGTGTGAACTGAAGCGATGGCTCCGCTCAGCTCTTCTGGCCGTGTATGTCTTGGTCATTGGCCTCTTTAGAATTTTTGAGAGAGAGAGAGAGAGAGAATGAGAGAGGGAGGGAACAAGCAGGGAGGAGGGTTAGAGAGAGAGGGAGAAGACTGACGGCTGTGCAGGGAACCCAATGTCGGGCTCCATCCTAGGACCCGAGATCACGACCTAAGCTGCAGGCAGGCGCTTAACTGACTGAACCACGTAAGCACCCCCCACTGGCCTCACCTTATTGCCTTGCCCATAATTTGTCATGGATATTCCACTCTGTAGTACTCACAAAGGTTTCTGGAGGTTATTCTTTAAAAGAATTCTGTTAAAAAAAGAAAAGTAACACCTTCTCATTGTATCAGTTTTGCAATGATGAGTCTCATCTATGTATTACGTCTGCTTCTCTAACATACCAGCAAACACTGAATTAAATCTAGTTGTTACACACATTTTTCTTCCCTTATTCCTCACAGTTTGCCAGCTTTGCCCAGCCATGGATAGAGTGAACTGTTTGGTATCGCTTGTTGGGCTCTGGGTGTCCTCGGATGACTTTCGCAGGTGTTGAAGTTGGGAGAATATCACAGGATTGCTTCTCCTTCCTTTCTCTGGCCTCTGAACCAGAAAGTCAGCTGGTAACGGCTGGTGGAGGTGGCTGAAGCCCCATGGGCTGTGCCTTGGGTATCGCGAATTTGGGTCTAATGCTGTTGGCAGTTGGCTCTCAATACTGTGCTCCACCTTGAAGGGCAAAAGTGCGTATTACAGTGCGGAGAAAGGATAGGTGAATTGAATTGCAAGTTACTGACTTGGTTATCATTTGGGATCTAGAGTGTCACGCACATTTTAAGTTGACCTTAATTTACTACCTCGTGTCAGTTGAGACCGACTGAGAAATAATTGCTCTCAGTAACCTCACAACAACATCGGGACCCTTGATTTTTGTGTGATTGAGTTTTGGGACCTGATTAACAGGATCACAGCCAGGTTTTATGGACCTTCTATGTTCAGTTCCCTGGCTTTTGTCTTGAGAGACCCTGAGGTTTACCTGTTGTCACCTTGGGGTCCCCGATGCCGTAGATAAGCTCATGTGTTGACAGCAGTCTGTCCAGGAAAGCGACCAGGAGCTCATTTTTGGTTCTTCTGATTGGCAGGTATCAACTTGAACTAAAGGATGACTATATCACCAGAACTAACAGGCTGACTGAAGAGGAAAGGAAGAATAAAGGTGACTCTGGGGGCAAGCTGTATTTTTCAGAACTGATGTAGACTGTTAGCTTACCAAGTTGGGCCTCTTCTGTATCCTGAAAAAGACAGAGCTAACACATCGTTGTTACTACAAAAGTTACATGTTTTTTGTTATCTTAATTTTACAAAATAAAAAAAATACTGTCTTACTACATTTTTGTGAACCTTAGTGTTTAACCTTTCGTATATTCACAGAGATCAGTGATTTATCAGCAGGATTTTATCCAACTTGATTTCAGCATATTTTGATAAATGTGATTGTCAAGAAGGTGGCAGCAACTTATTGGCATCCCTTAAATACACTCTTAACCATGAAAGAGACTTCATTTCTTCCTAAGGAAAATTTTGACTGCCCTGTCCCTGTGACCTAGTTTCTTATTTCTTTTACTTATAGTGTATTTTTATGTTTTGTGATATTTTCACATGATTGATAACCTCTTAAACTCTTGTAGACATTAGCCCGAAACTAGAAAGTTGGATAGTTTTTCAGTCTTTTGTGATATTTTGCATTTTAATATATGTCTAGGAACTTGTCGATGACAAGAAGTTAAACTTCTACTGGTAATTTCAAATGGACTCTTGGGAGGACACCAGGGCTAGGTACTTGATACTGCCCAGCCAGGTCACCCAGCGTGGGCCTGGTCCTTCTCAGCTGCCTTGTGAAGGCAAATGCTTGTTTAGGTATCTGGAGCATAGTATATTCAGCAAAGTGTTTTTCGATGAGATGTCTACATAGACCTGTGTTAGATGAAGTAAAAATGATATAATAGTAACTACAGAATCACAATGGACAACTAAATCTCTATCTCAAGGAAATTCAGACCGGTTGGCATGAGGGCCCTATGCCCTGAGCAGATGGTGTAGGTGGTGGGGTATGTGTAGCGGGAGGGCGTTTGCTGCATATTTGACAGCTGCAGCTAACATCCCATCACCTATTGCATAACAGGGCTTATTTTGTGCTTGTCTGCTGACATTTTTTTTTTTTTTTTTTTTTTTGGCCCTGACATCTGCTTATTTAGATAATGAAATAGTAGTCACTAGAGCTGATTTACGGGCCATAAATTATTAAATGATTTTATATTCACTAGGTAAACATGATGATGTTAATTGATTGGCGCTTTCTTTCAGAAAAAGCTATACATTTGCAAGAGGAGCTCACAGCTATTAATTCAAAAAGGGAAGAACTTAATCGTTCAGTGAATCGTGTCAAAGAGCTTGAGGTAATTGTTAAGCCTGTTGATTTGAAACAGACATTAAGACAATGTATGAAACTTCAGTTTTATATGTAATTTATCTTCATTTATCCTCTTGATGTGTTTGGACTGTTTATTCCGTGACTTGGTTGAGCCCTTAGTTGCATCCGGAAAATGGGGTAATGATCAGAAGCACTAGCTTTGCAGGACAGTGTTGTACACAATAGCAGCTGGATGAACTTGCCCCTGTCCCAGCGCTAGGGCAAAAGATGACTTGTACTGTGGGAGCTGGGGTCTCGTCGCGGAGAACCAGACTTCTGTCAAGGGGCCTTAATTCAGTCGTGACACCCAGTTCTGGGCGGCCCGCCAGCTTTCATGGAGGCAACCCTGTAAAGTCACCGTTCACGTACCGGTTTTTCTGTTTCAATTGCAGCTTGAGTTAGAGTCTGTCAGAGCGCAGTCCTTGGCAGCAACCAAGCAGAACCATCTGCTGAATGAAAAGGTGAAAGAGATGAGTGACTATTCGCTCCTGAAAGAAGGGAAACTGAAGCTTCAGGCACAAAATAAATTACTTAAACAACAACTGGAAGAGACTAGAAGTGAAAACGTGCGTCTCCTAAACCGTAGGTCTTTTTTTCTAATTGGCTTTGTAATTGCTATTAGCTTGGTATTCTGAAAGCGCTTTGTCCTGTCAGGGAAGCTTCAATTGGGAAGATTTTATAACATTAAGATTCTTGAATCGGAGTTAGTTTTTGCTTGCTGCTCTTTAGTCATGGCACTAAGACACAAGAGGGTCCCCAGCTCCCCTTGCCTGCTGAACTCTCCAGACTGCTGGTGTCCAGCCAGTGGGGACACGATCAAGCGCTTGGAAGGAGGGAAGAGCGAGGTCGAGGTGATCGTGATCCCTTCTCCATCTCCTCCTTGTGGAGTAGCCCTGGGCTGGCCCTGGGCCTCAGCAAAGTGAGATCCCTGACGCTTCACCAGTGCCCTGTGCCTGCTTGCTCTGTCCAGCTCTGGAGTGCCTCCCTTCCCGACCCTCCAGGCCTGAGGACTGGTGACCGCATGGCCGCAGTCCCAGCTCAGGGAACTGCACCACCCTTTGTGGCTACCCTATGTAAGTGTCTCCTTATTAAAGGGTCTTCTGATGGCCCATACTGGGAACACCATCTCCTTTCTTTCTGGACCCTGAGTGCCGCTAACAGAGGCACAGGTTGGATTGGACCTAGGGGCTGTCACTGGCAGGCTTTGACACAGAGCATTCTTTCTGTGCTTCTGTGCATACTAGAGGAGGGAGGTGGTCATTCATGTTCATTTGAGGATTTGAAGGAATTCTTGTACTGGGAGTAGAACTCTGAAGAGTGGTAGAGTTTGCAGTTATGTGCATTAAATTCTTGTGTTCTGAAATTGGTGATTGGGGATTGCTCTTAGACCATTTAGTAAAACTAATGTTAATTGTGTGCATACAAAGAAGGGGCAAAACCATCTTAAAGCCTCTTTAGCTGCTTTTGTGAAGGGAAATGAGAAAACTTCAGGCTGGTGATGACCAAGCTTTTTTACCTTCATAGGTATAGCTCAGCCATCTCCTGAGCTGGTGGTTTTTCAGAAAGAACTCAAGAAAGCAGAAGATGCTATCGCATTTGAGCATAAGGAGTTCGAAAGCCACAAGCAGGCTTTGCAGAAACAGCTGCAGACTGAAGTGAGTATTGCTCTGGGCTCATCCGGGTGTCAGGGCAGTGCACTTTGTGGGTGTGTAAACTGAGTATGGGTCACACCAGCATAAATCAGATCTACTTTAACATGAGAAATTCCCCCCATATGCTAATCATTCCCCAGTGTTTTTTCTTATCTGAGAAAATTCTCAAGTGTGACATTATATTCATAATAGTGATAAAATCAAGAGGAAAGTAAACTCCCCTACACACATGGTTTTCCAAGTCGTGATGGTGCCCATTGTTCAAAGTATCCCTTGATCCTCACCCTACAACTTAATACTGTCTGTCTCCTGTCCTGGAGTAGCTGCTGTGTGAGACGAGTAAAGAACTAGAAAACTTGTTAGTGTGTTCTCTGGTTTCATAGGTATAAACCTGCTCAGAATTGGCAAAAAAGAGAAAGAAAATAATTCGGAGGAGAGAATTGGTCCTTTTGAAATAAGCTGTGATTTGTCTTATGTTTATTTCTTTTCCTTCCCTAAATCTATTCAGATCGAACATTCTGCACAGCTGAAGGCCCAAATACTTGATTATGATGACTCCGTAAAGAGGTTAACTGTGCAGGTTGCCGATTTGAAATTGCAACTGAAGCAAACCCAGACAGGTCAAAGACATTTTTAACGTGTGTGTGTGTGTGTGTGTGTGTAAAGCTTCTGATTTTTGTGAAAGTGTAATGATGATTACTCAGTGAATTTTTAGTAATTCTCATAGCAGGGGAAGAGTTATAGAAATATGTGTCAGCTGAGAAGTAAAACTTCTATTTCAGGACTAGCAACCAGGTCCTCCGCTATAGTGACTTGCTTTCACAGATGCCCTGTGACTCAGGAGAGGTGTAGTAGTGACACAGAGATCCCCAGATTCACCCTTAACCTAGGCTTTCCTTTTTTGTGTGTGACCCTGCTGCAAAGACCAGTTGACCGTTCCATGGTGTGACGTGTCTCCGGACAGATGTGTACTCACATGCGAGAAGCCGGGCAGGCAGAAAAACGAGCACCACTGCGAGCGGAGTCCAGAAGCGCTCCTTGTTTCGGGTTCCCGTTGTGAAGTCTGTTCTCTGACCCTGGGCACACTCCCTTGAACTTCCTTGGGCCTCAGTGTCCTCATTGTGTAATAGGGCTAGGAGTGGCGCTGGGCCGTGTGGATGAAGATGAAGCGAGATGGCAGTATGGGGCCTGGGACACACATGACACCGAGGGGGTGGTTGCTGCTGTCATTTTCTTACTCCAGTTTCACTGCTGTGCATGACGTCTGCCCCTTCCTACTTTGTAACGGGGACGCCGAAGCTTCCGCACCTTCTTTCGCTGCTTGCAGGAGCAAAGCAGGTTCCTCCGTGTTACCGGTGGGCATGCTTTCTCGCTTCTTTGTTCCGATACCACCTCCGTCCCATTCGCACTCTGTCCTGGTTAGGCCCTTGTTCCCTTCTCCCCACACAGGTTTTCCCTTTACTCATTTCTACTCTTGCCTGCTCTTCACTGTGTCTCCATAATTCTGTTTGCCGCACTGCCCACAGCTGGAACTCTGGTGACCTCATATCAGGAAAAATACTTCAAGAAGGTAGAACCTTTTAACCCCCGGTGGCACATTGTGAGCCTCTGTCCGGCGGCGTCCTCAAGGAGGTGTTGCAGGAGAGGTAGTGGTCCCGAGTGCCGGCTTTGCCCTGGGCAGTGCCAGCGGCTCTCCAGCTTGCTCACTGTGTGAGCCAGCCTCAGTAGTCTCTGCCCTCCATCCGTAAAATGGGAGCAGTGAGCGTTTTTGGCCAACAGCATTGTCGAGAGTGCATGTCCTCCTTCCCTTATCAGAAACTCAAGCCGGGGCTGTGGCTCGTGGATTTTGCCATGGCCCTGGGGGTTCTGCAGAGCATCCTGCAGTGAAACACAGTAATTACTTCATAATCAAATGGATGAATATTCATGCTAAGTGGAATAAGTGAAGATTGTAAATATGTTTATATTGGTTCAGGTCAAGCTTTTCAACCAAATCAGTTGTGCTTTGCCAGCAAATAAATTAGGAATATATTTTCAGTTTTCAGAGCTTTTTAGATTTCACAATAGTGTGTAATGGATTGTGAAGTAATATCATGCATAATGAAACGTACATATATAATCTTTTCATAAATGTTAATAGTGTCATGACTGCAGCTTCAGAAACTAATGTGGAAGCTTGTCCTTAATACCACCTTTCGTTTTTTAAAAATCATGATCTTTATCTCTTTTAACTCTTCTCTGCCTTTTCCCGTCATTTCTCACGTGGTCTTCTTGTAACCTGCAGCGCTCGAGAACGAAGTGTACCGCAAGCCCAAGCAGTCTCTGATCGAGCAGTCTGTCAGCAGACTACTAAGTGGCAAGACGGCAGTGCCTTGTGATGTGGATGTAGGTGGGGATTTCTTAAAAAATCTCGACCAGGAAAGGCCGATGGTGGTTATACCAAGGATCATAAGTTACCCAAATGCGAGCACAGAGAGCAGTTCCCGCGATTCTGACCTTGAGTTTGTAGCCAATACCAAGGCCAGGATGAAAGAGCTAGAGCAAGAGACCGAACGTTTGGAGAAAGCTTTCCGAGATTACCATCAAAGAGTTAGTCAGCTCCCTGCTAAAAGCTCTTTAGCAGCCAAGAGCCCACCACCCCTGCACTTGCTAGGAACACTCCAGAGCATCGATTCGAGTTCATCCCAAAGACGCACTTGTGCCAAGGACAGAGTTGTCTCTGAGCAGCCTCCGGTGGGCACCCCCAAAGAGGACAAGAGCAGCACCTCGGACGCGTGGGCGGGCAGCGCGGCTTCGCGGCCACGCAGGGGCACCGCCTCCAGACGCCTCTCCTCCACTCCCGTCCCCAAAGCAAAAAGGAACCTCGATGGCGAAATGTATCTGGAAGGTGAGCGGCTGCCGAGAGGTTTGCAGGAAGCTCTGGGTTTGCTCTGGTCCTCGGAGGGCCTCTTACCCGAGTCCAAGTGCAGCTTGCCCGAGATGGCAGGGAGGAGCAGGAGCCGAGCCTGGGGTCGCCTGAGCCCCAGCACTGGTGCCCTCTCTCTTGACCTGCCTTTCCTGGTTAACAGGGGCATCTCCCTTAAGTTGCAGGGTTGCTGTGGGCAGTGGTGGGGTAGTGTCCTTTTCTAGCAATTTCCTGGGCATGCAGACATGTGCAGAGCGACAGTGGCTTTCCCTTTACCGCTGGTCAGTTGGGTACATTTTATTGTTCCTACTGTAGTTTCATTTAGGGCTTGAATTAGGCGTCATACACAGCTATTTACAAGGATAGTAGAACTCATTGTCAGAGTAATAGAACTGTTTGGAGACCATGTTGCTGTCTTCTCCTTGCAATTCTTAAACTCAAGCCTTCTGCCCCTTAGGTCTGGGCCGATCCCATGCGGCTGACCCCAGTCCTTGTTCCGACAGAACGCCCCAGCCTTCATCTGCTGAGTCCAGGCACAGCGCTGCTCTCCACCTGCTGCCCAGCCCTCCAGAGCAGGCCAGGTAATACCACCTTCCGCTGGGCCTCAGCTGAGTCTGCTGAGCTGATTGGGGTCTCACCCTGGACTCGCTGGGCTTTTCTTTGGCAGTACAGAATCAGTAGTCAGGTTGTAAGATGACGTGTGATCTTTAAGAATGATCTAAATCACCTGGGTCGGGGATGGGGAGGAACATTCTTTTTAGTAAAGAAGTAATTTCTATTTGTTTGCTAAACTTGGCATGTAGGACCTACACTCTACTATCAGTAAACAGCTTTATACTTCAGAATAGACTCGGTTAACGGAGATAAAACAAATGGACTAAATCTGCGAAAACAGATTCACTTTAAACTTAAAACAATTTCACACATCACTAAAAAGTCATATAAAAATATTTTCGGGGGCGCCTGGGTAGCTCAGTGGGTTAAAGCCTCTGCCTTCGGCGCAGGTCATGATCCTGGGGTCCTGGGATGGAGCCCTGCATTGGTCTCTCTGATGAAGTTCTAGAACATAGGTGAGGTTCAGTGGGGTGAGGTCTGGAGCCAATGACCAAGAAAGAATTCTTGAGACATCTTTGGTGCAGAATGGTGGTTTATTAAAGCACGGGGACAGGACCCGTGGACAGGTGGACCTGTGGGCAGGCGGAGATGCTGCTGCTCTGGGTTGTGAGGGATGGCAGGTTATGTACCCTGCGGTTGGGGGAAGGTAAGGGAAAAGAGGGGTTTCAATGGAGCTTTCATATGCTAAAGAAGGCCTACAGGGTACTGGGATACCGAGGTCTTGCGGCTTGATCAGTGTAGTCTTTTGGGAGATTCCTGGTGGGATGTCACATTTCTGCTATCAAGCATCTTTCCTTAGTGAGTTTTAGGTTCAGAAGAGATTTAACTTTATTTACATTTCCTTCTACCTCAGCCTCCTTCAGTTTTGTTTATGGACGGGAGGGTGACATTAGGGCTTGAGGAACAGAGTTATTTGCCTCTGGAAATTGTGCTATTGATAAGGTAACTTCTTTGTTTGTAGATCTCTAGGACATTTGTAAACCAAGGGAGAATCCTGTCTTGCAGGATTGCGATCTCTGCAAGTTAACTATTTGTCTCGTTTATGGCAGTCAGGGGTGCCTGAGGAATGTCACATATATTACCGAGGGGAGGGGAGCGCGTGGAGAGGGGGTGCAAGGTGCCATCTTTTGCTTTGTCCTCAGCCAACCACCTGCTACCTCATCATCTCTGCTCAGCAGGGAGCCCACTTCCTCCTCTGTCTCTGCCTGCTTGTGATTTCTGTCTGTCAAATAAAAAAGAAAATCTTCTAAAAAAATTTTTTTTTGGCATTTAAATATAAACAAACAAGATTCCAGTCTTTTTTTGTACTTGAGCATAGTTGACAATGTTACATTCATTTCAGGTATAGAGCATAATGAGTGGACTCCACATTACGCTCTGCTCCCCACAGTTGGAGCTCAGCCTGTCACCGTACAACACTGTTATGTTACAACACTGGCCCTTGACCGTATTCCCTGTGCTATGCCTTCTGTTCCCATGGCATGTTCGTTTCATATGTGGAAACCTGTACCTCCCTCTCCCCTTCACCCATTTTGTTCATCCCCCTGCCCTCTTCCCTCTGGCAACCATCACTTTGTTCGTTTTGTATTTATAGGTCTGATTCTGCTTTTTCTTTCTTTATTCATTTTTTAAAAGATTTTAATTTATTCATTGTAGGGAGGATGCACATGAGTGGGTGGGAGCAGAGGGAGAGAAACTCTCAGGCAGACTCTGTGCTGAATGTGAAGCCCATTGTAGGGCTCTGTCTCACAACTGTGGGATTGTGGCCTGTGCCGAAATCAAGAGTTAGGTGCTTAACTGACTGAGCCAGCCAGCAGCCTCTGTTTGTTTGTTTGTTTTTCAGACTCCACATGTAAGTGAAATTACATGGTATTTGTCTGTCTCAGTCTGATTTATGTCGCTTAGCGTAATACTCTCAGGTCTATCTGTGTGTTGTTGCAGGTAACAAAAATCTCATCCTTTTTTATGGCTGAGTAATACCCCATTAGGTATAGCTATGTATGCACCACATTTTCTTCACCATTCATAAGTTGTGGACACTTGGGTTGCTTCCATATCTTGGCGGTTTTAAATAATGTTGCTGTAAGCATAAGGGTGCATGTATCTTTTGAGATTAGTGTGTTCCTTTTCTTTGCATAAATGCCCAGTAGTGAAATTACTGGATTATATGGTATTTCTGTTTTTAATTCTTTTCTAAAGATTTTATTTATTTATTTGACAGAGAGAGATCACAAGTAGGCAGAGAGGCAGGCAGAGAGAGAGGGAGAAGCAGGCTCCCTGCTGAGCAGAGAGCTCGATTCGGGCCTCGATCCCAGGACCCTGAGACCATGACCTGAGCCCAAGGCAGAGGCTTAACCCACTGAGTCACTCAGGCACCCTGTTTTTAATTTTTTGAGAAACCTTCATACTGTCCACAGTGGCTGCACCAGTTTGCATTCCCACCAGCAGTGCATGAAGGTTCCTTCTTCACATTATCACTGACACCAGCTGCTGCTTGTCCTTCTGGTTATAGCCATTCTGACAGGTGTCAGGAGATACCCATTGTGGCTTTAATTCGCATTTCCCCGATGAGTGATGTTGAGCCTCTTTCCAAGAGTTTGTTGGCTTTCTGTAGGTCTTCTCTGGGAAAATATTTATTCAGGTTCTCTGGCCATTTTCGTCAATTTATTTGTGTTACTGGTGTTGAGTTGTGTAAGTTCTTTACATATTTTAGATATTAGCGTCTTATGGGAGATATTATTTACAAAAATCTCCCATTCAGTAGATTGCCTTTTCGTTTTGTGATGCTTTCTGTTTGCTGTCCAAAAGGTGTTTATTTTGACATAGTCCCAACAGTTTAATTTTGTTTTGTTTCTCTTGTGTCAGGAGACCTATCTAGGAAAATGTTGCTAAGGCTGATGTCAGAGACATTACTGCCTGTGCTCTCTTCTAGGATTTCAATGGGTTCAGATCTCCCATTTAGGTCTTTAGCCCCTTTGAGTTGATTTGTGTGTGTGGTGTAAGGAAGTGGTCTAGTTTCATTGTTTTGCATGTAGCTGTCCAATTGTCCCAAGACCATTTGTTGGAGAGACTGTCCTTTCCCCATTGTGTATTCTTATCTCCTTTGTTGTTAATTGACTGTATTAGTGTGGGTTTCTTTCTGGGCTCTCTGTTCTGTTCCCATTGATCTATGTGTCTGGTTTTGTGCCAGTACCATACTGTTGTGATTGTTACAGCTTTGTAGTATATCTTGAAATCTGGGCTTGTGCTATCTCCTACTTTGTTTTTCCTCAAGATTGCTTTGGCTGTTCGGTCCCATACACATTTTAGTATTATTATTTGTTCTAGCACTGTGAAAAATGCCTTGGAATTTTGATAGGGATTGCACTGAATTCGTCAATTGCTTTGGGTAGCAGGGACATTTTAACATTGTTATTTCTTCTAATCCATGAGCATGGAATATCTTGCCATTTGTGTCATCTTCGATTTTTTCCATCAGTGTTTTACAGCTTTCAGAGTACAGGTCTTTCAGCTCCTTAGTCAAATTTATTTCTAGGTGTTGTTTGGTGCAATTGTAAATGAAATTGATTTCTTAATTTCTCTTTCTGCTACTTTGTTATTATTGTGTAGAAATGCAGCCCATTTCTGGGTATGAATATTCTACCCACGACTTCCCTGAATCAATGTATTCTATTAGTTTTTTGGTGGAGTCTTTAGGATTTTTTGCTTAGAATCATGTCATCTGCAGATGGTGACAGTGTGGTTCTTTCTTTCCAATATGGATGTCTTGTATTTCTTTCTGCTGGCTGTGGCTAGGACTTTCAGTACTGTGTTGAATAAAAGTGGCAAGAGTAGGTATCTTGTCTTGCTCCTGATCGTATAAGGTTCCAGTTTGTAGATCACTGAAATAAATTCCAGGCAGTGGGTCCTGGGGTGCAGTTGGTGAAGCAGGAGGCATTGGGCGTGTTGAGGAGCTCAGCAGTGGGTTGCCCAGTCTGGAATTTGAGTCACATGGAAGACCCCTCTTTGTGCCTGGTCCCCATGGCTGGAGATGCTGGCTCCTAAGTTCTGGGCTCCGGCCTGGGCTTCTGCGTATTGACTCTGTTACCCTGTGCAGAGTTGAAAACTGCCACATGTGCCTGTTACAATCCTAATGCCTGTAATAGTGTTTTATATCATTCTTTGTTGTAATAAAGCCAGGAAGAAAACTGAGTTAGGGCCCTTTTGATGCACATGGTCTTGTAGTATAACATCTTCAGCTGACATGTGCTGAGGGTGTGCAGAATTCGGGTTCCTCAGAAATGCTTTCTGGTTCTTGAGAAAGTTAACTCATCACAGGAGCACTGTAGTAATGGTGGTAGTGCCTGTCTCGCGGCGTGTGGTGGCTGTGAGGGGTCACCGAGCCAGCGGCTTAGAGGGACGCCCGGTGTGCGGAAGGTGTCCCTGGCTGCATAGCTCTTATTCTCCAAGAGTCCAGGAACAACTGTTTCTGAAAGCATTTTGAGTCCCAAAGGGTTTTCATCGCCCTGTGCTCTTGAATTTTACATTCCTACAACTTGACGCTCTTGACTTTTATTCTTCCAATCTAGTCTTTGTCAAAGACAAATGGAGCTTCAGGACAAAAGTGAATTTTCATATCCAGCCAAGCTACCTCTTAAGGACAATGAGGAATTTGAATCATCTTTCAAATGTAAGTTCAAATATGAGTACTGGCTTTTATACGCTCAAAATGGAGAAAGCTTAGTTTTGGTGAAACATACTCATTCTCATGAAGAGCAGTGCAGTTATAGATTGTGACATTTTTATTTGTGATAAAACCACAAATGCAGATATACTGTCTCATCTTTAAATCACGAAGATTTTCAGGGGTGCGTTCTGAGTTCCATTCATCAAGCATTTCTGGGTAGCTCACAATATCAGAGTTGGAGCTGAGCCTGTAAGTGAATCCTTAACTCAGTTTACCAAGTTTGGGATTGCCTCAGAGTTAAAATAAGTGATTTTTAAGAATTCTTTTTTCCCTTTTATGGAACATGAGTATGCCGTATTTTATTGATCCCATTGACTGCCTAAGAGTTAGAAAGCCCGTTTTAAAAATTCAAGAATGGAGGTAAAATAATACAACCTTGTGAGTCTGGAATTGGTGTCCTGGCTGTGGCCATGCCCCAGAGCCCAGCACGGAAGGGTAAGTGGGACAGAGCTGAAGCATGGCTCATGCCTGCGGTTCTTTCCAGCTTGGGAGTCTTCATATTTCTGCGTGACCTGCCATTTCGCTTCATGAGCCTCATGGCCAGTGTGCAAGTATCAGGTTTCGAACATTTAAATGATAAGGCCTAGTAAGCTTTTCAAAATCCTTGTGACTAAGTTTGTTAAATCATTGATTTCAAGCAGAATTCAAGTGATTTATCCTCAAGCCAGGTGAATTCTTTCCCTTGGTAGATTTTCCTATTGGGGAACCAGTGAGATTTTATAAAGGAATCTAATTCTCAAAAGCAGAACAACACTGGGAAGAGTGAGTACCATGGTCAGGCGGCTCCGATGCAGAGTTCCAGAGTTCTCTAGACAAAGAGCTGGCCCTGTTGCTTGGGCCAAAACTCGAGCATTTCACCGTGAATTCTCCTTATACTGTGCTACGCTGCCTTCTCCTGCCCTCCCTGTGGAGGACTCACGGGATGCTTGTTTGCACCTTGTGTAGATGCAGGGAGTGCAGTGAGGCAGTTTGAAGCGGATGGTCTCCATCCCGCCGGCGACATGCCTCACGCAGATGCCGCCACGGCCACCAGACCTGTGTCCTGTCACTACCCGAGTAAGTTTTCCTCTGTTTTAATGAACAAAGTAGATTAACGAATTAGTAGTGCTGAATCTTACTGTGTTTTCTCTTCCTCCGTGCCTTAAGAAAGTAGGACAAGCAAAACCTTGATATATTTCAGTCTGCAGAAAAGCTGGTGGCGTTGCAGGGAAATTGGCCATGAGGTTTGTCTTGCTGGACCCACCCTGTTCTTCCTCTTGCCTCCTCTAGCTGACCCACTCCCTCCCCAGCATGGAAGAAAGGTGTAGTGGGGAGCTTGGGGCTTTGCTTCAGGGCTCAGCCGACAGCCAGGTCCTTTTCTCCTTGGACCAAAGTGTTGAAGCTTCAGAGTTGAAAGGAAATGCCTCAAGTAAAACTGGCTACTGGTCCTTTCCAAACATGGGGAGAACATCCTCCCTAAAACATCCACAGAGCCTGTTACAACCAGTTTCTTGGTTTGAGACACAGCTGGGAATGTGAGCAGTCGCTGACAGAGGCATGAGACTTGGAAAGGGTCGATTTTTGCCAATTCCAGAGTAAATGATGGTAGAGATTCATTGAGCTTTTTCTCTGCTGGGCACTTTCCTCATGGCTGAGCAGACAGCAGTGTACTAGCCCAGGCCTCTGCTTCCTGGAGCTTCTAGTAGGAGAGTTGGGCCGTCGTCAGGCCATCGAGGACCTCCTGTGGGATAGATACTGATAGGGACCATGGCACCTGAGAGCAGGTCTGATGGGCAGGCATTTGGCCAAGATCTGAATGAGTAGGGAAGAGAACGCAATAGTATAAGGGAAAGCAACTGAGCAGACAGGTGTTTTGTTTCTGACACACAACATAGATTATAGTAAATGGCTTTTTTAAATGACTGTTAAGTAGTGTGGTTATGTTGCAGTTACTGATAAAGTCTCTTACGTTGTTGTTTGACTTCTTTATCTGGGGTGCACAGGGAGACACAAAGGCCCCAGGCTCAATACCTTTGTGCCAGTGGGAACGCTTCTTTCCTTTGTTCTTAAGGTCCAGGGCGGTTTCATTGTGCCTGGGCAGCTACAAAGTGCACCTCCCAGGGAAGAAGCAGCCCTTTGCATCTGTTTAAATTAGCTCGCAAACAGCATTCTCATTGTGGGGTTGCTGCTCCGTGTGAGACTCTCGTTCCCCCAGCAGGCAGGAGGCTGCGTCGCTGCTTAGGGAAGCGGTCGGTGCCTCCTCCGCTCTTAGAATTTCATGACCAGGATTGAGAGAGTATTGTTGCTCCTCTCTTATTAGTAAAACTAATTTTTTGCTAGTGACTTAGGACAGGGCATGGCTGTGAGGTTTGACGTCCCATGGTGAACCTGTGCACTTACCATTGTTTAGCAGTGCTGGGGAAGGTTAAGGTTAGAGGCCGGGGCTGGAGGAGAAGAAGGTCAGCACAGTCATCCGTGGACTTGAAGTTGAATTCAGCATGTGAGGCATGGGGGCCTGTGTTGCAAGCTGACGGAACAAACGATGAAAATATAGTTTTTGGCCGGAAGGAATACAAGTAGAGAAGACTGATGCCTGTGGGTTGTGACAAGGCAAGTACAAAGTACTTGTGAATATGGTGCTGGAGGAGCCATGTGTGACTTTAGGAGTATCGAGGACCTCACCCAGGAAGTGGCATTTAAGTGGGGGCTTGCATAACAGGTAAGGTTGTGGGGGAGGGAGGGAGCACCTCAGGTCAAGGAGGCAATGAAAGCAAGGGCGTGGCGCGCGGCCCATGCGGCTGTACTCAGCGGATGGTGGGCATGCCGCTCTGTGGATGGCAGGTCTCGAATGTGAAGGTTACGGTGATAGAGGAAGTCTGGAAAGAAAACAGATTGTCAGCCTGAACCGCTATGGGTTTGGACTCCCCCAGAGCAGAGAGTGTGCGGAGCAGACCCAGGAAGTGACGCACGCTCACGTGGTGAAGGTGGGTTGCCTGCAGGCAGAGAGACCAGCGTCATGGAGAGTACTAACTAGGAGGTGGCAGCGCCCTGGTAAATGGAGCCAACGCCCCTCAGTGCAGCAGGAGGAAGGGCCTGTGAGCCCTGCTGGCCGAGTGGACATAGCATGGGAAGAGCACGGGGAAGGAGGCATGCCCTGTGATTAAGCGTGATTACGGAATCCTCCGCAGGAATGAGGAGTCCAGGAAGGAAGCCAGGGCTGTGGGATCTCCAAGTGTTGATGGCAGGAAGCCTGTTAGAAGCCAGGGCGTGAGGAAACAGAGAGGTCGGGCCTAGAGAAGGAGGTGTGGGAAGGGTCGGGGATCAGCCTGGAGGAGGTGGCAGCGAGCTGGCTCTGGTGGGGGGTGGGTAGAGCATGGTGGCGGCATCCTCTCTGTGGCAGGACAGATGGGATGCCTGCACGGGAGCAAGGGGAAGAGCTGGGAAAGTGCTGTGTAAGAGAAGAGGGGCTGACGGCTAACTCTGAGTCCTAAAGCTGGGGTCAGGCTCCTAACCAGAGGCATAGCTTGCCTTGGGCAGGGCGGAAGTGAGCAAAGAGCATAAGAAGCTGCGACTGGGGGGGCCGTAGGAGGCAGTTAGAGTCCTCATCTGAAGAGTCACCGGTCTTCATCTTAGCAAAGTAAAAGGCCAGGTGCAGGGCTAGGAGTGGGTTTGGGGGCTTGAAGATGGAGCAGGCCAGGAGTCCATGAGAAACCACGCGGAGTCTTCCTGAGCCTTGGCAAGGGCCCCTGCAAAGCAGTCATGCATATAGTTGAAAAATCCGATGCCGGAAACTACGTACCCTTTCTTTTCTGTCCCGTTAGGCGTGGATCAGAAACAAATGGGAGAACAGAAGGAAGAAGAAAAAGTGTGGGAAGAGCACGTGAAAGAACGCAGGCAGAGAGAAGAGAGAACGCAGAGGGAGCGGCAAGAAGCCTTAGGAAGGGAACGAAGAGAACTAGAAAAACTGGATCAAGAGCGGGTAATGCTGAGTACACACAAATTCTCTATGCGGCTTTTCCTCTGGTGCGCGGCTTTTCCTCTGGTGCGCCTCCCGTAAGTACTTCGCTCCCGGGGACGTGAGTCCTTAATGTGTCCCGAAGTCACAGGAGTGGCAGGTAACTTTGTTTGGTTTGGGATTTCTTTGACCATACATTATTACAGTGTTACTGACTACGTTCCCTACGGAGTACTCCAGATTGCTGTGACGTACACTTTTTATGACTGGAAGTTTGTACCTCTTAATCCCCTTTATCTATTTCCCCCACTCCCTACCCCCTCCTCCCCGGCAACTACCAGTTTGTTGTCTGTATTTGAGTTCGGCTGTTTTGGGTTTGTTGTTTCTTTGTTCGTTTGTTTTGTTCTCTAGATTCCACACATAAGTGAAATCATATGGTATTTGTCTTTGTCTGACTTATTTCACGCAGCATAATAGTCTCTGGGTCCATCGTGTTGTCACAGATGGCAAGACCCCATCCTTTTCCTTTCTGTGGCTGAGCACTAGTTCATCGTGTGTACAGCCCCTCTCCACCCACTCCCCCAGGCGCGGACACTCGGGCCGCTTCCCTCTCTTGGCCGTTGTGACTATGCTGCGTAGACATCGGGGTGCGTGTATCTTTTCAGATTACTGTTTTCGTTTTCTTTGGGTAAATATCCAGTAGTGGAGTTACTGGATCATAGGGTTATTCTGTTTTTAATATTTGAGGAACCTCCATACTGTTTCCGTAGCGGCTACACCCGTTTGCGTGCCCACCAGCAGGGCACAAGGGTTCCTCTTTTCTCCACATCCTCACCAACAGTTGCTGTCGATTGTCTCTTTGGCTTTAGCCATTCTGACAGGTGAGGTGAGAGCTCACTGTGGTTTGGATTTGCATTTCCCTGTTGATGAGTGATGCTGGGCATCTCTTCATGTGTCAGTTGGCCGTCTGGATGTCTTCTTTGGAAAAACATCTCTTCAGGTCCTCTGCCCATTTTTTTTTTTCATTTTAATAAACATATAATGTATTTTTATCCCCAGGGGTACAGGTATGTGAATCGCCAGGTTTACACATTTCACAGCACTCATCATAGCACATACCCTCCCCAATGTCCATTTCCCCACCACCCTCTCCCGTCACCCCTCCCCCCAGCAACCCTCAGTCTGTTTTTTGAGATTGAGTCTTTGATGGTTTGTCTCCCTCCCAATCCCATCTTTTCATTTTTTCTTTTCCTACCTCCCCCCAACCCCCCACATGCATCTCCACTTCCTCATATCAAAGAGATCATATGATAGTTGTCTTTCTCCAATTGACTTATTTCGCTGAGCATGATACCCTCTAGTTCCATCCACGTCGTCGCAAATGGCAAAATTTCATTTCTTTTGATGCCTGCATAGTATTCCATTGTATATATATACCACATCTTCTTAATCCATTCATCTGTTGATGGACATCTATGCTCTTTCCACAGTTTGGCATTGTGGGCATTGCCGCTATAAACATTCGGGTGCACGTGCCCCTTTGGAGCACCACGTTTGTATCTTTAGGATATATACCTAGTAGTGCAATCGCTGGGTCATAGGGTAGCTCTATTTTCAGTTTTTTGAGGAACCTCCACACTGTTTTCCAGAGTGGTTGCACCAGCTTGCATTCCCACCAGCAGTGTAGGAGGGTTCCCCTCTCTCCGCATCCTCGCCAGCATCTGTCATTTCTTGACTTGTTAATTTTAGCCATTCTGACTGGTGTGAGGTGGTATCTCATTGTGGTTTTGACTTGTATTTCCCTGATGCCGAGTGATGTGGAGCATTTTTTTCATGTGTCTGTTGGCCATCTGGATGTCTTCTTTGCAGAAATGTCTGCTCATGTCCTCTGCCCATTTCTTGACTGGATTATTTGTTCTTTGGGTATTGAGTTTGATAAGCTCTTTATAGATTTTGGATACTAGCCCTTTATCTGATATGTCGTTTGCAAATATCTTCTCCCATTCTGTCAGTTGTCTTTTGGTTTTGTTAACTGTTTCCTTTGCTGTGCAAAAGCTTTTGATCTTGATGAAATCCCAATAGTTCATTTTTGCCCTTGCGTCTGTTGCCTTTGGCGATGTTCCTAGGAAGAAGTTGCTGCGGTTGAGGTCAAAGAGGTTGCTGCCTGCATTCTCCTCAAGGATTTTGATAGATTCCTTTCTCACATTGAGGTCCTTCATCCATTTTGAGTCTATTTTCGTGTGTGGTCCTCTGCCCATTTTTAATTGGATTGTTTGTTTTTTTGTTGTTGTTGTGTAAGTTCTTTATATATTTTGGGTATGTTGCATATATCATTTGGAAATATCTTCTCCCATTCAGTTCGTTTTTTTTTCGTTCTGTTGATGGTTGCCTTCACTGTGCTGAAGCTTTTTATTTTGGTGTAGTCCCAGTAAGTTTTTATTTGTGTTTGGTTTTTGTTACTGTTGTTTTGGGGTTTTTTTTCCTTTGCTTTTGTTGCCCTTGCCTCAGAAGACATATCTAGAAAAATGTTGCTAAGTCCAATGTCAGAGAAGTTACTGCTGGTGCTCTCTTGTAGGATTTCTGTGGTTTCAAGTTGCACAT